>JANBXA010000007.1:83518125-84258750 GCA_030556225.1 Cricetiscus sungorus | reverse complement strand
AATGAGGGAACTGGGACTGATATGTAAAATAGGATTGTTTCTAAATTAAACAAATACATTTTTTAAAAAAGAAAGAACAATGAAGAATGAAAAAAGCAATGTCAAAGCAATCTGAGTGACTCAAACAGCAGTTTGATGCAGTTAGGAAATGCCCTATTCTCAAATTCTGAATACTAGTTCTAAAAATGCTTTATTCTCAAATGCTGTCTGATTTGTTCTCTCTAGGCCACAGTGGGCAGCCTGCAGAACTGAATAAGGAATCTATGCTATTTCCATGTACACTCCTCACTTCTGTGTAAGGTATTAGAAAATGTGGGTGAAATAGATCATTCAGAATAAATAGAAGTAAAACTGGCAATGAAGTCTTAAAGTCTAAGCATATTATTTATTATAGAAAAATGGGGAAATTTCAAAGACTTGCCAGCAAAATATATTTCTAGTGAGTTTCAGAAGTTAACTCTACAAAACCCATATAAGATGTGTTCATAAAACACTCACAATATTTGCACTCTAAATGTGCATACCCTTGCTACATCATCTACTATAGAACATTGTGGGATTGTTTGTTCATTTGTTTTTGTTTTGTTTTATTTTTTGAGACATGGTCTCTGTATGTAGCTCTGGTTATCCTTGAACTCCCTATATACATCACAAGCTTCCCTCTAACCTACAGAGACCTGCCTGCCTCTACCTCTCCAGTGCTGGGGTTAAAGTATGTGCCACTATGCCTGGCACTACAAAGCATTTAAAAAATGTAACACAGTTATCATAGGAAATGCATAAGTCTGGTCAGGGCCCTTCATCAAGTGAATTCCACCTTTTCTCAAAATCCTGAATGTGGATTCAGCAAATGAATTCCAGTCAAGGAATTTCTGGGAATGTACAGAGAAAAATACTGATCAAATGGCTTTAGTCCAGGAGGATGAAAGGATGGTCAGGGACAGAATAAAAAATACTCATATTTGGCCATGGATTGACTCTAAAAATGCCTGAACAGAACACCACCTCTGTAGCCAGGAAAGGACTCACACCCTTGCTAACAGTTGCTCAGCAATCAGGATTACTGAGAAATTTACACTTACTAAAAATGCAAAGCTGTCATGGGTTATATTACCAGGCATATTTATAACAAAGAACACAAAACCCCCTGTACAGTGCTGTGGCTGATATATATATTTATACATGCTTAGCCTAATAGAAATATTCAGTTTTAAAAGGAGGGGAAACACATCCAGAGAAAGGCGTGGTTAATGAGCCACTAAGCGAGGCTGCTGTTTTGCCTGTCCTCATTCTTTGGGGAGCAACAATTCATTTCTTCTGAGGCAGCATCTGTCCCTCTTAGCCCTGTGTCTCAGAATCAGTCACAGCACTAGGTAATGGTCAATAGGACATCTGCCACAGACCTTTGAAGATGGCTAAGTCATCTTCACCATGCTAAGACAGAAGTTGAGGTGGGCCCCCTTAGGAAAGCATTCCCCTTCACTCTAGTTGCCAAAGTGAAAGGCACCGAGTCTGGCTGCATGGGAACACCATGACCACAAAAACAGTGAGATAAAAGCCGTGGAGTAGCGAAGAAGACAGACAGGTCTCTTGTGCTATCAGATGACAAACACAGTCTAGAAGCTCCTGAATTCAGACTGAGTGTTTGTTTTTTTTTTTTTTTTTTTTTTTTTTTTTTTTATTATGGGAATCTGCAAAGTGTTCAATTGAGTTCAGTTTCTGTAATTTGCCATCTAACAATCTCTAGCTAATTCAGCCTTGAATATATGCTATATGGGAAAATTTTCTTAGAAAAAGGCTGATTTTGAAATTAAAAGGACATGCAGATATAATGATTACTCACTGTAGATTCATGAACATAATTATATTGAAAGCCAAGGCAAAGAAAGCAAGGGTGGCCTGTAACACTACTGTCACTATGCATTCTGTAGGAGTTTTGGATTATAGGGTAGGAGCTGGGGAGATGGCTTGGTGGGTAAAGTGCTTTGTAAAGTGAGCTTTCTGGTCCAGCAGGTCCCGCCACCCCTCTCAGCCCCAAGAAACACAAGGACGCCATATTAGTTATAAAACTGTTGGCCATTGGCTTGAGGTTCTTATTGGCTAGCTCTGTCTTAATTATTATCCCATAATTACTAATCCATTTACTTCCAACTGGTGTTATCTTACCAGAGAATGCCAGACCTACAACTCCTTTGCCTGCTACATGATGACCTCTCAATATCTCCGCAGAGAGCAATTTCCTGTTTGTCCCTACTTATATCCTGATTCTGTCCAGCTATGTCACTTCCAGTCTGGCCCATCAGTGTTTTCTTTATTAACCAATAAGATAAACATATATACGGAAGAACTTTCCCCATCAAGTAACCAAGCCATGTAGCAGGACATAGATGAATATAAACAGGCTAATTTAAGTAATAAAGGTTAATTGGGAGAAAGCCAACTAAGGCCAAGGTTTCATAATTAAAAATAAGTCTCCATTTCATTATTTTTGGGATGGTAGTCCTGAAAATAAAGCACTAAACTACATTTGGAATCCAATGTGAACACCATTAGTGCTTGTTATGCATGCATGAGGACCTGGGTTAGAACCCCAGTGCTTGTGTAAGGCCTGGAAGGGTATGACCATAACTTCAGCAAAGGGAAGAGAGCGAACAGAAGATCCTGGGTCTTCATGGCCACACGGTCTAACCAATCAGCAAATCCCAGGCTCAGTGAAAGACCTGTGTCAAAAATAAGGTGAACAGCAATTGCAGCAATCGAGGAAGACAGCTAACATCAACCTCTGGCTTCCATATGCATGCCTGTACTGGTACACATATTTACACTCATGAATGCAAACATACAAACACATATATACAAAATAATAATTAAAAAGGTAAAGAATTCTCTTTTTAAAATTATTTGTCCTTTTATTTTTATTTTATATGTACAGGTATTTTGTCTGCATGTATGTCTGTGCACTATGTATGTGCAGGGCCTTCTGGAGCCAAAAGAGGGCATCAGAACCACTGATACTGGAGATATATATGATTGTGAACTACTGTGTGGGTGCTGCGAATTAAATCTGAGTCCTCTAGAAGAAATCAGTGCTTTTAACCAAATGGTCAGCCCTGAAGACATTCATACAAGCAACATTATAGAGACTGAACATTATATATATATATATATATATATATATATATATATATACATATATATATATATGTATATATATATATATCAAGCACATAGGTTCATGTAACAACTATTAATGAAAAAAAGAGGCCATGAATCTGAAAGCAAGCAAGGAAATGTATATGGGAGGGTTTGGAAGGAGGAAAGAGAAAAGGAAAATAATGTGATTGTAATCTCAAAAAATCAAAGGAAAAAAATGGAAAAAATTTAAATAAAAATGAAGTAGAGAAAAACTCTTTAATAACATTGCAAACTAGAAAACTGAAGAGGCTCCAGTCCCACACCACTGTATTTTGATTGGATGGCTGGATGTAAGACAAACAAATATCAAGTTTTCAACTCCGAAGCTTACAAGGTAGACTTGAAAAGGAGGAGACCATGGAAGACTAGAAAGATTGAGTTAGGGGAGAAATAGATGAGAGAAGAAAGAAAGAAAGAAAGAAAGAAAGAAAGAAAGAAAGAAAGAAAATAAAAAAATAAATGAAAAGAGATACCATAATAGAGGGAGCCATTATAGGTTTGAAGAGAAAACTGACTCTAGAAAAATGTTCAGAGACCTACAAGGATGACCCCCAACTAACAATTTGAACAACAGTGGAAAGGCTACCTTAAATGCCCTTCCCTGATAATGAGATTAATAACTAACTTACATGCTGTCATAGATTCCTCATCTAATAGCGGATGGAAACAGAAACAGATACCCACAGCTAAAACACTGAGCCAAACTCCTGGAATCCAGTTTTAGAGAGGGAGGAGTGATAAGGAAAGCCCACAAGACCAGGCTAGAGAAACCCACAGAGACAGCTGACCTGAACAAGTGGGTGCTAATGGACCCCCAGACTGAGAACATGGGTCTCAGTCAGAAGGCCTGGGCAGTCTAAGGGACCTCTCACAGTGAAACCAGGATGCATCCTTGGTGCATGAAAGGCCTTTGGGAGCACATTCCCCATGGAGGGATACTCCCTTAACCTAGAGGCAGGAGGGAAGGTCTAGATCCTACTCCAAATGACTTAACAGGTTTTGTTAATCCTTCCTGGAAGGCATCATACTCCCTGTGGAGGGGGGAATGGGATGGGAGGGAGGAAGGTAGAGGGAACTGGGATCGATATGTAAAATAAGAAAAATAATAATAAAAAAGTATATAAAAATAAAAAGCTAAGATATTCATAAGTATGAAAAAGATAAAAATATTTAGAAACATTAAAATCCAAGGTATGTGAGCCTATAGACAAAGGAAACCTGCATGGATCTCCATTTATTAGTGAGTGAGAAGGTCTCTGTATGTAGGCACGAGAGTACAGATACATTAAAATTTGATTATCTCAAAGCTATAACTCAAGGACATTTCAATTTACAACACTGTTCATTGGTTCCATTAAGTTTTAATTCTAATTTGGTTGAATAAATCACCTCCCTCATGTGACCACAAACATGAGTAATGAAGGATAATAAGGATTACCTTTTCTTGTAGTTATTAAAACATACTATGAGTTTACCATAAGCAAAGTGGTATGGTATTGATAATGGGATCTGCGGAAGGACTCAAAGTAAATTTAAAATGAACACAAATTGCATTACCCATATAGTTGGACATGGCATGGAACCGGCAGTGATTAAAACAGAGTGTTAATAATGGTGCTACCACAACTGCCTGTTACAAAGACAAAAATGGAATGCAGCATCTTATACAGCATCAATTTTTAGCTTGATTAAAAACCTCCACTTTCAGCTGAAGAAATGCTAAATATTTAAGAGCACTGGCTGCTCTTCTAGAGAACCTGGGTTCAGTTCCTAGTAATCACATGGTGGCTCATGACCTTTGACAACTCCAGTAATGAACACCAAGCATGCATACAGTACACAGACATGCATACAGGTGAAAACATAAAACTCAAACACATACAATAAATAGTACATTTTAAAATATTAAAACCTAAACATAAAAGAATATAAAAAAGCAAAACACTTATATATACAATAAATGTAAAGATATTTTAAAACATAACTGTTTTAAAAAAGACAATCCAATATCAATCTACAACTTGAAACAATATGCATTCCTCTGAGTATTTGGAACATACAAAACACCCAGTCAAGACAGAATCCTCCCTGGGCCCTCTAATAGGTGCCCTCTAGCCTTGACCATGATGGAGGAGAGCTGTAAGACTGCATTACAAGGGAAAGAACCACCCTGGACTCTAGAATGATGCTGGGTCAGTGGCATTGTCACCTCCAACCCCTGCAGAGAACAGTGCACCCACAGTAAGCTGCTGATTTGGTCCTGCCTGTCTTCACTGCTCTTTGCTATTTGTCAGCCAAGGAAGGAATGTCCTGTCTCATTATTTATATTGATTATCTCCTCGTCCAGCTTATCTCTGAGCACTACCAGTTGTTTGTTTATTTTGTTGGTTTGTTTGCTTTTTAACAAGAAGAAGGAACAAATCAACAGAAACAAACATGCTTCTCAGTAAAGTGACACAGAGTCACCATTCCCAAATCCAGCTCTGGGAAAGGCTGAAGAAAATGGAGGATGAAGCATCACGGAAAGGAAAAAAGAACCCACATTTATACACTTACTGCGTGCAAGGTGATAATAGACAGAAAACGTACAGGGAGGCTGTGGAGATGTCTTGGTGGAGAAGCTACTGCACGAACATAAGGACTATAGTTCCAATCCATGGCATCCCTGCCAATGCCAAGTGGGCATTCTGGCCCACTTGTAATCCCAGTGCATGGGAGGCTGAGACAGGAGATCCCTGGAGCCAGTCCTGGTTTTAACTGAGACATCGTACATCATTTAAAAGGTAATAGTGATCAAGGAAGACATCTGACATTAACTTTTGGACCTCACAAGCATTTACACATGTATACACACACACAAACTCAATGGAGTAAGGGAATATTTTTATTCCCCCTCAGAAGTGGAAGACTAAGGCTTATCAAGGGTGCACAGTTTACTCAATGTCTGCGATAGGCCCACCCTGGTGAAAGTTCTCTATTTTCTCTCCCTTGATCATTCTAATTCATCTTGAGGAAAGAACTCTTACCAGGAAGTGCACTATGATGAGCTACCCCAGTCACTCTGTTTTATACTCTGCTCATGATAAATGGTGCAGAGACAGGCAAGGGAACATGGTCAAGTTTATTACAGGCAATCTCACAATTTTATTGGAACTTCATGGGCAAAAAGCATTTCATTTGAGTAAATGAATAGTCAACTGTAACCTTAGTACTTCCAGAGAGCATTCTTTGGACAGAGCCAACCTGATAGAAGAGCTAAGTAGATGAGAACACAATGGAGAGCTGGGGCAAAAGACAGCCATGATTGTGTGAGCTGAGTCCCTGGACTCAGCCATACTATCCTGTGAACCTTGCAGGTATACAGATTAGAAATTTTCATATGCATTTTAGTCACTTTAATTTGGCATCTGTTCCATGCACAGACATATCTTGATGGACTAAATCACACAGCTAAGGTTCAATGTAGGCAAGATGGAAAAACTTTCTTTAAAGTTTTACTAGTTTCTATGTTCATTATCTTCCCATGAAGCCATGGTTTCTAAAACAGCATGGTATTATTCACCAGCTAAAAGAACAGCACCATGATTCCTGGCATTCTCAGTGTGGTATGAACTATACACTGCCGTTGATGAAAATGATTGCATAAATACTGTAAGAAAATTGATGGAAATGAGACTCTGCATGTATGTATGTACGTATGTATTAGAAGTAATGAACTGCAGTCCATAAGGACTTTGCTTTCTTTAGTAATACATGGCACTCCAGGAAGAGAAGACACTGAAGTGGAAAAAAACAATGGGCTGTGAGCAAAAAGGGCAGAAAGACAAGTTTAGTTCCACCATTCATCTGTGTGACTTCAGGATAGAAGATACAGTTCTATGAACCTTAATTTCTGCTCCCTTCCCTCCCCTCAGATCGTGTGTGTGTGTGTGTGTGTGTGTGTGTGTGTGTGTGTGTGTGTGTGTGTGTGTGTCATGCAGCTGCAGAGCTTATCGATGTGGCTAGTCTAGATAGCTTGCTCCAGGAATACCCTGGGTCTGACTTCCAAGCACTGGGATACTGGAATTACTGTTGGGCCACTGTACCTACTCAGTACATTCATGAGTGCAGAGGATCTGAACTCCAGTCCTCATGCTAGCATGATAGACACTTTACCCACTGAGGCATCTCGGCATCCCTAAAGTACTTTTATTCATTTTCAAATGTTCAGCTAGCTGCAGTTTGCTAATATTACATATCCCCAGGGTGCTTAGGTACAAGCTAAATTTTCATTGTTATTACTAACAACTTATAATGGAGAGTCTTTGACTTAGCATGGGAAACAAATAACATATTTAAAGAAGTGAATATGTGTTAAAGAGAAATAATAACATCAAGTCAACTGCACTTACCAACAGCAGAAATTGGTTAGGAGGCAATGCTAACATGATAAAAATGGCAGGTCATAAATAAAAATTATGTTATGTGTGCATCATAATGTTGTATGCAACAATATACAGGGAATAGAATACAAGGATGATAAAGGGAGAAATAAAGATAATCAGTTATAACAAGATTGAAAAAATAAATCTAAATGAGTAAAAGTACTAGAAAAGACTACATGAAATAAATATAAATAGTATTGTGAAAATAGGAAGAGGCTCTCTTGTAAAATCATGTCCTAATAGGAATGCAGGTAGTGTGAACTGAATATTTGTGTGCCCTAAACACACATGTTAGTAGTCCACACCTCTGCTGTGGAATAGTCCAACAACTATCAGAGGTGCCTACCATGAATAATACTGAACCCTGTATTTGTTTTTGCCTACACACACACCCCTTTGATAAAGTTTAATAAAGTCAGCAAAGAAAGGGACTAACTGAAATAATTAATAACAAATGAAGCAATTATAAAATCATACTACCTAAAGTAGTCACTCTTGTGTTTTGGGACATTGCTAAAATATGGGTTGTCTGGACATATTCACAGCAATGAAGGCTCTGCACCAGGTGATCTGAGAAGCAAGGGACTGAATCCAGTGTGACTACGTTGACAGTGGTGATGGGTGAACATTCAGGATGTTGTCAGACTCTGCAGGAGAGTGCAGCATGCAACAATAATCCATCCAACTATTTAGGAGAATACATAATTTTAAACTTGTTTAGATAATTTCAGTTCAATGCTTTGGAATCCTGCTAACCAGGGTTAAAAGAAAGTAGGAAACAGAGCCAGGGTAAAGGAAGTGGTCACTGCGGTAGTATCTGGAGACTTTGAGAAGTCAGGCTTGGAGGTTGAACACTCACCATGGAATAAGTGATGCTGGGACAAGGAATGAAAGACAAATCTGTGCTTTTCCTTCTCCCCACAGAGAAGTCATGTCAGCACAAATCAAGATGAAGTCTACAAGCCAATGATGTCACTCTCCATATCAACTGCATCCGCCAGCACCTTCATCAAACACCCAGGCCTCTGACAGCCAGAAATAAAAGTTGCTTAAAACATGCAGTTGACAGCAATTTCTTGAGATAAGCAGGATGACAGGAATTCACATTGCCAATCCACAAGCTCTACCTGACACTAATGGGAAGCATAGTCATGAAAGGTGCTGGGCTTTATATAGTTAGTATTTCACTGGATCTCAACAATCACACAGCAAGCATCATAGGAGCATTTCCATTTTGAAGACAAGGAAGTCAGTAATGGCCCCCAGGCCAAAAGCCAAAGCAAACCTTCTTCCTCCTATACTACCTCTAAAAATCTGTCCCTCACCTGCCCATTCCCAGCCTCGAAAGGATGGAGACTGCTCTGACTAGTATCAAGATTTGCATAGTATAGTGACTGGTACCTTTGGTGAGAGCCCAGGATGCAGCCTAGGACCTGTATTAGTCCAGGCATAGCCCCATTTCTCACTGGGATTCAACCATGACAAGGCTTTAGCCTCAAAAGTGCCAGGAAGGCTTAGCTCAGAAGGGAAGTGAAACACAAAACAAACAACTCAATCACCTCATCACATTCTCTTGGTGACAGTGATTGGTTCCAGGGTGGGTATTGCAGCTGGTTTTAATGTTAACTTGACACAAACTAGAATCATTTGAGCAGGAAGCCTCACTGGAAGACCTGTTCTAATTTGCCTTGACTGACATGGGGAGACCCATCCCACTGTGAGCTATACCTCCCAGTAGTAGCAGCCCAGATAAATGGATGTGGCAAAGGAAAGAGCATCCTGTCTTTTGTTCTGTTGGCGTATAGTTGTGCCATTGGGTTAATTTCCCTGCTGATAATTTCTGCACTGAGAGCTGAAACAGCATTCAAAGATGTGGAATAAGGACCAGTGGCTCTCTAGAAACCCTTTGTGGTACCCAGCTTGTGGACTGAGTAGCTAGCAGTTCCTTGGTACTGGTATTGAGGGACTACACTGACTGTTGAAGCATGCCATTTCAAGGATTAAGAAGCCACCAGCTTCTCATATTCTCAGGTTTGATTTAGCTGTTGTTAGTATTTTAAAGCTCACATAAACACACACACACACACACACACACACACACACACACACACACACACCACCACATCCAATTGGTTCTTTTCCTCAAGAGAACCCTTACTAAAGCAGTGGGTCAAGTGGCCCAATCAACGTCCATAGTCAGCAATCCTGGTTTGTAAGAAATTGATCCTTAGACTAATTCTGTCCCACCGTACCCTATCTTACTTCCCTCCCTCTGCACCTGAGCTAGAAACAAGACAGTAACCCAATGTTGGTGGTCCTCCTCACACTATAGAAAGGAGATCTCCCTGATAATGGGCCAGCCATGTGCATTGCAAGGCAGAGTTATTTAAGGGGGAACAAATCACCACACCCATATGGCATCACTTTGTCCTCTGTACAGCTAAATTGGAAGTAAAATATTTTTAGTACTACAAGTGCCTAGGCTAGTACGATTACAATGTCCGTTCCTTATGACTTCAAATTCATGCGCTATCTACTACTTGAAGTCTCAAACATTTGTGGAGGGAGTCAAGTTTGAGACTTACCCTTCACCTAGAAGCACTCACTATATTACTGTTTGAATATGAAATGTCCTACAGGCTCATGTGTTTTGGTCTCCGGCAAGTGATAACATTTTGGATGCTATGGGGCCTACCTGAAGAAATGGGTCAATGAGAGGATGGCCTTGACCATTATAGTCTGGTCCTCCTGAGCTCTCTCTGCTTGGATGTAACAAAGTATTTTGCATGATCCATCACAGCAAATGTCATGCCCTACCTACTCTGATGATTATATTCTCTTAAGCTAATCTGAGAGAATAAACCTCTTCTCCTTCAAGTTGTGTCTGTATAGTATTCTGTCACTAGCATACCCCAGAAAGAGGCTGATTTGTATGAGGGAACCACCTACTTTGCTATCAGACACACAATGTTCTTTGGTGAAGATCAGATACTTCCTATGTTAAAGACATTTGAGTTGATTTCCAATAGAAAGAATAAAAAAAAAAACTGGATCCAGATATTACACCAGCAATATCTCATACTATGACACCATCCTACCATCCTTGGGAATCAAAGATGAGCTTTGGAAAGACATCTCACTACTTCCCCTACCATGAGCACTCTAACATGGTCTCATTTTCCTGGATCATCACTGACCACCATGATGGCCCCAGTTTAGACACAGCACCCTGCAAGCAGGGAGCAGCTGACTCCTCCTCTTCCTTCTCCTAAGATCAAATTGAATTTACTTTGTTTCAAATGAACAAATCACTTCCATTTCACTGTTATGTCTTCTTGGGGTATGACACCACACCCCACTTTTATGTGGGTGCTGGGAATTGAACTTGGGTTTTCATGTTAGCAAAGCAAGCACTTTGATGGCTGAGCCACCTCCTCAGTCCATGTCTTTGTATTTTTTATAGAGCAGACAACATTGTAGCCAGCCCTGTGAGATTGCCTGGGGATCTGATTAGCGTGAAGAGATGTTAGCATGGGCCTGGCACCCAGTATGTGCTTCATACATGTATGTAAGTTCTCTACTACCTCATCCCCTCTTTCTAAGCAGCCGCTGTTCTTTGCTATTCACTAGCTTGATCTCTCTCATTGCCATTAATAAAGCTAATAACACCCTCACTATTTCCTCAGAGACCATGACAATTTAGGGGTTAAGGATAATCTATCTTGGGTTAACAGTAATTCCTAGGTCATAGTCACCACAGACAGATCCCTTTCTCTCAGTAGCTGTCAACATAAAAATGAAATGATTAAAACTATTAAATATCATATATAATAAATGGAACCAATATAAAACTTAATGCCCCTAATATTTCCTTTGAGTTGCTACCTTTTGCATTTATTGAAGCAAGAAATGTTCCACTTACTTAAAATATCTACTTAGTATCCTGCTCATAAACACATCTGCAGCCAAAGCTTGCTGGTTCAGTGGGCTTAAATTAGTTGGTATCAATGTTATTGATGATAAGAGGATGGGGGTTGCATACTGAGTTAGTAATGAGGCAGGCATGCTCTATGTCTCCATATTATCTAGTAAGCAGTGGTTCAGGGCTCTGCTGGGCATGGGGGACCAGATGACTGTGGAGATTTGTAACAAAAGCTACAGGGAGAACAGCAAGCCTGCAAATGTTTGAATATGCTCTGGCCCCACCAAAACCCTTGATGAAACTTAGCACTTTGATATGCAGGGTAGAAAGGTAGGGACTTGTGGGACCTGTGGATGACAGAACCCCTGTCATAATACAAGGACTAATGTCTTCCTTGTTTGAATTTAGCTTTTGTTAATTGGGTTGTCAAGACAGGGTTTCTCTGTGTAATTTTGTAGTCTATCCTGACACTTGCTCTGTAGACCAGGGTGGCCTCGAACTCATAGATAGCCACCTGCCTCTGCCTCTGGAGTGGTGGGATTAAAGATGTGTGCCACCACCATCACCTGATAAATCTAACTTTTGTAGAACTAAATGGGTTAGTATGTCTGTACCTTATATCTCTTAGTTCTGCATGCATCTAAGCTGATACATCTGAGTTGATTTAGCATGATGAAGATAGAGCTACTTGATTTTGGACTTACTGCCCTTTAAAACCACAAGTTAAAATAAGCCTTTTATAAATTACACATTCTTGGGCATTGTCTTTGCTACTGTTTGGATGTTAATGGGTCTACTGACACCTGCCTTAAAGGCTCAGTCTTTGAGATGATAGATGTTGGCCTCTAAAAGGTGAGGCTGAGGCCTTATGGATGGTTCTGAGCTGACTGGGGTAGAGCATGGAGTCCTAAAGCAGATGGTGAGATGGTGGTGGTTTTGCTATGATGTATTGTCTTCCCACAGACCTAAAGCAAAGGCCAACCGATGAAGATGGAACCAATCATTTTTTTTTCATTGAAACTTGGTTTTCTCAGGCGTTTTGTGTGGAGATGCTAACATCCTGCGGGATGCCATCATGAAAGTACATGAGAACTGGTCCTCCTGTGTTTCCTGCACAGTGGTCACCAGGCATTAGGAGGAGAAGGACAAGTGGATCATGCCAAGTATTTAAGAAGTGGAACTTGCCACCTTCCCTACCTTCCATTGTTTTTTTCATAGCTTTCACTGTTTTATCCAGGTTAATCTTGAAGTCCTGGGCTCAAGCAACTGCCTAAGTAGCTGGGGCCACAGCTATGTGCACCATGCTTCACTGTAAGGGCATTGTAAGATAGTGAAACAGTGGCTTCATGTCATTACACTTTGTCAAAACCCCACAGATTGAACCCCACTGTAATCTACTGCTTCCCATGATGAAAACAGTTCAAGTCAATGATAGGCCAGGCTGAACATTTCCTGAGCAGACCCTGCCAGTCGGATGGACCCCATAAGTCATTTTGACTTTGCTTGACTTGGAAAATTTAGGCAATTTCTTGGAAATGCTTGTATTGGAGAGAGAAAAAAGAAACTCCAGGCTAACCAATCAGCAGGTATTGATATGCTTACACTTACATTAAGAACTTACAGCAAAATGTGCCAAAGCAGTGAATTACTTCATTGTAACCACTCAGGTATTTCCTTAGCTCTGCATGAATGTTCATCATAAAAGTTTACCACTTCCTACCTCAGCGAAGCCTGAACTTTCAGGAATTGCCTGTTAGCTGAAATAAATTATTTTTTAAAGTGATATTTGTGTATTTATCTGTCTAGGCCATACAAAAGATATTTTGCCTCAGTTTATATTTGAACTGCATGAGTAAAACAAAATGCTCTTCTAGAGACTCATTAAAGTTGTCATATAAGGTCATATATTCACAATCCTCAAAGACTGGCATCATTATCCACAGAATAGCAATAAATAACTCATGTGAAGTCAAGTCTAGAAACATCAGATGCATGTTAGCCAATCAACATTAGAGCCCCAAACTGAAAGATACTCAGGGCTGCCTCTGGCTGCAGGTAGAAGAAGATAGTATCTCTTTCAGGATGCTTGGCAGGAGGGTGGGGGAGCTGCAGGTAGGCACTGTGCCAGCTAAGATAGGCAGAAGCTGGAGTTGTTTACATTCCTAATTACAGGATCCTGGGCTTCAGCACAGCCAGGTGTCATTCCAACAGACAAGGTTAATAGGATGTGAGTGGGCCCAGCTGCCACCACTCTGCTCACAGAAAACAGGCATGCAGGCGAAGTCAGATGAATTAGCCAGAAGATCGGCCATGCTGGTCAGCTTCAGCTGTGTGGAGACATGGGATAGAATTCAGTCTTGCAGAGCCCGAGTTTTATCTATGCTCTTCAAAAGCTTCAACAGGATTTGCCTGGACAGAGGCACTGGCATGTGTGTTGGGGCAGGGGTTAGGATAAGGACAGAGACACTGCCACAGATTGTCTGGTGTCTCCAAGCATTGTTGCTTCTCACCCTGATGATGAAGATCAGGACAGAGGAATGCCTGGAGCCTTGGTGGGTTTGAAGCCCACTCTGGGCTCTTGTCAGTTTCGTGAATTTTAGCCATCTGCTAAGATATTTTGGAATTCAATTTCTTTGTCGGTAATATGGGAATAGTCTTTTCAAGGGTTGCTGTGGGGATAAGGTACTTACAGACCAAGAGAAAACTAGCTCAATAAATATTAGTGGAAATTATTAGCGGTAATTCTTTAATGGGTTACCTGGGTAAGGTTTGCACCCAGGCATCCATCAATTTACAGTCCCTGCCCTGCCAGCCGGCAGACACTTTAAACAGACCCATTAACAACCTGTTTCTGATCAATGATTTATGGCTTATGCTTCCCTGTTAATGAAATGTAATTGCTAAGCCTAAGAGGCAGAGCCGTGGCAAAACAAACTCCATCTGAAAATCACATCCTGGATCATGAAGGACTCCTGCAAAACCACCTGGAATGTCTGGTGAGCAGATCGAGTGTGGCCAGACCTGGCTTTGAGGTGCTTGTGCAGTTCAAGGGTGGAAAAGGTGTTCCAGCCGGCATATTCTCCTCCATAAAAATTAACACCATTACAGAACGCCAAGTAGTCTTAGCTTAATGTGTTTCTGAATGAGGACAAAATTTTATTCAAAGCATCAATGTCCAGACTAAAATAATACTTTTATGGACCCTGCAAAGTAGAAACAGTGAAGCTCAGGTCATCAGGGCTATGGCTGAGTTGACCTGATGTCCCTTGATGGGCATGCAGCTTAGACAGTGGGGGCTGCAGATGACAGTGATGGCAGTTGTATTGTCTCTGAAAGCTGCAGTTTATGACATTAGAGCCTTAGAGACAAATGAAGTAAAAACTACCCCTCTACCGAATTCCAGGCTTAAGTTGGGATAACAATAAACCACCTTTGCACAGGTGTTATGAATATTGAACTCATCCCTGCATCTTTGCATAATGCCAGCTCCCCTCTAAGTTCTGGGAATAAAGCAGTAATTAAAATAGAAACAACCTGTTTGGGGAGGTTCCTTTCTAGCAGGGGAGACAGGAAGTTGGAAAAGGAAAGTATACCACAGGCAAGTTAGGTGAAGATAATTGTAATTAAGGAAAATATAGTTAGAGAAGAGAGGGACTGAAGAATAGCGGAAGTAGGTAACTTGAAATGAGGTGGCAGGAAAGGCCATGGGGACTCAAGCACACAGAACCCTCCAACAAATGGTCCTATTGTTATCATCAGTGTGCCTGTCAACCAGAGAAAAATATGGGAAACTTTAGCATTGCAAAAAGCCACACCACTCAGGCTTAATTCATGTATGTGTGGGAATATGTGACTAGGCTCTTGTTACTACGTTCTGAAATCTAGAGGGAGCTTGCTTGAGATGAGTACAGTGAGAAGAAAGGCTACATTTGATACCATGAGGGCCTGAGTGGCAAGACTCCTGTGTTTAAATATGAGTCCTCTGTCTCTTGGGTGTTCTGCTTAGGACGAAATTCTGATATGTTCCCAATAATTCAAAGGATGCAAGGTAAATGGGCGAAGAATGTCCTCCATTTCTAACAGCACCCAAAGACTTAAGGGTATTTGAGGATAGGAGAATGCCTAGTGCCTTGTATCTTTATCTAGTGAACCCCTAGAGAGTTTCAATGAATTAATGCTCATACATTGTGATTTCCTTATTCTGGAATCAGAAGCACAATGTTCAAACCTGTGCCTCAGTACTAACTGTGTGATATTGAGAAATGTCAACCACCTCAAAATGCGAGTGATGAAAGTGGTTTATGAGAATGGACCAGAACTGAGATCTTTCTGATTCAATATTTCCCACTGGCGTGGCTTTGCAATCTTAAAAACCCAGCTCCCCAGGAGCAAGCACATGAATGAGAACATAGCCACATCCCCACACTTGACCTTGCCTTGGGTCTCAGATTACACATCCACTAACAGAAGGATTGATGGTAATGGGAGAGCCATAGAGACTGGACTCAGAGAGAGCAATATTACAGACTGCTTAGGTCTCTGAATACCAGGATCTTAACTGACCTCCTGCCACACAAATAACTAAACATAATGCCTAACCCCAACCCAGGACACAGGGCTTAAGTGTTTCCCAGGCATTATATCAGTGGCTTCAGTTCTTACAGCAAATCAGTGTTGTATACTTTTTACAGAATAAGAGATTGGGCCCCAGAGTCTCCTACTTTTTGCATAGGGTCACAGAGCTGATTGAATGAAAACAGTCTGACACCAGAGCTTGTCCAATGAGACTCTACTACCTATCTCAGATTAATGCGGGACGCATGGTAGGTGATTTATGAGGAAATACTATCCATACCCTCCTGTGAAGTCAGACATTGCTCCTCTTCCCTTCCAGGTCTTCACTGTTTGCTTGCTTGCTGTAACACAGCTCCTATATACGACTGTTTCTGCAAGAAAACTCTAGTTTTCTTTCACAACCAGACACTAGTCCTCGTCCACGTGGACCCAACCGCTAGTCTGGGCTTCCTAAATGAGATATCACCCACTGTGCCTACCAGTGTAGTACAGGACATTTTCTAGCAACTTGTTGGGAATTAGGTGCTTCTGAGCTGGTAATGTAAGGACTCTGGAGAGGACTCTGCCCATCTTTTCTCTTTATGAAGAAGATCTGGATAGAACATAAGAGTAAAATAGAGGATAGTTGGCCAGTGGTACTATTTGAACAGTGATTTAGCCTAACCACTGGACTATTGGCTATTGCTTGTTTCTGAGAGGGCAAATCATTAGTACAGTCACTAGAGAACCTGCCAGGCTCTAAACCCATAGGATTCTGATGAGCCTGATTAGGTTCATTAAGTCACAAAACAAAGCAAGTTGTTATGAGCATGGGAGAGAGAGTTGGGAGGAGAGATGGATAGGATGCTGGTGAGGTGGAAGAGGGTGGGATTGAACATGGTTAGAATTCATTGTATACATGTATAAAATAATCAAATAACAAATATCATTAACAAAATAATATTTTAATGATCTATTATATGTTTTTCCTAGAAGCCATAAGTGGTTCTTATCATTTGAAGATGAAAGGCTTTTATTGCATACCTACTTTTTCTGCTTTGATGATAGTGACTTATATCTTAGTCATCCTCCATTATGAACAACACAGTCCCAAAGATCTTGTACATTCCATAGGACAGAATCAAATTCCTTCTTCAAACTACTCAAAACCTATTACAGAGTAAGAGATACTTGGCACCTTATCAAGCTTGGGAGAATAACCTATTGGGCATCTTGGATATTGAAGTTCAAAGCATCTTTGTACAAAGTTGACATATAATTAGGTTCTAAAATCAGTCACAAACCAGAATCCTCACAAAAAAGGTTTCATTTCAGATTCTCCATATAAACTACCAAAAATATCAGATCTATGATTTAGAATGGTAAATGAGGAGATAGGCTTCATATTTAGAGAATGCCAAACTCTCTTCCCTTGTCCTTGATGCTAAGCTCTGTCTGTGTTCACACTGGCAAATGGACCAACATCTCTAGGTGAGAGAATGAGGAGAAATTAATTTATCCAGAATGACACTTCAGCTGTATTTTGGAACATGTGTGGCTGGATGCCTGCTGGACTAGTTGGCATCACACACCAGAGGAAGCAATATCATTGCCCCCAAACCTCAAATACTCTTGCAAGTATTCAATGATATTATTCTCTAGGCTAAATCATATGCACACTGCACATCACTATATGGATGCATCTGAGAAGATGGTTCTCAACATATGGGTCATGACCCTTTCAGAGGGGTCAAGTGACCCTATCACAGGGGTCATATATCAGATATACTGCATTTCAGATATTTACATTATGATTCATAATAGTAGTGAAATTACAGTTATGAAGAAGCAATGAAAATACTTTTATGGTAGGGGTCACCACAACCTGAAGAACTGAATTAAAGGGTTGCAGCATTAGGAAGGTCGAGAACCATTTATCCTATAATCACTCTGAAGGTCAGCCATCCTTCTGTTTATAATCCTCAAAGTTAAAGCTTTGAATGTATGTTTCTTTCACTGGCCCCATACTGTGTGATAATTCTAAGTCACACATCACCTTCTAAGCACGAAGCACCTTCTAAGTGTTAGACATTGCATTGAAAATTTAATGCATACCTCTGATCATCATAAGTCATTCAAAGGACTCATGCTAAGGGCTGGCTATGTGATTCCTACCAAGGAGATGAGATTAAAGAAATTGCCCCAAGAAGCTCAGACTAATGAGGGAGAAAAGGAAGATGTGTAAACAGAGGCTTCTTTCTCTAAGGGGTTAAGAGAGCCCTGCATCACAGGGCTCATTGTCAGCATCTGATCATATCTCTAGGATACACCAGGTAGAACCAATGATGGGCAGTGTTGGTATGGGGGGCTGTCTTAGATTCTTCCTTGGCTTTCAGAGGTCCCCAGTTAACTAATTAACATCCTACTGTGATAATTCATTCAAGAATTGAAACTCTCCTTTCCCTTTCCTCTTTGCTCTGTCAATGTTAACTGAAATCAGCTTCAAAACGCAGCAAACTAAACCCACACAGTAAAAATCACTTCACTCATTGTTTAGATTTAGGAACTGAAGTTCAAGTCTTTGGCGAAGCATCATTCATGCCCTTAATGATGGATCCTTGGGTTGGCTACCATTTTTGTAACTGCATGCACATATGCTCAGCAAGCCATAAGGAAGCTCTCTAGATGGGAGCATTTTTCCCATGATTCCCCACCCTCAATCTAGCATTAGTTAGTATTTCTCAGTTCTGTCTCACAGATGATCTACTCAGCAGCATTGAGTTGTGGATAATTCACTTCACTCATCCCCATCAATATGTGCTGAAGGTCCATTGCATGCCTAGTGCTGCACCATTCAATGAGTACTAATTTTGCACAAGGGCAGGGTCCATTTGTTGCCATATGAGGTTATAGGACTGCAAAGAGAGTCTTATCACTGTACACTCAGGTCAAGGGAAGCAACTCAACAAAGTTGCAATGGGCTTAAGAAGAAAGACAAAATTGTCAGAGGATATCTTCCCAAGCCCTCCCAGGAGGTCTCTCTAGTCCCAATACTGTGTGTGAATGTGTGTGTGTGTGTGTGTGTGTGTGTGTGTGTGTGTGTGTGTGTGTATCTGTGTGAGAGAGAAAGACATTCCTAACAGACCAGGTACTAAGAATGAGTCTACAACAGGTCTTGGAAAATATAGGGTCTATAGGAAATGAACGTTTATCCTAGAATTGGACTTTATGATGCCAATTCTACAATACAAAGTCCTTATCCATGATGAGGGGACACTGTAGAGATACGACTGTCTTGGAGTCACCCCCTCTCTCCAAGTATCTCCTTGTCCAAGTTCTAATCACAAGCTCAATAAATTCATTGATTCAACTTGGATGGCATCCTTACTTTGGTCTGATACTGCTGCTCTGTCTGGTTAAGTAGATGTTAGTCTACATCTTCCCAGGAATAATTAATGTAATATCCTCAATGCACATTCTCTAGAATACAAAGCATCTGTAATAGCAGTAGAAAGCTAATACAGCTGAAGTTCTAGAGGTCTGTCCTACTACAGGAAAAGTAAAGCCTCATTTTCATCGCATTTGCCTCTTAAAATGAGGTTTTTATTTTCTTGGTATGGGGCACCTTATTAAGCTGGAACTGTTGAAGCAGGACTGTAGAGTGAATGAAGACCACCATAATTTTATGTAGTTCAAAATAAGCAGAAGAGTACAACATATACAACTAATGTCTACATAGAAAGGTGGAAATTTGAAACACCTTGATTGATATACTGTAAGATGTATTGATTTACTATATTGTAAACTCAAACTATGTACAGGTATTTCATCCTAAGGTTTCAAATAAAGGCATAATATGTGGGTATTGTACTGGAAACACCTTACTTACCTAAAGAACATCTTAGAAGTACAAGTCTTTTGGTTCTACCCAACATATGACAGCAGAAGCTATGCAGGAGAGCACAGGAAGTCCTGCAGGTGCTCCTGGGCTTGCTGACATTGCCCACCACTAATGACACAGTTCAGGACTGACCCCTTACATAAAGGACCTTTCACTTTCCCACCAAAACATTTCTCAGCAGAGGGAGAGTCAAGCTAGAGATCCAGAAAGACATTAAGGTTGGGATTTGGTTTTGTAATTTAATCTGAAGTAGGAAGTAAAACCAAGATGATGTGTGAAATCAATGTGATTTTTTTTAAGAAAAAAAGGAAATGAGAGCAAAACAAGTGTCCTTGACAAAAGCTGACATCAAGGAAATATGTGAACACAAAGAACAGCCAGATAATGTGATGGGCAACAGGCAAAAATTGCTTTGTACTATGCTAGCTTAAGAGGCAAAATAACTTCAGAGGGAACTTGTTTGCAACCCAAGCTGTAGCCTCCACTGTTTCCCAGTTGGGAAATCTGGGGCACACTTCTTCACCATTCTGCAATATTTTTCACAGGATACTTCTTCATTGAAACACCTATGCAAAAAGAAGTATAAAAGAAATGTAGGTTTCCAACCTAGCAGTGTTGGTATAGTTCCTATTCTCTGCACCTTTCAGAACCTGGAACCCAGAAGCATCCCCCCAAGCATCCCTCCCCAAGCATCTTTGAAACTCTCCCTTCAGAGTGTCTCAATTCATCCATATGGAGCCAGTCTTAATTCCACACTATGGTATTTTTGTATGTTTAGTGACATGTAGTTTCCACAGAAACCCTTCAAAATAAGCATAAGATTTTATAAACAAGGAAATGGATGCATGAAACATTTGAGTAACTTGGCCAGTTTTGTAGGAGTGGAAATTGGTAGATAGAGAACATAAACACAGTAGCCTCACTTCAGATCTGACATTAAACCATCACATTCCACTGCTACACTATGATGTTTTCCAGTATCTCACCTTGACGTTGGAATTCAGAAATTCCCTGTCAAACAACCCAGTGAAAATATGGGGTTAGCAGAGTTCACCCTGCCCAGTTTGCTACCTTGCAGGGATGCTGAGCTTCTGTTCCTGCTGTCTGTGAAACATGCAGTGTGTTCCTCCTGGGATCCAGAGTCACTAGAAGACTAAAATTCAAAGAAGCCATCCATCCCCTACAGCCCCATGTCATCCTTTAATAAACCTCCAGACCTCATCTTTGTGAGTCTGCTCCTCTGGGTTTTCAGAAACTGACTTGGGCAGTTGAATCATATGTGTTTCACAGCACGTATCTTGCACTTTCATTCATTCATCCTGTAGATTTTGACAGACACACAAATATGTGTGTACTAGGCTCTGTTGGGAAATCAGAGCTGAGTAAGACAGAGTTTCTGGCTCCCTGGGACTCAGGCATCTATCAGGAATAACATGCAGAGGTGACTCTGGCCAGGAAAATAATAGTAAAAGGTTGTTTGGAGGGCTCTTAACAAGGAGGGCATGATGACCTGAGGGAGATGGGGATGCATTAAAAAACAGGGAATGGGATTTCAGGCACCATATGCAGTATGGAAACATGCATAATAAGTGCAAGTTCCCATGGGCCAAGCTATCCTGAGATTTATGCATACTCCATCCTTTTGTCAGTCACAGGAGCCTCTGGGTGCATGCACTAGTGTCATCACTTTGTGGCTGAGGTTAAGCCTCAGTTTATGCAGAGCAAGAAGTAGTGTTGCCTCGCTCTGAAACTGGATGCACTTAAAGGAGAGTGAAAGCCTTGGTGCAAATAAAATCCAAGGGGCAGAGTAAAGGGTGGTGAGAGCCTGAAGAAGAAGGTCTGACCCACACTTTGGAGGACTTAAGCAGATGCCTCATCCTTGACCTCTTGCTCACCTTTCTCTAGATTCATATCTCATAAAATTCTGTATTTACTTCTTCTCATGACATTCTACACTTCCCCACTGAATATAAGGTTGAATGAAGAGGCTGTATTTGTTTTCTTCACTCTTGTATACCCAAGTATGCTGGGTATACTACCCATCCTGTTTGGATATCATAAGTATTTGCTGAATACATAAGGTTCTGTTTTATACCAGAATATTGACAAGTTTAAAATAGGCTAGCAGGTCTTAAGCAGCAAAACACCAGTTGGGTTCATATTATTAGAGGAGTTGTGACTGGAGAGGCTTATGTCTCCAGGAAGTAAAGCTGGGCACCTGCTTGGAACATGGGACACTTTGAGGCAGGAGAGTCAAAATGACCCAATGTGGCTTACCAGATGGTGTTTCAACTCAAAGCCTTTAAACAGACATGGTCTGGCTTTAATCCTGGGGTTTTGGGGAGGCACAGGGATGACTATTTTTGGAATGAGTATTTGAATATCAAGAAATTCAGATACAAGCTAAAGGAGGGAAGAACAAGGAAGATGAAGTCATTCATTTGTCTCCAGCTACCTTTGGTTCATCCTAGAAAACCCCAGAATCCTCTGGTCTATCCCATCAACTCTAATAGCTTTCGGTGTATCCCAGAATATCAGCAGCTTCAGTTATATCCTAGCAGCCTCTGTACCCTCCATCAGCCTCAAAAGTGTCCTAGAATCCCCCAAAGGCTCAGCTGTATCTCAAGAGCCTTAGTCGGATCCCAGTTTATGCAGCAGCTTCCAGTTCATCTACAAGTGATCTGATACTCTTTATTCTGCTGCAGAGTTTCCAAAGGTGGACAGGTAGGCACAAGCACCATGAGGCACATGAGCAGGAGTACACACACACACACACACACACACACACACACACACACACACACACACTGCGTATTTACACATTCTCGCTTGTACACAAACTCTTAGAACAGTCATGGAACAGACTGAAGCTGTGGAACAGACTGAAGCCATTACCAATGTGTCATGACACTGACACCAGAGGCCATTGCTGAGCACCATCTATGGGCTTCAGTCATGCTGAGCATGTTCTATATATGATCTGTGGGAAAAGATAAATTTTTTTACTCCATGTTGTCAATAAAAGATTGGGTATCCAAGATGTGTTAGTCCATTTAATGTCTTCATTAAGTACCTACCAAACACTAGGCTGGGCAGAGAGTAGAGAAAATACACCTCATGTTTTTTGTCCATTAGACTTACAGTCCAATGTAGGACATATCTCTCATGATCACTCCATTGTGATATTAACTATATGAGTGGTAAAAATCAAGTCTGAGTCAGAAATGGAGCTCAGACATGTAATCACGGGTAGCCTAATGAAGTATGTCTTTGATTATGATACGCAGCCCCCTTCAGCCTTGTTGGGACTAAAAGAGACTCTCCCTCAGAGGTTTAGCAAATTCCTAGATATAACAAACAACTTTCTATGGAATATGGCTCTCATATGAAAAGCAACTTGTCCTTCAGGTGTCAACTCTATTCACAGTAAACTGAGGGAACCTCAACTGAAGAATTTCCTCAGTGAGACTGTCATGTGGTGATGTTTGTAGGAACTACTCTGATTGGAGACTGATGTAGGAAGGCATACCCCTCTGCAGATTGTGCCTTCTCTGGACAGGTGGTTCTAGGCTGTGTAAGGTAGCTAGAAGAGCCAGGGAGCAAAACTACAAGCAGGGCTCCTTGATAGTTCCTGTATGAGCTCCAGTCTGATTTTGATGGATGACAGTCTATGACCTGATGGTCAGATGCTCCTCAAACTAGAAATTAAACTAGAACAGGAACTGGAGTGAGGTGTAGCTGTCGTGTCATTTTGCAAGCTGTTTTGTGGGGAGGGCGATGCAAATATTTGCAACCTGAAGCTAGAAATGTTTCTGAGTACTGAGAGCTTAATTTGCTATTCTTTGGGAACTTGGAAGGTAAGAATCTTGTAAGAAATGCAGACAATGGAAACATGGCTTGTGAAGTTGCAAAGGGAAGCACAGGCTATTGGGGCATTCTTGCCATATATTTGAATTAAGAATCTGTAGTTTCTAGTCAGCAGATGCTGAAGAACCATCTGTGATTAAGAGAAGAATATAGGTGAGTAGATTCCCCCTGTGCTTCACAGGGACAATAGATGCTGCTTAGCTGAGGTGGAAAAATCAGCTGTGATTAATAAGAGTACAGCGTCACTGAGGTAAAATCTTCTGGGGAATATTTCCACAGAGTCAGAACACTGAAACTATGTTCGAAGGAGGCATGTGACATGTTTCCTGTTTATGTGACTGTAAAATGTTCTTCCTCTTGGCACATGTGTTCATATCACACATGACTGAAATCAACACTGCATGTTTTTCAAACAGTAAAACTGTACAGTAGATATTGACAAATGTGGGAAAACACAATGGGTGGTAACAAAGGACAAGATTTCCTGAAGCCCCATGGCCAACTCTCTTCATCTGACTGATCTGTTCCCAGGAATCTCGGGAAATGGTCCATATAGGGCAGTGGTCATCTCCACATGAGTATAATGGTCAAGATGTACAGATACCAAGAGATCAAGAAGTTTATCTAACCTTTGGGAGACAAGAAATTTGAGACATTTATTAGAAGAAATCTCATTTATAGTTAGTTTCAGAGGGTAAGAAGACATTTCCAGAAAAAAAAAAAAAACTGAGAAATTAGGAAATATGTGTGTCTCCATGCAATGGCTAATCTTGTTTGTCAACTTGGCTGAACATGTAAACAACTAAAAACAAAATAGTGGATAAACTTGTGAGAAAGTTTCTTAACAACATTTTTTGAAGTAGAAATGTCCTTAACCAGGGTGGCACCTGCTGATGGCAGCCTAGGTAAAGGACATGGAAGAAGCAATCTAGAAAATGCATATATCCTAGTGCTGAGGTATGCCTTCACTGATATTAGAACTTATTTCTTTAGGATTCTAATGTATACTGAGGACCAGTAGCTCCCTGGAAATCCTCCAGGCATTCAGCCTTATGGACTGAAATAACTGTTGGATTACTGTCCTTTCAGTGTGAGAGGGCCATTGTTGAATAATAGCAGGACCAATTCAAACGCTTTTTTGTTTTGTTTGTTTGAGACAATGTCTTTCTGAAGCTCTCTATAGCCATGGCTGCCCAGGAATTCACTCTGTAGACCAGGCTGGCTTCAAACTCCAAAAACCCTCGTGCCTCTGTCTCCACAGTGGTAGGATTAAAAGCATTTGCCATTATGCCCACCCAAATCTTCCTTTAACACACACACACACACACACACACACACACACACACACACACACACACACACACACACACACTGCTAATGCTGTTCCTTGAGAGAAACCTGATTAATACACCCAGGAAGAGGGATGAACACATGATGTATGTGGAAACTATTGGTCTCTGATCATCACCAGACAGAAAAAATGATGCCGATGCTAAATGACTTCTCCAGTATGATATGACACTTGTTGTGACACTCATAAAGCAGAAAGTAACTTAGGCTCATTTTCACATGTAGGCAGAAGTGTCTGTCCTGCCTGGTCTTGCAGTTTTTTAGTCCCAAATAAACACACAGAGGCTTATATTAATTATAAACTGTTTGACCTATGGCTCAAACATCTTATTGGCTAGCTCTATCTTAATTATTAACTCATTTATATTAATTTATATATTTCTTCATGGTCTTGGCATACCAGGCATCTTATCTTCCTGGTAGCTACATGGTATCTCTCTCGCTACTCACTGTCTGTATTCCTGCTCCAAGAATTCTCTTAGTCTGGTAGTCCCACCTAAACTTCCTACCTGGCTACATCCTGCCTGTCCATTGGACAAAGCAGCTTTATTCATCAGCCAAAGAGAAAAACATATATTTACAGCATACATAAGGACATCCTCCATTACTCAGATTTTGATCTGTGGTCTGAGTCCCTCAAAATAACATTCTTGGCTAACAAAAGCCAGGTGACCGAAACATTGTCCTGGGCACATGGTTTTCTGACATTCCATCACTATGTCACATTCTGCACAGTCTAGATCAGAGTTTGTGAGTTATAGTGCCAGGCGAATTCCACTTGCCATAGGACTTTTGCCATAGGACTTTATAATAATTTGTTTTGTCACACAACCTTGTGTACTTGGTATAGCTGTTTTTTTTTTCTCTCTACACAATAATACCAAATAGTTACAGCAGTGGCTATATGGCCTGGCAGGGTGAAAATGTTTTCTTTTGAGTGTTTTATAGAAAAAAGCAAAAAGTCACTGACCTTTGATTTAGAAAATGCCTGTGTTCTCTCCTCTAATAATTGGAATCTCTAAGATTCGTAGAACCACATGTCATTGGCTTCTGTTATTGCATGGCTTATGGCAACCTGATGCCCTGTCTGGAATTCAAAGCCAACCTTGTCTGAAGTATTACTGGGTTAATAACTATCAGGCCTGAGATCCTACTACGTTGAACATACACATTTTTATACACCACCTTCACCTTCTAGCATAATAAACATTTGATCTACTATTTTGCAGACAAAACAGACACTCAAAATTTAGCCAATAAATGTGAAGTCAAGTCTGCCTCTCTCTCTCTTTTTGCCCCATGATAACCTACTGACCTTTAAGAAAAGATCTCCACTGAGGAGGTACTGGGCTGGGAATAGCAATCTGGTTTGTTTTTGTTTTTGTTTTTGTGGGTTTTTTTGATACTACTGGTCACAGCAGGATACCCACAAAGAGGCACTAGGAGCCCCATTTTTCTTCCACAGAAGAGCTTAAATCAGGCTGTCAACAGCTGTTGTTGCTATGGCTTTAATTAAAGAATCAACAATGTTCTTCTACTTTCCTTTTATAGAACAACTGTCATGGGATTGGGTGTTTGAATTCTAAAGAAGAAGCAGCTTTCTGTGGTGTTGATAGCGTCCTACATGAGGATGGGGCTTGGAAAACCACTCAAGGGCAGCTTCAGAACACTTGGATGCCACACTATGACAGAAACTATTTAAAAAGAAGAAACTCTGGGTTTGATAACTTAATGTTGGCCATGTAAGGACTTCTTAGGTTCTGCAGTGCAGCAAGTATTATTCAGATAAATTAAGATGTAAACTGCAGTGAGAATTAAGAGATCAAGGAGGATAGAAGAACATGAAAAGACTCCAGTGCAAGTAGAATATGGGATACAGGTGGGAATCAGGGAAGAATGAGAGGCAAGACATCTTAGCCACTCCTGTACTGAAGATGAGAACACTAAGCAAAACCCAGGAATACCCATGTGTATCAAAATTTCCCCACACTGATTGGCTGATTTGAGTTATGCTTCAGGAAGCATCAAAGATGAAAATCAGTGCTCATTATAATAGTTACAACTGTAGTAATATATCACATTACATGAGTATTACAGCAATACTGTTATGTGCTTAGCAGTTAGTTTGTTGTGGATGAATACAGTTGACCTTCACATGTATCTGTGAGGATCCACACCTGGACTCCACTTCTGCATCTGCTCATTCCATTGTATAAACAACATAGCATCTGAATATAACACACACATCCCTCAATACATTAAATAATTTCTAGATTACACATGCCCCTAATGGTTTACAAATAGTCATGCTGTTTTGTCTTGGGTGTAATGACACTGTAATAGTCTTCACATGCAATATTAGAAGTGCAGGGTTTTTCTTGAAACTGATGGGGTGTAGAAATCACAAATACAGAGAATCTACTATATGTTTTCATCCAACTTGCCCAAGTTCCAGGAGAAATTCTGAAATGGACATCTATATGCCAATCAGGCTGGCAACATCAGGATGGCTCTTTACGTTATTAAGAATAAGGGTGGAAATACAAAAGAAAGTTAGTTTGTGATGTGTAGAAACTATCTGAAATTTCCATTTGACAGAGGATATAGAGAACACAGTCTGCTCCTTCATGAATTTCCTGTGGCTGCTTTAACACTCCTGGGGCAAAAGAAAACTCTATGACCTTCACAACCAAACTTGTTCTGGTTCCAGTATCTATCAGTAAAAACCACAAAAACTCCCACTCAGCTACTCAGGGCAAGGAAGGAGTAACTCTTGGATGCTATTTGCAGGGCACACCTTCAACAATAGATAAGAAATCAGTAAGAGTTTGACATTCAGACAAGTGTGCCATCTGTAATAGAATCAATGCCATCTTAAAAAGTAGATGTAATGTTTTTAATTTTATTACTACAACATATATTTATAAAAGGCACTAATGCTAAAGGTTTAGTTTTGCACACTCAGACATATTTTGCAGAGCTA
Source organism: Cricetiscus sungorus (assembly GCA_030556225.1). Classification (NCBI taxonomy): domain Eukaryota; kingdom Metazoa; phylum Chordata; class Mammalia; order Rodentia; family Cricetidae; genus Cricetiscus; species Cricetiscus sungorus. The sequence goes on along the minus strand of JANBXA010000007.1, from coordinate 84,230,554 downwards.
TGAACTGGATCAAACTATAACTATAGTCAACTTCTTTCCTTCTGGGGTTCTGTCATATCTGCATCTACAAATCCACCAGAAGCAACCAGCTGAGATGTGAGGGAGGACCAGCTCTTGGGGAGCAGGAAAAACCCAACCACTAGTAAAAAGTCAAATAGATTGTGGCATATCACACAATTTAGACTGTACCTACTTGCAGAATTCATGTTTTGAAGAACATTTAATATGTCTATTTTATTCTCTGTAAGACAAGAAGCCTTTGAAGAGATTGACAGAAGGACAAGTTTGGACTTGACATTTCAAAAGAATCTCTCTTTCTGCAGGTGGAAAACAAATTGCAAGAGAGGCAAGACTGTCTCAAGAATGTTCTAGGCAAGATGAAGTACCAAAGAATGGGATGCGGTCGAAAGAATAGCCTGTCTGGATAGTTTTCAAAAGTAAAAATGACAAGATTTGGTGAATGGGCTATATGTAAACAATCAGAGAACAGGAAAGGACAAGTCTAAGGGTTTAGACAGGAAAACTGGAATAACAGATAAGCTAATTGCTGAAAGGAGAACTGAGCATTGGTGGGAATTTTGGAAAAAATAAAGAAAGGAAGACTCCAGCTAGGATACATCAAGCAACACCTTCTGGCACATTCATGTGATTTGGTAAATGGAAGATGTCACTAATTTCCTATGTGAGATATTAAGGGGATGAAATTTAATATGTCTTAAGACAATATATTTTCCAGTTTAGATTCTTTGAAAGTACAAAACATCATCTTCATAGAGGAAAATTTGGAAAATATAGAAATATAAACAGAGAAAATTAATACTGCTTATAAAATATGCCACTTGTGAAAGATAAACGCTGTAACTTGGACCTTTGTATGACACATGCTGTCTTTGTTGAACACAAGGCTTGACCATCCTCAAGCATTCCCAAAAGGGTGTGAACCACACAGGTTTTGCAACTTCCTTTGCTGTCATTTTAACTAGACCACATTTCACATTTTCCAAGCTGAGATTCAGAATAAAGGATTCAGAATTGCATCATTTAGTTATTGAGCCTCATTTTCAGCATGACTGGAATGTTATAGCAGAAGCCATCCTAGGATGCAGTGTGGGAAAAGGCAAAACAACTTAGCATATCTACATCCAGTGCTACTATTCACATCAATAGCACAGGATAAGTGCAGAGGCTTTCCAGGCAATGACTCCAGGAACTGTGGCCAGTCCTCTGATGTCTTGTAAAAAAAAATCTACAATGAATAAACTATCAATAACTAGTAGTATGTTGGCTGATTAAATACTAATTAAGCAACTATCAGTGAGAGATATATAAAAGTAAGTTCTCAAAGAGAGATAATGGTGTGATGGAGATACATGGGAAAAAAAGTGTAACTTTAAAAGTTCTTACATAGCATGATATATTGCAGCCTTATATCTATGTATAGCTTTACAGGGATCCAGAAAATTCATATCTGACCCCTGTACTGAGAATCATGCCATCTTACATGTCTAATTCTCAGACAGGTACACCTGGGTGTCCTTTTCCATGACTGCTTACTTACATAAAGAATCATGTATTACAACATTTAACCACTGAGCAATCTGACAATGTTCTAGTCACATGGGCTGTGAAGTCAAAATAGCTTGAAGTTGGGCTCTTCAAATTACTAGTAAATTATATTTGTAACTCTCAGTCACCTCACCAGGAAAATGGGAATAATAAAAGTTCATAGAGCTGTTAATCGATATATAATGTAATAGAGGGAGTAGGGAATGGGTCCATGAGTAAAAATACTTGTTATATAGACATGAGAACCTGAGTTCAGATACCTAGCAACTGCATAAAAAACTAGTCACACCTGTAACCTCCCTTCCATGAGACAAGAGAAGAGTATCCTAAGGGCAGTCCAGATTAATCTGTGAGTTCCAGGTTCAGTGAGCAATCCTGTCTCAATATACAAGGTGGAAAGCTATAAAGAGACACCCAGAATTTTCCTCTGGCTGTCATACATGCACACTGGGGAAGAGTATCCACACACACAAGTACCATACACACATGTGCCATACGCACATACAAAGTATTCATAAAGTAATAATAAGCATGACTGTGTGTGCATGTGTGTGCACATGACATTGTCAAAGTATTTAAAGTCATTAAGACCACCACCATGCCCATTTCCAGAGAAGCAAGTTGGGGTGCTAAGGGGTAAATGACACATTCAAGTTTGCAAAGCCAAGTGCTAGGCTGTAAAATATTACCACTGAATTTTTACCATAATTTCCCAATAGCCAAGTTCTTCTGGGGATGAGAAAGGAGGATGCTTACTCTTTTTACAGTTCCTGGAGAAAGATCTTGAAGAAGCAATAGTCAAGTTTCTTGCACTGATTTTGTTGTTTGTTGGTTTGTGGTTGTTATTCTTGAATTATGTCAATGAGAAAACATACATTCTTTTCTGAACTAGAGTATGTACCTTCAGAGTTTTTCGGGGTTCTCCCTCTCCTCTGAAATGTGCATCTATATCTGATAGTTCTTGTCATTCATGATTCCTATTTTGTCAGGAATGGACTCCAAACTCATGTCATAATTGGCATTTCTTCAAATGTCCTGCCTTTCCACTAAACTGCACAATTCCTAATGTCTATTTATATCCAGAGCATTCCATTCTTGGATTTCTGCCTTCTCATGACAATAAAACAGTTATACTTTTCACACAGAACATTCCCCACTCCATTAGGAATTCCATGAAGAATTCACATATAGTTGCTTTACTCCCAGCTCTACCTTGAATGGAATATTTGATCTCATAGAAAATATAGTGAACAGTTAATAATATTAGTAACAATGACAGCTAGCAGTAGTTAACTGTGAAGTATGACCATGACACTTCTATACTTTACATGTATAACTCCTTTAATTCTCATTGTGAAGGGTGATTTTCAATGGTTCTTATGGATAACAGACCCCTTCTATTTGCACTGTTGTTGATTGAACCCAGGGCCTAATACAATGGCAGGCAGGTGCTCAAACCCTGGGCTACATCGCAAATCCTCTTTCTTTGCTTTTACATTTATTTTGAAAGAGAGCTTCACTAAGTTGTCAAGGTTGGCCTTGAACTTCCAATATGTCTGCTTCCAAATCCTGACTAGCTGGGATTATAGGCCTGTGTAACCATGCCCAGATCTTATTTAAACCTTTGTGGCACACACAGCAAATGTAATCCATTTATTTGCATGTTATCTGGACAAACTGACTCACACTTAATGAAGAGAAGTCACAAAGTTGAAACAGCAAAAGACTGAACCGTTGGTCTTCACACTCTGTCCTCTGGCTCATATCAATCAATCAAGATGACATGTGAGCTACCCTAAGCAAAGGAGCACATGAAAAAGGAACAAGAGAAGTCTCTAGCCATCAGCTCTGGCATAACTGAGACCCTCAGTCCTAAAATCCACATGGTTGAATCCTCATAAGTGACATTGGAAGCAAACCCTATGTTGAGCCTCAAGACAGTTACACAGAGCAACTGCATAATTTTCAGTCTCACAAAAGGCTTAGAATTAGAGGAAACCTCTGTCTGACTTTCAGGCCCACAGAAATAGTGAGTGGATAAATGTTCTTTCAAGCCACCAAGTTTTGGAGTAATTTTTTTTTACATAGTAATAGGTAACTAATACAATCATTTTTACTATGTGTTTTTGTAGAGTAAGAATCAAGGTCAAAAATGGTTTATAACCTTTCAAAACCTTGCTAGTAAGGAACTCAGGAGTCAGGCTCCAGAATCTTCACTCTTGACTACTAGTGCTACAGTGAGAACAAGCTGGCTGGTGGGAGGGCGGGCAGGTGAACAGGATGGATGGATGGATGGATGGATGGATGGATGGATGGATGGATGGATGGATGGATGCATGGACAGATGCATGGATGGATGCATGGATGAATGGATGTGGACAGGAAAGGGTCAATGTATGTCAACCAATGAAAGAGTGGGAAGATGGATGCAGGTATAAGTCAATAAACAACTGAATGTTCTGCCTTCACTCACTGAAGAGGTCTATCATGTCCTTAGGGGACTAAGAAACATGGCAAATTCACTATTAACCTCGCCAAATTTTATCCTCAGTCCAAGATAACATTTCACTAAAAAACAGCCTATTCAGAAATGCCTATGCCTTGCTGAGGGCAATGTTTAGGCAGGAGGGAGCTAAACAGCAAGTAGAAAACAGATTGTATACATTGAGAAATGATGCCATTATGCACTAGCTGTAAGGTGCATGCAACTTCCATTAGATACATCATCTTGTCAAGTTATGTTATAGGTAACTATTTTCTTTCTCTCTGGAAAGGGTGTAAAGTGTTCAAGTAAATGGTTTGATATTATTTATTTTAGATCCCTAGGTGTTAAAGAAGGACCACTATGGAAAAGGTGCTTGTAAAGAGTGTCCTAAGAAGGGTGTTTGTGTAAAAGGGATGAATTAGTGAACGAACAATGGCATGAATGAAGCAATGAGTTCATAAGCTAATGATGTTTATGCAGAGGCAATACTCTCCATGACTTCAAAATTACAAGAGGAAAGGGAAAATAATCTAATTTTAATAGGCACCTATGAACTTCACACTTAATCTCCACGGTAGATTACTTTTCACAAGGTAGAAACTGAGGACCAGATGGGTTAAGTGGTCTGACAATTCAAATGTTTAGATCTATATCTCTGCTTATTCTACTGCTAACTCCTACTGGATAGATGGCTGAAGGAAGTACCACATGCACTTGTTGAAAATGAGAGCAGTACATCCTGGCCTACTGATAGAGGCAAGAACATTGTGCAGTTAGTTCCCCAGCTGTAAATTTAGCTCACAGGTACTGACTGCGTCTGACACTACACTAGGCATCAAATCAGTATGCTTATTTGGGGTTGGGGATGAGCTGTGTTGCCTGACACAGGTGCCTGAAGTCAGAGCATTGAACCACAACAGACCTCACGCTGAATAATGGGCTCAGTTCCCCCAGGCTTCTGTGTGATGGGAAATGGAGACCATCTGCTCCTTATCAGGGCATGAGCTCCAGTTCAAGTTAATGCTATGTCAAGCCCTTCATTTTCCCTCTGCAAAATCAGAGATGGACACAAAACAGATCATCTGTAGCATGCCAGCCACATGTGTGCCTCATACAACACTGGCATATGCCAGTGAAGTTACCACTGAGGAAGTAGTGACACAGAAAGAGACTTAGAGATGTGCCCCTGGCCATTCCTAGAAGGCTTAGGAGAAGAATGTGAAATAAAAAGGAGCATCTAACTACAAAGCTGGGACTAGTGATCATAGTGCTAGAGTGGACACATGCATTCTCTCTCTCTCTCTCTCTCTCTCTCTCTCTCTCTCTCTCTCTCTCTCTCTCTCTCTCTCTCTCTCTCTCTCTCTCGATCTTACTCTTGTGAGTTTAATACAGATAGTTGGGTGGATAGTCAGGGTCTCTACCTGCCAAGCAAGATTGCATTATTCTAGAATTAATTAAGCATGAATTCCCTATATTTGAGTGTCACAGGAAATTCCCCATCTTAAGGAATAAAATGTCTATTGCAGACAGAAACTGCTCTAGGCTATGCTCTAACGACTTCAGGGCTGCTGTATGGGGGCAGGAAGAAGCATTGAGGGACACTGAAGCAGATGTCACAGCTCAAATATTGATGTGGCAGGTGTACAGTGAAAATAATGAATAGCAGCAGAAATAATTAGCAGCAGCAGCAGCAAGAATGAGAGCCTCCATTGATGGTGAATCTCAGACATCCCTATAGACACCCTTCCTTTATTAACCTATTAATTCCCTCATAGAAAGTTTTATGGATTGTAAAAGTTACAAAAATGCAATGATGGCAGCAAGAAGGTTCAGCAGGTAAGGGTCCTTCAAGCCAGGCCTGATAACTTGAGTTTAATCCACACATGTATGCATGTATGTGCACACACACACACACACACACACACACACACACACACACATGCACGCACATAAATAAGTGTAAATAAAATTTAAAAATAAAGAAGTAATGCAATGGCTACCAAGCAATTAACACAATGCCAATAAGGGACAAAGGACCTGAACTCAGGAAATCTGGATCTAGAACCCACACTAAAATACTCTTTTATGCTGCTTATTAATATCAGCAGTAAAGAGGATGAGTAGAAGGAATCATTTTTTTTTTAAATAAAATGATCATTGGTACTTGTCATTCAGCATCAATGTCAGAGACACAAGAGTAAATTGGAAAGGGATCATTGTATATCCAAGAAGACAGTGACTATTTGTGCCTCTTTAAGGTGCAGGCACTTCACTAGTCATAGCAAATGCATTTGAAGGCCACAATTTCTTACATGCTGCCTCTCTGCAACTTATCATGGGGAACAGCAGGTCCCAGGCTGTGGGCTCTCCACTTCGCTAGGCAGCCTTCCTGTTGTCTGTTCGTTTTGATTGCAAGGAATTTTTGACACAGAGTTAAAAATCTTTCCTACCCAGCATCTCTCCTCCTGCCTGCCTGGTCCCCAGAAGAGCTTCCCACTTCTCCTGCAATCACTAAGAGATTAATCCCTCTTCCCCATGACAGCCCTTCACATATTTTGATCACTGGGATAGTTTCTGAGCTGACATAAATCTTGTCCCATCTAATGAGAGTGATAAAAAGGGTAACATCCTCACGCCAGATATAACTGCTAAGGCCTCTGCACTTGGGCAACCCCATCTCCTCTTCCCAACCCCAGGGCAGACACAAAGGCTCTGAGACCCTAACTCTGCCCTCCTCCTTGGAAACTTCTGATCTAGCCCTGGACTATGTGCCTTTAGCTCATCTTCCTCATCTCTTGTCACCTGAGCCCAAGAGGGGATTCTTGGGTCAAGTCATCAAAACTAAAGCAAATTATCCACACTTTTTTCTGATTTGCATAGGTAATGGTCTGTAGCAAAACCTAACAGGTAAAATTTGTTGGCAATTTTATTATGTTTCATAATTTATAGTTTTGCTAAAGAACATCATGTGACTTAAAAATGAAGGGCAAACTATATCAAACTTCTGAGTTTGAAATGAGAAATGTTAAATTCGTATCTTGCTTTAAGGTAGTGGTTTTCACACCTGAGCCCATGCCACAATCACTTTCCTAACTCTCAATGGCTGCACCCACCTCAAGAGCTTCTGCCATTGTAGACTGGGATGCAGTTCATGAAGATCTATTTCAGCATCTTCTCAAACAATGCTGATGCTGCTGGTCTGGGTACCAAGTCCTGAGAACCATTGCTGTGGAGCCTTCAGAATGTGCCCATCAACACAAGCAAGGACATTTTCTGACTCCAATGTCTGCCCACCATTTGTCTCTGAACTGGGGTGCTGATAAGGCTTTCTCCCTGCACCTCCACTCTGCCATCTCTACTGCAAGCACCCTCATCTTACACTGAGTTAGAAACTGAGCGAGGATCAATTATATGACTCTTTATCTGCCACCAGGTAACCCACCTTCTTGGAACTGCAACAACAAGAGTCGTTTCTACTCACTCTGTCATTTCACTATAGTGTAGGGATGCCTACCTTCCTTTTCATTCTCTAATCAGAGCTGATGCCTCGTAAAAACCTATGCTCTCCACAAATACTCTATATACTCTAGTCACCAGGCAACTCAAGTCACCCCAAGTCATGGTGTACAGTCTGGAAGACAAGGCAAAACCTTCCATAGGATGAGACTAGGCTTGATGATGAGTATGGCAATAGACATACCATTGCCCCATCATAAACTAGAAAATGAGTATAGTCCTGTACATGCTCATGCTGCCTCTGTGCAGTCTCCAGTAGGAAAGAACTGGACTATCACCATTCAATAAGGGCCAGGTACAGTGCAAACTCAAGATGCCCAGACTATGATAACATTATAGCTATGTAGGGTATAATAGTCTAGATAAGTGACTATGGGCACACTTCGAACTTCCAGGCCAGTTTCCTCATCTTTGATGTATGTACAATAACCATGCATTATTAATAAACAACTCTTAAAATTAACTGGGATACTCCATATATTTAGAATAATAACAAGGCACAAAGAAGGCACTCAAACATTTTCAAAGTAGAGATACAACATTAACCCACGCTCTGAGGCTTCTTCTGACTGTTATGTCCCCTGTGAATCTATGTATGTCATTGGAAAAGACAATGTTTAGTCTGGTTTTGTAATCCAGTATGTAGCCCTAGCACCTGATGCACAGTAAGTTCTTATTAAATGTTTGTTGAGTCAGTTAAATAAAATGAATAAATGGCTAAGAAACTATTGAAGCAATTTATTACTGAAGTATATATTTCCTTAAATATATGCACTTACTTAAATATATATACACACACATATATATATATAAAATCATGTAATCACAATATATGATTACCACAATAATTAACATAAAATCATGCTTAGAAGCTAAAGAATAAAGTAAAATTATAGAAAACAAAGTACACTGTGATTGGACTAATGGAGAAATGTAACCTCTGAGTTATAACAGGAAATTTATTCCTGTGCTGATTCATTGCCCTTTACTGAGTGGCAGAAGTTGGAGGGACAAGCAGAGAAGTCTCTGCAAGCATCATATATGAAATCAAGATCTAATCCTACCATTTCCTAGCTGTGGAACTCTAAGCAGCAGGTCGTTAGGCCTCAGTCTCATCCGAGAAACAGAAAAAAAAAATCCTCAAAACAAACATCACAAGGTTACCAGGAACAAGTTGAAACAAATGGTGCATACATTCTTCTAAGAAAATTTGCAGGAAGGAAAGACAAGAAAGAAATCATGTGATTATAATCTCAAACATGAAAAAGGGGAGAATTTGGGACATATTTTTTATACTATTCTTAAGTTGGTTAGAGTGCACAGCTCCATTTTCAAAGGTACTGCCTACCACAGGCACCAAGTTAGCTCCTCACACCCTGCTCATGGCCCCCTGCAAAGGACTAGTTGATCTCCCACAGGCTGTCCTAATTCAGCTGAAACACCTGCAGGGCTATAAAGGACAAGTGTGCAGAGCTGAAGCAGAGGGATGTTTGCCTCCAGCCTTACAGCACTAAATTCTTTGATGATTTCGAGGAGAGAGTGCTCATGAAACCCCTGTGGAAGTGTGTGTAATTTTGTCAAAATTATTGAGGATATTTGTCCTGGCAAGAAATGGAAAATTCATAGGCCAGGAAGAGAATTAAAACATCTCTGGGGCTATTGTGCAGTGGTACAGAGGTTGTCTAGCATTAGTAAGTAAGTCCCTGGGTTTAATTCAGACAGGTGGCAGACAGACAGATAGATGAACAGCTGAACAGACAGATGGATGGACAGACAGAAGGACAAACAGAAAGACACCTGTGGCCAGGAACTCAGGAGTTGGAGGTCCATCTAGCTGCACCAGGAACAAGCTGAATTTCTCATTTTGTCATAATGTGATGGGACTAGTCCATATATTTGAGGCCTGAACCTGCTAAAGCTGTTTAAGTTAGACTTTGAAGAGTCAACCCTGGACATAGTAGGAGGACATGAGAAAGCTAAAAGCTGGGAGGGAGTGGAAACCCTCACAGCCTTGGACATGCAGCCATCAAGAGTGTGGAGATCTAGACTGAGGCAAGGGAAAGGCACTCCTGGCTCATCCTTGAACACACAGTGGTTGGTTTGTTAGTTCAAGATTCAAGCTGCTACAGTCCTCTCTTATAATGTTGGGGATAATAATGATATGAGTTCAAACAAGTGAGTATTTAGTTTGCTTAAAGACCTACTGCCATTTTCCAGACCGATTTTGATTTCTTTCTCCCCTGTTGTTCTTGCTGGCTCAGAATTTAACCCTGATTATTTATTTTGATATAACATGCATTTGTGGTATTAACCACAAAACGAGTGGCTGGAATTGAAGTACTCGTTCTCATAGGGTACAGGATATGCTTGCAAGTAGCTCGTGTGTCCACTCATTAAATCACAACACCATTGAAAATATGAAGAGAGTCTGTGTCCACCAAAGACATTTTCCCATCTCCCCCATTGGCTTGTCTGTATATCATGATCCGCATAGAGCAGAATAGTGTGTGTCTTAACACCTCTAGGCTGAGGTGTTAAGCTTCCATGTTACATATTCCATGTTTTCAAGACTAGACAGAAAGGCTGCAGGGGTCAAAACAGCACAGCCAACTTATGGGCTAAAATAAGAGGATTCTGGTAAACATGGAAAGCAGAGCTTGTTCTTTGATCCCCCCAACCATGCCCAGATGGAAGACGCAAGGGGCCGTCTTAGAGACTGGTGGGGATCATTCCCATTTAGGCTGCTGCATGTGAAAATACATAGATATTTGTGTCTGTAAGAGGCAGAAGTCACTGCAAGGTACTTTTGTGCACCGGGAATACATCCTGGTTCCACTGTCTGGGATCCCTTAGACTGCTCAGGCCTTCTAGCTGAGACCCATGTTCAGGGGGGTTGAGTCAGTCCCATGCTGGATTCCCAGCTATCAGTCTGGGGACCCATTAGCTCCTCCTTGTTCAGGTCAGGGTGCATGTGAGGGGGGAGAGAGGGCAAGAGAGAAAGAAGAGGGAGGGAGGGAGGCGGGGAGAGGAAACTGGGATCAACATGTAATAAATAAATACATAAATACATAAATACATAAATAAAAGAATTTTAAAAAAGAGGCAGAAGTGAGGCTGAGGGGAGACTGTAGGTCAGATGCTCCCATTTAACCCTCAGAGTTCTCAGCAGTGAAATTGGGGGCAATCCCAATTAGCGACTGTCACCCAGCTTTCCTTTTAAACAGATGTTATCTTCCTATTTCCCTCAAGAGAGAATAAAGACACGTTTGAGGCAGGCGAGGCAAACTGACAAGACCTCACACAGATAATGAAAATTCATTATCTCATTTTTTAAGTTTCCAGCATCTGTCCATTTTGTAACAGTGTGGAAATGGTTTCTCTATTACCAGCTGGAGGCCCAGGCTCTGATATACACAAACACTGAGTCAAGATCACAGAGCACACACACACAGTGGATGTGCAACTTGAACTTCAGATTTCAAACTCTAATTAATTCAAAGTTCAGTCCTTTGGGGTGAGACTGATAAAGAGGGATTATTTTGTTAGAAGCAACATAGTAGCTGAGAAACAGCAGTGATACATCTGGCAGAATCATGTTGCAAACCAGGGTGAATTTGAGGCTTCCATATGCTCTGGGCACCTTCAGGGCAGCTGCTATGGACTGCCTCCCTGGGTAGAGGCTTTCTCAGTGTTCTGTGACTGCTCTATTTTGTAGTATTGCAGTCACAGTATTTCTACTTCCATAGGTTCTTCCACAATATATCTATTCCCTTCAAAACTCATCCTTTGACTCTCGGCGGGTTCAAGGACTTCTTTGGATGATACAGTGTGGTAGAAATGACAAGCCCAGATATCTAAAGCCTTTGGAAGGACAGTTTCCATTTTATACACCAGGGGGCATCAGCTACTGTGTATGATTTCCGGTCTATGCTGAGCCCATCATGGTGTGATAAACTGATAGACACATTGGCCACAAAGACAGCACAGAGAAGAGAGCTGCTCATCAGATCAATTATTAATCTGAATGATGAGTATCACTATGCTAACTCTGTCACAAGGGTTCATTCCCTGTGGAGTATCCAGCATCCAGGAAGGTGCTGATGCATACTAGATGTGCTAGGATTCTTTGGGGAAAAGACCTGTGCTATGACTAACAAACCTTTGCTCTGTTTGGTCTGCTGCACAGACACCTGTGGTGACACTGCCGTGTACACACAAGTGTCAGCCATCTATCCCCACATCTACCTCCAGCTTAAGGAATTCTAGCAGACTCTCAAGAAATACTGAAGCCAGCCAAATGGTAAGCCTTTCTTCTTCATGGGGATGCTTTGAGATTTAAGAGAACAGGGAAGGTTTGCTGATTTTTCACAGGCTACATTGCTACAGACAGAATTTAATTAAACAGAGCCTTGCAGCAAAGAGTCTACTGCTCCCAGTCGCATGCAGTTATTTACCCTTCCTGACCCTTAGCAGAGAAGATACAGGGAAAAGAGTTCAAGCTGGAGTGGTGTAGTGTGAGGGAGGGGTTTTCTCTAAAGAAACCAGAGGGCCTTGCAAAGGCCGACAGAACTAGGTCTGGCCACAGTACCTCAGAGTCTTCTATCTCTGGCCTCTTTCTGCCTTCATAGTCTCACTGCCTTCATCTGTACTCTGCTCGCCTCCTAACAGAAACACTGCAGTGTCTTTTTGTATTCAGTGGACTCTGGCCCAATGTGATCCTGCCATCCTCTTGCTATTTGAAGCTATGCATACACAATCAGTGCATATCTTATTCCTGCTTCCAGATTGCCTACAAAGTCTCCTTCCTCCTTAGCTCCTCCCTCTCCTAAAAGGTGAGCAGTATTTCCTCCCCTCTCTATGTTTTCTTTCTTTTTGATCACATTCTCACCAACACTCTTGCCCCAGCCCCTCCCAGGGGCATGTGATCTTTGGGGTTTTTTTCTAGTAAGACTTCATGGAGATTCTAAGAATAAACGAGGGGCAGTATGGAAACCTGCAATGTTTTGTGCTATAAACACTTACAGGAGAATGTGTTATTTAGACCAAAGGGTGCCATCCAAGAGCCATAAGGCAACACACTAAGATTCCAGAGGAAGGCAAAGTGAGAAGAGTCCCAATACGTGACAACATTTATCAGCTACTGTACCAATTCTAAAATCAGCTACTTCTAGATTTTGCAATAATTTTTAGTTAAAATATATCATTACCTTTAACCTCTCCCATGCCCCTCCCCTTCCTACTCCATTGCAAATCCATGTATTTTATTTGTTAAGAAAATAAAAATCTTGCTCCTAAGACTTCCATAATATTACATTTTTGACAGAAACAACTTTCCTACTTCTAGAGTGTTATAATTACCAGTATGAAATAAATTAGCTGTCCAGTTGGGATTAGATACCATGCTTGGGTGAATCAAGCATTGTCATCGGGATCCATGTTTTACTCTAAATAAGGTTCTGTAGATACAGACCAAAGGAGAATAATGTCTATATGGTTTCCAGCATTGTCTGCCACAGCTTTGAAATATGAGCCAGACTTACCAAGAAGAGTGATGAAGTGATGTTCAAAGGGCCCTACATTTGAGAGCATAGGGGTGTTGAAGACTCATGGGGAAAGCAGAATACTGAACTATAAGGAAATTCTCTAATGGTGAGGGTGAAGCTGCTCATTCATTCCCCTGTGAGCACATTTTAAAAGGACACTTACAATACAGTCTTTTTATCCCCAACCACAGCAAACTATACCATAACATGTGTCATTATTCATGTGGTATTAGCTTCCACTAGCCAGTGCCTAAAACATATTAACCACTCCAATAGCTGCCGATTGAACAAATGCATGAATGATATTCTCTCATTAGCAGTACCCCAGGACTCTAGATGCCATTGGGCAACCTGTGGTCAAACTCAGCACATAGGAGATAGAGTGATGCCCACCCAGGAGGCACATTTAATTTGCATACTCATTTATTTGCAGAGCCATTGTGAAGTTTCCTAGTGGGAAATTCATTGTAAGTGTTGATAGTAAAGGCAATTGCTTAAAACTCGGAATTTGTATGGGTTTCCTGGAGACCAACTATCAGTGATAAAAACTTGCACTAAAGGAAAAAAAAAGACAATTGTCAATTCTGTGCTGCAAACTCATTCTGGAGGCTGTAAAGCTGCTGATGACATTTATCACACCCTTAGGACACTGCTCAGAGCCTATGTTGTGTAGGCTCCTAGCCCAGTGCTATAACCTGGCCCTCTGCTGCATCCCAAGCACTTTCACATTAGCTTCTATTTAAACAGTCCTCAGGAGAATGCCACCATGTTGAGACCAAGGGTACTTTAAGGATATCTTCCCACAGTGTTGAATGGCAGGAGGGGATGTAGTGGGGCTTCAGGAAAAACCTCCTCTTTTCAGAGTCACACTGGGAGACAACCTACAAAGGAACCCTATTCCATGCTGTAGCATTGCTTTGCGAGGAAATGTAGGTGAAATGCTGTCACTGTCCTTAGTGACCAGTCTCTATGTCAGTGCCTCAGTCTGATGCACTCCTGCATCCTGCCCAAGTTTATCTTTTCCAAGGTTCTAGTCCTTTAAAATTACACAGGGTTTTTCAGTCACTCCCATCTAGCAGATCAGATTTACACAGTAATAGATGGTTTAAGAGTTATAAACAGTAAGGCATGGTGGCACTTGTCTAATATCAGCATCTATGAAACAAGCAGGCAAGTTCAAGCCTAGCATGGGCCATATGGAAAGATTCTGCCTCAAAAGTAAAAAGTAAGGTTCAGCTATTTGGTAAAATCAAAAACAAACAAACAAAAACAAATAAACAAAAATACTTGCTTTGCAAGCCTATGGACCTGAGTTTGATCCATGGATCCCATGTAAAAGTTGAAGTTGTCAGCATGCATGTGTAATTTTAGCATTACTATGGGCAGATGGGAAACAGAGACAGGAGCTTCTCCAGGAAGCTCACAGGCTAGCTGGGCTGAACACACAGGGAAGCAGCAGAAATAAGATGGAAAAGAACTGACTTCTGAAAGTTGTCCTCTGATTCTCTCACAACTGCCCTTTGGCACATGCTTGCCCTCCAAAATTTTTTAAATAATAGAAAAAATAAAAGCTAATGGATGACTCCAATCAGACCTATCAAAGACCAGAATCTCTGAAGTCTTGGCATTTTACTGTCTGTCCTTTTGTTTTTCACTTAGCCATGCATTCAATCAATATTTTGCTAGGAGCTTCCCATGAACCAGACACCTTCCTAAGTACCAGACGGGGATAAGCTAGAAAAAGGCCCTTCCATCATAAATCTTTCTTTCTATGGTGGAAAGTAGATAATGAATAAGCCAGCAGTCCAAAGGGCAGGGGGGCAAGATGTGCTAGATACCTCATCACCATTGTGGTTGTCATTATTGATGCACCATTTGGGATGAGGTTTGAAAGTGGGCAGCAGAAACATGACAAAGTTTTCCCTTTATCACAAAGGCTTGAAAGGTAAGCCATGAAACCAAGGAGCAGTGGCCCCAGTCAGCAGGAAGAACTCTTTTTTATTATTATTTTTGCCATGCCCAAAGTCTCTGTCTGCAGCAGTCCCTTGTGCCCGCACATCATGTTACACTTATCATCTCCTAAAACACTAAACTCCATGTACCGGATGGTGCTCTTCTCCTCTTTCTGGAACCAGCAGTAAGTTCAGTCTACAAACAGCAAATCGGACACTCCCATGAGGCAGTCTCTTCAGGGGCAGCCCTCAATAAATGGCAAATGGGAGTTGATACATAAACACTCCACACCTCCTTTCAGTTGGGGCAACTATGCAGTACAAGGCTTCACTTCCCAGAGTGCCCAGCAGCAGATGTCTGCCACAACTTGCTCATTTACCACCCTGGATTGACTTCTCTGTATGTCTCACTTGCCTACTCTTCTAAAGTATTTTCCTGGGATCACTCACAAAATAACCTTCTTCTATATCTGAGTCAAAGCCTGCCTCTCAGGAAGAACTCAACCTAATTCATGGTCCAAGAAAGCAATACACTCTCCATCCATTCCATCTAAATTCCAGCTGGAAGAAAGTATGAAACAGTAAAATAAGGAGGTAGGACACCATTCCTTAAAGAACATTTCTAGGGAATGACTGAGTATACTCAACTTACACACTGTTGGCAAGAACTCACAGGACATTCTTAGGTGGCAAGGGATGCTGGGAAGTGTAGTTCCTGCTCTGAGTGACAGTCCTCCCTTTAAGCTCAGACATCTGCTTCTCAGCAGATGGGAATAACTGCTATAATAAGCCAGCCTGATCATGTCTAGGGGACAGGAAAAGCAGTGTTATAGTGAGTGGGCAAACAGATTTGGGGCTCCTTTATGCTACAAATATCATTTCACAAAGATCCCCCCAGAAATTCTCTCCAAGCCTTGTACAATGGTGCTTGCCTCCCAATCTGTTCACTGACTCACTGAAAGCATAACTTATTCTCTCCAATGTCTGGATAAAAGTCAGTGAGGACACTTCATCTTCCTAGATACTGTAGGATATAGGTTTTGGCATTATCACCAATTTAAAATATAAGAGACAAAGACTGATAGCTAATATAATACCCTTGGTGTCACATAGGAATAATATCAATAAAGTATTAATAATAACACCAATATGCATTTTCTGTGCCAGGCACTTTGCTGAGTGACTTCCATACTCATGTAATTTAAATCTCACCACACCAAAAGTACATTGAGGTCCCATATCATGTCAACAAGAATGGATATCATTAAGAAAACAAACAACAGATGCTGGTGAGTACAGTAGAGGAAAGGAGCTTTGTACACATCTGGTGAGAATGTAAACTAGTGTATCTAGTATGGAAATCAGTGTCCAAGTACCATATAAGCAGCTATACCCCTCCTGGATGTGCACACAAAGGAGTCAGGGTCAGCGAGCCACAAGAATACCTGCATAGCCATCCATGTACATGGCACACTTGCCCAGATGTTTACACACAGATGAATGGATACAGAGACTATGACATGGGTAAAAATGAAGTATTATTCAGCCACTAAAAAGAATGGCATCAAGTCATTTATAGGAATCTGATTAGAGCTAGAGATCATGTGAGCAAAACAAGTAAGACTCACACAAATATCAAATACTTTTATCAAGTAAATAGAAGCTAGATGTTCTAAAGATATTAAAATAGATTGAAGGCTATTTAGGACAAGGGATATGGATAAAAAGATGGGTTGTAGACAGGAAAAGGAATGGATATGATTAAAAATGCATGATATAAGTGTATCAAAATATTGTGAAGACACACATTTTGTATAGTAAAAATAAACCAATAAAAACATAAAAAATTAGCCTCACCATGGCTTTGAGTAAATTATAATTTCTATTTCACAAATGGTGAAAGCAAGATTTGTTACAGTGAAGAAGCAAGGGAAGAATGCCTGTGCACCTCAGCTGAATGCACATGTAATTATTCAGTTGTGACCTCAAGGACATCAGCTATACATGGAAAGGTCAAATCAAGATCAGCCTCTTTGGTGAGTCCTTTCCTTTGGTGGAGAGAGCAACTGCAGTCATATTCTGAGCATTGAACTTCCCATAGTAAGGATGTGTTCATATGTGCTGCTACCTGCACGAGTATGCTCTGGGCTTCTCAGGAAGTGTATAGAAACAGAGCACCAGGTAGGGAACCATCTCAACTTCTTCCTAGTTCCTCAACTCTGCCACTGTAGCCCCCAAGCAGCCAAGAATAACCCTACAATACAACAAGGCACATGTGGTCCAATAAAACTTTACTAATGGCCATAAACTTGAGGATTTTCATGCATCACCAGATATTGTATTTCTCTTGATCTTTCTTCAATAATTTAGAAATTTTAAAACATCCTTAGCTCATATGCTACAGGAGTCAGGTCAAACTTGACTTGTGGGTCATAGTTTACTGACTCCTGATCTAGGGTTGATGAGAGCACATGGTCAAACTAAGCTTAGGGAGCCCTGGGTTACTTTCCCATTTGTAAAATTGTCCAAAAATATGGTGTTGCATTATTTTATTTCTTATACAGAGAGACTAGCAGAAAGTTAGAAACCTCAACTGTAATTTTGGTTCAGGCAATACAGCTGGAACTGATGTCCACAACCAAAATACTAAAATGGAAAGTAAGATTTGAAGACTGAAGACCACACACGTCTTGCTAAGGGCTGAACTTTTTTTAAACTGCCATGTGGGTGCACAGTATCTCATGGTATTCCTTTAATTTGTGAGAGATTTTATTGCGCATATATTCTTCATTGCATAGTTAGGAATGCATCACTCTTTCTCCTATTAGTAAGAAAACAAAACTCACAGAAGTCAAGTGATTGAATAGTGAATATACTTGCATAAGAAGCCCACAGACAAGGTTGACTGGCTTTAGTTTCTGCACCGTCTTGCATTGAATGTATGGAGATTCTAAGCTAGAGTCATCTTCCCCTGGAAAAGTGGCAGTGGATCCCAATTGTGTGCTATAGATGAGCTGTTTCTACCTGACCCAGAATACTCACTACTGTTCCATCTACCCAGCACCAGGTGTAAGCCAATGTTTATAGAAGGAGGATATTAATGAGAAAACCCAGGAAGGTGATCCTGGATATTTACCTGCTGCTCCAGATCAGAAATGCCTAGTTGGGTAGGGCCTGGAACCCCAATGGGGACCAGAAACACAGACTGTGTTTGCAATCATAATGGTAAAAGTGATCAAATACAGTACCCTGGAGTGCATGGACCATGCTGGGACCTGGTCAAAGAGCATCTTATATATTGTCTTAGTTAATCATCATGGCAACTCCAGCGGATAGACTATTGCATTTCCTCTGAAGAGGAAGGAGCAAAGCTCAGTTAATTGATGCAACATTCTGAAGAAATTGTGGACTGCCATGTTTCAGGCTCAGATATATAGCTCCAGCTTCAAACTTGAAACATTATCCTCTTCAGTACCCAAGGAACCAGATAATTGAAATAGCCCAGCAGTCATATGGGTCCTCTAAGTGGACCACGTGTCTATCCATTATCACCAACACATGTTCTTCCAGCCTGTTGCACTCACTGCTTCACCAAATCCAAAGCAATCATTGTCTAGGAGATCAGAATTTTGGTCAGTAAGGTGATATTACAGATTCTGCCTAGAAAGTGAAAGTCTCCAAGTTCAATCCCCATATCACTATACATCACACACACACACACACACACACACACACACACACACACACACACACACACACACACACACACACACACACACACACACACACACACACACGCACACGCACACGCACACGCACGCGCGCGCCCAGAAAGACAGAGAGGGGGAGGGAGAGACAGAGGGAGAGAGAACAGTCATTTGTGGAGGTGCAGAGACTCATTATCCAGTTGAATTGTGAAGTGGGACGTGCCCTGAGAGGTAAAAGACCCCTTGGGAGTATTCACAAAGACCCTGCGAATAAATTCCTTCTTGATCAATCTTTGACTACATTCATTTGATCTCATTCACGTTTAACTAGCCTCAAACTTGAGCTCATTTAGTCTGTTTTCACCAAGTATCCCATTGGGTAACTTGAATAAAAATACTGCACCCCTTATATCTGATCAGATTCTTCAACCTCTACCTTTGGTATCGTATTGCGCTGCTGATGGGGGATGGCCTTCTGTATATATGTTTGTCTTATTGGTTGATGAATAAAACACTGATTGGCAAAGCAGGAACTGACATAGCATAGCCGATACTGCCACTAGCTAACCATAGAGTCTGGAGGTCTGTAAAGACAGGCAGGAAGTGACACAGAATCATAATATAAGCAGGGACAAGTGGGAAATCGCTCTCATCTGCAGAGATGTAGCAGGCAAATGAGATGCAGGTCCAGCATTCCCAGTAAGCCAAGACCATGTGCCAATACTTGGATTGATAGAAATGAGTTAATATTTAAGACAGACCTAGCCAATAAGAAATGCTAGTAACTGGCCAACAGTTTCATAATTAATACAGAGTCTCTGTGTGTTATTTGGAGCTGACAAGGCTCTAGGACCAGGCTGGCTGGAAACTGCTCACAACACCCTGCTCTGCACTGAGTGAAACTTCTGCTGAGACTGCATGAACTTTCATGGGTCAGTGAGAATTCTGTTGAGTTACCTTAGCTAGAATTTCCTCTACATCCTCTTAGTAGCAATTGTCCATACCTCTACTTCTTTTCCTTGGCCATAATTCTGTTTGATTTTTGTACTCACAATGAACAGTCCTACACTTCCCCTTTGCCACTAGCTCCTAAGTCAAAGCTGTCATCTTTTTACCAATTGGTTCTGGTTTTCCTGACACACGGGTGCCACAGAAATAAGTTACATGGGTAAAAAGACACATTTGTTTATATTTAAAATCCTATGAGTAAATTACACTTGACCTGAAAGCAGTGTACCCCAGAAATTCTGAAACACAGAGTCACAACGCCATCAGGACACTATAACCATTGGGCTAGGTGTCAATTCAACGTACTTCAATTATCCTCAGACTGCCCCCAAACACTACATGGAAAGGTGTTGAGTCTTGTTTTGCTTAATTTTCTTATCTATAGGACAGGTTAACTGAAGACACAGGCCCATGAAGATCAACTCAATTCTGAGTATAAGTGCCTGGCATGGGGCTAGAACAGTACAAGTGTTCCATGGCTACTAGTAATGGACACTATAGCGCAGTTATCTGCATCATACATGAAAGAGGCGCCCAGGGGAAAGTAGTATGCAACATTAGAGTTATAGAACATTTGTGAAGTGCCTGGAGTTTTATACAATTCCTAAACTCAAGAATCAATACAAGTAATTAGAACAAGGGGTACACACAAGGATCAATGTTCTGAGAGAGCAGCAGCAGGAGAAATTATTTCTAGCTTGGGAAATAACAGGTGTTCAAAGGAGGTGATACCTGAGATAATGCCATGAATAGGATTTATGCAATGAAAGGGCCTTTCAAAAGACAAGAACAGCAAGTCAGGGAGAAGCCAGTGCCACACGGGGTCTCATAACAGTCAACAGCCAACAGCCACCATCCTTTATCCACAAATCAAAAATCTAAGACATTAAGCAAACCAAAAGGACCACGTCTTAATTGAGTTTCTATTACTGTGATAAACACCATGACCTAAACTAACTTGAGGAAGAAAGAGTTTATTTCAGATCACAGCTGACAGTCCCTCATGGAAGAAATACAGGACAGGAACTCTAGGCAAGAACAAAGAGGCCTGAAACGAATCAGAAACCATGATGGAACACTGCTTATGGGCTTTCTTCCCTGGCTCTCTCTAACTACATTTTTATACAACTCAGGACCTCTTTCCCAGGGGTGTCACTACCCACAATGACCCGAGATCCTCCCACATCAATCAATAATCAATCAATCAAGAAAATGAAAGCACTTTCCCAACTTAAGTTCCCTCTTTCCAGTTGGCTTCTGTCATGTTGACAAAAAACATCTAACTCCAACACACTATATACAGCTGCTATAACTGTTTTGTGACAATGCCTGAGCTGGTCCAATTTAAATACTTGATATTTTTTTCCCAAATTTTGTGTGAATGATCATGTTTCATGGCAAAATGTTCAAGAGCCCAGTTACAGCTACTGTCCTGCTATCTGGAGGGAGGTTATTTTACATTTCTAAAATAGGAATGATGTTAAATTTCTCAGCATGTCTCATTTTGAATGAGGATAATACTTGAAGGTTTACTGGGCAAAGATTGTACTCCTGGTTCTTCTTCTAGCACTAAATCCCTGATGTAAGGAGCTATTCTAATTTTTTGTTTTGCATGGATAAGAAAACAGCTATTTTATCTCAACATCTATTGCAGACGGCTTGAATATATATATTTATATTCTATAGCCAAATATGATGTATTATTTTAATGGCAGAAAACATGGTTAGGTTGTGTAGCTTTGTCCTCCAAACTGAGAAATTCCCTCCTGGATAAAAGAGATGAACCTGTAAGATTCTCAAAGTTCCTGAAACTTATAAGGCCCTTGAGGCTCCTCCCCAGTTTTGTACAAGCATTAAGCAATTACTGGGAGTGGGCAATACTTGTGGAAAAGAGTCATTTGAATTTCTGAGCATGAAGTGAATTACTCTCTGAGATGGAGACTCAAAGCCAACATTGCATAGGAATTATCCCTAAAAACAATGGTTAAATCCTTTAATTTCATCTTGATAACAATGGCAAAACCTAAGCAGCACCATGAAACCATAGCGCCTGTATTCCCTACACTGTAACCAAAATCATCTTCCCAAAACACAAGTTGAGTCACTAACTCCATTTCCCATCACCTGATAAATATCTGCTTATTGTTTACATAAGGTTTCCCATTGTTCTTAGGCCAACCCCCAAATCCTTAGTACTATCAAAGGTCTTCTGTCTGAATGAAGCTCAGATGATCACCTACACTGTGCATCTTGCAATCCTTGCACCATGCTCCTGGAAACATCACCTTTGGCTACAGTGCTTTGCATGTTCTGTTCTGCTCTAGAAGTCCTCTTTCACTATTTACCTCTGCTAGAAGTCCATTGTCTTGATTATCTGTGCTATTAGAATCATGGACACTTCCTCCTTACACTTATAGCTGTGACTTCAGATTTGTGAATAAGGTTGATTAGTACTCATCACTGCCACAAACTCCCTGAGATCAGCTCAGTGTCTTTTCCTTATATCATTATGTGCCCAGCATCAGCACAGTCTGTGGCCCATTGCTGATGCTCAAGAAAGTTTGCTGAATGAAAAGAGGGCTCTGAGGTGATCACAGGGAAATTGAGACAATAGATTATTTTGCTTGCTTAAAATATAGGAGAACATAACCGTTTCTTCTTCCTTACACCAGGCCTTTCAACACCCACTTGAATCCTCTGAGATTTTGCCAAGACAGATCTCCTACAAAACAACAGTGTGTTGGGAATGCGCTATCAATCTGTTATTGCCAGTCGGGAAATATGACCTTACCACCGTGCAATATGGTCAATCTAGACGACAGGTGCTCTTCCTCTGTCCCTCGACATCTACACTGTAATTTCACAATCCGAAAGACTCCTGTAATTGGGAGAGGATGAAACATCTGGATGTTGCGAACTCTCTCGACAGGTTGTCTATACCATCACCTTCAAAATCGATGCACAAGAAATGAGAGTTTCTTACACAGCAGAAATCCTGGCTGGCAGCAGAATAGTGTTTAATCCCCTTCTTCAAGGGAAGCGAGGGCTGTCGGGATTTCCTGAGGGAGCCACTGGGAACTGGAATCTGGCAATAAAGGAGAGTCTGGGCAGGATGACAACTTCATCATGAATGTGTCTATGCTAGGGGGAAAGGTCCATCATTTATACATATTTGTGAAACAAATAAATGGATTCCATAAGTAATCACCACTCTAAGGCCATGAGAAGAGGAATTTGGGCTCCACAGTGGGGTGGGTCAGATAGAACTGGAGTGAGCAATGGGATGAAGCATGAAGCATAGCGGGGAAGTGAAGTGCTGGTACCAATAACGCAATATCCTTTCTCATCCACAAATCTACTGCAACCTAACCCAAGAGAGGATACAGTTTGGAGACAAAAAATAAAACCAAGTTGATATCAAAACTTGGAGAAATACAGCAAGAGAAAGTGGCTCCATTGCTGTGGGGAATACTTTGGCTTTATCTGAATTTCAGATGCACGTGCACAAGATGCAGCAGCCAGTCTTGGAATTACTGCAAAAGATATCCTCTCCCAGTTACAAAAGGAGGCTCACTGATGAGATCACTGTACTTGGTGCCTCAGGCTGGAAAGCTGGAAGCCAAAACCAGCTTGGGGATTCCATTAGACAAACTCCCATGGCAGAGGACAATGCACCTCCTGGGGCCATACATTTGCTAGCAGTCAAGCAGCACAGAACCCTGACAATGCTCCCAGCTGTGGCCTAAAGGCATTTGTAGAGACACAGCATGAACTGAACTGGGGGGTAGGGCCAGTGGAAAGTGTTAGCACTGCCTATAATACTTGTCTTTTTCTCCCTACAAGGGATAATATAGCCTGATTCCACTTATTAACTTTAAAGTAATTGTTTTAAAAATCAAGTTGTTAAAGGAAAACAGAGACTCATTTCTGTGAAATCAGACTTGAAGTGACCCAAGTATCCCATTCCTGGGCAGATACCTGAAGGAATCTAGGTCAGCAAGCAGCAAGAATCCCTCACATCACCAGCATGGTGTCATCAAGAAATGAATACAGTGTGACAAATGGACACATGGGAGTTCTACTCAGCCATGAAGAACAAAATTCTGCCATTTGCCAGGTAAATGGGATGAAATGGAAACATTAGGTTACTTGAAATAAGCTAGACTCAGAAGAATACATTTTGCATGTTAAATCTCATATATGAAATCTGCATTTAAAAACAGCAAGGCATGGAGGTAGAAAGAGCTATTTGAGAAGGGGAGAAGGACCAGTGGGAATAGCGATAGGGTAACAGGGGAGTGAACATGACCAAAGCACAAACTGGAAATGACATAATGACATAATGTGGAAATGACATAATGATACCACTACTTTATGAAAATGATATATGCTAATAGAAATAATGCCCCTCTTATTTATAAACTTAAAATATAAAACATCAACAAAACACCTAATTATATGACACACTGATAATAAAGTGAAGATGGTAAGAGAAAATATGTGGTCTTAACTACTTTGAATTTGTGAAGAGATCAAAGCGAAAGGAAATGTATACACTGTATTTCTAGTTTGTGAAGTTCCTCATATATGAGAACAAATAAGTCTGGAAAAGAAGGATGAGGGAGAAAGGGAAGGAGAGAGAGAAGGGAAGGAGGAAAGGTAAGAAGGAGGGGTAAAGAGATGAACCTGAGGGAGAGGGAGAGGGAGAGGAGAGAGCCTAAGAATTCTTGAGCTGGTCTCCTAAAGCCTGACTGAGGCTCCAGGGGATTACATCACAGGCTGGTGTACTTAGGGCCATTCCTAGCTTTTTGCTACCTCCCATGTGAAAAAGGAAGCTGCTTTACTATGGATTGGTACCTTTAAGATGGCAAGAGTGGGAAGAAAAGAAATAAGGAGTAGGGAAACTGGCCATGTTCTTAAACAAAGGTTTCCCAGGAGTCACCTCTGACACTGGTTTATTTGGAGTACATAAATCATCTGCAAGGGACTTCTGCTTAAATACTTAAATGTACATAGTACACTGAAGTTACGCTGTGGGAAAATGCCAGGTAGATAAAGATAAACAAACCACAAGCAGAAATGACCATAGGTCTTACCTAGTGTAATAATTCTTTAGTCTCACCAAGTCTTTGTCAAGATTAAATAAAAATGGTCATGAATGTCCTTGGACAAGTGTTAAAAGGAATATAATAGTGATTATGATTATCCTGGGGCTGATGCTGGCTTTATAACAAAATTTGATAATTAAGCTAAAAACAGACATTAATGGAGTTTAGTGCTCTGTTCAGCCATTCACTGTAACTAAAACCATTCTTTTTCTATCTCTTTATCACTAGCTGCCTGTCTATTTATCTATCAACTATATCATCTATCTATCTATCTATCTATCTATCTATCTATCTATCTATCTATCTATCTATCTACTTGAGACATGGTCTCACTATGCAACCTTGGCTGGCTTAGAATTCACTATGTAGAACAGGCTGACTCTGAATTCATTGATATCAGCTTGTCTCTGCCTCCCAAGCACTGGGAAATAATACAATCATTTTATGAGAGTGACTTTACTTCCATAAAGAATCATCCTCTCAATCATTCTTTGTTTCATTATGTTGTGCTTACTTGAATAAAAATACTATATCCCCTGAATGATGTGACAGACTTTGATGATCCCCCATGAAGTGGGTGGGAGTTGGCTGAGGGGGGTCAGTGGGAGCATAGGAGGATGGGAGGGAGAGGGAATGGGGGATTGATATGTAAAATAAGATTGTTTCTAAATTTTAAAAAAAACTGGAAAAAATACTATATCCAAATTTAAGTTAAGGAACAGAACTGAGTTAGACCCATTTACATTTTCAATGGTGTCCCAAATGTCATCGAATATCTGCTTATGAGTAACTGAAAAAAATAAAAACAAAAAACACTTCTGTCACTTTGCTACCTTCACTTGACTGTTCTCTAGCAGAGGAGAGGGCTCAGTTGACAAAATGTTTGCTCTGCAAGCATAGAGTTACAACATTTGATCTTCTCCACCTACATAAAAGTCAGGCTCACTGGGTGTTGGTAGTGCACACCTTTAATACCAGCACTCAGGAGGCAGAGGCATGTAGATCTCTGTGAGTTCGAGGACAGCCCTGGTCTACAGAGTGAGTGCCAGGACTGGTTTCAAAGCAACACAGAGAAACCCTGCTTTGAATAACCAAAAAAAAAAAAAAAAAAAGCCAGAGACTTAATGGTAGTGGTGCTCTTGATAAACTGGACACTCTGCACTGGGAGGAAGAGGCTAAACAATATCCAGAATTAGCTGGTTACTTAGTTTAGGCAACTGGTAAGCTCTTGGCCAGGGAGAGACTCTGTCTCAAAACATAAGGTAAACAGTGTTAGAGAAAGACTCCCAATATTTATCTCTGGCCTCCACATACATGTGCACATATATATATATATATATATATATATATATATATATATATATATATATATATACATATATATATGTTCATAAAACAACACATATGCACTATGAATACATTCAGGTGCACAGAGTTTTTTTTTTTTTTTTTTTAAAGTCTAAGCATCATGTAGCTTAGCACTTTTATAGCCAGCGCTAATAGCACAAGATACTTATCCTGCTGTCCCACAGCATTCAGAGCTGGCAGTATTTCTTGAGTTTCTTGAGTACTGAACTGTATCAAATCCAGTTTTTGCTAGATTAGCTTGCATACCTTCTATGGGATTTTCTAGGCAGCATGTTGATAGAGAAGTTTCCATTGCCTCTGATGTTTAAGTATGTCTGAGAGCTTAAAGTACAGTTAATAGCTAGCAGTCAGCAGGGGCTTCCTTTATGGATTTTATTATTAGTGTTATTGGTATGGTTACAGTTATCATTGTGCTTTAATGAAGAGGACTGTATTCTGAACTGCTCAATTTATCTACTTACTATTTAAGACAAGGAAATGAGATGCCTAAGCACTGCAGACTTCGTTTTAAAAATAACACAGTGCAGAAGTCACACATTACAGTACATCTTAATATCAATTACAAGTCTCAAAGAATGAATGGTAAGGAGAGACAACCTGTTTCAAAGAGTAAGAGATGCAGTACTGGAGGTACTTTTAGTTGTGCTTAGCATGCATGAAGCCTTGGGCTCCACACCCAGAAACATACATTAATTATAATCTGTGCGGGCATGCAGTTTTAATCAGGATCCTTTAAACATGTTGCTTCTGGGCCGGAGAGAGAGAGAGAGAGAGAGAGAGAGAGAGAGAGAGAGAGAGAGAGAGAGAGAGAGAGAGACCCCTGCACAGGCTTAAATACCCTTGAGCTAACCAACCCCAGTGAGCCACATGGACTCTGCAGATAGGCTACTCTAATGGGGAAGCAGACAGGCTGAACAGACTCAACCAACCAAGGGCTTGTTTACCCAGAGAGTCTTCACCAGCCGGAAGGTGTAAGGTAGGAGCCAGTGCCACTTTAAGGCGTGGCACTACGTGGCTCTCTACAATAATCTACTGTAGTGAATAGAATATAAACAAATAAATTAGAGAGTCAGCCTTGGTGATGAAAACACCCCCTTTTCAGTGCTTATTTAGATACAGGAAATGTCAGAGAGCTCTTTGGAACTTCCTGTGACACTTTTCCCTCACTCACACCATTAAAGTGGAGGCAGATATCTTCAGGCATGTGATGGCAACTCCGTACTACTTCTTGCCCATAAAACAGCCACTGTTAGCTTCCCCCAGAAATTCTATTAGCCTTAGTATTCAAGATCCAGTTCTTATACTTCTCATCATGCTATGGATACTCTATCATCTCTTGCTTCTCCTCACCTGTCTGCAAGTGTGTGGTCACAAAACTTATAACTTTATAGAGCCCATCAGTTGGCACAGCTGAAACTATGCACATCTTGAAGCAGACAAGGCCAGAAGCAAGAAAAGTAGTCTTTCAAATTCTTTCAACCTTTACAATTTGGCAATTTCTAGCCAACAAGTTGAGCTGTTCCTCATATGTTGACTCATTCATGAATACTGGTGGAGCATCAAGAAGTCATGGTAAATCATGCATGTCTGAAGACAGAATGCAAGATGCTGCCCTCATAGAAATCTGTTCTAGTGTTTTGAAGACAACAAAGAACCAAATAACATGCAAATATAGGTTTGCTAAGAAGGGCAAAAATAGAGTCTTGGATAGGCAGTAAGTGTGGGAAGATGGGACAAATTTCATTGGTCTGGATAAAGCAAAGAGGCCTTTCGGGGAAGTAAATATCTCAGTTGACACACATATCAGAAAGAAAATGAACATGTAAGAGAAAATTATCCCAGACACAGAACTATGAGAGCCAAGACCATGAGGTAGAAATAAATTATATATGTGTAAGGCATCAAAATACAATCATTGGTTGAAGTCAGAAGATCAGAAGAAAAAAATGAAAGAGATGGGAAATGGAGATAAATCCAGAAAGCACTTCACTTTGGCAATGAGAAACTTGGCCTGAGATTGTAATCCCAAAGCATGTAACACTCCCTTTCATAATCTATTTGTTAGTGTTTTTATTTCCATGAGAATTATTTAGGATAGATTACTCAAGATCCCTCTGAAGGTTAGTGCTAATACAAGAGTCATTTCAGGACTAGGTACTCTCAGCATTTTTATCCATCTGATCAGCCTACAGTCCCTCAATAAAACTGGAGATTCCTTACCTCCATCTCCAGGAACTTAAGGACTCTCCACTACTTTCTATGGTCAAGGCTTAAAGAGTTCCTAGAGTACAAAGAGTTCTCCCAGATAACAGCACATCTAGACCTGACCCCAATGTTCTAGTTTACCCTACAAACCCTTGTTTACACTGGGGACTGCAGAACCATCTTTCATTGTGTTTTGTCATTTAGTCTTCACATATTAGGCACTTTGGAACCAAGGAAGACTTATACTGAGTCTGTGTCCTCTTCCTACTAAGCAGAATTCTGCATGGTTCTGTCTCTCCTCCCCTTTGGCCTTGTGCCTAATCCTATGCTGATCATTCTCTTGTTAGGGATCAATCACAGCTCATAGTACTGCTAAGCTCAATCACCAGACTAATTCAGTGGACTCAGCTCCAAATAATTCTTGGCAGTTTCAGAAAATCAAATTTGGAGATTTGTCACAATTGAGGGCATTTAAAAATGATGTTCCAGATTCTGATGACAATTTCCAAAGAGCAGTTTCCAGAATAGATGGAAATATCATGCATTTGGAATAAGGCTATGATCTCTCAAGTGTCTTGTGGAGAAGGACCACATTCATGTTAGAGCAACAAAACAAGTCTATCTGTCAATAAACACCCCCATTACCCACCTGCCTCCCCTTGCATGTGTGGCTATAACCCTAATGATAATTTGGGGTCTGGATTCATATCTGGTAAATTAGAGACTGAGCTGGGAAGTGACTTGAATGTTTGCATTCTGGGCAGGAGACCCCTTTTGTGGCATGATTTCTGTACCATTTGTCACTCTGCTCACCCTATTTTATTTTTAGTTTTTTTGAGAATTTAATGCATAAGTTCTGTATTCACATTATTTATACACCTCCTTCTCTTCTTTCCAATCCCTCCCATGTTCCTCCCATTCCCTCTTAAATCCATGGTCTTTTATTATCTAAATGTTATCATTCTTTTTCTCTTTTTAATGATAATATTCTTATTTAAATTTGAAACAAGCCTTTTTTACATGTCAATGTAAAGACCAGCTTGTGGCTAGCTTTGGCCTTACAACAAGACCCTGTATCAAAATCAAAAGGAGAAAAAGGAGACCTGGAGTAGAGGGAGGAAGAGGAGATGACACTTTTTAGTAGAAACCTGGTATAGAATTTGATTTATGATACACTCCTTGATGCCTCACTGTTGCAAGAGTATGTGAAATTCTGTCAAGTCCTTCCTGTCTAGCCTGTGGGACTTAGTGGTGAGCTTTTCCATAGGAAACTTTGCTTGGGTTATGCTGGAGTTTGAACTAAGTGTGCATTTTCCCATGAAGCATCACTGCTAGCTCCAGGACTTGCCTTCAATAGGTCTTTTTTTTTTTTTCTTTTGATAATAGTTTTTCACTCAAATTTGAAACAAGCTTGCTTTGCAATGTCAATCCCAGTTCCCTCACCCTTTCAGCCCCCATCCCATCCCCTTTCTGCTCCCCAGAGAGGGTGAGGCCTTCTATGGGGGGGATCTTCAAAGTCTGTCATATCATTTGGAGGGGAGCCTAGGCCCCCTCCCATGTGTCTAGGCTGAGAGAGTATCCCTCTGTGGAATGGGCTCTCAAAGTCCATTTGTATATTAGGGATAAATACTGATCCACTACCAGTGACCCCATAGACTGCCCAGTCCTCCTAACTAACACCCATGTTCAGGGGGTCTGGGTGGGTCCTATACTGGTTTCCCAGCTATCAGACTGGGGTGCATGAAGCTCCTTGTTCAGGTCAGCTGTTTCTGTGGGTTTCTCCATCCTGGTCTGAGGAGAGTAAGAAAAGAAATACCATAATAGAGGGATCCATTATAGATTTAACGAGAAATCTGGCACTAGGGAAATATTCAGAGATCTATAAGGATGACCCCAACTAACAATCTGAGTAATAGTGGAGAGGCTACCTTAAATGCCCTTCCCCAATAATGAGATTGATGACTACCTTATATGCCATCATAGAACTTTCATCCAGTAGCTGATGGAAACATAAGCAGACACCCACAGCTGAACATTGAGCAGAACTCCTGGAATCCAGTTGCAGAGAGGGAGGAGTGATGAGCTAAATATTACTGTTAAACAAACATGTGTGTGTGTGTGTGTGTGTGTTTGTGTGTGTGTTTGTATGTGTGTGTGTTTGTGTGTGTGTGTGTTTATATTCACCCCCACTGAGTCCATTTAGTATTGCTTTTATGTAAAAGGTTTAGAGATGATTATTTATTACTGGCTAACCTATCATGGGACTTGTTATCAGGGGACTAGTCAACAACCAGTAATTGCCCTTAGAACTTCATATATAGATAAAGACTTGTGAGATTTCCCCTATCCATATTGACATGTCAACTGGCATTGTCATTGTGCTGGTCTTACTTAGACAACCATATTGTTGAAATGTCAGTGGTGTGGCTTCTCTGTCATATATGTAAAACACCTCATAACAGACATGCTAGTCCTCTAGCTCTTACAATCTCTCCCACCTCTCTTCTTAAGTGTTCCCTGAGCCTCAGATGTAGGGGTTGTATTCGCAATGTATCAGCTGAGCCTGGGACTTCTAAAGTCGCTGCATTTTGATCAGCTGCATATTTCTGTAATGGTCTCCTGCTGCAAATTAAGCTTCTTTGATGAGGGGTGAGAGATGCACTTATCTGTAGATATAAGGTTAGTGTTTAGATTACAGGTAGAAGTTATGCTGGTTTAGGAAAGGGGTAGTAGAAGCACATTCTGCTCTAGGGTTTACGATAGTACCAGTAAGAGGTGGTTGGCTAGGTTTGTATTACCAGGCATGATTTCCCCCTTATTTTGAAAAGGTCTTAAGTCCAATTAGACAGCTTCTGGTTACCCTCAAGATATAAATGCCACTATTGCACTATTGAAGCTATCTTGTCATTCTGGTCATCATTGTGGTTCATAGGCTTTACAGCAAAGCATGACTATTGATTCCTTTCCTCCTTTAGCAGTTTGCATAGCACTTTGGAATAGTTCCAGATCAATTCCAGCTCAATTCTTTCAAGTCTTTGTCCAAAGAAGGTGGTGTCTTCAGCAATAGAGACTTGCCTTCAAGTGCCAGGAAGCAACCAAGGGCGATTGAAATAGCCTATATTGTTTGGGAGGGCCTTTTGACTCCCTTTACCAAAGGAATGGTCCCTGCAGGACACTACAAGTTTTATAAGTCTATGGTTGGGGGGCGACTTTAGAAATTATACCAAATGGTATAATTTCTGTCCCTGCTATATGTATACTTTTAAGTAAACATAAATTAATATGATTCTCTATGACTTTAAAATATCTAAAATGCTTTTTTAATCCCTCTTTCTTCTCCTTCTCTCTGTATTGTCCTCACTCTCCACTTCCTGGTTAATCACCTTCTTTTTCCCACCAGTTCCTCTGGGTACTTCATTTTCACTCCATAAGCATTTTTTCAAGTGATACTTAAGACAGAATTCTTTCCTTCCAGTGCAGTCTGAGAAATGCCAAGAGGCAAGTGTAGTCACTGTTTTTCCACTGCATGCAAACTAGTGGTCCTCAAGCCATACTCAGTGTGGCTTACTTAACCAATATCAATTTTAAAATGCTATTGTAAGGAGTGCATGATATCTCTTAGTAGGTAAGGCATCTACTGCCAAGCCCAGCAATTTTAGTTCAATCTATAGCACCTGTAAGTAGAAGGAAAAAAATAACCCCTACTAAGTTTTTTTTCCAAGTGTATGCCATGGAGTGTGCGCGCACGCGCGCGCACACACACACACACACACACACACACACACACACACACTATAAAATGTAGGAAACTTCTACTGTAGACATTTAACAATTAAAATATTACCCATAAAAATCAAAGTTCAAAATCTTTTCAACAAAATTCCAAACCTGGCCACATTGGATCCACTTCACTTAAAGACCACAAACAACTTTTAAAAGAATCTACTTCCTTTTGTCACAGTATTAGTCCCCTTTCAACACCAGCTGGGTCTGGTTCAATTTGCTTACAGACATCCATCAGCCAATCAATTGACAATAGTAAACACATCTGATTTGGAGTCAGAAGGGCCAGCTTTATGCATTCAGCACTCCGAGTCTGAACTAATCACTTACTAGATGCAAAACATCACACCTGACAGGAAACACACAGTCATCCAAAAGACACAGTCTCTACCCTTGCAGGGAAGAACAGCTTAAGCATAGTTACTACCTCTTCTTATTAACTACAAAAGGCAGATATGATGCTGCAAAGAAAAGCAGAAACCACCATGTAAACAAAGACTAGAAAGACCCACCCTGCCCAGGAGATCCAGGGAAGTCTTGTTTCTGGCATTTAAGCTGGGCCTTAAGGAGAAGGGTAAGTATGCACAGCTCATGGAGAATTGAGAAAGGACAGTTTGAGGCCAAGGAACTGCCAAGTGCACAGGCCTCAATACAGGAAGGTTAGCTCATCTGGGAATTGAAAGACAGCCTTCTTTTTTAACACCTTAGGAAGGTTTTGTTAGTGTTTGTTAAGAACTGGCCCCAATTCTCTATCACAACAGTCTCTCCAATATATTCATATTGCTGAGAAAGAAACCCATGTTTGTGCTATTGCACAAATCCACAAATGCTGGCACAAAACACACTTCACCTAATATATGTAACTCATAAACACCCCAACTTTCAGCTAGTAAGAACAAATGAAATTATACTCTTCTTTCATAACCAAATTGTCCTGGCTCTCCAACTGCCTGCCAACCCTTGCCCAGGGATTATCTGGCCCTCCTGTTTGTTCAGAATTGTGTTCTTAGTTGCAATTTACTCCAAGCTTCTGGGCTGACTTGACTCTGCCTATTGGTGATTAAGGTTAATGCTGATCCTTAACACTGAGAAGTGTGTCAGAATCCAGAAACACTTCCAAGCTGAAAACATCATTGCTCTTGCTAGCTGCCCCAGGAAGCCCCAGCCAGGGACCCTCCCCCATGCTTATTCACTCCCTCCTGTCTCTTGTGGCAAGATGGACTCTAGCTCTAAACCTTCAGCTGGGAAGCCTCACTAGGCAGTCTTGAGCTAAGTGCTGCATCTGTTTCTTCTTCGATGATTTCAAACTGTGGTTGACTGCAGATTACTGAAACTCTAGAGAGAGAAATCACAGCAGCTGAGTAGGGAGGTGGGGACAACTACAGCTGCAAATACATTTGACCACTTTCCATTGTTTTTAATGACTGTGGAACCTCATGCCTGAGTAAAGCCATTTAAAAGAGAAAGAATTGATTTGGGGTTTTGGTTTTAGAGATTTCAGCCCAAGGTTCATGGGTTCCATTGCCCTCAAGGCCTTGGCAGGGCAGACTACCATGGCACACAGGCATATAGACTAAAATTATTCTTCTTATAGAATCCAGGGAAGAGAGAACAACAGAAAGGATGTAAGAACAAAATAAGCCCTTCAGGGACTGGCCTTATTGTCCTTCTCTACCACCAAGCATCACCTCCTATTAGTCCTTCAGTTATGAATATAAATTCATGAATGGATTCATTTGCTAATGAAGTCAGAGTCCCCATGATGCAATCTTCTTCCAAGAGTTTTCATTTAGGTCCCTATTAGAACCACTAACTAGAGATTCGGTACTTGATGTCTGAGCCTGTTGCAAGTACATTTCATATTCAGACCGTAACTTTCAGTATGTTAGTTTTGAAGAGCTGCATCTCTAAAAACTATGTTTGCTTTGTGAACCCTTTTAGCTAATATCCAAGCACTCTCTGTTGCTTCCCATAATATATGATGATATAAAACCTGGTCCCACCTTGCACATTCTATTACCATGCATTTTCAACTCCACAGTAATTATAATTCAGTTATAATAGATGAGTCAAAAAAAAAAAGAAAGAAAGAAAAAAAGAAGCAGATTCACATAAAAACTTCATTGTGTTACAGGAAAGACAGATGAGAAATGAAGGAGAATTGACCTGTCTAGTGAAGCCTTCTGCAAGAGATCAGAGCTGTCACCCAAAGGAAAGCTGTGAATCATATGCCAGTACTAACAAGTCCAAACTGAATGGTATAGGCCAAGATCCATCCCAATCCAAGCTCAGCCCATCTCTCTAGACTCCTAGGCACCACAGATGACACTCAACCATTCAGGGTCTCTTGAGCATGTGGGCATTCTGTATCCTTATATTTCACTTTCTCTTCTTGGGATGTACTGGCTTTGGTATTATTCCTGTGGGTGAATAGGATTATATGGGTTTCCCTTTATAATTTCTCTTGCAAATAAGAAAGCCACACACATTTCAATAGAGAAACTACTTACAGAGACACATGAGGAGAAAAACTCAACACTCTTCTGTAGATCCATAGGCAGTTAAACAGCTCTTCAACTCACCCAATTATCAGTCATGAAAAATATTCATCTTGTCCCAAAGTTACCACCTGGATGGCTACAAACTGGAAGCTTGTGTATGACTCAGTTCTGTACTGCAACTTTAAGCTCAAGGATCATCATCAACTTTAACCAAGGGCCACAGTAGAGAGAGGCACTTAGCCTCCAGAGTCCCAAACCTAACACTGATTCGCACGGAGCATAGATACCTATCAGCACTAACACTACCGATAAACTTTCTAATATTTACTTTAACTTCCTCTAAAATCTCAATTTCACTGGTGACATGAGATTTTTGTTAGGTCCCATAAGTAGCTCAGGCATGTGCTGCCATTCCCCCTCTCTCTGTAGAGATGCCTTCTGTGGGATTTAGTCCACTGGACAATAACATATTCCAGTCTGTGGCTGAGAGTTCCTCAGGGTGCAACCAGGCAGATGGGGAATGTCCTTTTGTATCTATGTTTCTCTTGTTGGTTGATAAATAAAACACTGTTTGGCCAATAGCGGTAGGAAGATATAAGGGCCTAGAAGGCAAGGAGAATTCTGGGAAAGGTAGGCAGAGAGAGACTTCGAGAGATGCCAGGCAGCTGAGGAAGGAGTAGTAGATCCAGACCCTTCTCCCATAAAATGGAGATACATACTTAGATTTATAGAAAAGAGTTAATAATTAAGACAGCTAGACATTAAGAAGCCCTAGCAATCAGCCAAAAGATTTATAATTAGTATAACCTCTCTGTGTGTTCATTTGGGGCTGAAGCAGTGGCACCTGGCCAAACAAGAAACTCCAGCAACACCAGACCATGATCCATCATTGTCAATCTCTTTATTCCCTGCATGGAACATGCTCCTGGTACACACAAAATGGCTGTAGAGGGGCTCATGAGCAGATGACCACCATCAAATTTTGCCTCATCCTTCTTATCATCAGTTACATCATCTGGTCACACTTACCTTATGGTCAAACAAACTTATAAGGGCCATGTTGTCTTATTTTCCATAAGCACATTTTGTGTTGGTGGTGAGATTATGATTTCTACTTACTACAAAATTTCATTTCAGTTGTATCTCTCTAACTTTCTAGCTTGGTAAATAGTTATAAGTTTTAAGTTTCACCATGCTTTTTGAATACCTGCCTAGCATATTATGTTTATTTAACTACCAGACCTTCTAGGTCCTCATAAAATAACTGGTTAAAATACTGACGCTGAATGTGGTGGTCCACACCTGTTTTCTCAGCATTTGAGAGGCCAAGGTTGAAAGAGTTTGAGGCCAGCTTAAGATACATAAAAGCTGTGAAAATACATAGTAAGGCTTACTCCATCTCAAGAAACAAAGGGACAAGTAAATAAATGAGTTGAAGATGGTGGGTCATACCTGTAGTCCTAGTTTTCAAAAGAAAGGGAAAAAGCAAGCAGTTTTTAGTGGGGCATTACTGAACATAAAATGCAAGGGATATTAAATGGAAGTATCTCAATTGATAAAAAGAATTGTTCATCTCAGCTAGAAATCTATATATTGTTATTATATCAATTAAATATCACTCTCCTATACATAGGGTGATTCTGAAGATTATTCTGGGTTCTTAAATAGTCTTTAATGATCTTGTAGATTTTTAAGAATGATTTATTTATTTTGATTTTATGTGCATTGGTGTTTTGCCTGCATTTATGTCTGAATGTCAAATCACTTTGAGCTAGATTACAGACAGTTTGAGCTGCCCTATGGGTTCTGGGATTTGAACCATAAGTCACTGTAAGAGCAATCAGTGCTCTTAACCACTGAGCCACTCTCCAGTCTGTTCTGGTCTTTGAGATTTTTTTGAAGTTAATATTTTTTGGGAAAGGCTTTTCAGAAACGTTTCAATTGTTGGCTTTTGAAGACTCTCAAATATTCTTAAATATTATAGCAGCTTTACTCATAAACTGGGAAAAAGTGAAATCAGTCCTTTTGTGGGTAAATGAATAAACTACAGTAAATAGATGCTAAATAGAACTTTCCTATGGTATCATGAGATGACATGGAGAAAACTTAAATCATATGGCTAAGTCTAAGAAACCAACTTGCAAATCTCACTGGATGCTGGGGTCACACTGAATAATCCACATGGGTGCCCTTCTGAATGGAATGAAACTTTAGACAGTGAGGAGATCAGTGGATGCTAAAGGAGATCAGTGGACTGAGAGAGGACTGATGCATAAGAAGACAACAGAACATTTTTAAGGCACCAGGAGTATCCCGTATGACACTATGATGGATAGTATGTGTCCAAACCCACAGAATGTACAATACTGGTGTGGCCCTTAAACTGTGGCAGCTCAATGGTAAGGGATTTTCTAAAGAGAGCAGCGTGTGTCTATTGAGGCAGAGGGTAGGTGGCACACTTTGGTGTCTTCCACTTTGCTGTGAACCCACTACTTCTCCAAAATCTAAAATTTATATTAAAAATATCCCAACTCTCTGACAACACTGCACTCATGTTTCCAAAATTAAACCAACTGATTGAGAGTCAATATGGAGGGATGTTCACCACTGTCTACACCCAGCCCAAGTAAACTCTGGGATTCATGAACTCCACTCTTGACATTTCTCTGATAGGTTAACTCCATTATCAAGGACTTAGAAATTACATAGAAATTACTTAGCTCCAACAAAGTGCCTGCAGAAGGCAAATCACCCAGCCAAGAACACTACCAGTGTCAAGACAACCAAACTGCCACCAATGACTTTCTCTTCAGTAACAGTTAATCTTTAGAGTTCTTCTACAGTGACTAGTATTAAGCCCTCAGTCTTCCTTCTTTGTCTGATTCCAGGTCAGGCTAGACCATTGTGGTCCTCTTGTTTCTCATGCTAGCACATCTATGTGTCTGTTTTGTAACAAGGTTTGGCTATGTAGCCCAAACCTCCTTGACCTCAAGGTCCTTCTGTGTCACCCTCCCATAGGATGAGTTTGTAAGTGTGCACTACCATACCTGGCCTTACCTCTGTGTTTTGAAGAAGCTGCTTTCTGTCTACCCCCAAATAAACAATCTCAGATCAATAAGTTGCTTCTGTTACTTCTGTTAGGAAATGGCTTCTAGAACCCACATAAGAGCCTGGCTACCTACTCTCAATCCAGGAATGCCTTACAATATACACAGGGCAGAGGGCTAATGAACCAAACAGGACAAACATATCAAGAAGTAGGAAAACATCCACCCGAGGCACAAAAACTTAACAAAGACTGAAGGTCAACAGGCATCCTGGGAATCACCTGACCCTCTCTAGGAAAGCTCTGAATATGAATGCCAGCCCTGGGAAAATCAGGTTGATGTTTCTAGGTGTGGACAAAGGATACAAGCAGATAAATCTGCAAAGAACATTGTGACAACTGACAAAACCCATACAAAAGATCAACCTTCACCATGGTATCTAAATTTTGCTTTCTGCTTGGAGAAACTATGGAAATACAGATTTTCTTTGTCGGTAATAAATCTCACTTAAAATGTAACTGAAGGTGGAAAGTCAACACGAGGCACCTCTGTTTGGGGTGATGTTTCATCTGGGAACCAATTATCACCAGGAAGAGTGTCTGAGAATTAGGGAAACTAACCTTTTCTAATCCGCTGTCTAAGAGAGAGTGCTCTGCAGCCAATCAATAATGGTTGTGGTGAAGAGGCCCGACAGAAGTCTCTCTCTTTGCCTCCACATCAGTAATTAAACCTGGTTTAATGAGATTGCCTGAGAGCTGGGTATCTGAGTGCAGAAGCAGACAGCAGCAGTGAGTGAGAGTGGCTTGCAGCAGGAAGCAGATATCGAAAGCTGTTAAATGTGAGTCATCCCAAGCCTCTCAGAAAACATGAGATGTGGAACTTGGAAGCAGATGCCTGCTTGCATTAACAGGTAGCTATGGTTACCTGTCACAGTGACCAGGAGGAAATGAAGAAGGGGGAGGGTGGTCTATGGTGGTGCCCTTTGATCTGCTCCTTCCTCCCATTTTTGGAGCGAATTCCTAAATCTCACCATTGTTTTCTACAATGCTGTTTGAAGTCTGGGTTTGGGCTCCAGACATTACTCAGCCTAAGGGGAGTTTAACCCTTACCCCTTGAACTCATTACCTAATAAAGCCTCGATGGCTTCTGCTGTAAAGTGGGACAGCAACAGCAAGCATCTCTGGAGAATTTTCGGCAGTAGAGGGGACCTTACATCTAAAGTAAAGCACAGTGATGGACTGCAGCTAAAATTTGCTCTATCAACCAAGTACCACTAGTTTCCCTCAGATCTCACTCATTGCCTCTAGGTAAGAATAGCCCACCTGAGGATGCTGTCAGGTTTTTATGTATTATAGAGTGGGAAGGGCTCAACTATACTTGTCAAGAAACAGATACCAAAATCGACAGCCATCATAATATAAAATAGGTAGAATGTCAGCAAGGAATGACAAATCAGAAAAATACTCGCAGGGCCCCAGCAATGTAGGTCTCCTGCAGCGGAGAGTAGAGATAAGGGAGATGAGCTGTCAGCACAGACTTGCCCAGTTTCCTTTAGGAAACCTCCACTGTGGAGAAATGAAACCTTGGGGCCACTGGTCCCTCAAAAGAAAATCTATTTCTTCATTGTGAACTTTGGGAACAGAGGCAGCCTCTACCACATTACCTGGAAGAGCAGGAAAGCCTTGGAGGCACCTCAGCAGCTGAGGTGTTGGCACCCCCACCTGGAGCCATATGGCTTGCTTTATGCTACGCATAAATTACCTTTGGACACTTAAGCTAAACAAAAGGGTGTGAAATAATTCTGCATTTTAATAACAGACTCCTCTTCCCAGAACCATCTTCCACCAAACAATCTATCTGCATAAGCCTGTGCCAAATGCATCCCAGCCCGCCACTCTGTGATTTAAGATCAGCTATTTCTTGTCTCCATCCTCCATAATGAACCCAGTCACATTTTATTGCCAAATGGCCCTGGTAATGCCTCTGTAACTGCCCATCCAAGGTGCTTCTGCTTTCGGGAATAAAGAGCGAATCTGAATTTCACCAAGATAAACTCGTGGCTCGGTCAATACATCGAATGGTTATTGTTTGTGCCCCACACTTTATCTATTTTTAGGCCTTGTTCCTGAAAGGAAATAAAAATGTATTACCTGCACGTGGAGAAGCCAGGCCTAGGGGAGGGGAGCTGCATCTGTGAACTGTTTTCTGGAGGACAGAGATGCAAACACAGCAAGGCCTTCATGGCAGGTGGAGGAAAATGCAACAGTGAGGAGTGGGGGTGTGGGAGGACAGAAGACAAAAGTCCCTGCCTGTAGCACCAGCCTTGCATGTGACAAGCATTTGCTCAAGGCTGATCCTGAGACCTGCAAGCATTTCCAGTCAAAAAACTGAGGACTTGTAGGGTCATTTCATTTGAAATCTTTGCTAGATTGGTCTCTAGTTCTCTCGAGAAGCTCACATTCTTCTGCCTTTTTGGTGTGGCCTGTCACTCAGTTTCATGCATGACATAGTGTGATAATCAATTAGGCATAGTGTCAACCCAGGAACATGCCTTCAGAGACTAAATACAACCCACAAAAGTTCTCTCTCTCTCTCTCTCTTCCTCCCTCCCTCCCTCCCTCCCTCCCCCCTCTCTCTCTTTCTCTCTCCCCCCACCCCGTGTGTGTGTGTGTGTGTGTGTGTGTGTGTGTGTGTGCGCGCGCGCGCGCGCCCGCGCATTGCTTTCTTACTCACACTTTATCTTATTCTATGTCACTCTCTAGCTTTCTGACTCTACTTTCTTATTCTCTTACTCTGCTGTTTTTTGTTCTTCATTTATGAGAAGCTGTCACTCTCTATACAGTCCTTAAAATCAGCAATATTCAGGCCTTGGCTTTTCAAGTGCTCCAAACTTTTTGGGCATTTTGTCACTGGCACGATATGTGATATATACAATTGAAGCTCATGGTCTATTTCTCCTTGGTGGTTTGTCCCCACGCACTTATGTGGAATATCATGGCACCGGGAGCATGTGATGGAGAAGAGATGTTCAGCTCAGGGCAGACTGAAAGCAGAGAATGGTGAAGAGAGGAAGTGGGCAAGGATAATTTGCATACCTCACTCATAGACCCCTGACTTCTGCTAGCTATGCTGTACCTCCTGGAGTTCCACAACCTCTAAAAATAATGTGATCAAGTTGCAACCAAGCAATGGAAATGTGAGGTTTTGGGGGCATTTCTTAATCCTTCATAAACACTAATGTTTGAGACAGTGGCTGCTCCATTGTTCAAGGTCCTGGAATGAGTGAAATGAACCAAAGTAGAGCCATCAGCCCATCAAGTAGGGGCACAAAACAAAAGATCAAACCTTGTGTCTCATGCTGCTCAGACCCAGGGAATACATGTATTACAATTTCAATGCTGGGGATTTTTCTTCCTCTGGGAAAAGCCAGAAATTGCTAGCACTCAGAACTCTCCAGGAGATGGAAAAAAGAGAAGTTTATATTTACCTCCCAGCTGTCACTCACACTGAATTGCACTGGATCCAGTCATACCTGAAGCCTTCATTACCCTCTTTGAATTTTTTAGTTAATTGAGTGCTCTGTTATCAGAGTCAGCTTGAATGTCTTCTTGTTACTCACAAATAAGAGTCCCAAACATTTTGAAAAGAGAGAACGGTATTTCTCAAACAGAACTTGTCAATAGCATAGGGGTCTCTGGTATTTCTGTAGGAAAGGATCAAAATTGGGAAGGCAGGAAATATGTGTCTGGCCTGTTAGAAGAGACCTTTCCTTTCCATAGTGGCCTCATCCAGGACTGCTGCCATTCTCTGGGTGAGGCTTTGCAAATTTGACCAATGGGAATACCCTTGGGTTTTCCTTTTAGGTTGAGATAAATACAACAGACACTTCTTTTCCTTCCCTGGTGCCTTACAAGGATCGTATCTGCCAAGGCTTTGAGATTTTAGTAACAATACTGAATTTCCAAATGTTTTCATCCAGTCAAGCCCACATCACCTGAGACATATTCCCTCAGAGATTCCAATGACTTGACAGTCACATTCATCCTCTAGTAGCCCCAGTGTCTTGCCTCTGGACTTCATACAGAACTAAACATTAAAAAAGGGCACCATCAGGGTGATGACTTAGTGAACCAGGTTAGAAAAGCCAAAACTTACAACATACCCATTGCTCCTTCTGTGTGTTTTTGAAGATGACTTTTTACCTCCCCGAGAGCCTCAGCTCCTTCTGTGAGGCTGGGTGGCCTTCACCATCTTTCTCCTTTTAGTTTTTGTCATTCATTTTCTGAATTTGATTTGCATTCTCAGCCCAAGCTCTCTTGGGATTAGTGTTATCTTAATGCTCCTCCCTGCTCAGGCAGAATGCTGAGCATTCCTCAACTATATCATCTTTGACTTGACCTTCTCAGATGCCTTCAGGGCTATAGATCAAAAGACTTGGATTGGATCAGTGCTCAGAACTTAGCTGACCTTGAGGCCAAGAGGACTCAGAGCACAAAAGGCAGGGGTAGGGATGTCAGGCCCTGGGACACTGGATCAAGACACACTCACAAAACAGGGAAAGGAACAATTATTCTTGCCAAGATCTTACAAAGAGTTTAAGAAGCAAGAGAAATCAATGAAAAAGGAATACATAGAGATTGTATTTAGGATGTAGGGAAATGTCTTAGAAGCATACAGATGGGTCCTGTGAATCCCTGATGATGAGTGATAGAGAGGAAACTGCTGTATTGGGAGAGCTTTCATT
Source organism: Cricetiscus sungorus (assembly GCA_030556225.1). Classification (NCBI taxonomy): domain Eukaryota; kingdom Metazoa; phylum Chordata; class Mammalia; order Rodentia; family Cricetidae; genus Cricetiscus; species Cricetiscus sungorus. Next base: position 84,188,021 of record JANBXA010000007.1, on the reverse strand, counting down.
TGCAGCTACATTATAATAGACATTGTTTTTGCTGCTTGCTTCCTTCCCTGATTTTCTGTATTTGACAGTTATAACCAAATCTCTTCATCAATAATGGATTCTTTGATGTTTGTTTAAAAACAGACAGCCAAATCAAGTATGTGTTATGCTATTTTTAGGACTGAAGTGGCTCCCTTGACTAAATGGGTACACAACATTCTATACAAGGACAGAGTGGAACACAATAATAGATAGGTTTACAAGGTGCTTGCACATGATTAGTGGATTGTGGCCACTGGGTGGCACAGCACTGGCTGTGAAATAAGACTGTCACATTATTTCTCAGGAGACAAGCTGTTGGAGATGCATAATAAGCCCTGAACATATGAATGGATAGCAGAGTCTGGTATTATCCCTGCAATGTGTGTACCTGTAGATGCCTGTGGGTGAGTCTGTAACTAGATTCTGGCTCCACATAAGGAGAGCAGAGAGGAAAAATGGACACATTTTTCCACTTGCTTTCCAGGACAGAGTGCTAAGATAACAGTTCCACCAATCCTATCTGCAGGATGGGGCTTTGAGAGTAAAACTTGGGACCCGTTAACCCATATTCTCTGTTTGTTTTGTATTTCTAATTTAAGAAGTTGAGCAATGACCTTGTCTTTTCTGTTCACAGCCACATCAGCACTTAAACATTGATGATCAATACTCACTGAATTGGTGGATGGAATATAAAGGCAACAGAGGATTTATATTAAATCTCTAACTTATTTTTAAATATCAGAAAATCTTACGAAAATAAGGAAACAATGAGCTGGGGCCAAGAAATCACTGTTTCCTGAATAGGAGGGCCATTTGCACCATTGTATCATGGTCCTCATGCCTCCCTACTGCCTTATACATAGCCCAGTTCATGTTTATCCATCAATTGCTATCACATAGGCAATTCAGCTTCTTGATCATGCTCTATGGTATTATGAGAATTCTCTACAACTGGAAATAGAGTAAGTAAAGTCTACCTTCATCTCTAAAGTGTATCTATCCTGAAGAGTCATAAATGTCACTTGAACTATGTCTTCTTAAGATAGTCGGGGTCTTCTTATGGCCAAGTGTCTAGAGAGTAGGGGAAGTAACTTTCTAAAGTCCATTCAGTCATCTTCTTCCTTTATTTTGAATATCCCACAACTATTGAGTGTGAGTGTTTCAACGATATAAATAATATAGTCCATATTTTCTATGAAGCTTTCAAGAAATGTTATCTCACAAAAATGATTTACAAATGATAAGTGTTATTATAACATCACATCCCAGTAGGCAAGCAATCAATAAAGAAATCATACAGATGATTTTGCTGATCAAGAAAATCAAATAACTTCACACTAAATTAATCAAAGAACTTACAGTATTAGACAACTCTTCCAAGTGTCCCTAAAGCAAATGAGGTACTTACTGATCAAAATGATACCTGAAGTGTATAGACCTGTCATGACCATGGGGAAGGCACACTTGGCTATTGTAGACAGATGTAAACATATGGACATCAATGGTATTAAAAAATGGATTTCTAAGCTACAGAGACCAGGTTTGAGGTCAGAGTCTGCCATTTTCCACCTAATTATTATTAACCTCTGAGCCCCAGCCTGATCAACACCTGCACTTGCCACTAATGATGGTCATCTTCTCTTCAATGCATGTGAAAATTAAACAATTGTGAGATTCTGGTTTGATCATTAACAATGGAAGACAAGCTAGAAGAGTTCATTTGTTTCTTTTAGTCACACTGTAATAACAATGAAAAACTGTTATGAACAAGCCATGGAAGAAAGATAAATTCTTCTCACTGATTCAGAGGTTTGGTTCAGCATGGCAAGAAGGAGATGGTGGAATAGCATGCAGACAGAAATTAGAACAAAGCCCTTGTAAGAAAGGACCATGACCAGATGAGACAGCCTCCAAAGACACATACCTAGTCAACTGTTTTCCAACCAAGTCCCACTCTTCACAGATCCATCGCTGTTCAATAGTCTGTTTAGATTCTGACTCACTCAATGGCTTAAATCCTTCACTAAGTCAGAAATTTGTGATTTAATCATCTCTAGAAAGGTTCTCAAAGACACCCTGAGACACCTTTCACATGTAACCCAGGTAACAACCTTAATCCAATTATCTTAGGGTTTGTATTGTCATGAAGAGACACCATAATGACAGCAACCCTTATAAAGGAAAATTATTTACTTGGGGTGGCTTACATTTTCAGAGGTTTAGTCCATTGTCATCATGGTGGGACATGGTGGCATGCAGGCAGGCATGACACTGGAGAAGTAGCTGAGAGTCCTATATTTCAACTAGCAGGTTAACAGGAAGAGGTCTGTCTCACTGAGCAATGATTGAACATACATGAAACTTGAAAGTTCATCTCCACAGTGACACACTTCCTCCAACAAGAGCACCCCTTCTCCAACAATGCCAATACCTCCTAATAGTTTCACTCATTTTGGGGGCCATTTTCTTTCAAATCACCACACCTATATCAAGTTCAACACATAGATGAAGGATATTCAGTGTATGTTAATTAAGCTACTCTACAGAGAAATGATGTGAATGTAAGCCCCCGATCATGCAAAGAACTTAATGTATGCCTATGCCCAGTCCTACCCACACTGTTCCAGTCTACCAACTATACGCAGAAGTTTTCCTAAAGCCCTAGGGTAAGAGAGCACTCTATGGAAACTCTACTTAGAAAAATACACAAACAGCAATGACGAGATCACTTAATAAATGTGTGCAAAGAATATTGGAATCTTAGAGGACAGCACTCTGCTAAGAGGAGCATCAAGTTCACAGAGAGGCAAAGCTCCATCAATAATTAGATTACTGGTGGCTTGGGGCTCAGAGTGGGAATACAGATTGATTAGAAAGAGGACAACACAACTTTCCAGGGAGAAAAAATAATGGTCGAAACTGGAGGGAATAGTAGCAACTCTCAATTTTCTAAAAATTCTTACAATAGGTGCAATTATTTCATGTAAACCTTAACTCATGAAAATTAGCAGATAGGGTATCATTTGATGCCTTCAGGATGGGTATCAAACAGGGTTTCATTTCCTGAGGAAGAGTCTGGCACAGGAGTAAAGGCTAAGAAAAGGTTGAATTAACCTGATCAGAAGTCAGTGTCATGGCAAGTACAGGGAAAGTTGGAAGCTGTGGTGAGAGATGGGGTGAGGCAGAGGCATCCTGTGGCTACATGTATCTCTGGATCACCCATCTCCAGTAGTGCCCAGTCTCAGTCGCTTGGCATTCTACTGCTCACTTTCAAGGCAGGCTTTGGCTTTGCAAAAGATACATCCGAGCTGACTGTTTGAAACCATAAATCCCCTTATAGGACATGAGAGCAGAGCGAAGTGTTTGATTTCTCTGATGCTTCCCTTGTCGAAGCGTCCCCTTCACTGGTACTTAGGGGATTTACAGCTTCTTTGCTGAACTGACACAAGAGGTTTTTCTGCTTAATCCCCAGATCTTTAGAGTTTGGGCTGCATTCAGCTTGTGTTTCATGAGCATCACAATGTAATCTGTGACACTGAGTTTCAAGCTTTGGAACAGGGAATGAGCTAGGAGAAATCAAGGTGCCGGGAAAAAGCATTTAAAGATGAGAAAGCCAAGGATGGGAGCATTCTCAGAGTCTCTGGCAAGGTCACAATTCCCCCAACCATTTCACCATCTTCTCTGGGAGAGAGAGTTACACTGTGTTACACCACTGTCTTGGAATCTGGTGCTTGGACCCCTGGCCTGCACCCTAAACCAATCAAACAGGTTGTCTTGAGTTTGGAAATGAAGACTATTGACTATTATTATCGGTTGGTCACACACCCTTAACCTACAGAGGAGTAGGATCTATGTCTTCTAAAAACTGACATCTGTTCTACAGAATCAAATAACTGACTCCCAACTTCCAATCTCAATTGCTGCCTGGCACATAAACCTCATCTTTTCAAATTAGGTTCACTTTATCCTAATTCTGGTAAGTATACAATGCCTCAAGAAATTCTGCTAGGTTCTTAAATCATGTCCAAGAGTGGCTTTTTCAAATCACAATGAAAAGTTGAAGTTATCCCCTGCTCTCCCACTGAACCCAGATGTTCATCACCCAAGATGACAGACAACTGTGCAGTCAGTCCAGACCACCAGACAGAACTCAGATGGCTGTTTCCAGAAGTAAGACTACAAGTTCACTTGAGTATTACCTTTAAAGATTTACTTTTCATTTATGAATATGTTTGTACACCTGCAAGGATTCATGTGCACCATGTGTATGTAGCACCCAGAGGCTGGAATAGGGAACCAGATCCCTTGCAACCGTCATTCCAGGCAACTGTAAGGAGCTATGTAGGTGCTAGCAGCTGAACCTGGGCTCTCTGCAAGAGAGTGGGCACCTTTAACCACCCAGCCATCCCTATAGAACCAGGGTCGAGGGACAGATCTTCATTTTGTAATAGATGGGAACCCTGTAGCATGGAAATCTGAAAAACAGAGACAGATCAGGAAGGAAAGGTACATTTCAGATACACATGACTTTCTATGAAGTAAAAATGTTGTAAAGATACATTTTGTTTAAATGACTAATATATGAAAATAGGTAAAATAGACAAAGTGCTTAGAATAGTACCTTGTACAAAATGTGTATCAAGTGTTGTTAGTAAATAATCCTAATTATTATTAATTCCAAATGCAATTCAAAGTACTAGACACAATTTTTAACAGAGGTGTGACATCAATCCCCCTGGACGTGGAATAGAGGACAGCCTTGTTGGATATCATAGGCAGATTGTAAGCTGTTGCTACCTTGAAAGTTACAGAAGACAGCATCTTTAGCTGCACTGGCATTAGTAACTATGCAGAGGACCTGAAAAATCTGACAGACATTCAAGAGATGAAGCAGGACATGGTCATGCATTGGCTATAAGGAATAAATAAGAAATTAACTCAAAGTTAACTCTCATATTTTATACTGAACAACTGGGTGGTAAGTCATGTCATTTATTCTATTTTATTTTAGAGATAATAGTGCAATTACAACACTTACCCATTTTCTTTCTACCCTCTAAACTTTCCCATATACGTCTTGCTGCTGTTCTTCAAATTCATGGCCTTTTTCTTCACTAGTTATTATTGAATGCATATATGTATATTCATATATATTCCTAAATATAATCTGATGAGTCCATATAGTATTACTTGTATGTATTTCTCTTGGCTGATCATTTGTCACTGGACAACCAGTTAGTGTGCTTCTCCCTAAGGAAGGCCACTTCCTTTGCTCACAGCTTTGCTCAATTGCCTGTAGTTCCGTATATACGGTTGAGGCCTTATGAACTCTTCTCTATCCAGTTTGGCACATGCATTGGTGCCATCGTGTTCATCTAACATATGGGCAATAATGACTGTGAGACTTTATAGGTATAACTTCTGACATTATTAGAAGGCACAATCTCAGAGCAGATCCCCTGATCTTCTGGCTCTTAACTGCCTTTCTCCATCTTCTTCAGTGTTCCCTGAGTCTTAGGTAAGGGAGTGTTTTCTATATGTATCCATTGGGACTACACTCTACAACTGTGATGGAATATGTCATTCTGTATGCTGTTACTATATGTTTCTACTATTGGTTGATGAATAAAGCTGTTTCATCCAATGGCTTAACAGAGTAAAGCCAGATGGGAAATCCAAACAGGCATAGAGAGAGGTAATAGGTGGGATAGAGGAGATGACATGTAGCCACCAGGGAGGCAGGATGCTAAGTCATTAGCTCAGTAAACCAAGGCCACACAATGATACATAGATTAATAGAAATGAGTTAATAATTAAGAGTTAGCCAGAAAGAAGTCTAACCCAGTGGCTAAATGATTGTAACAGATATGAAGCCTCAGAGTGGTTATTTCATAGCAGCTGTGGGGAGACTGGGGGTGGAGAGAAACGAGCCCAGTGGGTCTGAGGTAGATGGAGAAAGTCTCCTTCTACACAACTGTACTTGATTGGTTGTGGTTTCTGTATGGAAGTTTTCATCTGCTTCAAAGAGAGGTTTCTTGAATGAGTGGTAAAGACTACACTTATCTGTGGGTATAAGGATAAATGTTTGGACTGTTGTTAGGGATTGCACTGGTTTAGTAATTAGTGGTTGTAGATCCTCCCACCAACAACAACCATTAGTTCACTAGCACTTTCTGACTGGGTCTCAAGTCCAACTGGAGATCTGTTGGTTACCACCAATGTATACATGCCAGTGCTTCACCCCTATGGTTTCATGTTACACTGGTTATTGATGTGGCCCACATGCATCATTGCTAGATAAGACTGTTGGTTGCCTCTTTTCTTTGGAAACTCACATGATGTTTTCTGGTACCATAAAAGCTAGTCCTTGGGGAGCAGGTGTTCAGGTCATTTCTATATCAGTGGGCTCTAGGCCCCATTTCTGGAGTGCATGGTGCAATGAAAACTTATCTTCCACTTCTGAGAGTAGTAACCAAAGGCAACAGCAATAAGCTGTATATTGGGGGAGTCTCTTGGACAGCCCTACCAACAAAAAGATGTTTGGAGCTAGGATTCTGTGGTCAAATCCTTTCAACAAAACCATGAATACCAGAATAAAACTAGAGAGTATGGGAAAGATTATGACTTTAGCTTTTAGGTACAGGGAAACCAATGTGGATTTAAAACATCAACATAAAGATTTCCAGCAAGCTCTTGAATATTAGTGTCTGAAGCTCAAAAGAGACCTTTAACAAGACACCTTGCAAGTCATCTTGTTCAGAGTTGAAGCCACTGGTAGGCATCAGCTACTTCAAAAAAGTGTCCAGGTCACATTCCCAGAAAAAGCCAATGGAATCCACTTAGTCATGATGGATGTGACAGTTTACCTAGAATGTCCTCCATGCTTCAAGCACAGATCAATAAATATTTACTTATCAAACAAACAAATCAATCAATCAATTCATGAATGGGATTGGAAGCTAGGACTGCACAACTGGTCCTTCTGTAGTAGCAGCAGAGAGAATCATTGCCTGCAAAGAACTTTTGTTTCCTGAATTTGAGGCTCTAAGACTATTTTAATTGTTTTGTGAAAAAAGTTTCAGGTAACAACAACATATCAAAGCCTTTCCAGAAAACAAACAAAAAAGACCTAATAAAATATGAGAAATATGTTCACCATAGATCTGCCAGTATTCTTTACTCTGCAAGAGAACCTTTGAGTTGCACACAACAGAATCCCCTTGAGCAGTCCCTGTTTAGTCATCCTTTGAAAAATGTGACAGGCCATATCCTGGGCTTCCCTGTGTGGACCTACAGAAACAGAAAAGAACAGGGCAAGCTTGGCTGACAGTATTCACTGATCTCAGTTAATATAAAGACAGAATACAACCTAAAGTGTTGGGTATATTCTCTAATTAACACCAGCTTTTTCTCCTAAGAAAGAAAGTCCACAAGGAACATTTCCTTGGAAGAAGTTCCAGTGAAGAAAAACCTGGGATTGGCAAAGGCTTCCCAGAATGTCTTCTTTGAACATCTCTCAGCATATGGGTCTATGCCATACTGGTTAAAAACGTAAGAAGAAAGAGGGATGAAAACAAGGTTGCTGAACTTTGTGAGGTAAAAGCAGTTTGAAAGGATGCTCTATTTATCATTATGCTTGTTTCATAGGAATTTAAATTAGGTTTCAGATATCTGACACTCCTATTGTGCTTTAATAAGGATCAGGGTAAACAAATAGGCCGAACAGATGTTTTTTCAGGGAGAAATAACTTACAACCTAGACAGATGAACACCAGCAAGTTCTACCGGATGCTCTCCTCTCTGCGTCCCACCTGCAAGAGCCCATCCCAGGCTCCTTCTAAGAGCTAGTTCCACAGGTCACATCCGCCCCTGGCTTCACCCCCCAATGGGCGTGGCCAGTGCCACAGAAGCAGACAAAGTGAATATCTCACTACACACTCCCACAGACCCTCCAAAGGGAAACTGGCCAGTGGCCCACCAACCTGTCATAAATGAGTAGACAAGGGTAAACCACAGACATTGTACATGTGATGAAGGGATGAGGCATCATGGTAGTGAAGGTCTAACATCAACTCAATTTGGTTCTGAGTTCAAAGGACTTATTTACTGATCACCCAGTAAAGATTATTAAAATCCTCTCAGTCACAGCTTCATCATCTGTGAATAGGATATAAGATGACTGCTAAAGGCTGCCGAGAAGAGTGGTTAGGGAGTAACTCCATAGTGTGCAAAGTTCTAGGTCTAGTCATCACCTCTGCCCCCATGGACAGAAGCATCTAAAAAGTTTGTGAAAGCACAGCTTTCTGGGAACCATGTTCTGAGACTGGAATACGTAGGTGTGCATCCTGTGAATTTGCATTTCCAATCAGCACCCAAAGATATTACAGCAAGGACCCTAGTTAATAGCTTCTATCGTTTCAGGAACAGGGATATTCAGGTATCCAACACCCTGGGCCACAGTGATATCTCAACAAATATTTGTTGAATTAATAATCCCCAATTGAGAACTTTCCTTATTTTGATGGCTCATGTACCGGTCTGTTTGAGATTATATATTAAAATGCCACTTTAATGTTTAGATCATAAACCACAAAAATGTATTTATTGCTCCATAGGCTGAGATATCCAAGATCAAGTTTGTGGCATCACATAGGGGCTTACTTCCCCAATCAAGATGGAACCTTTTTGCTATGGTGCTGCAAGATGGAAAGAACAAGATGGCTTTCTGAAATACCTTTAATAAAGACATAATCACGAGCAACTGCCCATGGTCCCACTTCCAAATACCATCATGATGGTTATTAGAATTCTACATGTTAATTTTATAGCAACACTATCATTTGAACTATGAATGGCCAACTGTCAGAGGAGTGGAAGTCAGAAGTCTCGAGTGGAGAAGGCAAGAACAGCAGAAGTCACAGACGTTCGCTAGGCTTTGAGTCAAAACTTAGGAGGGAACTAATCAGCAGGATCCAGGAAAATGGAAGCCAAGGCTGAGATTCACTGTGTTGGCATGTGTTCAGGGAGCTGGAGTAGGTACCACAACGCTCTCTTACCAATGGGTGACAAAAAAAAAACAGATTGTACAAGCTTCTATTTTTGAAAACTCCTCCAGTCCCAGTAAAGGGAAATACTACTGCTTCCTGCCTTCCTGCTCTGTCCACGTTTCTTCATTTTTTCTCTTCTTCAGTGATGAGGGATGGGTCTTCACACTTGGTGAAGGCCTAACACCAACTGAACTTGGTCCTGAATTCAAAACCTGGCTTTGTGACTTATTTCTTGATCAGCCAGGGAAGATTATTAAAAGTCTCAATCACAGAATCCTAATCTGTTAATGATATATACAGGATTACTTCTTTCCAAGAATAATGGGTGTAAAATTGCAAGACACAGTGACTGGCTCAGTATATGCATGAAGGTTCTGAATCCCATCACTCAACTTCGGAAAATGTTGGAAATTTGAAGATGCAGCTTGCATTTTCATTATTCCTTCATCAACTATACAATTGTTTTCAAGCTTTGGGCATTTTTCTGGGTTATGGGTATTTGGAAAAAGAAACAGACAAGTGACACAGAGTTTTACTACCAGAAAGGAGACACTGAAGTAATGGGTGTAATAATCATAAAGATTTTTGTAGACAGTACAATATTATTAGAATCTGGAAGGCTTGACCATAAATGTTCACAAGGCATGCTCATTCAATTCACTCATGTGTGAGTGTGTGTGTGTGTGTGTGTGTGTGTGTGTGTAGCTTTTCTACATGGAATGTGTAAAGAGGATTAAAGAAAACAATTTTAGTGATGGCAGCCTAGAAAAACAGAGCTATAAATAAAAAACAACAACAAATCCCTTATGGAAGTGGAGGAGCAAAGGAGTTCCTGAGATTAGGAGGGTTGGAGTGCTTGAGGGATAGCTAGAAAGCCAGGATATATAATGAATGAATAAAGCAAGTTTTGCTGAGATGAAGCAAAAGCAGATCAGGTTCCAGAGATGAGTTTTGGACATGCAGGTGTGTGTAATAACAGTATGAAGTACTGGGGGGGTTGGGGAGAAGGCTCTCTAGTTAAAACTGTTTGTTGCTCTTTCAGAAGACCTGGGTTCAGTTCCCAGCATTCACTGGATGGCTTACAACCTCCTGTAATGGCAGTTCCAGGGGATCTGACTTGCTCTTCTGGCCTCAGCAGACACATGCTTTCACATGGTAAACACACATACACTGTAGTTTATCAGAAGGCAAGCAACATAGTAGAATTCATGAGGGGCCAGTGTAAATTATCCAGTAGGAGTCCTGTGTTATGAGAGCTAAGGAGAGATGAGAAGCAAGAGAGGCAAGGAGTATATCAGAGATTATGACAAGAGTCAAAACAAGATTTGTTCAGGAATGTAAGACAGAAAGGTAACTAAAACCAAGAAGAATCACACCAACATTGATGTGAAAAACAAGGACCTTCACAGAAATTCAGAGATACAAGAATAGAAAAAGAAAGGCATGTGTCCCAGCTGTCTCACTCCCAATGTCACTCTTTATGGTCGTGCATCCTGGGGCTTTCATGCAGAGATGTGGGACTAGGCTTCTTGCTCATGTCCTGTGGACTCACTTCTCTGTGTGCATGTTCAAGAATGCATACATGGCGTGTCCAAATCAAGTGTCTTCTTTTCATCACTGTCCACCTTATTTATTTTTAAAATTTGTACTTAGGTGTACATATGTGTTTCTGTGTGAGTGTAGGCAGCACCTGCATTGACTAGGACAGAACACCAAATTCCCTAGTGCTAGGATCATAGGCAGTTGTAAGCAGCCTGGGGTGGGTGTGAGAAACATAAATCTGGTCCTCTGGAAGAGCAGCAAGAGCTCTTAACCATGAGACATCTTTCTTGACCCTGCCCCAGTCACTGTCTCTCACTGAACCCAGAACTCAGTAGTTTAGTCAAATGAGGCAGCCCCTGAGCCCCAGGGATCCATCTGTCTGTCCCTTACCCCACACCATGAGCCACTATGCCCAATCCTTTATGCAGGTTCTGGATAATCACACTTGGGTCCTCAAGCTTACACAGAAAGCACCTTATTGACTAAGTCATCTTTCTAGCCCCCATGGTTCTTGATTACTTGCATGCATATATATATATCTTTGAATGTGCCTCCATGTCTTTCTTTGCATCTTCGCAAATATGGATCCTTTCTCTCTTAAATCTCCAAAAACCAGAGGTCACATTTATGGCCCCATGTATCCAATCTCCTAACAGCACCCTGTTAACAGGGCTATCCCAATCTCTATTAACACAGCCATTCTTTTGGCTTTAGCCTTCCTAACCCATCCTCCAGATAATTTTGCTATTCTGTCTCATCCTTCAAACATGACTCCTTATTTTCCTGATTCCATCCTGTAATTTCCAAGGCTCAGTCCTTGGCTTCTTCTCATCCCACAGTATCTTCCTAAATGATGCTACCAAGTCCCATGACTTAGAATTTCACCCACTGCCAGTGTTAACTCCTTAGGTTAACCGACTCTCCAGTAAGTATACAACACACTTTACAATCTACTCTACCTAAGCCCAACAAGCATATGAGACTTAACATAACCAAGCAATGCTCATGTCTTCCTTCATCCCAAGCCACTCTGTCCTCTTCACTTAGTCACTATGACAACTTTCAAGGTGCACTGCAGACCTCTAACAATAAGGATATTTCTGGAAAACTCAGAAAGATCTGATAACATATCTTTCAGTTACTTTTCCCACTAAGGTAAAAAAATACCCAATGGAAACAGTATATTTTGGCTCAGAGGTTTCAGGCAGATTTCAGTCTCAACACTAGGGATGGTTGAGTGTGTTTCAGGAAGGGCAAAGGGCTGTTCACTTGTTGCAGGCAGGAGACAGAACTGCAGTTTATACCTCTGATTGCCCACTTTCACTGATCTATTTATGCCAACCAAGCTTTGCCTCACAAACAGCTCACAGTCTTCAAAATAAGACATAAGTGGGGATCAAGGACACAAAACATAAGCCTGTGGGTGATATTTAACACCATTTACCTTAATTCTTGCAAGGGAATAGTTTATAATAGGAGGCCCATAGGTACAGCCATTACCTGCCCAGCTGGCTTAGTTCACACATATATAATGCCAGCCTGACAACTGTTGACTTGGAATAGCAACTTCTATTACAGCCTCTTCTTGCACCCTTCTCATAATAAAGCACTCTATAGTTGATTCATACAGGCTTTCTTCCCCTCTGCTCCACAACTGTTTCATTCTTTACCAAGCTGTCCAACTCCAATCAGCTCTATTGCCAGCTCCCACTGACACTCCTCCACATATCCTCCAAATTCTGCGTGCACATGCGCTGAACAGTCTAAGGACATTTGTCCTCATGTAGTCCCTTAACTCCACGTGTTCATTATCTATGGATTCATTGTTGCATGCCTGGTACCCAAGATACATCAAATATTCAGTAAATATTAGTGAGACTGATATTAGTAGCCCAGTGGATGACATCTGTGTTATTATATCCCAAGAGTCAGTTTTATCATCAGGAACACAGAGATGATAGGATGCACTCTATTTATGTACATATTACTTGGTGGATCAAATAAAATAATGAGGTAACATTTTATTAGACACATAATTCTACATCATCTATGCAGAGTTTCCATGAAACACATGTGTATCAAATTGAATTGTTATGTTATATGTTTGCAAAAAGACTACACAAAAGTCTTTATCAGCAACCAGGCCCATCATCAATGTTCTTACCCACCCTCTCTCAAAATCAGACTTCAACCTGATCATAATAAGGTCTAAGATCTTAAAGTAAATATACTTGGGGATGAATCAATAAATATATGGCCAAGGGCAAAGGATGTTTCACTCTGAACAACTTTCTACTTCTTACCTTTTTGTTTTATGTTTTGAAAGGCATCTGAAGTTTGTCAATAAGAGTGAAGTTTATTGCTTGAAGGTTTGATCAGCTAAAGGAAACAGCTGCAGATTACAGAACTGTATTTTCTCCCCCAAAAGCCTAATACTTTCACATATCGACTTCAAGTTACAGCAAAGATCAAAGCGAAGGTGTCCAATGATGGGGAGATACACAGCAGGTGTTTCGCTCAATGTGGTCAATGGAAGGAAGTTCAAGTTTATCCAAAAAGGCTCAGTACATCACCTTTACTCAGCCTCCCCATATAATCTATATCAGGTCTGTTAGGGAGGAGTAGTAATAGAATGAATCCTCATTGAGACAAAGAAAGAAAGCAGTGGGCTGTGAAGCAGTAAGCAAACCTCTGGCAGCTTGTAGTGGAAGTTTTGTGGCTTCACCCCAAGCGTGTTACATAAGGGCAAATGGATATGTGCTTCAGAGTCAGGTAGACACTGATTTGATTTCTTCTCTGTGTTTATGAGCTATATAGTGCCAGAGAAGTATCCCTGTGGTGATAGTCAGTCACATGCTATAGGACTGTCTGGCATTTCACAGAGCACAGGTTTCTGTTTCCCTCCTCTCTGACTAAGGAAGCAATAAAGACTTTGAAGGTGTGTCAGAAAAGTTGACAATCCTGACCAATTTCCTTTCCTGTGGGACTGCTCCATGCCAGCCACCTCGCTGAGCACTTTTGGTGTGGTGCTTCACCCACAACTGGTTCCTTTCAACAGCTCATGCAATTGAAACTCAGAGAAACTCAGTAACTTTCTCTAACTTACAATGGCACCAAGTCTCAAGTAGGTGTTTCTGTCATCCCTTTGGTGTTTTAGAAACAGGGTCTCACTATGTAGCCTTGAAAAGTCTTACATCCCTCCTGCCTCAACCTCCCAGGTTCTGGGAACCAAGCGTCATTTAAGCTGAAGCCCACATTCCTCTAGCACAGGATATCCTGAAGCTCTGACTATATTCTGAGCCAAAAGGAATTGAGAAATTATGAGCTTTACTGTGTATATGTCCACAAAGGCGTTGCCTACCTAGTATTCTCTTCTGCAAAAGCAACAGCAGTGTTTAAAGCTTGAACATCTCTGAGACATCAAATCAGACCATGTACATCTTTGATCTGATACAATGATGGACAGGAAATTACTAGAGTCCACTATCATGTGTGGGAATTTCTGTTGGCATGAAATCTGAACACATCCATAGATAGGAAGACTTGAGATTTTCATTACGCACCTGTATTTTCTTCCACAACTCCTTATGCATTGGGAGGAAAAGGGCCAAGAAATGAGGGAAAAGGCAAGTAGTTTTCTTAATTTTAAAAAAGAATTCCTAAGCAGACTTGTCTGTGTTTTCTACTCCACACAGACCCTGCTCCTCTGCTGCTTCAGAGAAGCAGCAAACAGATCGATGGGGCTGCTAGCTGAACCTACTCCAGGAGTCTTGTGGACCACTGAATATTTGAAGGACCTGGGCACCCATGAGGTGAATACAAAGAATGAAGAATTTCAAGCTGAAGAGCAGCTATTCTCAGCCACAGGCTATTTCTTGCCCCAGAGGACATTCACCATGTCTGTAGACATTTCCAGGGTACAGTGGATAGGGCTGGGGGTGTTGTGACAGGATCCTGGGGGGGAGAGATTACAATAGGATGCCATGGTATACTGGACAGCCAGAGACAGCCACCACAGAAACCCTGCTTTAGGGGCAGGGCATCTGATTTTTATTCAAGAACCTTTATCTTTTAAAAACAAACTACCATCAGCCTGTCAATAACATGATCTTCCTCCAGCCAAATCCTTTTGATTCTTTTTCTAACTAGCCTGCCCATCACACCAGACCCATGGAGCTGGTGAGAAGCCAACACTCCCCCAACAGATGCCTTTGAAGAACACACCCAGACACATACAAACATGGCACACATAAGTTATATGTACCACAATGCACAGAATTCAATGTATGTACACACTGTGTGCATATGTGTGTATGTTTGTATTAAATCTACTTTCAAAACACAAATGCACACACGCCAAACACACACTACACACTGACAAATCATACATACATATACAACCTGACACTATAGTACAGTCACATACCCACACATATACTGCCTTCACACATGTATACACTACACCTGCAAACAGATACACCACACATTACACAAACACACACACACTCACACACTCTTTCTCTCTCACACACACACACCTCACACATACATAACACACCTCACATACATTACACACAGCCATACCTACACAAATACCTCACATTCATTTATATACACCCTACACCTACACATATGTATTCATACCTCAGATACATATGGATATACCACACACACATATAACAGACACACCACACATTCATATTCTATTTCTTTCATCTTGATAACTTGATCCTTTCCTTTATCCCTTGTGTGGTAGTTTGAATAGGGGTCACCCAATAGGCTCACATATTTGAATGATTGGTCAGTAGTGGCTGGTGCTACTTGACAGGGATTAGGAGGTATGAACTTATTGGAGGAAGGGCATCACTTGCGGGGAGAGGTGGGGAACTTTGAAGTTTCAGAAATTCAGGCCAGGCCTAGTGTCTCCTTTCCTGCAGCCTGTAGATTCAGATCCAGGCTCTCAGCTCCTCTCCAACACCATGTATATCTGTGTGCTACCATGTTTCCTAACATGAACTGTAAGCTGACCCCAATTAAATGTTTTCCTTTATAAGAGTTGCCATGCTCATGGTGTCTCCTCACAGAAATAGGACAATAAGACACCTTGTAAAACTATTCATTTCTCAAGGTTTATTTATTTATTTACTGCTCAATAAAATGATTAAATTCCTTTATATGCAAGCACATGGATGAGACTGAATGACATTATGTCAAGTGGAAGAAGTCAGGCATACACATTTTCATTCATACATGCAAGCTAAAGTGAATCTCTGGGCTGAGGAGAAGATGGCTCTGTTTGTAAAGAGTTTACTTATAAAAGTATGAAGAATTGAGTTTGGATACCAACAGACATGTAAAAAGACAGGTAGAGTGGCACACATCTTTAATCTAATCACTGGGGAGGAAGAAACAGGCAAATCCTTGGAGCTTACTGAGCAGCTAATTTTGATGGATGAGAGGAGCTCCAGGTTTAGTGACAGATTCTGTCTCAAGAGAGGGAGATAGAAGACACCCAGCATCAACCTGTAGCATATATATATGCACGTGTGGTAGTTTGAATGTAAGTGGCCCCCATAATCACATAGGGATAGGGACTGGCATTGTTAGGTATGGGTTTGTTGGAGTGGCTATGGCCTTGTTGGAGGAAGTGTGTCACTGTGGGGGTGGGCTTTGAGGTTTCTTATGCTCATGGTACCCCCTAGTGAGCCAGTTAATTTCCTATTGCCTGCAAGATGTAGCAGACTCAGCTTCAGCACCACCTCTGCCTATACACCGACATGCTTTCTGCCATGATGATAATGGACTGAACCTCTGAAACTGTAAGTGAGCCGGCTCAATTAAATGGTTTCTTTATAAGAGTTACTGTGGTCATGGTGTCTCTTCACATCAATTAAACACAAACTAAGATAACATGTATACACACAAAGACACACCTGTACACACAGTAACATTTATACTCTCTCTCATGTAATTATATAAAAAGAACAGATATTAATCAAAAGAAGCTGAGACGAGAGTAGTGGCTAACAACCTAGGGTAGGTGTGAGGAAAGAATAATGGAGAGAGAATGGTCAGATGAAATAGGGATGTCGTTGAATAGGAGGAAGAACTCCTAGAATTTGATGGCACAACGACATGTATGATTATGATTGACAAAAGAAACATTATTTTAGAATATCCAGTAGAGAGGATTTTGAGAATATCTAGTATGAAGAAATAAAAGTGTCTGGATGATAGAACAGTTTTTCTTATCTGGTGTATTGTATACATATTACTGTAATGTCACACTGTATCCTATGAATTACTGTGTCAAAATTAAAAACATAAAAATAAAAGATTTACTATTTAAAGAATAGTTCATGGGATGCTGCAATCCACCTCAGTTTCTCTAACAAACTGGATGGCTTACAAATAACAAACGTAAGTGTTAGAGGTCAACATCAAGAGACAAGGGTATTCAGTACTGCACAAGAGATCTGAGCTTCAGAAGTGGATCCTTTTCACTGATGGAAGAGATAAACAAGCTCGCTTATCCTTCAAGGTACCAATACTATCCATGAGGCCCCACCATGAATTAATCAACCCCCAAAGCTCTATACTCTTAATTCTATCACTTCAGATGTTCAATTTCAACATATGGATTTTTGGGAGACACAAATATCCATCCCCCACAATGGTCCAGTGGTACTAGAAGCAGTGTTGCCTTGAAATTTATCAAAACAGGTAATTTTAGGTCAATTCCTTAGACCTGCCCAATCAGAATTTTCCTTCTAGAAGACAGCCAAAGGTGTCTATGATTGCATCTTCACCATCAGTCGGTGCTGCTCAAATTAACCGAATGTATAGGCAGACCTGGCCTCTCCCACTGCTGGAGCTGGCATGCTGGAAGGGTTGGTAAGTAAACAGGGGAGTTTTGGCAGCAGGTGTGGCCTATGAACTTGGGACAGTGTGCCAGCTAAGTCTTCTCCCTTTTAGCTTAGGATTATAGTAAATAATAAATGTGCCCAAAGAAACATTACAGGCAAAAGATGATGGATGCACCCACTATAAATCCAAAGAAGACAGAGAGAATGTAATACTTCACAGATGAGTCAGAGAGAATAAGAAGTCAGTGGGGGAGAGGACACAAGGCTATTGACACAGATAAGACCAAGCAGAGCCTTACCAGGGGCATGGAATTCCTGTAGTCATGACTATCTCTATCCATGCCAACCCCCTCCTGAGCCAGTTAACAAGAACAGAAGAACCTTGCACTTTGTCTGTCTGTCACTTTCTTTCCTGAATGAACTTGAGACATACAAAATCAGCAGCCATCATAAAATCTCTACTCTAGCCAATGTCTCTAGAAGCCAAGGCTCCATCTTTCCTGGCCCCAATACTGTGGGAAAGACCTCACATCATTTACATCATTTACTCATCTCACATTTGATGTATTTACTGATTCCATCTTACAAATCCTGAGGTCATGGAAGTTGGAGATGTTGGAGAAACTAACAATAAGGACAACCCACCTCTCTCTGCATTCTGCCAGAGCCTAAAAGGAGTGAGGTGAGAGCAAGGATGTGGAGACTCAAAGAGTCCTCCAAAGGATTGACCTGTATCAGCCATGAAGAACCCACACTGAGATTTCGGTCTACCTCTCCACTCCTTTAGCATCAAGCCTGAAGCACTCTCATCACCCCACTCTCCCTCTCTATGCTGCTCTTGGTGAGTAGGAAAAGGCAGGCATTCTCTCAGGGGCAGCTTTTCTGATTCTTCATGGTCCTATCAGTCATGAGGATCGCCAGTGAATAAACACTTCTTTAACTGATAACATTTCTCTTGGGGACTCTACCTCACAGAGATTTATTCTGCGATTGTTGTGTCTTTCAAGGAATGTCTTCATATTTCTCAATACAAAGCTGCAGCTATGGTGTGATTGTCTGGCCCTAACAACTTCATTACCAAAGAGGTAAACATTGTCAGGCATTAAGTTCCCTGTAATTATTGCCTTATTCTCCATTCAGACTGGGTACTGTTGGCCATTTGCAAATGAATTAAACAAATCTTCATCCATGGCATGGAATGTGTATGTTTTCTTCCCCGGTTGTTGGAACCACTTGCAGTCCTTTTGGTAAAAGTATCAGTACAACACTGCTCAGTAGCATAGCTGGCTACAGCCTGAAGGCCAATCCTAATCTGTTACCTGCCTTTAAAAATGGGACTTCCCTGGAAAACAACCCATCCAATTCATGCCTTCCTGGTCTAATCTGCAGTCATATAAAAACAGCTGAACTCAGGAGCTGCAAAAGAGATCTTCATGATCTTCAAAGCCTGGATTATTTATTATCTGTCCCTTTACCAAACTTGTTGACTCCTACATAATAATTCACAGTTCTAGGATATAAACTACATTCAAATTAATTTACATGGGTTTTGTACCATTACACACATTAAATCCCATTTCACAAATGAGACTGTGAAGATTCAGGGTTCTTCAATGATGATCCAGCATGTCAGTGCTGCATGACAATGATATAAAATACAATTGTTGCTATGACCAGCTGGTGCTTCCACAGCAGTGATTATCTGTAATACTGATATCTGAACTGCGCTGATCTTCACAAGCCAAAGGAGGCAGGACATCTTGTCTAATTCTGTACCTTTATTCAAAGGAGTTTATGATGCAGGCTACCAGCAGTGTTGTTGAGAGTATTAGATGAGATAATGGAGCTAAGAATTCCAATACACCGACTCTCACTTAGAAATTTCAAGTGATTATTCAATTGATAAGTGACTTATGCCAATCTGACCATATAGGGCTCTGGCCCTCAGAGTTTACTTTCAGAGGACTCCTCTACTTCACAACTCAAAGTTTCTCAGCAGACTTTTGGGAGCTTGCTAGATATCCAGAATCTCCAATTCAGACCTATAAAATTCAAATCTGTTTGTTACAAATATGCCCCAGGTTCCTCCAGGATTGAGTTCCCACATAGGCTGTCCAATCCCAACTGGTCAGCTGAGGACACAGTTGTATATATGTACTTGTGTGTCAGTATGTGTCTTTGTGTGCAGGCATCCGTGGGGGGGGCGTGCATGCGTGCGTGCATGCGTGTGTGTGTGTGTGTGTGTGTGTGTGTGTGTGTGTGTGTGTGTAAAACATAATAGGGAAAGTTATCATGAATTTTTGAAAGGACACCAAAGGAGGTGGAAAAGAGATGGAAAAGATACAGTTCTAACATATGAGGTTCATGGAGAACTTTGTTGTTGTTGTTGTTGTTTTGAAATACGGTTTCTCTGTGTAGCTTTGGAGCCTGTCCTGGAACTAGCTCTGTAGACCAGGCTGGCCTTGAACTCACAGAGATCTGCCTGCCTCTACTTCCTGAGTGCTGGGATTAAAGTTGTGTGCCACCATTGCCTTGCCCCAAAGAAGAATTAAAAAAGAATAAATACATAAATCATCCCCGGAGACCCTTGCAATTGGAGAGGACACACTCTCATCCCCATCCTGATAAAGTCCTAACCACATAAAGTAGTCTCAGTCTCAGTCTCAGGCAGGACAGGTAGAAAGGTAACCTATGCAGACCATCAGGCTTTATGATCACAGCAGATCTGGTCACCAAGAAAACTGCCACCCCTCTGTCATCTCAGCTACCAGGACATATCTGTCAGGCTGCTCTCCTCAACCCTTTCTGAGGAGATACTCTATTGTGTCTCCAGGAGCAGGTGGCTGGACTCTGAAGACTTCCTGGGCTCTGTGGGCTCTGGTAAGTCTGGTTGTGTTCTTGGGAGATTTGTCCTTACCAATTTTTCTGTCTCATTCTGCTTACTGGATGGTTCTGTCTACTGGATAGCATATTGTATCATGCCAGGCAAGATGAAGCTCCTGGACACTTATAGCTTCCCTTCTACAATTAAACTTGAAGGCTTATCTGCAAGCTGGGTGATTCTTGATTTCTCAGACAGCCTAGTGTTGCCAAACCCTGCAATGTGACACTCAGCAATTTTTAACCAGCAATGCAAAGAGCACCTGCTCTAGAACTAGAAAAAGTTGCGTCTCCATAAAGGTCTGCAGTATGTCTCTCACAGCCCAAGGTTCTGAATAAGTCTTGGACAGGGAACAGATGTTCAGTTCAATGCTCACAGCTAAGTTCAACCTCTCATCTACCTGCTACATCACCATATCATTTAGTAATGTAAGAAAATAAGCATCATTAAATAGCCTAAGCAACTGTTTAGCATCATGGACAGAAGATGCTTAAAAACACATCATTCTATGAACTTGGCTGGCTAGCTGGAATCTTAGCTTCTTTGGGGACTCAGCTGTGGCAGATGTCATTAGGTCCAAGCTGATGCTGCCAGGATGAGCTCGCACTGTCTGCCAACCTCCAAAAATCAGATATGCTGCCTCGGATGCCAGCAGGCAGCTCATCTCCCTCCCCACACCTATGATTCATCCTCCCCTTCTCTTTCCTATCACGGGCACACATCTGTTCCGACTTAGGATAACTAAAGGAAAATTAAATGAATCTGTTTCGTGTGTCTCAAGGGTTATTTATAGGACTTTAATACAGGCTGATTCAAAAATAAAGAAATAAAAAGAGAAATAAAAATAAGTTATCTTCCCAGAAAGCCACGAAAAGTTCAAGGAAGAGGAAAATAAGTCATGTTCTCTGGCTGATGAAGCTGTAAGAGTCTTTGGTTTATCACAGTCTTTCTTCCAGGTCCCGCAGAAATCAATGAGGCCTGTTGGATTTTGAGAGATCGATATTAAAAATGCACGCTTTGCAATGCAGAACATGTACTTAGTGTGTGCGTTTCAGGGGGCTGTATGCCAGCAGAGCAATCTTAATCAAGCACTTTGAGGAGTGTAAATATTGACTGTTGGGATAAGGATATCTCCGGGTCCTTCTCTAGGATGCTCTGCCAGCTTCTGTCTGTGTGTTTTGTGCTGCTCAGCTACAGCAAGTGGCCAAGGCTTCAGGTCACTGAGGATGCTTCAGGGATACTTAGACTCTCCCTATGATGATACCATTCAAAACACAGGTCAGGGAGATAATTGTAAGTTACAAAAGAAATGGCTGCAACACAAGGACAGTGTGAATTTTCACCTGGAAAAGCATGTAGTGCATTTGCTACCCTCCATCTCAGTCTCTGCATTCCATGTCTCTCCATCACCACTCACCAGCATCCTTTCTGGGCCCTCCTGAATTAGGTAGGCCCCAAGTCTCAATTTTTCCAGCCACGACTATGGACTTCATTATGCCCAGATCTCCCACTTTTAGCACAAACCTTCAAGACAGGCCTCCTTCATTCTTTCTATGATTTGGGATATGGCAGTTTATAAGTAATTCATTTCATTTTGGAGCTGTTTCCAAACACATCGCCTAGATTCCAGTCACAGTGTCCCTCAACAGGCCTCATATTTTTATAACTTCAAGGATTTTTTTTCAGTAAATAACAGTAGTCTTCCACTTATCCACATATGATACCCCAAACTGTGGATAGGACCAACACTTGAGTGACTAATTGGAGGACAATATACACATGAGAGACATGATGGGCAACTGAATGATTCACATAGTCACATGGAAGCAGGAGGAACTGAGGTGACTGACACAAAACTTTGTCATACAAAGAGGAGTGTGGAATTTGAAGTGATGGCCTGTTTATTTCTGTAGTTTTACATTTATTATTTTTACATCATTCACACCATGAATAGCTAACACTTTGGGAAGCAAAACTATAACTACCATAGGTATCAATAGGCAAATCTTCCTTCTAGTCATACCTCTTGATTTTCTTAGGAAGAAACAAATGCTTCTTGATGCAATCACGTAAGAACACCCCAATTTCAGTATTTATCCCATGATATATTTCTTATTTGCCTGTCTTCCATCAGTGGAAGTTCTTTGAAAACAAGAAGTGTCTTGTGTCCATTCCTTCCACTGGGCAGGTAGGTATTATGTCCAGACACAGATTAACCATTCCATAAATGGGAACTGAGTAAAAGTCCCTCAATAGCTAGACTGTCAGTTAACTGAAGAGATTCTTTTTGAGTTTGTATTCTGGGCACATAGTGAAGTGTCTGACACAGAGTAGAGGAAAAAAATGAACTAAAACAAAAACCCCACCACAGTTTGTCAGATTGAACTGGCTTTAAAAACATTTTGCAGGGGAACCTCTGAAGATAGAGATCATATCTCTATCTCTGCACACACAGTCAGACTGAGAGCTGAAAAGTGAGACTGCCTCTCACAGAAGGAGAAGGAAATTTTACTGAGTATCAAGGACAAAAAATGCCCAAATCTCAACACCCCAAATCACCAATTATGCTCCTCAGGCTTCACAATTCTATTTATGAACGTAAATCCTCACCTTATCTCAAGGAAACATACTGCAATGTCAACTCGATTTTAAAAGACCTTTATAGTCACCACAACTTTGATATATACATTTTATTGTGGCCCCATTTGTAGTGCAAAAGTTAAGATTGAGTCAGCACTTCCAGTAAGAAATCCATGTTCCAGGGATTTATCACTCAGCCATAAACACTCAGCTATGGCTTTGGCAATAACGTGGTAAAGCCTGCTCTGATGATAGAAGATATATCCAGAAACACTCTAGAGCTGTCACCCCAAAAGGCTCAAGGAGAAATAAAAAGTCTGCCCCCTTTTACAATACTAACTGTAAATTAAAATCAAGGTGGGGGAAAAACATGTACAAGGAATACAGCCCTCCTCACTTGCCAAGAACAAACTCTGGTATGTGTTTGATTTAAAGGACTCCTTCCTTTGTATCCAAGTACTTACCAGCTCCTACCATCTGCTTCTAGCACTTTCCATGACTCAGTGTCCCTACAGCCATCCAAGGTCTTGCTGATGTATAGGTACATGAAGCATCAGAGTATGACAGGAAGTGTGAGAGTTTCTATTTTTAACAGTCTCCCCAGATGTTCCATAAGCCATACTGTGAGAAACAAATAACCAGAGTGTCCCCAAAGCCCCCACTCCTCTATTTATACATCCTTCCTTAATGCAGACCATATGCCTTTCATACTGGGACTATTTGGTGGTGCCCAGCTCTTCTACCACCTTCCATGCTGTCCCCAGTCCCACCTGTCTGCATTTTATCCTTCTGTGGCAGCGGAAACATTTTGATAATCCCAACTTCACCTTTCCCAATTAGAACACATTCTTCTGCCATTCCCAGCCACTTCGCTATCTCCCCACAGACAGAATGAGTCATTCTCCTGGTCTTGCCATCACTAAATCTGTCAGAAAGTTTTCTAATTATTGACGTATGTCTCAGTCAAACTCAACTGACTGTGAGATATTAAGAGGTAGGAAGCATATTTTACTCAGCTCAGGGTCTGCTACTCAAGAGGAGTTCAATCCATATTTGATGAGAGGAAGAATTCATATTTTAGGGAATTTATAATAGGAGCTAACATTTATTTAGCATCAACTCCATACCAGTGGCTGTACAAAATACTTTCTATTTATCAACTCATTTAATTCTCAGAACAGCCCTAAGAGTTAAAATGAAGAGCCTTTCTCCCTACTAAGGTGAAATGGGGCTAAGTGTTCAAAGTGACAAACCTGGTCCATTTTATTAAAATCCAAGATTATTTCTCTTATCATTTGAGAAATTATTTCTTGAGCTGTGTGGAAGACTGAAAATATAAATTGAAACATGAATAAATGAATGAGTGGAGGGATGAATGAGTGACTTCTGTTGTCCTTGAGGACCTGTGAAGCTGGGCAACCTATCCTCACAAGTCAATGAAAGTACCCTATTCAGATGCCCAAGTTCTTCGAACCTATAAAAACAAAAGGGGTGATTTATGCTGCTGCCTTACTAGCTCTGACCTCTGGCAGCTCAAAATAAGATTTGATTTTAAAAAGCAAATGTGTCTCCTTGACATAAGATGAAGGACATGAAGATCCTTGACCAGCATGGGCACAAAGCAGCTGGGGAAAAGAGTGCTTCTCGCTTATTGTGAGTATGGAGAGGACAGAAATGCCAAATGCCATTCCCTCATTTATGTGCCCATCCATCCTTCTGTTGCTCATCTATCCACCCATGTATTCATATTTTATTCATTGGTTCATTCCAGTTTTCTCTCATTCTCCAAATATTCATTAAGCCTTGGTACATTTTAGGAATTATTAAAGTGCAGGAAATATGTCAAGTTTGGAAGAAAATGGCCAAAGGAATTTTCCTAAAATATAATGAATTGCCTTTAAAGGCTTCCCCGGAGTTTAGGTAAAAATTACTCTGGCAAAAAGTGTGTGGATCTGTATTTTCTGACACGTGGTGGATGTGTGAGGAAGGTATGAAGGTAGTGCTAGACGTGAGTAACAACAGCCTGCAAGCAGTCTGTATGAGAGAGAGCTTAGCATATTTGAGGCAGTGGAGCAAGTTCAGGGAGACTGAACAGATATTAGAGAGCAAAGAGTAAGAAGAAATATATGGGAAAGTATCCTCAATCCTCCTTCCACTCCTAGTCATAAAGAGACCTCACTGGTGCCAAGTAGAGATTCAACATAAGCATGCCCATATCTATATCCACATCATTACAGGTAATGATGAAATGATGAGTTGATTGTGAGAAGTGTATACATCCTATATATTCTCATATACAATCCACATATTTGTGAATATATTCCTATCTGTACATATATTTACATATGTTTGCATGTATGCATGTATATATGTATTTTATCTTCCTGCAAAGTAACAAATTCTGACCCTAAGTATCTCTTGTGAAGAAGAGTGTCAAGGAAACAGTAGTACCCAGTTTTTCTTGAGGTTCAGTGGCACAGTGCTGTAAGTTTGGGATGCATCCAACTACAATGATTTATATAGCCAGCATAGACAGCTTGGTTTTGCAGACTGCTTCAACAGTTCTCTGTTGCTTCGATAGCATACTTCACTTATTTCCTGAATATCATTGATGACATTCAGGACCCTGTTTGCCTGGAGCTACCACACTGACACCTCCTCGTGCTCTTCTGGTTTTCATGTAGTCACCCAGGTGTTGCATCCATGTTACTTCTGTTCTCTACAGAAAGTTCTCCATCATTCCTCTTCATTCATTATCCAATTGGATGGGTTGAAGAAATCTCTCCCTAGGGTTGTAGGGACGTGCTACAAATTCCTATGATGCTACTTCATATTCAAACTTCTTGCCCATCAAAGGTAACAATTTTTTTAATCACAAAAGCCAAGAAGAACATCTGGGGAGATGACATTAGTGTCCTTTCTGCCTGGTATCTTCCCCAACACAGTGAGAAGTATTCTGAATCTCTGGTTATAATAAAGCTAACATGTTATAGATGACACAGACATGTAGTGACAGATCTAGTAGAGGTGGGTACAGGCATATGATAAGATAAAACAACGTTAAGCAACTTGTGTTTCCTACTCTTCTATAATCCCTACAGCCTAAACTCATTGTTTTCTACTTCCCAGGCAGCTTGGGTCAGAATTTTGTAATGAGTAAAATGAAAGGAGAAAAAGGGCATGAGGGAAGCTAGGGAAAATAATATTAATATGAAGTTTATGGGTAGAAGTGCAGAAGCAGCTTTTCAGCAAGGGAACAGGTATTCAACCCTCTGACTGTAATTATGCACTGATTGGGGCCATTGTCCTGGTTTCTCAGAACTGCACCAAATGTCAGGGGTAGTGTCAATGAAGCTTCTCAAGATGGTGTTACTCTAATGACACAGCAGAAGGAGCATGACAGTCAGTTTCACCATATAACTGCATTACAAAACAGTTTTAAGTGGCATCTTTGGAAATTGACTCCAGGATCCTCTGGAGAATACCAAAGTCTGTAGATACTCAGTCTTTCATACAAAATAGGATCATATTTATATGTAACACACACATGCCCTTCTACATACTAAATAAACCATCTCTGGTGAGCTATGGTCTCTGTTACAGTGTAATAACTGTACAAAGTATTTCTATGCTGTATTGTTTAGGGAACAATGACAAGAAAAAGCTCTAGATAAGTTTAATATAGGTATAGTTGAGTTGTTTTCAAATATTTCAGTCTGTATTTTGTTCAGTCTGTGAATATGGTACACAGATACAGATAGCTAACTGTATTTAGTCTCTCTAAGTTGTCACCCCTCTAACAGATGGGAACAGTAATATCTCCATACTTGTGTTGCATCAGCTCATATGAATAGCATACCTAGCATGAGATTCAAACATATTCTGTTTCCTTTCATGTTTTCTTGAAAGTGCAAGAGTGTAAACTTTCATGAGGTAGGCTAAAGTAATCAAAAATAAATAAATAAATAAAGTCAAAATAAAGCAAAGTAAAGAACAAATAATGCAGCCCTTTTTCTCCTAATACAAATCCCAATAAAGTTACTAAATAAAATTGGCATAAAAACCAATTTCAGCAAATCTCACTGCTGGTGAGTTATTCATTCATTTATTAGCTCATTTCACTGTGATCAATAACAAAGATCAAACAATAATGATTAAGGATCCAAGCTCTGGAGTCAGACAGATGTGGGGCTTGCACAAATATAAGTCATCCATTGCTTTTAAAATAGCAATGATGAAAATAAATATCACACATGGCAGGTTCTCTGTGACACATGCTCACAAAGATACACATATAACTCCATCTAAGATTTGCTCCAAATCCAAGAAGAACTGCAAGCCTGGAAAATTTGTTAGGAATGTTTCCAGCACATGCAAGAGAAAACCTGGTTAGTAGTGGCTAAAGCCAAGGGCACCAATAACCTATGGAGAGAGTCTGCAAGTTGGTGGACTGGGAGCTGGTCTGGCAGCTACATGATTTCATAGCAGACATGTACATCTTTCCATCCTTTCTTCCTTATTGTATGGACTTGTCATTTCTACACTTGTGATTATTTCCTCACAAGGCTGTTGCTAAAAGAGGTATATTGTTTGCCTTTGAGAAAGGGTGTGTTTTAGTGGGGTTTTCTTCCCAAATATGTCCCAACACACCAAAAACAAAATATGTTATAAGAGTTATTGAGGTTGATTCAATGCCTATCGTTTTTTTTTTTTGTTTTTTTTTTTTGGTTTTTAATTTGTTTGTTTCTTTTTTTCCTCCAGAGTGAGGGCAGCAAAAATGTGAATGAAAATATTTCATGGTTATCTGAAAAATCACACCCCCCCAAGAAACACTTAGAATAAACACAATTGGTGGGGCATTTAAGTTGGGAACAAGAGAGTGTCTGAGATGCTTTAGTTTGGGGACTGGAAAAGCCTCTAGAGAACACAGTGATGTAATGACTGAAGGAAACACGCTAGGCTATATACCATCTGTAGTTGGAAGGACAGGGCCCTCTAGCCAGATGTACATGGTATGGAAAAGCAAAGAGGGGCAAAGAACAAGTCACTAAAGATGAGCCAACAGACTAGAGAAGACAGACACATATGCAGAAGTCAAAAAGATCTAGACTTCGACCAGATCAGGGTCAACTGTCCTCTGTCTTGTCTTCAGGCAGTACTCTTCCAAGGGGCTGGGTTTTTTTTGGTAAAATGACATATCAAGAGACAGAGGAAAACAACACTGAAAGGCATCTTGTCACATGGCTCAGCAGTTTAAGACCTGGGTTTGAATGTTCGGCACACACATAAAAGCCAGATGTGATCAAATGGCCCTGTCACTCCAGTTCTGTAAGGGGCAGAAACAGGAGGATTTATTGCTGGGGATTGTTGGCTACACACCTATCGGACTCCAGATTCAGTGAGGTACCTCTTCTCGAGAGTGGAATGTGATAAATTAAGAAACATCACTTCTTCCTTTGGCCTACCCATCTGTGCAGTTTGTACACATCTGCAGAGGTATGTACATCTCTCTCTCTCTCTCTCTCTCTCTCTCTCTCTCTCTCTCTCTCTCTCTCTCTCTCTCACACACACACACACACACACACACATTTTTTTAAAAAATCATGTTACATGAGAAATTATAAATTACCTTATCAATTCTAACTGAAACCTTACTGTTGTATTTAGATCCGCTTGATGTTGCTGTGTCTTTAATGTCTTTTGAACTTACTGCTGTCCACTTTAGCACCAGCAGTGCAAATTTCAGGCAGACAACTGTGTCAATACTCCCCAGCTACAACTCAATG
This sequence comes from Cricetiscus sungorus, assembly GCA_030556225.1. Taxonomy (NCBI): domain Eukaryota; kingdom Metazoa; phylum Chordata; class Mammalia; order Rodentia; family Cricetidae; genus Cricetiscus; species Cricetiscus sungorus. The sequence continues at coordinate 84,159,298 of JANBXA010000007.1, read as the reverse complement.
ACATGATTTGATTTCCTTCTGCTTTCTTTATATTGATGCCTATGGTTACCTTTTAGGATCATAAATGACACTGTGTACTTGAATGAGAGTTGTAATTTATTTTAGTACATGCAGAGATTTCAAAAGTAAGCTAATTTTCAGAGAACTCTTGAGTTATACTGCCACTGCCTTGATGATAGACAAGATGGTAGAATGCATAAATGTCATCCCAGCCACTATCTGACATCATAGAGCCAAAAGGTGACATACGAGTGAAGCATGGGACACCTTGTTTCTAAGACCAGGGAACCACTCATATCTGTGCAGAAACAAAGGACAATAATCAAATCTTTCATATCAGAGCTTGCTTTGAAGAATAAATGAGTTTATACATGCTCAGAATGTAGAGTCATACCCATTTTGTAAAATAACTTGGAGTATCTGAGTGGCGTGTCTACTAAAAATTATCATTATCAGTTTGGAGGCAAAAAGAGATGAGATTGTGAGGCTGGCCTTGGGAGATGAGTCAAGAGGTGAATGGTTTTAAATCAGCCAAACAAAACTCAGAAGTGCAGACAATGAGAGATAGGGAATCGACTGGAAAGTAGAGGCTGTGGGTCCCTGTGCTATCTGGAACCTAAGAGAGCATCACTTCTCAGTGTGGGAGCTTAGAGATGTACAGGTTCCTGGTGTCCCACACAAAGAGGCTCACTCAGACAATACTATAAACACAGATGAAAATTAACAAGCATACTTTGACCCAAATGAGGCATCCTGTCATTTTATGAATATCAGCTGTCACCCAGCACAAGAGTCTTCATTTACTCAAATGAGAAAAGGGTAGAGAGGATAAAAATAAAAGGAAAGGAAATGAACCTCAATAACAGTCTCTCTCTCTCTGTTTCTCTCTCTCTCTCTCTCTCTCTCTCTCTCTCTCTCTCTCTCTCTCTCTCTCTCTCTCTCTGTGTGTGTGTGTGTGTGTGTGTGTGTAAGATCATCTCACCAACATGTCATCCTTTCCAGTACACCACCATGACAGAGAGGAAAAGAGAAATAGGGTTCTAACTCAAATGGTTCTTCACCCACCCACTCCACAGGTTCCGCCTGCTTCAGTCTTCATGGAGATCCTTCCGAGAGGCCAGAGCTCAGAAGGACTAGAGGGCAGACTGTCACACAGAAAGCAGTTAGTCATACCAGGATGTGAGCCTCAACTGATCACCCCATTTAGCACCCTGAAAGCCAACATATTAATTGTCCTCCAGTATTTCCATAGCCTTGTGTACATGTCCAGAACAAGTGACAAGAGAACTGGAGTCAGATCATATTGGTTTCAATTCCATGATCATCTCTAAGAAAAAAGTAGTTGAGATTGAGACTCATCAAGGGGAACACTATTCCATTGCTGGTGAGAATACAAACTTGTACAGCCACTATGGAAATCAACATGGCAGTTCCTCACAAAATTGGGATCCATCTACCTCAAGATTCAGCTATACCATTCTTGGGCATATACACAAAAACACTCTATCCTACCACAAGGACACTCACTCAACTGTGTTCATTACAGCTTAGTGCATAATAACTAGAGACTGAAAACAACTTATTGAGGTAATTAGATATCTCTCAACAGAAGAATAAAGAAAATGCAGTACATTTACACAATGGAGTATTACTCAGCTGTTTAAAACAAATGACATTTGCAGATAAGTACATGGAACAAGAGGAAATCATCTCGAGAGAGGTAGTCCAGACCTAAAAATACAAATATGATATATTTACTTGTAAGTGGATATTAGCTGTTAAGTAAATAATAACCAGTCCACAAGACATAAACCCAGAGGGGCAAGGTAAAGAAAAAGGGTAATGGGAGGGGCATGGATCTCCATGGGAAAGGCAAATAGAACTGATTTTATGAGTGGATTGGGGGTTGGTAGGGATGGGGGCAGAAATGTTCAGGTGCTGGGGAGATAGGATGGAAGGAGAGAGTACTTGGAGAGACAGCTGGAATTGAGGGGGCATTTGGGGAGTGATGTGGAAACCTAGTGCACTAGAGACTTCCTGGAATCTATGAAGGTAATCTTAATGAGAACTCCTAGTAATTGGGGATATGGGGTCTCAATTGGCCAACTCTTGTAGCCTGTCCAGGCTTCCAGTTGCAAGAATGGTTTTCATTCAACTGAGTTGTTGCCCAATTGGGTACCAAGAAAATCTCCAAACAACACATGCTGATGCTAAGTGAAAGATTGTTCTCCACAAACTGATAACAGGGCCCCATTGCTGAGAACAGCATCCACATACCTCATTGAACCAGTGAAGTTGAGCTGGTGCCTACATGGAGCCTTCACCTTATGTCCTAGTCTCTTTGTGCAGGAAGGTACTCTGTGAGCTACTGGAAGAGAAATGTTGGTACCAACCCAGACACAAAACCTTTGACCTACAATCTGTCTTGCCTGCAAAATATACTAGGGTAATGGTGGCACAGAACTTGTGGACATAGACATCCAATGTGATCTGACTTAAGGCCTACTCCATGAGAGAGAACCCACACCTAAAACTGATTGGGTAATTAAGAACCAGAGACTAGACAGCCAAGACACCTAGGGAAAAATCAAACATAACTGGCAGTTTTAAAAAAGAATCAATAAAATTATTCCTAATTATATTATGCTATACTCATAGATCAGTTCTTATCCAATCATCATCAGAGAGGCTTCTTCCAGCAGCAGATGGGAACAGATGCAGAGACCTACAGCCAGACACTATGTGGAGAGTCTAAATTGGATGTCTCCATCAAATGTTTCCCTTCAGAGCTCTGGGAATCTCATGTGAGAGGAGGCAGAAAGATTATAAAAGTCAGAGGGATGGAATACACCAGGAGAACAAGGCTCCCTGGATCAACTAAGCAAGGCATATGAGCTGATAGAGACTGAAGCAGCAAGAACAAGGCCTACATGGGTCTACACCAGGTCCTTTGTGTGTGTGTGTGTGTGTGTGTGTGTGTGTGTGTGTGTGTGTGTGTGTGTGTATTAGATATTAGTTTAGTATTTTTTATGGAGCTCCTCACTATTTTATTTTGTTTTGTTTCATTGTTACCTTTTAGAAGACTATTCTTTTCTAAAGAGGAAGGGAAGCCCACTGCTGGGTCTTGGGAGATAGAGAGGATCTGGGATTAGAGAAAAAAAATCAAAGTTATTTATTTTTAATAAAAGAATAGGGCTCATATTGTATTTCAAGAATAAGACATCATAAACTTGAGGAGGAGAGAAAACATTGGAGGCACTGGAGGGAAGAAAAGGAGGAAATGGTGTAAATATGGTACTAATACATGAAAAATCTCAAAAGAATATTGTTTTTTAAAAGAAATAAATATTAACAAGAATCAAATAATTAACAAATAGGTAATTTGGGCCTGAGTTTCTGCAGAGGGACATGTCTGGATCCATGATATGGTTGCAGCTGGTGCCTGTGTTGATGGCTGTGGCCTTTGTCATCACAAGGGGCCACAGAAACTGTGTGATAAAACCAGAGGGCCATGTTGAGCCAGACCCACCCTTTGCTGGCCCTGCCTCTCAATGGACATTGCAGCAAGAGAGCTGGCTCTGACCCCATGGGAGAGCTGGCCCCTGCACTTGGGAGGGATGGCTCCACTCTCACAGGTAAGGGAGAACTGACCCTGAGGGATGAGAGGAGCTGGCTCTGCCCCCTTGCATGAGGGAAGTGGCCCCAGTGGCCAAGATTGACCAGCTTTGCTACCACTCAGGTCCATAACTGGGCCTTGGGTTGGCCCACCCTAACATCTACCCCATCTAGGACTGGAGCTCTCGAAGGGACTGGTCCGTAGAATGTTACCCAGGGGAGATTTGGTGAGGATCCAGTGATGAGAGTATACCAGAAACCAGAGCTCCACAGCTGCTCTCTGACCTGTCACCTGTTCTCTGATTACTCCATTCTCCATATAACCTCCTGAGATTTATGAAAGGGCTGATCCTGCCAAGGCTGAAGCCTGTCATTCCTCTAATCTAGCACTTGCCATTTCCAAACAAACATTGTCTGGTCTTTGTCTACCACCCAAGATTAATCTCCCACCTGTTCTGCCTCCTGACAGGCACTGGCTCGTAACACTCAATTCCCTTGGGCTCTACACACTGATCCCATTTTCCATCATCAGCACACAGGACATGCACATACATGCACATACATACACAATACACACTGCCTTATCCATCCACCACTCCTTCTCACCCTTAGATCTACTTTATTATAACCCTCATCACTTCCCTTGACATTGCTTGTATTCCAAACTGTCTCCCAAACTAGATTTAATCTCGAGCTCCTACATGCTGACATCTATGTCCCTATTGTCCAATGCTTTGTCCTCAGAAGGTACAAAATAAACAATGGCCTGATGAAATAGACTATAAAGCATGGTTAATTCCATATGGGAAGGGCTTTTCTTACCAACTCTGCTCCTTTAAGTAAAAAGCTTGTAAGCTAAAGGATGTCATAGCCTCACAGGAAACCAGAGGCCCCAGAACTATTTCCACACACAACAGCCTCCTGTCATGCTTTGCAGGTTGCTTCCCAACCACAGGCCCCAATATACATGAGTGACTATCTAGTCATTTTTAGCTGAATTTGGGCACAGGTGCAACTTCACTTGTATATTATGATGTCTTCAGCCATGCAAGGCTTAAATTTAAAACCAAATGCCTGTCAAACTAGGAATCACCAAAAAAGCATTTGAAACTCCAATGGATTTCCCAAGGAAAGAGACTGGAATCATAGTAGAAGTCTGGAGACAGATAGGGATTTATTTACCCAGGTTATCTAGGGAGCAAACTAACTACTTGAGGTGAGATGTTGTTACTCTCTTTTAAGTGTCCACAGCTATCATCTGGTAGTTTTCATAGGGCAGACCAGGACCACATGGGTAGAACCCACCCTGAGTCAAAACCTGGAAGGAATCCTTCAGCATTGGTGTGGCCCCCTAGTGGCTGGGTTGAGGAGCAGCGAAGAAAGTGTCTGTGGACAAGCCCAGGTGCAACATGTCATAAAGCACATAGCTTAACTCTTGGATAACTTGGAAATTCAATTACATATAATTTGGGTCTTTTATGACAATGAAATAGACTGGTTTTATTTTAATGTATAAACAATCTCTCCTGCCTGCCCCCATCCATCCCCTCACTTGCTACATGTTCCTACATTTCCACCAGTAGGAGGAATGGCCTGACTACATTCCCAGATTCTCCTTGTGCCACTCAGATCACTACTTCAGTGACTGGTCTGGCACCTTCACATATCACAAGGCTAACCAATGAGATCCTTTCCTGAGAGTAGATCTGGAGAAGCAATTCACCAGGAAGAATGTCAGCTTTGACCCAAGACTTTGCAACAACATTCTCGACAAAGTCAAATGATCTCTAAAGCAGGAAGAGAAAAGCATAATTAAAGATCTAATGATTTACCTTTATACATAAATTTAAGTAAAAGCCCTGTATCATGGCCACAATCCCAGTACTACACTCCAGGGGGCCTCTTTATTCTCAAATGACTTTCCTCTCTGGTCACTGGGGGCCCAACTGTACTGATCTCCTTCAGTTTATTCAAACACAGCAAATACATCTCTGTCTCTGTTTCTGCAAATGCTGCTGCCTCTGTCTAGAATACTCTGTCCCTTACCAGCCCACAGCAACACACACACACACACACACACACACACACACACACACACACACACCCCACATGTGCCATCTTACATACTGTCAGCCCAGGGGACCTTCAGGATTCTCTTCTTTCACTTTGTGTTCACTGGCTTAACCTGATAATTTCTGTTATACCACTAATGAACCCATTCATATGTTTTCAATTTTCTTGTTCATTCATTGTCTAGGAAGAATTGCATGCTCACTGATTTCCCTAGTGCCTAAATCATGGCTCAAGCCTAGCCAGCTCCTAGGAACTATTTGATGGGTGAACTAAAGAATGAATGGGTCTATCCTGAGAATAGAACCAGGAAAGAAGCAACTGATTCTCCATGACCAAGGTGAAATTCCTAACAACTGAGGCTCTCTCCTCTTGGACCATTTAAAATGAGAAAATACATTTCCTCTTCTGCTAATTTGGTTTTCTATCACCTGCAACCAAAGAGCTCTAACTTATATCAGGGAGTTCGTAGGTATGGTTTGGAACCCAACTAGTTGATGCTGGTCTGGGTTTCAATTCCTGATGTTTAATCATGCATACAGAAGCTTCTATCACAAAAGGGGAGCCTCTTTCCTCAGCTGTTCACTGTTGACTTGACATGAATTTGTCTCAAGCCTTTTACCTGACAAAGAAGAAGCTCAATGAGAAGCAGAGAGGCTTACAAGAAGAAAAGTGAAAGGCAGACTCATGGATCAGGACTTGTTATCTGTCAAAGAATGGGGCCTCCATTCCCCTGTGCCTTCTCATTTCCATAAGAATCATGCCATTTCATTCTTTGAGGGCCAATAAGGTGGATGCCCCATCCTGAGATCAGTTATGAGCTAGAAAATGAACAACTACTTTGTTATAGCCTCAGATTCTACCTCTTAGCATTAGATCATAACATCTACTGAGTTAGTTAGAACGTTCTGAATGTGGTCACTAGATTCCTTTACCAGAATTGACTTGAGAGCCTTCTAAGTGACATTAGTAGAAGATATTTGGCTTTGCTTGTTTGAGAGGTGCTTGGCCCTGAGCTCACACAGTTTCAGCTCACAGTGATCCAACCAGAGGGATGCCATTGGTGTCCCAAGAAGAAGAAGAGGAGGAGGAGGAGGAGGAGGAGGAGGAGGAGGAGGAGGAGGAGGAGGAGGAGGAGGAGGAGGAAGAGGAGGAGGAGGAGGAGGAGGAGAAGGAGGAGGAGGAGGAGAAGGAGGAGGAGGAGGAGGAGGAGGAGGAGGAGGAGGAGGAGGAGGAGGAGGAGGAGGAGGAGGAGGAGGCGGTTATGTTGTTGGTGGTGGTGTGAAGCCAAGGGTCTGATTCTACACCTGTACTATTAACAGTCCCACTGTCACCCTGAAGAGGCTGGGTTTCCCAGAAATGGATGAAATGTTCCTATCCCAAAAGATTTCCCTCTAACATCAGTTTGAATCCCTCCTACAGGAAGTGGGTATGATTTTCCCAGCAGATCAGTTGATGTCAAATGTCAGGAAGTGTAACATCACCACTCCTCATAAGAGTATACTTGCCTCCAGGTGGTCTACTTCCAGTCAGTGCACCTGAGTCTTCATATGACTTAGATCTTAGACATAAGAAAGCATAAATAAACCCTTCTAATTTCTGATCCACAGAATGTTAGCAACTGGGTCCTGAAATACCTTGTTATGTAGAAGAAGAGGGCAGGATATCTGTAGAACTCTAACTTAGCAGCATCTGGCTTAGCCTCTAATGCCCAGTGACAGGTACTTCATAGTTGGCTAGCCTACTGTATCACATCTACTGCATCACATCATTTTTATTGGACTTTTCCAGTGCCAGCAATGAACCTCAGCACGCCTGTCTATACTTGGATCATTTTGACACCAAATGCCACCAAATAGACTGGACTTTCCTTTCTGAAGTTGATTCTGACCATCCCCATCCCTCAGACTTTCTCTCTGGAACTCAGATACATAGGTCACTGCTATCCTAGCCATTCCTGTCCATTTTTAGATGACCCATCTGAGAGACACGAAAATGGAAATCTTGCAAAACAAACAAAACAGTGCCAAGTGGCAGCTCTCAAATCCAATGTGTTGTGCTACATTCAGCCCTCACATGTTATTCCATTAAATAGAGACAGAGTCTGACACTCAGAGACAGTAAACCAATTCTGCTCTTGGAGTTTTTGTTAAGTAACCACAATGTCCCCAAACATGTCAAGCCTTGGAAAGCTGAAGACTAGATAGATCATGATTTCCAAAATTGAAAAAAGCAATTGGTTTCTTTTAAGGCAGAAAATCTAGCAGATGTTACAATAGGACTGAAGCCCTAGTCCAGTTTCTTCTCCCTTAAAAATACTCTTGTTGTCAGACATGTCTAAGGAATTCGGGTGGTCTTTTCTCAGACATACATATGGTGGCTATAGCTGAAAAGACATGCATAGCCTTCACCTTGAGAATCTAATACGATAATGTCTTCTAGGTATTGCCTTATGGGACTTGAAGTATGCACTGCTACTCCAATGATTTGCTGTGTGACTTGGGAGAGATGTGAACTTCCATGGAGCTGCATGTTTTTACCATATAGTGAGGGAATAAACAGGATGCATTTTTTGGGGTTGCTGTGAAATGACATAGCGTCTAGAACATGATACTGTTTAATGTCAATATTGTTGTCATTACCCATGGCAATTAAATAGATTCTTACCAAATAGAAGTAGAGTCAGATTAAATGGTAAAAATGTTCATCAAAATGTCTCAAACTGTAGTATAAATATTCTCTACAACCCCACTAGAAGACAGAAGTACCAGCCATCCAACTCCCAAAGAGCTGTTTGTTTACTCGATTTCAGCCGTTTGCTTCTCTGAAGTTGCTAAGAAACATTAAGACATTAATTCCCAGCAATTGTAAGATGCTAATCTCTTAATTACATTTTTCTCTGGACACTGTAATGGCTGAAGAACCCAGCTTGCATTTGAGGGGCTAGATGGCACAGCCCCGACTTTCTTTGTCTCCATTAAGGGAAGGAAGGAAGGAAGGAAGGAAGGAAGGAAGGAAGGAAGGAAGGAAGGAAGGAAGGAAGGAGAGAGGAGGGAGGGAGGGAGGGAGGGAGGGAGGGAGGGAGGGAGGGAGGGAGGGAGGGAGGGAGGGAAACACAGAATATTCAGAATCCCATGTGTGTGACAAAGAAGAGATTACATGGTAGTGGGTGAGAAAAGATCCAGTTGTAATCCAGCTAGAAGGGCAGCTGCCTGCCACAGAGTACTGCCCACAGAGGAAACAAATTGAGCATCCAATTTCTCCTGCTGTGGTGCAGGATGAAGTGGTGTCAGACAGGAATGAAAAGCAGCTTTGTGTTAAATACTTCCAATGAAGGCCATTGCTCCAGGTTTTGGCACTCAGTGACAATCCAGTGCCTTGGACACCCAGAGACTCTTGGTGATCAGCTGGGTCAGCACCTTAGAAAGGAGGAAGTAGATCTTGGTTAGGAAGGGGATATTATTAACACTAGGATTAGGGGGTCATGGTAGCCCAAATCATAAGAAGCCCTTGATGTAGGTTTGGGTTCCCAAGCTTGAGAGCATAATGTTGGGTATCTGTTGGTCTTTGTTTGTTTGTTTAATTTTGTTCTGTTTCAAACATCTACTGTGGGGCCAGGCTGGAGGGAAAGTGCTCATAACAAAATGGCGCCTGCAATATGGGTACTAAGAACTTCCACTTAAAACTTGACAAAAGCTTAAAAGGGGATTTTAGAAACGAACAAACAAAACAAAACAAAGCAAAACAAAACAAAAAAAACCAGAGACAAGAAAGGCTTCTTGGTAACAGCATTTTCCTTGGGTGAGCTCTGTTTTGCTAGAGAATTGCACGGGAGTCCTCCTGACTCAGCATAAGCAGAAGATACTGCACGGCTCTTTTAAAAGGTCCTGCTAACTGTTGAATGGTGTGTTTGAGCAGCTGGCAGTGGCAGTGACCACACCTCCAAGCCAGCAGCTTGATGCTTGATGCTTGATGGCAGCATAGACCATCAAGGTGGTGAGCACAACTACCAGTGCTGGCAGTAAACATATCCCTGCCATCTTGGAAAGACTGTGGCTAAAACATCTGGGGCTTTAATTTTAGCAATTTTGTTTACCAAATAAAAGATTCATGGCTAGAAAAAGGAAGAGATATACAGTAAAGACAGATTCAGCCTATATATATATAGGCTTGTGAGAGAAAAGAAACAGCATAAAGTAATAATTTAAAAAATATAGAAAGAGAGTTGCTGGGCGTGGTGGTCCATGCCTTTAAACTCAGTACTTAGGAGGCAGAGACAAGCAAATCTCTGTGATTTCAAGACCAGCCTGATGTACAGAGTGAGCTTCAAGGATATGACAGGAAGGGAAACCACAGCTAATTCAGTTCCATCTTGAATGTACTGTACTTTGTTGTTTTTTTTTTAATTCATTTGTTTTATTACCATTTTCTCTCTTTTCCTTTCCTTCAATTCAGAGGCCTAGACACATGATCTAACCCAGAGCTACCTTCCTAGTGTAATTTGTTAAGTCATCTCTTGAGTAGGGCAGACAGAAGGACAGGATGCAAGTCCAAGGCTCCCAGCACAATCTTCTAAAGGCTGGAGGAGAATGGAATCCATTCAGAGGAAAAGACAGAAAAATGGCCAAGAAGGGGTGAGAGAAGTGGCTCAGAAGTTAAGAGAATGGCTGATCCCCCAGAGGATCCAGGTTCAGTTCCCAGCACCCCACAGTGGCTCATAGGGGCAGTTCCAGAGGATTTGATGGCCTCTTCTGGCCTCTGCAGGCACTGCACACATTTGATTCACAGACATCTACAAGCAAAACCACTCATACATATAAAAGTAGTCTCAAAAGCCTTTTTAAAAAAGATGAAGTGGATGATCTAAAATATGATTTATCCTTTCACCTCCATGATCCAGTTTTACCTGGTGACTCTCCTGGAGACTTTCAACTCATACATCTAATAATTTCCCTTTTATTGTAATTTTGTGTAAATTGGGTTTATCTCAATTGTTTCACCACCATAATTCGGATGCAGCTGGACAATGCACAGTGGCAGTTGCCTTTGGAAGGTAAGGACACAGTCACTCAAGGCTATTAGTTAACTCTCTAGCCAAATCCATTATTCAAGTGCACAAACATGCAGGCAAACTATTGTATGCTTCACAAGATAGAAGGGAAACAGACACATATCCCAAACTAAATGTATAGGTAAAGCACTTTCAAGACCAGTTGGAACAGGATCTGGGGATGGGTGTTCCTCACATACCTAACCCAGCAGGTGTTGAGGATGAGTGCTCCTCACATACCTAACACAGGTGCTGGGGATGAGTGCTCCTCACATGCATACTTAATGAAGTCATGTTCCATCTAGATGCTCCACCCAACATCACTTGACTCCATTTCTAAGCTCTCCATTCTGCTGCAAATAATCACAACCTCTGTGTTTATGGGAAGGCTGCCCAAGTTAGAGAATCTTGCTTTCCCCTCTCTTTGACAGGTCATCAGTACCCTGGAATTAAAACATTACCATGGCACTCCTACACCCCAGGCTCAGGAAACACTGCCTAAGAAGGAGCAGAAAAAATAAATGTAAGAGCCTGAGGTTCAGAAAGTGTTTGAGATCGTGTCTTCTAGCTATGATAAGGAAGCTCATGAAATCTCAACAATATGCCTGCCTAAGCAAGACCTGAACAACTGCAACAACAGTTGACATCCCAACACAGATGGAGGAAATCGAATTGAGCCTTACCTCTAGATGAACAGCTATAGGCAACTACCAATACTGATAAGGGAAAAATTAGTCTTCCCCAGAAATGAGTCCTCTGATTGGTTACCCAATACCAGATGATCAGTCCTAGAAACATAAATGCAGGAAACACAAAAAGTACTAAGCGGGTTATATTTACAGGTTGATTCATTCATATGCACATGTAAAAATGGCTTTAAAAAAAGAGGAGGCTGTACATTTGGGAGGAGGCAGACTTGAGATGGGGAAGGAAGGGAATTGCATAATTATATTTAAATAAAAATAAAATGAATAAAATACCCCTGTGGACAGGTTTTTGTCATTGGCTAAGAGAAATGCTAGATGCCCCACTGGTCAGCCATTTAACAAGAACTATTCTGAGACATATTTTTAAACAAGCTGAGTTTCAGGTAACCCCTGTGACGGATGGCTCAAGAATGCATCCTTCATAAGCTGTCTTCCCTTTCCAGTGTCAACTCCACACTCCTCCGTTGTCTCCTTGCACCTTCTAAGAGAACTATCTTGCTCAAGTTGTGGTGCTTGCAGAAAACGAGAATTGCCATCAACTACCCCTCTGGTCATCTCTGCTATGCCTCAGTGGTGGTTTCACCACTCTGTAGCTTCTCTTCACTGGGTAACTGTACCTTTTACAAATCTCCCTTCATTATCCATAGAAAGTAATCCCCTCTCTGCCTGCATATCCTGAGAAGAAAACAAAATCCTAGAAATGCTCACAACCCTTCCACCCACCCCAATATATCAAGGCAGCCAGGCAGCAAAAATAGATTTCCCCCAGAAGGGTATGGCATTACCACCCGAATGTGATTTACCTATAAATAGCAAAGCAGTGCATGGGCATGCACAGGCTCCCACCTACTTCCTCTCTCACCTCTTGTCTCACCCTCTTTGCCTGCCTTATGGTACTTGATGCAAAGCTAGCCTTCCTGAATGAACCACTTGGAGTCTCCGAAAATATGCTGCACTACCTTCCTTTTTCTGCCTTTTTAGATGCTGTTCCCATCTGCCTGAAATGTCTGGTCTACTCCGAGGTTCTTAAAAAACAAGTTTCCTTCTCACTCCACCCTGATTCTTGTGTTCCAGAATCTTCTCAGAAGAAAGGGGCGGGCGTTGAAGGAGAGGACTTGGGAGAGATTGGTTCAGAAGATAAAGTTCCCTCTCAAAATAGATACCCTGGCCAGCTGTTACAGATGAAGTTGCAAGCGTGGGTAATGACATCATTCCCAAGGGTCAAGGAAAACAATCACCCTTCAAATGTTTAGCAAGGTGACTTTAGAGGTTCAGCAGCCCAGGAAAATCACAGATGAGGAAGGCATGCCTAGATCCCATCTTTTCCTCACATTTTTGTTAATTTTTGCATGATGAATAAGAGGAGGGATGGGGGACAGGAGGGAAGAAGAGGGGAGGAGAATGGGGCAAGGGGAGGAAAAAGAAAAAAGGAGGCAGGTAGGTTGAGGGACTCAACTGGGAAGAGAAAGGAAGTCTAGGGTGAATGTGATCATAGCACATTATAAACAGGTGTGATACTGTCAGCCATTTCTTATTCTAAATAAATGAAAACGTAAAATTTCTACTACCCCTCTCTCTTGTCCAGAATTTGCTTATTTTTTCATGTTAAAGGAAAGCAAACCTGTGAATAACATTTTTTTATTTCTTGAACTAACTTAAAAGTCCCCTTTTTGTTAACAGAAAATGGCACTTTTTGTTTCACTGACCCTTATATTGATGATGTGAAATTTTTCCTTAAGCACAAGAGTCAAAAATATCAATGAATATTTACACAGATCTACATATATGTGTGTAAGTGAGACAGCACATACAGGTATTACATAACCTAACTACTGCTAGTGCTTGGAAATTACAAAACATGTGAGTATAGCACAGCTAACATTTGTGTTGGGAACCTGGAATAACAGGCCTAAATAACTAACCTTGCTTAAACAAAAATGTCTTTATAAGACATATCACTACATTTAATAAACATGCTAACCCCCCCCAAAAGAGAAACGACGTTTTAAGGAGGGAAATGAGTCCTTCCTTCCTTGCTATCCCATGAAAATTTGAAGTGTCAGTACAGTAACCCTGAAGGGAGGTGGTCCTCAAGGTCTTCATGTCCCCTGCCTTAAAGAGGACAACATCCCAGATTCCCTGGGACAGCAGAAACCCGGGACCAACTGAACTTTTCTTTCTGTTCTTTCCTCTGGGAGTTTCTGAGCTGGAGAGCCACACTCCTGGATAATTGCAGAGCTGAAAATTTACCATCCTGGCTGAACTCAGCTCTTCTGAAGTACAAAGTTTAGGGGGAGGAGTTTCCATCCTGGGGAATCTCATCTGTGATGTAGGACAAAGGCTCTTCTGTCTTTGATAAACAAATGAAGCCCCATATGAAAGGTGCTTTCTGATCCTCATTTGAGGAAGCAGGCCCAAAGGAAATGAGCCCAGCCTCCGAAGCAGCTTTCCACATCAAGGCTAGGAAGCAGTGAGGTTAAGCATACCATATCTGTTCTGACACATGCATAGAGATAGACAAGGCAGGCACTTGCCCGCTGACCTTTCTGATTGTGCCTTCTTGTGAACCCAAAATCATCCAAATATATTTAAGGGATCCGGTTGCTGTTCCAAACACCAGGGAATGAGCAAGAAACCAGAGTCTGCAAATTATATGACCTCAAAGCCAACAGCTTTAAGGATTCTAGGAATGAAACTATGCAAGGATGTGAATAAATGAAAAAGTAACTTCAGAAGAGGTTTAGAAGTAAAATAAGATTTTCCGAAATTTATCCGTGGAATTCTGTGTAAAAACACATTAGATAGGGCAGGTAGTGATGGCAATTAAATGTTTTGGTTTGAGACAGATAATAAAAGAAATAGCCCCTTAAGATAAGACCAGCATTACCGCTCAAGGGAATAGTACTTGTGATAGCCATGGGACTGGGCTCCTTCAAATTATCAACAGTGTGTTTGTCTTCCACAGATGTCTTTTCCATACACCCCGCCCTTCTTTCAGTGGCTGAAGAATGTGGCTCTGAACAGAGTCTAATTTCTAGTCTCAACACAAACTAAAAGTTACTAATCTGATTTAGTCTTGGTATTTCTATCTGTAAAATGGTAACAAGAACAATGCATGTTTCTTAGGGTTGCTGGGAAAATAAAGACAGTGAACATTGAAAATACTTGGCTTCTTTCTAGGGAAACCCAGAGCAACATTTGTCCATGATTTCTCCCTGGACAAATTCCATAAGAGGCATTCATGTGAGATAAAAACTACCCAATCCCTAGCCCTCACCACAAGAGAGAGAGAGAGAGAGAGAGAGAGAGAGAGAGAGAGAGAGAGAGAGAGAGAGAGAGAGAGAGAGAGAGAGAGAGAGAGAACTCTGAGTCACTGTTTACTGGAATAAGTCTGGTATTGATTACTGTGAAAATGAGGCGGGTTTAGTTCCAAGTATTTCCTGATACCCACTCAATAGCTTCAGTGTTCTGTATCTATGGTCCTCAACTCCTCAACATGGTTTAGGGCCTCTTCTTCATCTTCTTCTTCTTTTTTTTTTCCAATAGGGATCCAAAGAGGAAAAGAGTCAGGAATTGGCCTTTGAGGTTCAAAACAGGGCTTTGATACTCAACACAAGAACTTCAAACTTGAGCAAAAAGGCATTTTGAGTTATGAGAGCCTGAATCTTTTGAGTTTCAAAAGACCAAAATTCTGAGCTAGATAATAGGCATAGAAGAATATGTTCACTGATCTGCAACAATAAGAAAAAAATATATCCTCTAGGTCAGGAAGAAGAGGTAGAGAAATGTGATGCTTGGATCCTGTCAGTCTTTCTTGCAAGGTCAAGTTCAGTATACTGTAAGAGTTCAGAATCAAAAAAACAGATAAATATACAGGGAACCTGTTCTGACCCTTCAAGGGAGGACCAAGGAAATGAACAAAATCTATGAACTCATTGTATACTTATTGGCCAAGGAGATTTATTGTCATGAGAAACCTCTATCAACAAAGTAATGGACCAGAGAAAGTGGATTTGAAAACCGTCATGAAAACAACATGCCCCCCCCCTGTTTTCCATACTCTAGCTCATTCTCTCCCTTAGTTCAGGAATGAAATTTGGGAACAGATACAGCACTGTGGTGCTAGACCAGTGGCACTGGGCTTTGAGAAGCCCACGCTTATAATGTCTATTTTCTGGATGCCATACTGCAGAAGCCATTCACAGAACAGCTAAGTGCAGTCTTGACAAGGAAGGCTTGATGAGGAGATGGCTTCTAAAGATGGACACAGAATGGTTAGTTTCGGGATGCACTACTGAGCTCTCTAGAAGACAGAAACCATGCCATGCAGTGGTAGCTTTCCTGAGTTTAGAACAATAGACATGAACTGTGATGGCTTGAAACTGCCATGTTCCTCCCCACAGGCCCACGTTTGGAACACCTGTACCCCAGCCTGGGTACTATGGAAGACTGGGGAACCTCTAGGAAGCTGGGTCTAGCTGCTGGAAGCAAGTGAGGGCAGAGCTTGCAAGGTCATATCCACAATAGGTTCCAGCCTGTTGCTCTGCTTCCTCAATCTCTTGCCCTTGTGAACTTCATATAATTTCCCCACCATGATCCTCAAATGCTCTGAAACCAAAAGCCAAACAAGCCTTTCCTCCATTCCTTCTTCTATTGGGTCATTTGGTCCCAGATACATGAAAGTAACTAATACAACTTGTAACATCCTCCATTTTCCCATGAAGAAACACTGGCCTCTAGTGTGTGAAGACACCAAGAACAAAGCTATAAGAAGCGGAAAGTTCCCCTATGAAGAAAGGGTTTTCCATTAAAACTCTTCCTTAAAATCAACTCTTAGAACCCAGACTATTTTAAAAAAAGTTTTTTTTAAGTAAAATAAGGTTCATAAATAATAAGCCTTATTCTGAATATAAGCAACCTCTGTGGGTCATTTCATCTCTGACTTCTGGCCTGCTCACTCTGAACAGTTCAACATCAACACAGGAGACTATCTTCCTCCAGCCTGTAAATGTCTACAGCAAATTTCTCTGATAGTGACCTGATGCCAACTCATGTATTTCTTTCCCATCAGGCCAGCCACTCTTGTGAATTTTCAACCTGCCTTTACATGGCTGCTGAAAGAGCATTCACTGTTGCTCAAGGGAATGGCTGTTCTTGTCACCTTCCTCTCCATATAGAAAGCCTCATCTCCTTCATCTCACAGGACTGTAGGTAAAACTAGAGGAACCCATCAACAACAGCCACCACATCCTCCCACAAAACCATCAGATAATCCCCAAGCCTATAAAGACCCATTACTTCAATCCTAAATTCAGCCATCCTCTGTGTATAAAAGTCACAGACACGGGGGAACCTGTGTGTGGGGACGTCTCTACTCAGCCCACATGCCAATTTCTATTTTCACTCTATTATTTCATTTCCTAATTTAGCAACCCCAGCACTCTGTGAGTTATTTAGCAATTACCAGGGACACACAGGTCTAACACATGGCAGTGAGGAGAGAGGTTGACAAATGCCCATTAGCACCAGGCCCAGTAATGGCCCCATAATGTTACCATCCACTTAGCCAGATGAAAGTGGCTGTATATTCTAGTGAATTTTAAAAGGTGTCACAACCCAAATTAATTCTCAGCACATTTGGGAAGAAAGTATTTATTCCTGCTTGGGATTCTGAGAACAAGTACGGTGAGATGGTTGCATGACAAAATAAAAATACCCTAAATCAAACTCTCCTGACACATTATGGGCTTGGTTGGAAGCACGTTTGCATTTGACACTCTTAGTTCATTCAACAAATATTTACTGAGCATTAATCACATCCCAGGCACAGTGTTGGGCTCTGAGAAAAGCAGACATGATGTACTAGAGTTCCCAGTCTGGTGGGACTTAGAGATTCAGGAGTGAAATAACCATGGATCAAACATACTACAAGAAGTCATTAACCACACAAAACTGCTTACAAATATATACAAATATTGTGTTACTAAAAGAGGAGCCTGGTGTCATGCTGAGCCTCAAGCAAGATAGAGCAGGGTTTGAGTACACATAGGTACCAGTACTTATTCTTAGACCCCTTCCAGAGTCTTCTATCACATACCCTCCCAACAAAAGTCTATGAAAGGGCTAGGTACACACAGCTCAGTGGCAGACACTTTCTTAAGACTTGAGTTTGAATCCTAGAACTCACAAAAAACCAGATGGGGTGGTATGCCTCTGTATTCACAGCTCTTTTATAGTAAGATGGGAGGGTAAAGCAGGAAAATTGACCAGAAGATGGTAGGCCAACTGGGACATACTGGGGCATGCTACATAGCAACTGTAACAAGAGAGCCTCTGAGTCAAAACAAGGTAGGAGATGAGAACCAGTCCCCTAAAGTTGTTCTTTAACCTCTATACATATGCCCAGGGCATGGATACACTCATACCACACACACACACACACACACACACACACACACACACACAATTGCACACAAAAGCAAATGTTTAACAGTTCTGTGAAAGGACATATGCATCTATACCAGAGTAAGATCTTAATAAAATTAAGTGTAACAGTCAAATCATTCCCCTGTGCTCTAACTCATGAGTTACCTCTTAACCGCAGATGTATCAGTTAAGCCTAAAAGAAAATAAAAATTAAAGATTAAATGGGCACAAAAAGTCAGCCAAGTGAACCTTTGCCAAAAGTTAACCCTGGGGAATCTAGTTGAAGTTCCCAATCAGTGACATTTTTATTCCTTCCTGACTTCCAGGATTTTCCTAAAAAAAAAAAAAAAAAAAAAAAAAACAAAAAAAACCCAAGTTGGACTACAGAGCTGGAGATGTTTCCTGTTTGCTTTTCCTGAAATAAGTAGCTGATATGGCTCTCTTTCCAGGGCTGCCATCAAAAGCCTTCAGGCATTTTCAGGCATTGTCTGTTAGCAAGGACTTAGGGGCAGTCTCTGATACTCAGAGTTCTCACCAAGGGCTTGAATAGAGGCTAGCAAAAATCTGTGTGCTGTAGAAATCTCAGCCTTTACCTTGTAGCCAACATGCTATGTAATAGAACTAGGATCCCAGAAGAATTCTACCAGCTGGCGTGGAAGGCTGAATTACACAACATGAAATTTAACAGAGATGAACACAAGGTCCTGCCCTTTGGGGCCCAACAGCCATCTGGACAAGTCCTTTATAGGGAATCAGGTGTGAATTGTGTAATTCAATTGCATTGCCTGCAAGCCCAGTGGCAGTCAAAGTCAGGCAGACCATTTCAGTTGCATATTTTGAAACAGTTCTAGAGCAATGGCAGTAACCTATCTTTGTTCCTTTATCTAACCGTTTTCTCTTTCCGTCCCTCTCTCCCCCCTTCCTCTTTTTATGGTTTCAATTCCTTGAAATCTCACTATAGATCACCAGCACCTGGCCCCAAGCTCACAAAACTCTTGCCTCAACCTCCTTGGTGCTGGGATTATAGGTGTGCACCTCCATGCCTGCATGAGAGGTAACATTTCTGTCCTTTGTTTTTTGTTACAGGATTGGGTGCAGTTCAGATAGCTAGAGATAGATAGATAGATAGATAGATAGATAGATAGATAGATAGATAGAGGCATTCTTGAGTAAATTCACTGGAGAAGTGATTAGGATTTAAAAGCACACCTTTGTTGGTTGAAGGAATTAAGAATGATTAACATGGGAGATTTGTGGGGGCCTGGGGAGGTTAATAAGTGCTCCTTCCAAATAGAGTATACATGTGTTTGTGGGTGTAAATACGTGTGTGATTGGTGTGTGTGTCTGATTTAATTCTCAAACCCAACCTTAAATTTTAATTTAATTCCATTTCCTCATAAAATATGTCTTATATGCTAATTACATTAACCTACAAAACCTGACATAATTCTCCATTGCAAATTTTAATAAGCTGTAAAATCATAGCTTATTTGGACCAGAGATTGAGCTAAACACTTAGCATACATAGACTCACTTGGTCCTCACCACAGGCCCATTGCTGTCTCTACTTTAAGATGAATAAATTGAAATTGACATAGACTGGAAGATAATATGGCAGAGAGAGATAGCTGGTAAGTGGTTGGTCTGGGATATGCAGGTAGATGTGTCAATGACACATTTAACACTCTGACCACAACTTACATACAATAGGGAAAGCAGATTAATTTCTTGGGCCACACCTTAGATTAAATCAAAATGGACACAATGTCTGTTTGCCTGTATGCTTTCTAACAGGTTGGAGAGTCTTGGGGTACATGGACACTATCCCATTCACCATCATATACCCTGTGCCTGATACACAGAAACACCTATTAAACTCCTGCGCGTGAATGAATGAGCAAAGACCACTGCTGCAGAGCCCAGTAACTCTACAGGAAGACTCATTGCTGTATTTGCTGCCTGAGTCCCTACGGAAAGTGCCACAGGCAAGATAGTATATTTTCCTTCAGAGCAGAAGGTTCAAAGTCAGAAATCAAGTGTTAAGCAGGCCACACTCCCCAAGGCACTAAGGAAGACTCTTCCCTTGCTGTTCTAGCTGCTGGTAATTGGCATGCTTGGCTTATAGCCACACCCACCCAGCTTCAGCCTCCACTGGTACATGGCCTCCCTGCATCTAACTACCCTCTTGTCTTTAAACCTCTCTTCTCATAAGTACATTATTAGTCACTAGAGTCATCCCCACTCGTGGCTACCTCATCTTAACTTGATTATTACTGCAGAGATCCTATTTCCAAGTAAGTTCACATGCAGGAGTCCTAGGCAGAATGAATTCAAAGAAGGAAACTCATTAGTCCAGGGCAATTAGTTTAGAATATGAGCCAATATTAGTAGGAGGGCACAGTTTACCAGGGAATATTTGGGGGAGGAGGTAAAAATTCAATGGTAATACACTAATTCAATAGCAATAAAACTAAACAAAGGACTTGTATTCAATCAATCCTAATGCAAACCGAATACACAGCACAAGTCATCAACATGAGCAAGGTAGAGCTCTTACAAATGAGAGAGTCTGAGATGAGCTGGGGAAACAAAACTGCAAAGAATCAAATAAATAGGACAGACAAAGTTGACTTTAAAGAACTATGGAAGCTCACAATCTAAATGAATTTGCTACCTATGCACGAGAAAGAGAGAGAGAGAGAGAGAGAGAGAGAGAGAGAGAGAGAGAGAGAGAGAGAGAGAGAGAGAGAGAGAGAGAGAGAGAAGGCAGCCTGGCTGACAGTGATGAGTGAGGTTCTTCTGATGGAAAACAGGTGCCCCCAGCTCAAAGTCCAGCCCTCTCCCACCACTAGCACTGTTGACTTGAGTGGCTTCACCCATAGCCCTGTTGGGTTCAGGACATATTTTGGGCAGGAGTTATAGCCAATAGGAAGCTAGGGCCAGTTGTTGAGGCTGTCAGTAAAGAAGTACAGATTCTACTGTGCTTAGCGTTGCAAGAGTGTCAGGCTGCACAGCTGCTACAAGCATCTTGAAACCATAAGTTGGGAGCCATGAAGCTGCCAAGAGAAACAGTAGATCCTGGGAATGAAGCCATTCCTAAGAAATGCACCAAGGGCTGCATCCCATGATATGATATATGTCCTGAACAAGCCCTGCCTGGAGCCGAGCTACCCATGGTCTGTCATTATGCGAGTTAATAATTAAATTTTATTTTGTACTTTATTTTTCTTAAGCCTGTATGGATTGGGCTTCCTAGAAACTATAGCCATATGACATTTAATTGAAACAGCAGTCATGCTGCACAAATGGCATGGCAGAAGTCATAGAGCCCAAGATCTGAGTGCCTTCTGGGAATGACTGGGAATGTAGTGTGGCTGATGAAAGAAGGCTAAATGCAGAGGCTGGTGGAGGGCTTCCTGGAAGGGACAGAGGTCAAATTAAACTTGAACTTCATGGTGAAGATAATATCCCTCCCAATTCTGAAATCCTTGGTCTTCTCAATCTGTGTCCAGAAATCTAAACAAGATAGCGAACATTAGCCCGAGAGCAATAGCCCTGCCTGAATTATGGCCTCTGATCCTAATGTGCCTGCTCTTGGCTACTTTATCTGTATCCATCAATCTGTCCGGCAGAAGGAAGTCAGGAGTAAGAATTATCACCCTAGGCTTTGGAAACCATGATCCTTGGTCATGCTGTTAACATGTCTGGCAATAACCTTCGTATCACACGACCTATGGCCAAGTCTCTCTATCATCTGGTACTTGACATTTAGGCATGGACAAGACTGCCAGAAAATGCCACTTCTGGGCCCCAGATAACTCATAAGAAAAGAAAACATAACTAAAGCCTAAAGTCACAATTAAATGTGCATGTGGTCACTGAGCCTCATACTGAGCTTAGCTCTTGTCATTTAAACCTGGAAACTTGTCCTTGGACAACCAGAAATTCATTCAGCCCATTCTACACCAGCATTGAGATGCAGCTGTCTATTCTGTTCTGCAGACTAGACTAGGCAACTAGGCACAAACAGTGTTACATTAAACACTCATTAGTGTCACATTAAAAAAAAAAAAGCAGTGTCATTTGTCTTTTAAACAGGACTAAGTAAAAAGAGTAACAAATCTATACAAGTGGGCTCACAGTTACATATCCAAGTAGCAGAGACAATGCAACAATTTCAGATCAAGCCAGAGCTCCAGAAAAGTTTGACAATCTTGGTCATCTGCTCGTCTGGCTATTAATTATCTGCCTAATCCTCTAAATTGTAGACCCAATGAGAGCAGTAACCTTGTCAGTTTGAATCAGTGCTATATCCTTTCTATTAAATGACAATAAGTAAAAAACACTACAATATGCCTAGAGGTCATACAATATTAATTCTCTCTTCTCCCTATCTCTCCTGGCCTCCCTCTCTCTTTGAGTGTCTGTGTGAGTGACACTTTCCATAATCTCCTGTCACAAACCTCATGTATAGGTGAGTAAGCTGAGATGCAGGTTAAATAACTTACACATGTCCACATAAATAATATATGTAGTGAGGATTGGAACCCAACACTAGTGATTCCATAGGTCTTGCATTCATTATCACTGTGCATTTGTGACCTCCCAAGTATCCACGGCATTTTTTTTTTATAACATCTTCCATACAGCAGCCCTGTTTCCTGGTTCTGGTAATTCATTTGTGAGAAACAGAAATAAGGAGTACATCAAAAATCTGAGAGGATGAATGAATAGACATAGATGTACAGGTAAGTGGATAGATGGAGGTAAATGTGGGTAAACTGAGGGAGGGACAGATAGATACACTGATGGACAGATAAGCTTAGGAACAGAATACTTGGTGGATTAACAAACAGCAAAGAAAGTCACAAATATGTAGAAAGAACCTTTGGGATCAGTAGATGAGGCTGTGTGCCTCTCTTTTGCACTTCAAAGATAATTTGTCTGCAGAATTCATACCAACATCACGAATAGAATCCTGGCTCTGCAGTTAAAGCACACAGCTTGAAGGGAGAGCCTTTGCCTAGAAGCCTGGCTCCATCCTTTTACCATCTGCGTTATCTGGAACAGATCACTTAACCTCCCAAGACCCTTTTCCTCAATTGTAAAATGAGAATAACCCCAACTACTCACACAGTTGTGAACTGAATATTATTTGCTATTGTTTAGAG
Organism: Cricetiscus sungorus; assembly: GCA_030556225.1. Lineage (NCBI taxonomy): Eukaryota > Metazoa > Chordata > Mammalia > Rodentia > Cricetidae > Cricetiscus > Cricetiscus sungorus. The sequence goes on along the minus strand of JANBXA010000007.1, from coordinate 84,136,259 downwards.
CCCAGTTCAAATGTCACTTCCTTTATATAGCTTTTGACTCAACTCAATTCAACAACTATTTATGAATTGTGCCCTTTTTGCAGACTCCATGCTGGGGGCAAGGACAGAGCAGTAAATTAGACGAATAGGATCTTTGTGTTAGAAGATATATTAGTTAAGCCAGAAAAACAAAGGTAAAAACAAAGAAGAAGAGGTGAGAGACAGGAGGTATAGACACAGAGGATAGATACAGAGATAGATGAGAATAGAATTAGCTTCCTTGATGATGCCATACTGCTCACATGGGTGGATGCTGTGTATGCAACTGTCTCCACTATTAGACATGGCTTTTAAAGTCGGGCCTACACAAACTGAACATAGAAAATAACTGTTAAAAATAGATTAAAAGGGTAGGAGTGAGGGAGATGGGGAAATCAATCAGTGAAACTGTTATTCATGTCAATAATTAGTTGACACAGAAACTAAATCCAGAGGCACACTCAACCTGCTGTGAAGTGATGTCCACATATTTAATAACTGTATGGAATATGATCATCCTGTCAGAACTGTACAAATCCAGAAATCTAAATTGAAATGACATAAAGATAATAAACAGACTTCAGCCATAGGAGATATTGATGGTAAAACGCCTTGTGTACCTGGACCCAGAGGGACAACTGTAGAATACTGAAAAATGCTCATACATGTTCCCACTCTTAGAGTTGCATCCCTTTGCCATATGACTCCGAAGTTTTCCCATCAGCCCATTGTCTGAGCTCATCAATCCTTTGAACTTGACCTGCCTATATAACTTGGTCAATAGGACATTAAAAGAAGCAAAACCAGTAGAAACAGAGAAGTGTTTGCACTATGGGTTGTGCTTTCTTGCCATTTCCTAACTTCGCCCACTCTTACTTGAACTTCCAGGCTAGCTAAGCTTGCTAGAGAATGAAAGACACATGGCTGAGTCATGCCAACTGCCCCTGCTGACACTAAACCAACTGTCACACACAAATGGGGCCATTCTATAAAAGACAGCCCCTGCCAGGCTGCCATCTGACTTCAGATATCAGTTGGGTGTGCCCTCAAACAGAAGAACCATCTGATCAACCACAGAGAAATAATTAAGTCATTATGATTTAAAACTGGAAGTTATATGTGATGTATATGCTCCCAAGTTCATTAAAAACCAGATCTGGGCTGAGAAGACTAAGTCAGTTAAATAAATGCTTGCTGTAAGAGCATATTAGGTTGACTTCAGATTCCTAACACTCACATAAACAGCCTGCCACAGAAGTACATATCTAAGCACTTGCTGGCAAACCAATCTAGTTGAACAGGTGAGCTCTAGGTTGAGCAAGAGAACCTGTCTGAAAACATAAAGTGGAGAGTATTGAGGATAATAGCTAATGTCAGTCTCTAGTCAGATGCACTCAACTGTACACAGAAATACAAAAATACTAAAACAAAAACAAAAAATCAAAAGCAAAAACAAAACAACAAAAAATAATTCCAAAGACAATACAAGAACTCTGAGTACCCATGACCTTGAGCAGACTGAGTGAATAGGTTGTTGAGGTAAGTCCTTCTCTTCTGTTCTCTGTTCTTCAAGCAGAGAGATCATTTCTGCAGAATTTCTTTTCATCAGTAGAAACACATGAGCAGACCACTCTTTGGAATTTAAGAGACAGACTGCATACGTACAATAAGCACTGCATATGCAATCACTTTTGAAACAGTTACTCAACATACACTAGTTGAACACCAATATGGACTCAGTCTTCTAATCAGAACTGAAGAGAGAATGGGCATGTGTCCTGCCTCCATGTATTCAAAGGACTATACCAAGGACTGTTATTTAGCCAGATCCAGTTGGCCTACCCCAAATCACGACCTTCCACTACTATTATGCTTTGAGTCCCTAAAGGCAGGGTACCCAACTTTATAACCCCACGCCTATATTGGAAGGTAAATACATCCTAGTTTCTCATTCTTACATAGGAGGTGAAGAGCCATGTTGTGTGGATCCCTCCACTTGCAGCTGGAGCAGGAAGTAACATTATGACAAGTGTTTGGTCCTATACCAGATTTTTAACAAAATGCCTATCTACATACTACTGTCAGCATTCATGAAGGAGGGACCTCTGAGTTCAAAACATGGTTATTGGGAAGACAGATACTGTATTCCACTGAGTTTAATACCAGGACTTAACTGTTTGTGTTAATTAACTTTTCTGTGCTCTAGTTTCTTTCTACTTCTAACTGAAATGAGTAAACGTTTGCACTCTGTCATGTCACTGTAAAGACTTAATGAGAAGAGGCACATGCATACAAATACCTGGCTGGTGGTAGCAAGCATCATGTATGAAATTACTTTGCAGCATCTCTTTCTTACTCCACTTATGGTACTCTCTTCTAATCATACTGAACTCTTTTCATCTGTGAAACTAAGAAACCACCATGTTCATATTACAACCTCAAGAGAGAAATTTGAGGATTAAAGAACATATACCAACAGACAGGTGATGAACACTTATAGGCTCAGCACCTGGAAAGGCCAGGCAGGAAGATCACAAATTCAAAGCCATTCTGAATCACATAGTGAGTTGCAGGCTAGCCTGAGCTACAGAATGAGATCTTATATCAAAAATTAAAAATAACACATATAAAGGGTCTAACACAGACTAGAATTTAATAAATAACAAATGATAAATTGTTTGGTCTTAGTGTCCTCATTTATATAATAACAGAGTTTCTGTATAGACATGCCTTGATACTAGATTTGAAATGGATACAGATTCAATCAGCATTACCACTCCTACCGCCAGGATTTCAAAGCTGGCCTGGTTATCTATCACATTCTGTGCCTCTTTGTAACTACTTACAAAACAGGAATAGTCACCTCTTTACCACACCCTGAAAGTCAAGAAGATGGCAAGTAAATGCTCAAAGCTACAAAATTTACAAGTGAAGAAGCAAGTCTGAATCAGAGAGTATGTGTCTTCAGCACCCATCCATCACTTCCCCAGCCCTAGGCCACCATAACCATATCCTTCCACAGGAAGGATGCCATAACCAGCCATTCTTTGCTTCCTAAGAGAATGATGCTACTTCATAGTGCAGACTTCCTTTTGCTCAAGGAGAAAGGCTGTGAACCCACACAACCACTACTGTTTCTCCACAGAGAGCCAATCAGCAGACTGGTCCCTGGGGCTGTGACTTGGCAGCCAGCTCCTTCTGAGCCCCCAAGAGCAGATGGCTGCCTTTGAGGCCATCTTTTTCCAAGCGTCTTCCTCATACCCCAGGAACCTTTGGTAATTACTGCTATCATTCTTACATTAAATAAGACTGAACAAAATGAAGACTCCAAAGGTACATCAAAACTAAACAAAAAACCAAAAAAACAAAACAAAAAACAAAACAGACAAAAAAAAAAAAAAACCCACAAGCATAGGCACACATAAACCCAGACAACAAGCAGATAGAACATCCAGGCAAACACTTGGATGCAGCAAGGTGTTTCAAAGGCTGAGAAATGAAAAGAGACTGGGGTATCACACCACCACAAACCTTCACACAACTCCTTTAATCTGGCTCCCCCTCCCTTATAGGCATAGTGTTTTTTCAAGCTGGCTAGCCCCTGTTTTGCCTGCAAGGATCATGGCAGGGGGTATGCAAGGTCTACACTGACAAGGACCATCCTTGTTACTCTAGATTCCTAACCAGTTTTTAAAGTTGATGATCTGAATCACAACATTTGCTCCTTAAAGAAATAACTCCCTAGGAAGAAACATTTGATTTTTCTTCTGTTTGTTTGAAGTCTGAACCATTCCAGCTGAGGTTTGGTCTCTGTTTACAAAAACATTTTCTTCTCCAACTTAAACAGTACTTACACTCCTCATCCTCCTATTCCTTCTCTTCCTCTTCATCCTCCTTTCTTTTTCTTTTTGTCTAATTTTATTTGAAGAACCAAAGTCCAGCAAACTATTGTTGAGGATTAAGGTATGCCCAGGCAAGAATCTGCTGCAGGCTAGGGGAATGGACATCTGTTGTAAGCACCCTGGACTCCTTCTAAAGACAGAGAAGATGCAAAGAAAAGCAGCCTGCTCTCAGTCCAGATTTGATTAGCATCTTGCAGAGACTTTTTGGTGTTTCCAAAGTCAGCTTTTCTGCATAAAATTCACTTTATTCTGCAAAGTTCTAAATCTACTCTATTCCTTGCAGAGGAAAAAAGAGGCTTGCCCTAGACTTGGCAGCACCCTTATCCTTATGATAGGAGGTAGGAAAAAGTAGAAGAAGCAGGAGAAACAAGACAAGCAAAGTGGGTATACAACAAGCCAGCAGACACACAGACAAATGTACATCCAAAGAGAACCATCCTCACATTGTTTTTGTCTCAATTCCCTACTGCTTCAAAAAACAAAAACAAAAACAAAAAAAAACAAAAACAAAACAAACAAAAAACCACTCTGGAGATGATAAACATGTATAAAGCTGTGTATCCACTACCTGCCTGGTGATCATCCATCTGTCTGTCTATCCATCTATCCATCTTTCTGTCTATCTATCTATTTATCTATCTATCTATCTATCATCAATCTATATATCTATCATACACGTTGGTATTTTAACAGATAAACTGAAGTACACCAAATACTTTCTAGGCTCCTGCTGCACGTCAGTCTACATGACTGAACAACTTGCCTGCTGCTGGGTAAATGGAGACTGACTCAGAGCTCTGAGCTTTATTCCCAAAGCTCTTAATCACGATCTCACTGAGTTGGTAATTCTTAATCTTTATTGCAAAGAATGTCAACATTCATTCAACTTAACAGTTTTTAAGCATGTATTAAGTTGAGGTACTAAGTTGAGGTACTATGGCTAATGCAAGATGAATACCTGAGAATTACATCCCTGTAGAAATGCCTTGGGAGCCCTACATTCACTGAGCCATGTTCAGTGTGTGTAAGCATGCATGAGTTCATATGTAATTGTTTACAGAAGGCCACGACTGAGGATATGCAAGTTTACAAATCAACTTTGCATCACATGTTTGCTACATTAAAGAAAACTGGTCTTGATAGCACAGGATCCTGAAGTCACCTGTCAGTCACTCCAGAGACAATAGACACTTTCCTTGGGGAGAGTCTCAAAAGTACTACTGGCCTTATTTCTCCTCTTCCAGGTAGGCAACCCAGGAGAAGTGGCTGCATTTGCTTCCGCAGCAGGATGTTAATTCCATAATTACCTTCCTTCTCACATAGCTATGCTCTATGGATTCTTCTTTTTTATGATTTTATTATATATATATATACATATATATATATATAATTTTTTTCTTATTTTCCCTCTCACTCCCTTCCTCTTTCTTTCCCTCCCTCCCTCCCTCCCATGCCCCCGACCACCCTCCCATCCCATTCCCTCACCCACTCTTACGTCTTTAGGGAATTCCTTGAAGACAGTGCCTTTGCTCTAGAGCCAGCCAGGTCCAGGATTCAACCAGTCATAACAGGTCTCCCTATATCTCAGTTAGTGGGAATGATTTTTAAATGTTTTCTTTTTTAATTAGATAAAGAAAAAGATAGCATAGCTGGAATATATTTTCTATGGCTGGGTAAGATTCAGCCTCATTTAGCCTTTATGTGATGGAAAGGGTCAGCCTTCAAACCACTCTAAATATCCTAAAAGTGATGAGTGTATGACTCAAAGAGGCCAACGCAAATAAGATGTCATCAATGAATATTCCTCTGCAAGGTCGTGGAAGAATCAACCACCTTTAGAAATAAATGCTAGTTTAAATATAGAAGAGTATGTCCTCAAAGCACAAAGCATGTTTAGGAAGACTTGTATGTGTTTTGAAAGTTCAAAATGAGCTTACACACATAAATGATACAAATCTTGATTTTCAGCTGTTTGTATGGGTTTGCTTGTGTTCCCCACCCTCCTGCCGCCAGAAGTCATACAGTTGAGACACTCGAAGATCATATAAAGACCATGCTTTTATTTCATTTTACTTGTCACTGTCCCCTTCCAAGACTTTCCTGGAAAGTTTATTTCCTTTGCATTTTCAGTCTAGTAGAACATATTATTCTTAGAATAGCTAGTTCATTAGGATCACATAAAGACACAGTCAAATTAATGTGTCAATGTATGGTTTTAGAACAAGAAACTGTTTTCTTCATTCAAAATTCCAAGAAAAGGTAAAATAATTTTTTGCAAAATTCTCAATGCTGGGGCATGGAGGTGATTAAAATCACTAAGCACCCAAACTAATGACCCAGGTGCAAGCCCCTGAAGTCACATATAAATCCAGGATGCATATCTGTCACCAAAACACTCCCCTGGTGAGATGGGAAAATATCTTGAAAGCTCATGAGCTAGCTAGCCTGGAATATACTGTGGGGCAGAAACACTTCAGGGTGTAAGGGGCGAACCACTCCCAAAAATTATTCTCTATCCTCAACAGGCATGGGAAGTGGCATGTCATTGACTACACACACACACACACACACACACACACACACACACACACACACACACACACACCACTACCACCACCACCACCACCACCACCATTACCATGTGCACACATCCACATAAAGCATTACTTTTAAAGTAGACATACAAAATTCCACAGTAATATGCAAATCTACATGGCAGTGGAGTAGCTTTCACATTGCAGAGAGTAACTGTTGCTCACAAAAGACTAAGCTTGAGCTTCAAACCTAAAACGTGAACAAACAAAATGCCACAGGCTTTTCGGGTACTCTAGAGTTAAAAAATTGGGAGCTATACTCAAAAAATACCAACATATACAGTGAAGACTCATGATGTTCAAAGTTTTACAAATATAAGGGAGGATTTTAAAAATGGAAACTCTATGTAAAATTTATACCACAAAGTTGGAAAAAGCCATGCAAAATAAATGAGTTCTTAAGAAAATATAATTTACTGAAGCTGACTCAAGAAGAGGTAGAAAATTTGAGTGGAAGAAATGAGAAATGCTGTCAATATATATATATACTGAAGACAAGGTACCAGTGGAAGCATTTTGGAAATAGCTACCAAAATTAAAAACACATACACCTTTCAACTCAGAAATCTCACTCCTAGGAGTCTATCAGATAGAAATAAAAGTGCTGGTACCAAATGATATGAGTTTGGGTTATTAATGCAGAATCACTCAGGGAAGAAAAAAAATAAAGAAAATGATGTCCAACCATAGAAAGCTGTAGGGATACTCAAATGAGCTGGAGTTTTCACCAGTTGATTTGCAACAGCTTGCAGAATGAGTGGATAGTGAAAACAGGCAAGAGGATCCAATGAACTAACATCAAGTTATGCAAACAACAATCACAGTAAATTCATTCTAGTGAATTGCTCAAATTCTTGAACCTATGTGGCCTCTGCTGATGGAGTAGTTTGTGTCACAATGGAACAGTATTCTGGACACCTGATTAATATCAGATAATCACACACCCTCTATGACAGGAACCCCTGGGCTTTCCAAACTCACCCTAGTCCAGTCAGCCCAGTGGTTCCTCCGGACTATCAGTTGAGTGTTTCCACCAATGGGGCCTCCTCCAGGCAGCTCTTGACTGTGACAGTGCATCTCTAGATTTCAAATGATGGTGCTACCTTGTGACTTCAGTTCTCTGATAGAAAACTCACTTGATGTCCTGTTGTCTCCATACTTCCTTGTTACAAGGACGGGAATGAGGACTCCAAAGTTCTTCACTTGTATCATTTACATGAGCTCTGTGTGTCTGTGGTCCTGTAGTAACCCCTTAACATGACTGACAAGAGGTTTGTTTCCTGTCCATATGTCAGGCTAGGCTGCAGTTTTTTTTTTCTGGAATATGATATTTGCTTGTCTTTTCTACCAAGATTCATGGACTAGGCTGAAAATCTTTCTACCTTTTAGTTTCAGGACATTTGTATTGTTTTTTTTCTTACAGAGGGTATGACTGAATAGCAGCTAAGAGAGAAGATAGAGGGTGAGGGGCAAAGTACAGGGTAGGCAGAGAATGAAAAGCCCCATGCCTTCTCTGCACTCTGTACCTACCTGGTACACCATAGTTACCAGTCCAAAACATCGCAGAACTGTAGCGTGTATGTTTCCGCCAGCCCGCCAGCCCACCAGTCTGGGCCCACAGCCGCGCCAGCCCCAAATAACACTCAGAGACTCTGAATTTGATACAATCCTGTTGGCCAATTACCATTATTGTTTATGGGCTAGCTTTGCCTTAATTATTAACCCATTTCTACTTATCTTAGTATTTCCACGTGGTCGTCTTATCGGGGAGCCACGGCAGGCGTCCTGCTTCTTCCAGGGCTACATCTTGACTCCTCCTTCCCCCTTCCTCTTTCCTTCTCCTAGTCTCCTAGCCCCACCTATCTAATTTCCTATTGGCCATAGGGCTTTATCAACCAATATGAGAAACATATATACAGAATAACATCTCCCATCACAGAACTCCATGGCTCTTCTGAACTTTCTTCTGGATGTTTCAAGTGAGCAGAATTTACAAGTTGGCTGAATTGGTGACATGACCTAGTGGGTATCCAGCCCTTTCTTCTCTTAAGGTTGGGGCTGAAGCCAAAAGCCACAACCTCAAACTTAGCTTGGTCTTGCTGGTAAATTGTCTTCAGGGGTCATCTCAGGAGCACGCAAATGGCTCTAAATTCCAAGGGCTTTTAAAGCCCTGTGCCAGGAGCTAGGATCAAAGACTAGATATATTTTTATTTCCTTCTTTCCTTTTAAAAATTGCTCATGCTATGCATGGAACCTGAGGCCTTGTGAATGCTGGAAGCCACTGAACTCTAACCCCATCCCTAAATAAATATTTTCTGTTACACTGCAAGGTCCCCTACCATTTCATAAATGTCATCTCTAGAAATCCCATCAGGGTGTCTTCTGTGAAGGGCAGAGTAGATCTTGTAGATCTAAATGATGGAAAAGGGAACTGTCCTCTTCACAAATGCCCAGAAATGGCCAGTGAACCTTCAATAGGAAGGGCCATACTCCAAAGGACTTCACTTTGTTTCACTTTGGGTAGGGCATCCTCTTACTCCAAAACCCCAGCTGCCTTCCTGCCTCAAGTTCTGAACACCATTGTAGCCACAACTATCCTTAGTCCTTATTGCCACAACCACACTCTGGTATGATGACCAAAGGAACTATCTCCCTCTGAGGTGGAGTATTCACAAAAGTCTGAAATGCTTAGGGGCATATATGAAGCATCTAGCACCAAAAAATAAAGGAAATCTCAACTCTACCAAGAGTCAGATTAACATAAGCACTTCACACTGAAGGGCTGTTTGTATCACACAATAACTTACTCTGGTCTCTAACAAAAACAGGACATGCTAAAAGGCAAAGAATGTGAAGACTCACTACATTTAGAGATGTTAATGGCATTTACTAAATTACAGATTAAGAAACAAGCATGTTTTTATTCAAATAGATTACAGAAGAGTATTTCACAAATTTTAACCTTCATATGTTATCTACAGTTCAAGAATAGCCCAAAATAAATACAAATTAAATAAATGTTCTACCATATGATTCAGAAATGTCATTACTGAATATTTATCCAAAATAATTTTAAATGGACTCTTGAAGACAGCTTCAATTTTCTACATTAAAGGTAGCACTATCTACAATAACTAAAGCAGAAAATCAATAGTGCCCATCTCTGGATGGGTGGATGAGAAAAATATAAGAGACCATTACTGGATTTCACAAAAGACATCCTGATTGTGGATATGGCTCAGTACATAAAGTGTCTACTGTGCTAGCATGATAAAGATCTGAGTTATGGTCTATAATATTCACAGAAAATCTAGGTGATGTGGCATGCAGAGATAAGCAGATAGCAGGAACTTGCTGATTGTATAGTCCCAGCAAATTTTTGAGCTCCAGGATTTTGGGAGTTGGGGGCTGTCTCAAAAAATAAGGTGAAGAGCAGCAGAGGAAGATACCCAACAACAGTTTCTGGCACCTCTTTATGCAAGTATGGCCATGTACATCCACACTTAAACACATATATGAGCGCACACATGGGTGCTCACCAACACACACACACACACACACACACACACACACACACACACACACACATACACACACACACACACACACACACACAAGCTACACTGAGAGAGACAATGAGAGCACAGCCCCAAAGCACAGAACAGCATCTATAGCCTATAGCCATAGGGACTGAAATAAACTGCCATCTAAGAATAGTTTACTGTAAAACCTGTCATTCAAGAGTGAAATAAAGACAAAGATCCCCTAGACAAACAGAAAGAGAAGGAATCCAATCACATTAGACTTGTCATAAGAAATGCTGTTGGCAGACCTTCAGGTGAAAAGACAGTATGCTCAGAATGTGGTAACTTCTGAACATGGTAATCAAGTTGAAGGAAAAACAGTAATGGACACACTGAAGATAGAGAAGAAACAATGAATTCAGCTACAGATGACCTTATAAAATAAGGCAACAAGAGAAGGCAACAGAAGAAAGTAACTACAAGATAAAGACTGCTGAGTGTGCAAATAGAGGCTGGGTGCTCAACCTTAACCTAGGCACCCATACCTATCCTCCCAACCAAGGCTCAGGAAATACTATGGAAGAGGAGGCAGAAAGAATATAAGAGACAGTGGATGGGGAGGAGTGCTGTCTTTTGGACATAACATGGCATTGCAACCATGACTCACATCAGCTGTAGTTCATCTGCACAAGACCTGAACAAGATCAAACCAAACAAACAAGCTATTGGTAGCTGATAGATGTTGGGGGAAGAGAACATCATTGCTTTTGGGGATATGACCACTGGTAAGTTTTCCATGCTCCAGTGGATGGCACCACAACTATGCACATACAGGAGTACTAACTGGATTTAGTGAGTTGTCAAAAGCAAAAAAAGGAGAGCAACATAAATTGAAAGTGGGATGTGTTGGGAAGCATATGGTGGGCGTTGGAGGGGAAAATGGGAGTAGATATAATCATATTTCATTTACATATATGTGAGATTCTCAAGAATAAGGAAAAGAAAATCAAAGACAACTAACAAAAAGGAACATTAAGTCCTTAATTACTAGTAATCTCTTAAATGTAAATGTATTAAATTTTCTAGTCAATAGCACAGAAGACTGATGGATTCCAACCCTCTTTATTAAATTTTCTTTTATTTTTAATTTTCTCCAGTCCCTGGGAGCAAGTTGCAGTCGTTTCCCTCCCCTCCCCAATCCCTCTTGTCCCCAGTCACCCTATTTTTGAGGTCTCTTCTCAACACCATGGTTCTCAACTCATTTGGGGGTAAATACCTTTAACAAAATGCAACGAGAAAAGAAAAAAAATGTTTAGTCAAAGATATACATTGGCTAAATGGATTCTAACCAAAAGTTCTATATAATTCATTAAGTCTAAATCATGAAGGAAACAGAAAATCAGAACACAGCAATAATGTAAAGGAGACTAAATCTTTCATCAAAAACTTCCTGAAACTAAGAGAGGCTCAGTACCCTGACAAACATCTGAAGATCATTAAATGATGATCCTTTTCAAATTCATCCAATAACTTGAAGGTACTTCCAAACTTGATTATTCAGAGTTTAGGAAGTCTCAGAAGCCATAACCAAATAATATAATCATGACAAGAAAATTAGAGGCTAATATTATTATTATACACAATAGCCTAAAATGCTTAACAAAACATCTGTAAACAGATCTCTGAGAAAAAAATAACCCTACAACATGTTCAAATATAATTTAATCCTAGCATGCAAAGATGGTTCAACATATGCAAATCAATAAATGTGATACATCACATTAACAAAATATAAAATAGATGCTATGTGAGCATCTCAAAAGACTGAGGAAATTCATTCCACAAAATTCAGCATTTTGGGGGGCTGAGTGTATAACTGAGTATTAGAACATTTGCCTCATATGCATGGGCCTCTGAGTTCTTTCACAAGCCCTGAAACATACTCAACAATGCCTCTCAACATACTAAACCCACAGCTAAGAAGCAAACAAAAAAAATCTACATAAAAAGTGAACATTTACTTTTAAGATTAGGAACAAAACCAGCATTCTTATTATTAACACTTCTGTCCAGTATAATACTCAATATCATCTCCAGAGAAGCTAGGCAAGAAAATGAAATAAACAAACTGCATCCAAAATGAAAAAAAAAAAAAAGAAATTGAATTTTCTCTGTTTGCAGAGAATATTATCTTATATATAGAAAACACTCAGGATTCTACCAAATTTCTGTTAAGATCAATAAGCAACTTTAGTGAAGTTGTGGATTATAAAATAAGCACAAAAGTTAGTTTCAATTCTATATTTAGGACACATGAAATTAAGAAGACTACCTCTTTTGCCAGCAAACTCTTTGAGATTCACTGCAAATAAGTTTAACCAAAGCATTTAGATATCTACACCCTGATAATTAAGCTGAGAAGTAAAAAAAAAATGAATTAAGAGGATCAAGCACAACCATCTAGAAACAAATCCACAACTTTAAGGATAGGTGGAAATAAAAAAATAAGCCAGGTTCAACAGACCTAACAAAAACTATAGTTGGCACAACCAAACACAGATTTAGATGACTATATAATCATGTTTCTTGTTGCACACAAAATTCAACCAAATAAATTAAAAACTTTGATATTAAACAAAGCAATTAAAGAATAATACATGATAATATTTTTTATAATGCTGGGGCAATATGAAGCTTGAAACATTATGAAGACTCAATCAGAGGAAACATTTAATGGGAAATACTTACTGACTTGACAGTGTATAATCTTTCTGACAAAAATACTGTAATGACAGCCCCAAGATCAGCTCAAGTGTGTAGCCTTGTAAGTGAAGTTATTTGACACTTCTTTTAAAGGAAGAGAAAGTATAACTAACGTATTTTAAAAATGGAAACCACGAGTGAGAAACCCTGACAATGTAAATAACAGCTACATGCACATGTGCTTTGGTGTACTAATAACGGGTGAGGGCTGCCATCTCACCACCATTCACAGCTTGGCAACTTCTTCTTCTACCTGGTTCCCAAAGCCCGATAGCCACACATCTTTTCTCCTGTTTTGACTCACTGTTCTTTAATTTTTTTATGCCTTTCCACTATATTTGTTCTTTGTTCTCTAGGATTACTTTTTCTTGTTACTAACCTTATAAATTTTGAGGAATTTTTAGGCACTCAAAAAATAAAACATCCACTTTTGTGTTTGTATTAGGTTCCTGAGTCTGCTATTTAAAAGTACCACAAACTGAGTGACTTCACATGGCAACAATTTATTATCTCATAGTTCTGGAGGCTAAAAAGTATAAATCAGGATGTCAGCATGTCAACGGGACCAAGTTCCCTGTAGTGTGCTGGGATGGAGTATCTCTCTCTCTCTCTCTCTCTCTCTCTCTCTCTCTCTCTCTCTCTCTCTCTCTCTCTCTCTCTCTCTCTCTGTGTGTGTGTGTGTGTGTGTGTGTGTGTGTGTGTCTGTCTGTCTGTCTGTCTGTCTCTGTCCCTCCCTCCCTCCCTTCCTCCCTCCCTCCCTCCCTCCCTCCCTCCCTCCCTCCCTCCCTCCCTCCCTCCCTCTCTCTCTCTCTCTCTCTCTCTCTCTCTCTCTCTCTCTCTCTCTCTCTCTCTCTCTCTCTCTCTCCTTCTTAGCTCTGGTGGCCCAAGAGTTCTTGGCTTATGACAACATCATTTCAATCATTGCCCCCATCTTGAGGCAGCCTCTGTTTTCCCTGTGTTCTTTGACTTCACACAGCACTCTTCTCTGTGACTCTGTCCTTATGAAGGTATCAGACATGAAAGTTTCCTGCTCTGTTCCCATGTGAGCTTGAGTAATTACAGCTACAGGGACCTTCTTTTCAGATAAAATCATATTCCATGATACCAGAAGAAAGAACTTCAGTAAATACCTCCCAGAAGAAAGTTAATACACAGAGTTTAGGGCAAATCTTAGAGAAATGTTCAGTACAGGGACCAACCTTAAAAGGCTGTATACTATATAAACTCACTTATAAAACATTCTCAGAATACTGGACTACACTAGTTAAAAACAATGTTTGCAAAAAGCTATTGTGAAGGTGCACCATAAAGACAGACAACAAAAGATAGTTTATTTGGGTAGGAGTGGATACCAGAGAATTACTCAGTTCACAGAGCAGTGGTCACATGAATCTCTGTATGTGCTTAAAAGAACTGTGAATAGGTTGGTCATCTCTAATTTAAAATATCTAAAAGCTAGCAAAAAAAAAAGCCTATCATTAGGAATGGGCTATCTTGTGTAGCCATTAGCCAGTGAAGTCTCATAGAGCCCCCAAATTACAGGCTACTTTCAATAATATTTGTTGCCCTACTGAAATTGATGATAAGACACTGTTGTTGATGATACCACATGTTTAAGTCATAACATGGGGAGATGGAGTAGGTTGGAATTTCATGCCTACTGGTTGCACTTTAATAGTGCAACAAGGAGTTATGCAAGTTTCCAGAGGAGAAAATAATCTTTAGTCTTATTCAGCTATAAACAGTGTGGACTACAACAATGATCATCTTGGCAAATCATGGCCACTGGTGCCATAGTGGCATGAATTTCATGGGGATAATCAACCACTTTGTGGTTGCATTTAAGTCCTGTTTCATAAGTTGAAAATCATACCTGGTATCGTTACTGAGATCAAGAACCTATAGCTAGACATATCATAGGCTCTAGGGGAAAACCTAATACTATTACTATGCTAAGCAGACAATGTACTAAATGAACTCATAATAATGTATGATTGAACCCATAGATTAGTACATGTCTCACCCGTCATCAGAGAAGCTTCTTTTTGCATTAAATTGTGATTAACAGACACCCACAACTAGGAAAAGTGCAGAGAATTGGAGATCAGAATGATTATCTCTAAATGGCACATCTATATTGTACCCTGTCCGTTCAGGGATCTTTGTGGAAGAGGGTGGCAGAAAGATTCTAAGAGTTAGAGACAGTAGGTAAATATAAAGAAATGTGCTTTCCAGACAAAACAAGGCAGTTGAGAAAGCATGCACAAGAACTGTGTAAATTTAAACCACAAAACCAAGGGAGGTAGGCATGAAGTCCTACCCCTAGCTGAAGAGCTATTGGAAATTGATGGCTGTTGGATGAAGGGAGTCAATTTTCTTTAAGAATGTGGCCCTTGGTAGAGTAACTAAGCTCCAGTAGAAGGCCAAACATGCAAGAATAAGTAGATAGCACAAACTGCACTTGTTTGCTGTTGCTTGTTGTTTCATTTTGTTTGTGTGCTTTGTTCTAAAAGGACACAAATTTAGAATGGTAAAGAAGGAAGAGTTTACCTGGGAGGAGGATGAATATGATCAAAATACACTGTATGAAATTTTCAAAGCACTAATGAAAAATGAGGGAAAAAATAAAACCTTAAACCTTTCCACACAGTGGAAATTCTGATAATGCCTGTGGCTGAACTGGTATTGCCCTTTCTTATAGGTGGTTCAGTGCTCATAACCTAGCCTTATTTCATTCATAAAAGTACTAAACAATATTGTATTAGATTACAAGAGGATATATGTACAATCATACACAAAACAGAAATAAATGTCAAGCTTAGACTTGGATCCCATCACCAAAATATTTCATTACAAATTTGAAATATTCCAGAAACAAAAACAAATCTAAGATTTACAACATTTACAGTCCCAACCATTTCAATCTACACCTTTTAAGAAAGAAGTGTATTCCCACAGTAACAGAAATAAAATTAAACACATCATAGGCTAGTGTTTTGGGGTGTTCAGACTTTATAGTTTTATAGTTTTGATGTCTGAAAGCCAACCAAACATTTTGACTAAAATCCTACCCTACCCTGTTGTCATTTCTGCAAAAAAAAAAAAAAAAAATCAGCCCAAGCAGAACTAAGGGGTGCTGGCATGTTCTCACTTCGCGCGTGCTGCTTTGATTTGACGGTTTCTCCCTGTTGAGAACTGAAATTTAGCATTGTTTACTCATCACATGATGATTACATAGACAACCCTACAAAGTCACAGCACTTCTTGAAATAAAAATTCTGAGGAATGGTGTGAGTGAGCAATCCTAGTGCAATAAATTCAGCTCAGATATGAGTCTTGTTGGTACAGACACATCTATAATGGCCCGGTCCTTTCTTTACTGTAAGGATTATCACAGCTAGCATCACCCATGATCATATTATTCTGCTCTTTGCATTGAAGAACAGTCAGCACACAGGGGCATTGGGTATTTCTTGTTGATTTGGTCCCTAAAACAAAGTCTGCCCAAGGCTTTGTAATTTTGTATGCAGTCCTTTCTTTTGGGTTCTCAAATTATAGAATCTGAACAATTTCAGTCCTTTACATAACAAAATTCCCCAAGCTCTAAGAAAATGCTAGTATATAGGAATATAAACAATAACCATAATGAAAATGATACTAAACTCCTACACTATCTGGGGTATATTCCTTACTTTTAATATACATACATATTCTTTGGTGGGATGGCTAGGACCTCTATCCCTTCATCCAATGTGCCAATAATGCTGATCAAGAAACCTGATGGCCTCTGGGCCCATTGTCTGGGCCTGATTCATCATGTGCAGCACCATCTCTTGTCTCTGGAATCCTGAAGAAATTACTGACCTCATTGAGTTTCCACTGTCTCCTCTGCACAATGGGGCAGTAACAGTAACAGCCTTGCATATGTAGCCTTGGAGACTGGGTGGCCCTGCTCAGCAAATGAAGACCTATACACACCACTGCCATCATCTTGAAAGTGGCAGGCCATTTTGGGTTTAAATGCAACCTGACATAATCTGTTTTAATAGATAAAGGAAACCAATGCTGTGCAAAATTTGAAAGAGGAAGTGTTAGGGACACTGAGCAGGACTGGATTTTCTGCTTTTTGCCTGTTTTATGTGTCGGGGTGGTCAAAGGTTGAGGGGCATGCAGCATGAATGTTGACTCATAGAGGACTCTACTAATTACATTTAGCAATGGAAATATTGAAGCTCTGTGGGTCAAACACACAGCAGTGCCAGTGTACATGTGTCACTGCGGTTAGGAAAAACAACCAGGCTGTGGATAATGCAAAGCCTTTCATGTGTAAAGGTGAGCAGAGGTAAGTAATTCTTTGGAGAGAGTTGGGAGAGGAAGTGAGGGCAAGAGCTTCAGGAGCAGTTCAAAACTTTCAAAGGAAAGTGAGTCCAAGAGGAGACAAAGAGGAAGAAGAAAGAAGCAAGTAAAAGAAGGTGTGGGGTGGGTTCCATTTGTCATGCAGAAGTGTTTAGCATTATCTTACTGAACTAAACAGACATGGTTCAAATCCCAGTTCTACCAGCCACTTAGCTGTTTTTGTATGATGAGTCCTTTAAGATTCTCCAACTGTCAACATTCTCTTCTAAATCATTAGATGATACAGAACCCACTTACAATGCCATTGTTAAATATATAAAATAGAAGAGAATTTAATACTTACTCCTTAACTACCCACTATTGTAACTACCTCTTGGTCAAACTCATTAATATCTTTCTATGTAAAATGCTCACTGTGTATATCACTAAGAGATCACAAGTCACCAACAATAGCACAGCAGAATGGCTACTTCTGAAAGTGTATTCACATATGATTACTTTCTGGCTGTTTACAAGGCACATTATGTTTCATATATCTAAGCTCTAAGCCAGATAGGCCTTCTTGACAGTGGTACTTCCTTACCCCACTCTCCCTACTTGGTGTTAGCTCTAGCAAGCTTTTCTCTCAAGAGAGAATGTATGTCAGTTACCTCTGGTCACTAGAATGTACAAGGGTGGGGGTGGTAGATGAAAGGGCAGCCTCAAGAGCAACTAGAATAGAGAACAGTAATGGGAAACATTTAGAAGAGACAATCAGATAGTAGCAGCAGGGGACAGACTGTATTTGCAGCAGAGACAGGGAAGGTGGTACTTTGGAGCACAGGGAAACCACAAAGTCTTTATTCAACCTAGTCTGCAGTATCTCCTAAGTGTGAATGCTCACAGAGATGAACAAAGAGATAACCATGGCGCCATAAAACATGGCCTCCCCTATGCAATCAAGGATGGAAAGAAAACAACAAATGCAAAACCAACATCCTTGGCATGGTGCCCAACCTGCCAGTCATCTGCACAGAAAAGCAAGCATACAGTCTAAATTCCCAATGCATCTCACTGCCCATACAGAAATATAATGCAGTGTTTATTACTGGCTCTATTCTTAGCCATCTTTCATTTCCAATGGAATACTTTTCCTTGAGTGACTTTTCCTTAAGCTTTTAGAAACTCCAGCCACTAAGTTTTGGAAGTAAATAGAAAATTTCTAGAAAAAAAAGTCTGAGTTGATTTCCCAAGATTCTGATATGGATAAATACACAGCATCTCCCTTGTGCAAATCTGTTCTTGTTCATCCTTCCTGGTCTTACTTCCCTTGCCCTCCTTAATGCTAAATGCTTTATAGACACAAGAAGGAGGTAAAGAAGTGCCCAAAAGGAATAGCACCTTCTGTCACCCCTGTGACTGTGATGAAAAATCCTTTCCCTTTTCTACTTGGCAAGTCCTCAGATACTGGAGGGATGACATCAGATGCTGAGTCGCTATAGAATCAAGAAATGGCAAGAGTAGGGAGAGGATCAGTGATTTACTGAGTGCCAGAGTTTAGATTCTCAGATCGATCTAAATCTGAATGATTTAGCACACCTCCTTAAATTTTGGATGCCTTCTGTAAGATAGGAGGCAGGGACAGGAGCATCTCCCAGAAGCTCAAAAGCCAGTTAGCTTGACATGTAGCCCTGTGAGAAGTAACACCCAAGCTTATGCCATGGACATAACATGCATGGCATACATATACTTACTCTCTCTCTCTCTCTCTCTCTCTCTCTCTCTCTCTCTCTCTCTCTCTCTCTCTCTCTCTCTCTCCCTCTCTCTCTCTCTCTCTCTCTCACACACACACACACACACACACATACACACACACATACACACACACACATACACACACACATGCACACACACACAGGCACACTCACACGTACACACACACACACAGGCACAGGCACACTCACATACACGTACTTGCACAGGCACACTCTTACATAAACATGTACACACACAGACACATTCATACATGCTCACACATGTACACACACAGACACACTCACACACACACATATACAGACATACAGGCACAATGAAAATTTAGAATGATAGTCCTACTGGAAAGAAAACCAGGACAGTATTAAATGAAGAAATGTGTTTTCATTCCCATGAGTCCAAGAGAGGTAGAGCATGTGAAGAGACATCACTTACACTGATCTGGAGTCTAATTATTTCTAGAAAGGTTTCATGAAGGAGGAAATAAAATTCATCTAAAAAGGCAAAGTAGAATTTGTCAAGGAATTTGAGACGTAGGGATTTTTTTCCTATAGGATTTTAAAATTAATGCCAAAATGAATGATTTTATAAGGCATCTCCATGTTCACTACAATAAAGCAACAAGGTTATAGGAAATGATTAAAAATAAAATAGCAAAATGTCATTCAAGTAAAAAAACAAAATTATTTTTCCTTTTTTATTTTTTTTTAATTTCATTTATATTCCAACCAAAGTTCTCACTCCCAACCCTCTTTCAGCTTTAAGGCTGAGCATGGCATCCCCCTCATAGGTAATGGGCTCCAACAAACTAGCTCATGCGCCAGGGATAGATCCTGGTCCTATTTCTAGGACCCTCCCAGATGGTCCACTCTTAAGAACAAAATTATTAATAAATGGAATTAGTAAATGAGAAGACTATAGATTTAAAAGAGATGCCTTAAGAGACAGATGTTGAATTAACAAAAGACAAGGTTTTGAAGAAGCCCCAAGCATCATGGAAAGTCATTCATGTAATAATAGGGTATTTGTGTGAGCTTGCATATGCAAGCGTGTGCATTACACACACACACACACACACACACACACACACACACACACACACACCATTCAGAATTCTATGGAGTAGGTAACAAATGTCCTGTTCAGAGATTCATATATCAAAACTCCTACAGAAATAAGGTTTTTTTTCTTTTTTTATTAATAATATAATTTAAAAATTTTACATGTCGATCCCAGTTTCCTCTTCCCCCCTCCCTCCTTCACTCCCTTCCTCCTTCCTTCCCTCTTACCTTCTTTCTCCTATGACATGCACCCTGGCCACCCTCCCCACCCATCCCCCCACCCCCATTCCACTTGTAGGGCTATGCTATCCAGGTTGGGTTATGTAAATCTGTCAAGCCAGTTTTAATAACAAGAATTTAGCTTGACCAGACTGATATTACCAATACTTCAGTCTACACAAATATAAATGTATGTGTCTATACCTGCATGTATATTCTATTAGTCCAGTTTTGTTGCCAGTAACATAATGACACAAGCTAAGTGAATTTTAAAGGAGGAATGTTTATTTTGGCTCAGGTTCTACAGAAGCAAGGTCAAGGGCATACCTGTATATAGATGCCCTTCCTTCTAGAATCCCCAGGTGATGCAGGAAGTCACATGACCAGAGAGAGAAAGAGAGGTGGGGGTTGCCTCTCTCTTTTCTTGTAAAGTTGCAACATTTCATCATGGCAGCTCCTACTTACCTAATTCTAATCACCCTCCCACGGTCCCATTTTCCAACAAAGCAGTTACATAAAGCTTCTAGCTTCTCAGTATCTTAACAGTAGGTATCATAAACTTCAACACATGAACCCTTAGGGCACATTTATACCATACCCAAACCATACCATCTATCAAAAACTTGAATGTACTTATTAGACCATAAAGAAAACCCAAGCAATTCTTCAGAGAACAGAATTTTTAAAGGTACATAAAGAAAATAATGTGGTAAATTTAGACATTATGAACAACACAAAACTACCCATTTGGAGACTTTTAATGGCTTCTACATAACTTGTGAGTTACATGGAAATTTAAACCTGAAGTTACAACTTGTTTGGAAATGAAGAACGGAAACCATACACATCTAAATTATGCAGGGCAGCAGTACTCTGAAGCAATGCTGTAACTTCAGACGCTTGCATTAGAAAACAGAGAATACTGAATCGCCTAAATATTTAACTCAGGGACCCTGGGAAAAAGAACACTTTTAAAAAAACACACAAAAAACCCTAAAGAAAGTAAAAAGAAAAATAGATAAAGGTAAAAGCAGAAATAAATAAAATGGAGAACAAAAAAAAATGGGACTTGCTAGCAGTAAAATGAAAAGTTAGCTTTGTCAAAAAAGCAATAAAGTATAACAAACTTCTGAGCCTGCAGATCGAGGGATAAGGAGTCAGATCACAATGTTATGAGTGATAAAGGACATTTCTACAAAGGTGCTACACTTTACACTCCATATACATTTACGGAGGTAAACCTGAAGACCTAAGGATTAGCATGAAGAATTTTTAAATTATGAGCATAAACTCAAAGTGGGAGGGGAATGAGCCAGCATATAACCCTCCTGAGTGGCCAGCCCAGAGGTTTAACAATGAGATCTTTCAGTCTTCCTGTCACAAGTGAACAACCCAAATGCAACTATTCAGAACACCGGGAAACAGTTCAAAGTGCCCTAAATCATGCCAAAGACTAACATAAAACTGACACAAAATTAGAGTGTGTTTCACCACAAACCCATATTCTCAAAAGAATACAGGAATTTAGCACATAAATACAAACACCAACACTGAGGAATAAGAAAACAATGATTTTATTTTAGCAGCATTTTCACCCTCAATACAAGAACAAGAAAGACAGTCTTCTCAGAGATGTAGTAACAACAGTCCATTATTATTTCTGAACATCATCACCTTCATTAAACAAAAGGGAAGTTTTAACACGTGTTTATTAGAAGATGACAGGTCTGGAAAATACATGCCTCAATCACAAAAAAAAAAAAAAGGAAAGAAAAAGAAAACCCAAGGTAACCTTTTTTTTAAAAAAAATTCTCTTTAAGCAAGCAATTTTATTTCTGATAAAGGATATAGAGCCCAAATCTATAGATATTTTAATAACAATTATACAGTAAAAATATTATCATTAAAATTAGAATTAATTTTATTATCATCAGTATTCAAGTTATTTTGTCTAGTCTAGACATTGTAGAATTATTTTTAAATGTGCATTAGTGCCTTACTCTATATATGTCTGTGGACCCACATGTTCTCAGTGGCCTGAGGAAGCCAGAAGTGGGCTAGTTCCCCTGGAATATAGTTGTGAAATGCTCTGTGGTGCTGGGAATTGAACCTGAGTCCTCTTCTGAGAGTAGCCAGTGTTTTTAACTGCTCACCACCTCTCCATCCTCAACATTGTATAGTTTCCAAAGCTGAAAGTTAGTAAAATTACAAAGAAAACCACAAACTGCCATTATTTGCACAGGTTATAATATTCTACTCCCCAAAGATTGGTAAAAACCAACTTACTTTTAACAAATAACTAAGCTACTACATTGATTGTCAGAGAAAAAAAATCAATATCTCTTCTGAACACTACTGAGAATTTACAATGAAGGGAAGTCTCAACAATGAGAATAAATAAATAAATAAATGCAGTATTTGTTCATAAACATAACAAAATAGGTGAGAAAAGCAATGAAAACATACAGAAGTTCATCAACAAAGACATACTCTGTTCCTTGACTTGTGATCAAGTATCTTCACCTATGGCCTCGGGGCTACCCACTAAGACTCTCAATTTAGTGCCTTAATGATATTCAAACACCCTGAAAAACAAACATGGTGTAAAATACTCTGTGTTCTCAGCCCCCAACACAATCTGGAGTTGAGGGACAGACGGAAGAGTAGGCCGGGTGTCTGCCTTCCTCCTGGTTAGCATCAGAATATGCTAGGAGCTGCAGTCATTGAAAGAATGCAGCTTGGGTAGAAAGATGAATGAGTGAACAAATCAGTTCTTCCAAGTCTGGCACATGGAGAAAGCTACTGTGAAAACTCACGATCCAGAGGACGGGAATGAAAAGCATTTCCCACAGTGAATCAAGAGGAGAATTATATACAGATCAACTTTAAAAATTTAAAAGTCAAAACTACAAACACATTAGAGGGGATTGGAAATGACTTAGCAGGTAAGAGCACATACTGCTCTTGCAGAAGACCTGAGTCTGGAAATCAATATCCATATTAGATGGCTTGCTAGGGTGTCCAATACCTTGGCCTTCAGAGGCATTGCCCTCAGGTGCATGGACGGACACACACACACACACACATACACACACACACACACACACACACACACACACACACACACACACACACACACTTTAAAATAATAAAAATAAATCTTAAGAAGGGGAATACATTTTAAATCTATTCTCTTTAAAAATACAAATATCAGGGCCTTGAGAAATGGCTCAGTGGTTAAGAGCACTGGTTGCTCTTCCAGTACCGAAGTTCAATTCTTTGCACCTACATGGCAGCTCACAACTGTCTGTAGCTCCCCTTCCAGAGGACTGGACACCCATGGAAAAACACCAATGCACATAAAATAAAAACAAATTAATTAAAAAATACAAGTATCAGTGAGTGAAAGACATAATAACTTTAAAACACAGCAAACAGAGGGGAGACAACTGGGGTCGCAAAGAGTACCAAGTATTAATGACAAAGCAGTGAGCAGGAGTAGCCAGGCCTCTCTAACCACTAACCAACCTCATTTGGATTTCCGTCCCCACTGCATGTATTAAAAAGTTCCCTGCAGGCTCTGAAAAAGCTTTAGGTCCCTGATAAAACAAAAGCTATAAAATCAACATTCCTAGAACATATGCCACCAGCCCTCATATTCCCTGTTCAAGAAGAAGTAGCTGAGACACGTAGAAAGCCCAGGGCTGACTACCCTGAGCGGATGAACAAATGCCAACAGCTTCCTAACTCTACACTTGTTGATATGTGAGAAAAACAAACCCTTATTTTCTAAGTCACTGTTAAACTTGTTGCTATTCCTTACTGGGACCATATCCAAAATCTAGCAATACTTTTAAAAGCATAATATAAGCCTAGCATGAGAGGCTGAAACAGGATTGTGAGTTCAAGACCAAAGAGGTCTCCAGAAGCCTAAGCAAACAAACAAACATCATAAAACAACAGGGGCTGGAGGCTTAATGGATAAAGACACCAGTGGTGCCAGGATGGGGACCCAAATTTGAATCCCCAGCACTCACATGAAAAGCCAGACATGGCTCCTCATGCACTGTGATGGGCAGAGAGAGGAGGAGGGCTGGGGTTTGCTGGCTGTTGATTGAGCTCCAGGCTAACCCTGTCTCAAGGGAATGAGGTAGAGTGATAGAGCAGGACTCTTGACATCTTGGCTCTGTATGGACACGTGCCCAGAGACACACATGTGCTTATACCACATACCATATACCACATACATAAAGGGAAAGGGGGCATCAAATAAGCTTAGAAAGGACAAACAGTAAAGAGGAGTCCCTTTAGCCTTCAGATTGGCATCAGTACAAAGAACAAATGCCCAGAGCCATATGAAGGGAACCATTGCCACCATCTGTGATGTCCCTTAGCACCTGTATTTTGAAACATCTATTTTTCAATCACCACTTAAAGTGGCTCTTCCCTTTACCCAAGTTTTATTACTTATTGCACTTCATGTGTCAACTTTCCCTCACTTTCATAAACATACCTCAGGAAATTAGCTTAGGGGAAGAAAGATTTAATGCAATTTCAGGGTTTTAAGTCAAGGCAGGTTCTTCTGCTCTGGGGCCATGATAAAGTAAGTAGAGAATCATAAAAGATAGAAAGAGAACACTGATTGGTTGTCCAATACCAATGATGAGTCCCGAAAGCATACATAAAACTAACATTATACACACTGAGCAGGTTGTGTTTAGAAATACATATGTGTATACATACATAATACATACATAAATATATGTGCATGTAACAATAATTAATAGGAAAGAATCTAATAATTTGAAAGAAGGCAAGGAGTGGTGTACAAGAGGCTTTGGAAGGAGGAAAGAGGAGAAAATGATGTAATTACATTATAACCTCAAAAATAAAAGAAACAATTTGAAAAAGATATGCTACTTTTGAAATGTAAGATTTTAGACATATTATTTCCCAGTAAATAATTTCTGAGTGAATAGAAATGAATTTCTAGCTGAATGGGTGATCCCAATTTTGTTTAACAAATAGCAAACCCATAAACACATTTTTCAAAAGCTTAGACAACAGTATTAGAGGATGGACACCCGGTGTTAAAAACAGACATGTCTCAGGAGAATAGTAATGACCTAGGATGGGTATGCAACGGGCTTATTCTGTTTTAACATCTCTATGTCATTTAAAAAAATTTTTTATAAACATGCAGTTACTGGGGGATTTTTGAAACCAAATATGTGAAAATCTTCCTTACATGTTTGGCAGTTGGGAGCTGTTAATATAACTCATCTATAGTGACAGAAAGCTCACACTGAAGTAAACTACTGTCGACTGCTTCAAGAATGCCAGCTATAAACTTCAGGAGCCTGGGCCAGCTTGAGAAGGGCTATTCAAAACCCATTAAAGTGAGGTTCAAACCGTGTCAAGGCGATCGCCTTGCATTGAATAGTCACTTTCTTGGGAGGGCAATGCAGTTCAAGACTTGCATGATAATCAGGTACTTATGCATGCCACTGCTGCAGGTTGCCTTGTGGGTAACCAAATCCATTAAGAGCCATGACTGCAAGAATGAAGCTGATTAGGATCATTAAATGTAGATAATCATTAGACTGATCCCCACATGCTATTTCTAAAGTCTTCACCAAAGAAGCTGAGCTGATGGAGTAGTGTGTCTCCAAACACAGTTTCTACCAGGTCTCCGCACCATGAGCCACACCTCACAGTATTCACATCCAATCAGTTCTCTCTTCTCTACTCTGAACTGGCCCTGGAATGCAGCTTTAACCGACAGTATGCTGTGGAAATGATGCAGGTTTAGGGTCAGTCCACAAACATTGCAGCTTTTTCCTTTGAAATCAGCTACCCTATAAAAATGGCAAGTGGCCAAGACCACCTGACTATGAGATTATAAATAAATGTTATGGGGAGGGGAGAGGTCTCCAAAACACAGCTTCCAGAAGAACATCTACTTGCTACCAGCATGAGCAAGTACTAGGCCTCTGGAGGTTACCACAGCAATTGCCAAAGAAACCACAAATGATGTCTGCTCCACTGAGGCAACATTCAAAACTTTGGGAATTAACAAAGGATCATTTCAACCCTCTAGGTTTGTGGTCGACCATATGTAGCAATTGATAACTGGAACAATACCCTGCTTTCCAAGAAGAAAGTGGTCTCAGGGAGGGATCAACAAATGTTATGCTGTGGAGGCAGAGGGAAGGAAATACTAGCCTGCTTATAGAGATCTGGTAAGTGATTTAGATTATTAGTCACAGTGTTCTCTCTTTATATGCTAATTTCCTGAAATGCACTACCTCAAAGAAGATGGTATTACTACACTATTTCAGAGGTGAAGAAATTGAGGTTTCAGAGAATCACAGAATCTAGTTCAAGATCACGTGACTTAGTAAGCACTGGAGCCAAGCTGCTTTGAGGCTACTGACTCACCTGGGAAAGAGCAATTGGAAGACTGTATCATCATAGTTAGATACTCATAGGCTAATCTCCATGGGTTGCAATAAATATGAATAAATAGAGATGCTGATTTCTAGAATTCTAGTGTTGAAACCATAGTTCATTGACTTCCTTATGATGCTATTAATATAACACAAACCCAAAGAAAGGATTCCATATTGTTCAGTTAATCTACTGGGCACATAAAACATATGCCCCAGGTCCTAGATGCTAGGAAGAACGATGGAAACACAGTTTGCTGCCTTCAGAAATATCATAGTCTATGGAAGGAATGAGAAAAATCACAGTATAGTGTGATGCTTCAGATAATCTAAATCTATACTAGGAAGTGTTTTAAGAGCAGGTTGGAGATAGCTTCTGCTGTATCAGTAATTGCCCTGTATCTTAACATAAGCTCAGATCTTTCCGTGTAAAATGCTTAGATTTGTATATTAGCACTGCAAGTACTTCACTGAACCCACAAGAAGTGGTCCATAGCACCACGTGTAATTTACAAATCTAAGCTGAGGCTTCAAGACTCCCTAAGGTGACCTTTTCCTCAACAAAAGGCAACCTCATCTGAGCCACTTGTCTGCACAGTGGAAAGAGCAGGCTCTGCAGCTGGACTTGCCATATGACAGAGAGTCCAAAATGTCAAGGAGCCATTGACTCCCAAGCCCGTGCCAATGCAGAACAAATATGGGTTCTTGCCGTGGTGGAGCTGGGCTCAGCCCCAAAGTGCCAGATGGTACTGAGTGCTCAAGAATAAAGCCATCTGCAGAACGACGCCTTCTACGGCTGTTACAATTTGTACTGATTACCAGCCTCCATCAAAATGCCTTTAGGATGCTTATCCACCAATAATCCTGCCCCCTTCGCTAAAGCTCTGAATTGAGGACCACATTTTTGCTTATAAGAATGGGACAAGCATATTGAATAAATATTCCCCATGCTACCCACTGATGAATGTCTTAACCTACATTATTCCATCTACATAGGAATCTCACAGACAAGTGGATGATTTAGACCCTGTTAGGAACACAAGTAGCTATATGACATTGACCCTAGTTTTGAATTAGAGCTGAAGGCTTAAACTATCACAAATATTAAATACAAATTTATTCGGTCAACTAGGATTGCCACACCTCCTAAACACACACAAATCAGACTTTCATGATTCTGAATTTGAATTCGTGAACTGAATTTGGCACAAATTCAACCACGTTCAAATATTTGGGTGAAGCCTACAAACATAATGTTTTCTGTTATTTATTTAAGCCAAGCTGGAAAGATGGGTGACACTTTACAGAAGTATGTTCACTAGGTACTACTCTTTACTGAATCAATTTTGGCTCTAGTAGGTTGATACATTATTTCTTCGCAGCACTCAAAGCATTAAGGTACTCATAAAATGAGTTAATGACCCATTTAAAAATGTCCTTTATGGAAAAAAAAAACCACTTTTCTATTCTAAGAAACTGACATTACATTATCTTTAACGTTATAATATGATAGAATCTGATAACATGTAAGCCCTGGGCAGCCTGGAAGTTGCATGGTGACCAACAATCTATTTGTTACTGATTTTTTTTTTCAACTACAAACTGTCAAGATTCTATCTTGACTCAACAGGCCCACTTTATGTGGTAAAGCTCATAGATTACAACGGACTGCTTCCTGAGATGGTTCAAGGGATTCTTGAACTCACTGAAATTTCTGCAGTGATAATCAAAGCTCTCTATCAGCTTTTGGCAACAACTGGCTACTCAGAAACATTTTAAGGACATTTGTGTCAGAAGGAATTTAAGGAAAGGTGGGCAGGCACCTGACTTGGACTCTCCCCCTCACTCCAGTGAGCTATTGGGCGGCAGAAGATGGTCAGAGACACCTGGAATGTTGTAAAATAGAGATGACTGGGAAAAAAAGGTTGTATTTCATTGATCAGTGTGCATGGTATTACTCCACCAATCAATGTGGGATCACCCACTGTCACAGCACAGGGATGCTGCCTAGTGGAACTGTTCCTCATGCAATCTCTTCTCTGTCTACACTTTCTCCTTTAAAACCATTAGCATTGGTCCTTTTATTGTCAGAAGACAGAACCCGCCTTTAAAAAGCCCAAGTGTGAGGCCATATAAAGTTCAACATGCTCTATGGTCTTCGTGACCCTTGCCAATAAAATTAGATATTCTTTCGGGAGGAGCATGTCAAGGGCAGGGCACTTTATTCAGACCCTCTTATGAATGACTATACTCTCATTCTGACAATTTGTCCCAAAGTAAACACTGAAGGGCTGTGTACAAGATCAATAAGGCCCTTGTATCTCTATATGCACTGGATTGCAACATAATGCACTAGAACCTTCTTCTTTGTAACTGACATGGAAAGCAGAGCTCACTGACTAATGCTGCTGGCTGGAGGGTTGGAGAAGAGCTTGCCTTTTCCTGAGAACACTTCATCGTGACTGGCTGAGAAAGTACAGTAAAATTATGGGAAAATTGTCTTTTAAAAAAAATGGAGGGTCAAGTAAGTTTTATTTTTTGCCTCTGAGTGACAGTATATGGTTTTGTTGCCTGTAGAATGGGAACTGGCTTTCTTTTGTGAAGTTTTACACAGCGCCCCGATCCTCTCAGATGTTCCTCCCCCAAATAGCTATCTTACATTAGGTCTGCTCTGAGAGGTTAACCCTTAGAGACTAAAAGGCTCAGTACCAATGCAGACATAGGTAGAAGCTGGATTTACATGTCTGATGCTTAAATTTCAAAGCCTTCTAATGCAGGCTGGTTCTCACACTGTAGCTAGTCTTCAGAGCACAGTGGTTGCTCTTACACCTCAAAATGAGTGGGTCCCTTAACCTGCTAGATCTCCACCCCACCCCACCCCCAACCAAAGGCCTAATTTCACAGTGCCAAGGCCAATTTCGTCCTGTTCTATTTATGTAAAACAGTGACACCTAGTGGTCAGGAAGGCAAATCACAAACCAGAATCCTCTAGTGACAATACCCACCCTTCCACCCTTCCCTAGCATTAGGGGAGGAGAAAAAAAAAGCTCCCTAAGGAGTTTAACCCTCTTCTTGGATGAGCAGTAAGGCACCCAGTGGTACACCCAGAAGAGTAAGAGTAACATCAGTGAGCTAGACTGCTCCAGATACCCTGGGAAAAGGCAAAACCAGAACCCTGGCCAAGGGCTGCAGGTTCCATGGGAAACATGGAAAGTATTGGTGTCCTAAAGAGGAAGTGGGAGCCAGTGGGGCCACCACAGCTTCCAGTAGGCAATCAAGGACACTTGAGACTAGTCCAAAGGATGTGGAATGAATGACATACTGAGAAAATTGTATCAATAATGGAGATGGAAAATGAGCTGCAAAGATGAATCACAATCAAATATTCCCTCTGTCTTCAGGCTGTGAATAGAGAGCTAAGATCGGTTACCCTTCCCTTTTGTTAGAGTCAGCTACATGTGTCTGACAAATGCCAGGCACATAGTAAATGATTAACGAGACGGGGGCGGGGGGGGTTGATGAGAGATGGGGAAAGGAGAGAGAGGAAGAAGAAGGGAGAGGGAGGGAGGGAAGGATGGAGGGAGTGGGAGAGAGAGGATGGAGAAAGGGAGAGAGAATATGAATCAGAACAGATAAGTACCTCAGTGAAGACTACATCAGATAAGAATTACAATAGTTACGGAAGCTTTTAGCAAACTGGATACAGGTAAATCATGGTAGTCACATAGCTGATACCCACTATTCAAAGTTACTCTTTCATTAGCACTGCCATTTAGCATGTGTGAAGCCAAAGTGCAGTGCAGAGAGGGGCTGCAGAGAGGGTAACCCAGATCACCTGACTCCAGGACCCTAGGTGGTTAAGTTCAAGAGAACGACTTCACCGTATCAGAAAGACAAATCAGGACCCTCCTACAATGATTTTGTTGCACAGAGAGCCTGTCCTTACAAGCCCCTGCAGTGGGCTGACCTGGGAAGTCACATGGCCCCTTAGGTAGCTGCAGGGAGGCATGAAGCCCTCCCCTACCCTAAGGACATTGTATTTTTATAAATTTAGCACGTGGATGTGGTACATGACGAAGCTCTCTCTTCATGTGCTCATTCCTCTACTTTTTTTTTTTTTTTTTTTTTTTTGGTGTGTGTGTGTCAATATAACAAGTTTATTTTTACTAATTATTTAAACATACATATTTGTGGGGTGCACAGTAAAAAAAAATCAGATACACATAATTTGATAATCAAATCAAGAACACTAGCAATTTTGTGCCTATACATTGAACTATACCCCATAAACATTCATGCTTCTTACGGTTTAATACAGATTGTTTGTTAAGACAGGTTATTGCTTTGTCATCCAAGCTAGCTACAAATTCACTATGGAGCCCAGATTGACCAGGAACTTATGACCTCCTACCTGAGCTTCACTAGTTCTAAAAGTATAATGTGTGTTAGCATGCCTGGCTGAATAAAAACAGAAAAAAGTATTAATATTCTTAAAATAATAAGAGTCTATCATTATCTTAAGAGATCCTGGGAATTACCTGAACTAATTATTTCTTTTTACACATTATTTCATTAGCAACAATAATGTAAACCTAAGACCAACCACATTACAGGACAAGCCCATGACCTGGAGCTGGGAGCTTCATGATTTTTATTTGTTTGTTTCACTTTATTTTTTTATTGTTGTTTTATTTTTACTTACTGGTGTTTGTTTTTGTTGAGGAGAGATGTTTAAGATAGAGAAAGAATGTGAAGTTGGGTGATAAGGAGGTGAAGAGGAGCTGGTAGGAGTGATGGGAGGGGGAATAATAAGATCAAAATCTATTCTATGAATGTTTTTAATAAATTAAGAGCATAGGCTGGGTGGTGGTGCACACCTTTAACCCCAGCACTTGGGAGGCAGAGACAGGAGGATCTCTGTAAGTTCAAGGCCAGCCTGATCTACAGAGTGAATTCTACGACAGGCTCCAAAGCTATAGAGATACCCTGTCTCAAAAAACAAAATAACAACAACAAAACATAGTAAAGAAATCTAAGGCCATAACAGCAGCTTGGCTTGCCTTCCTAGTCTCCTGGTCATTCTAAATAAGAGAGCAGAAGACAAGGACAGGCTCAACTGCTCATAGGCTCACCCTGCAAGGTTTGTTTCAGTGTCTGTCACCTGAACATGATGGGAGACTAAAGGTATTCAGTGACCTTTTCAGACCCAACCATATTGTCAAAAGGAAAGATCTTTGCTATCCCTGGTCCCCCAAATGAAGTCATCTGTGAAGGAAACCAGATACCGAGTGCCACTCAAAACCACTCCCAAACTCCTGATCTGAGAGATTCACCACGATGGCCTCAATGGAGAGTGTTTGAGTAGAGTTGGGGAAGAAGGACCTTAAGCCAGAAAGTGAGTACAAGCTACTACCCCTCCTTAAAGGAATATCTCTTTATTTTGCTTCCTCCACTGACAATGATAAAGAACAGCTGCTGTCCTAGTTATGATAAAACACCATGACCAAAAACAACTTGAAGAGGAAAGGATTTATTTCAGCTTACAGACCCACATAATACTCTATCACTAATGGAAGTCAGCACAGGAACTCAACCAGAGGGGAGCTGATGCAGAGGCCATGGATGAGTGCTGTTTACTGACTTGTTCCCTGGGGTTTGGTCAAACTGCCTTCTTATTGCACTCAGAGCCATCTGCCCCAGGATAGCACCTTCTGCAGTGAGCTGGGCCCTCACACACTAATTAATAAACTCCCACATAGGCTTGCCTACAGTCAAATGAGATGGGGGCATTTCTCAACTAAGGTTCCCTCTTTCTAAGTGCCTGTAGTCTATGTCAAGTTGACATAAAACTAGCCATCACAGTTGTCTAATATATTAAAGGCACCTAGAGTCTCTGTATATCCTTAGTTATGAATCACAGAAGCTTTCTTTAATATGAATTTCCCCTACTTTGGGATTTGCACTCCTCATACCCTTTAGTTGAGAATTATGCATGGTTATATTCTGGGTCTAGTGTAATTTAGCATTTACAATCCATGGCACCTCTGGGCCTGGATCACCTCCCCACATGATACTGTTTTCATTTCTGTGCTGACAAACAAACCATTTTAACTGTCACTTAAACACCCAGTTCAAAGTCTACTGTTATTTTAGCTCCATATTGTCAAACAGGTGGATTTATAAATGTGTTACCTGAAGGAAACGTTCCCCCAAATAGCAGAAGCAGAGACTTTATTTATTTATAATTATTTGTTAGATTTGTACAAATGTTCCTGTTGCTAGAAAGCCTCTGGCTAAATACAAATTAAAACACTTTTGAATGTAGTGAAAACAGCAGTGGCATCATTTTAATTACCCATTGGGGGATGCCAGGCAGCAGAGATGTATTCATTTCCTTCTTTGCTTGTATAATGTGACTGCCTACTTAGGGATATGAACCTCCTGTCTGCCTGTTGATGGGGGCTGCCTGGCCACATAACCCATCTTTATGTGATTCCAGCTTTCAAGCACACCAAGCACATGGTCTGAGAACCAAAAAAAAAATGACAAAAACACAAGAGAAATTCATTTTGTCATACATTGGGAGTCACAGGACCCATCGTCCCTTCATAGTGACACCCTGGTGGTGCTCATCAGACCCTGCTATTTTCTTCCTCTTTGAGGGCTTTATAGTGAAGTAATTCTGGGTCTATGTCCTGGACCACAAGACACCAGCTTTTTTCTTTTGATTTCTGATTGCCATACTCATTAGACTAATTGATATAAACAAGCTCTTTATTGGGACCAAAGTGGGTTCAAGGGACCTCTCTCTGTTAGAGATGAAGGTTACAGTGTTCAGTATATGGTAGGCAACTTGATTTCATTTATCATCAGTCACTGAGGGATATTAATACCATCCACACTCACTCATGAAATTATTTTCAGGATAAAATGTGGGAGACAATACTTCAACTATATAAAGAATACACAAATACAAAACTGAGAAGGAACAGCCCAGATATCCTCTAGTTTGTGTAGAAAATTGAACTGATTCATACTGCAAGGTAATGTTTGCCCAGCTATTCCACTGGCAGGTGTCACTTGGCAAGCATTTGGGAGTTTTGATATCCAAACGATAGGGAAAGAAAGTTGCTCTGGGGAATAAAAGCTTCTTTAAAAACAATTAATAGATGATTGGGCATTTCACGTATGCAAGGGTGATATAGTTGAATCAATATATATGCCACTCAGCTAAAGAACAGGAAAGTGCATAAAACTGAGTAGGTAGGGAGGATCTGAGAGGAGTTGGGAGAGGGGAGAAAACATGGCCAAAACATATTACATAAAAATTTTAAATAAAACCTATCTAATAATAACAATAATAATAAATCCCTGTGATGCTGATGAAACCTTTGGTGGAGCTTCTTCTAACACACCTTGCCCTCTCCTAGTTTCTCTGCATATGGACTTGTCTCGAAACAGTATCTCACAATACACACATACCTTACATTTATGATGGTTAGCCTTGTCAACTTGACAGAATCTAGAACCACCTGGAAGATATGCCTCTGGGCATGCTTGTAGGGAATTATCATGATTACATTAATTGATGTGATCCTTCTTATGGATGGTAGTCAGGTGAGGGATCCTGGACTACACAAAAGGAAGGCTGCTTGAGTAATACATGGATTCATTCTTCCTGCTTCCTAACTGTAGGCTCTATATGCCCTGCTACTTCAAACTTCTTCACCCTTGACTTCCCCTCCATGATGTATTGACCCTGGATTGTAAGCCAAAATAAACTATGTCTCCCTTAAGTTGCTTTCTTGGGGGTATTTTAGATATAAACAAAAGTAACCAAAACAGTATCACTTATATGTCTGAAAAATGATAGTATAGATGGTATTATATTGCATGGACTTTGAGGCAACATTATTTTCCTTTTCTTCAGAGTTTCATACATGTACCTAATGTGTTTTGAGTCACTTTAAGATAATTCTTAAATGGGACCAGGACAAGATAAGGTCTTGTTTAGTACTGAACAAGATGACATTGGATGAACACATCATCATAGTTCCTCAGTAATGGACATAAGATCACATCTAACCACCTTACATCATCTTTTAGTGTCTCAATGTTAAGAGTTGTGCTGGGTTAGTAATTATCATATGGTCTCCTGAAATAAAGAAGGACCATCTAAAGTAACAATGAAAGCCACAGATCTCTGATTCCATAAGTCTAACAGAAGAACCCAAAGGTCTGCACAGTTCCCAAGGTCCCTGGTTGCTGCAGTTTGGGTATGACTGGAGCACCCTGAAGACTGGCTTGTGTTGAGAGATGACGAGATGCACTAGTCACACCTTCCATTTCTGTGACAGAATGCTTGACATAAACATCCCAAAAGTGGGAAAGACATATTTTGTTCCATATGTTCAGAGGTTTCTGTGGACCACAGCAGCTATGTCGATTCTGGATTTGAGGAGGGGGATATCATGATGGTAAAGGCATAAGGCAAAGGCTATTCACCCAAGGCAAACAGGAAACAAATTGAAGAGAAGGCTCCTGGGACCAGGTATAGCCTTTGATGGCTCATGTTTGTGACCTGCCTCCTCCAACTAGCATCACGTTCTGAAGTTTAAAAAAAAAAAAAAAAACACCACATGAGGGCCAATACACTGGAGGCTGAAAAGGCTGTTTCATATCCAAAATATGCCATGGGGATTTATAAGAGGACTGGGTTGTTGAAGGCTTAATGCCTCTCTGCAGGGACTGGGTTCATGTTCTCCATAGTTAAGGCGTGCTTGTTCTTTCTGTACTGGAGTTACCAGAATGGGTTGTTGTGAGGCTAAGCATCATGTTCTGTCTGCTGTATTCACACATTTTCCCTTCTGCCTTCCACCACATGATCAGGCACTTCCTAGAAGCATGCCTTTGGCTCTAGAAGAAGGAGCTAAAAAGAAATCTATTTTCTTTACAAATTATGAAGTCTTAAAAATATTAAAAATTAAAAAAATCCAAATTACTCAGTCGTGTACATTTTGCTTATAGCAACACTAAACATATTAAGATGCAGTTGGTGCTGACATGGTTGGTCTAGAGCTACTTGTGATGATCACTGTTTCATGCTCCATGTTAGAGAGGAAGGGCATTTTATAAGGGACAAACACTCAGAGTTTTACCAAATACCATTGAATCATTTTGCCAAGCAGCTGAACTGAAAATTTTAGGTGCTCAATTCTCTAAATTGTCACCCACATTGCAGAAGCATCTTTTTCAAAGTTGCTACTTAACTCTTCCCCACTAGGAAATAAGCTTTTTCACGCTTATCAGATTCAGCACACAGCATCCTGGGAAGGCTGTAATGAATGGATGGATAGCTGGCCGGGTGTCTGAATTCCTCTGAAGCATCCCAACCCATGGGGATGAAAAGAGTTAGGTATGTGAGGGGAAAAAAAAAAGAAAACTAAAATTCCTTCTATAAACAGGATGTGCTTGGTGATCCTACTTATTAATTTCTTGCATTGTAAGCTCTGTTAGTCCCAGCTCTACGCTGCACAGCCAAAGTGGAGGTCATTCCTCCCTCGCTCTCTCGGGACCCACCAGAATGTGTTTCCACGTGAGCCAGGCACTGGATCTTGCTCCTTTTCATTATCTATAACTTGGCCATCACTGCTTCTGGTTCACATGCTGATGATGGTCACAATGGTGGCAACAACAGCTTCCACTGGCTGGAGCAATGTTCCAAGGACTCTGTACAGGACCCACTTCTTCACCTGTCACTGTGTTCCATGTCATGATTATGCTTCTCATTATTTAACAGATAAAGGTACAAAACTCCCAGCAGGGGTAATGAAATCCAGAGCTGACCGGTTTCCAAGACCAAACTTCCTCTCATTGTCAAGCCGGTCAATAGCTGATGCTTTCTTTCTTCACACACAGCAGGATTCTACTTTAGGGGAAATTCAACCTCAGCATTGTTTCTATCGATTCTGATGACATTATTCCCGAGGATTCAACTTTATGAAGGCAGAAACATACAGAGCATTATTTGAACAACATATTTTTATTTCCTAGAGGAAACTAGTTTGGTTCAGTGGCCCAAATCTTCAACATGAAGGCTGTTAAGGAGGGCTGAAAATAAACATGAAATTTAATTTGAAAACATATTTCCTGGCTCCCCTCTGTCAATCAGATGTCTATTTGGTGTATGCCTGCATCTAATGGTTGGGAACTTTAACTGAACAGAAGCCTTCCACAGCCAGTCAGGATCACTACACCACAGGCCATTCACATGCAGTGGGTGTTGCCTCGGCTGCATCTTATTTTTTGTTTGGGGAGCTATGGAGAGAGAACATCTTTGCTGCAAATTGTGCTATGAGACAAGATGAATGATCATCAGAACACAGTCTGCAAAATTTAGAAATATGGATAAAGAAAAGATATTAATATCCTTTCTAAGGTAATCAGTACTTTTTGTTTGACAAAAAAATTGCCAACTGTTTATGGTTTATGCAAATAATATATGTTAATGCCAAGGAAGCACAGTCTATAGCTTTGCATACAAGTGTTTGTAGAAAATACATGCCAATACATTTTAAACCTCCTCCTCATATAAACACAGAGATTTCATAAATATACAGCACCTTGTTCTTAAAAACATTTATTATAATTTTATGCAATGCAAATCACATTAGAATAAATTATTTCTTGCTTAAATGGCAAAGTCAGCAAAATTACAGGGAGATATAAAGTCCCAGCTATTGTGTGCTCTTCAGTTATATCAAAGTGGAGCTGACACACTCCTGGATGACACTCGAGGATGCTGTTAGCCAGTGAGGCCCCAGGTTGCTCATTCATCCCAGGGATCCTCTGTGCCAATGGCCATCCAATCTTCCCTTTCAAAGCAAACTTTTCCTGTGGGTTGACAGTGAAGACTTCTAGCCATGATGTTTTAAAGTATGACAATCAACCCTGATGACTAAGAGTCATGACTGAAACATTTTAAAGTGATTGATTAGCAGTCCGAAGATGGGGAAAAAAAGGTATCTAACTAAAGAGTCATTAATACTCTAACCATATAATCTCACTCATGAGTAATTAGTTCTCAAAAGTGTTGCTGAAGACCCACTGTGTGTCAGATATGATTCTGTCATGGAAGTGAAACAATAGGCATGATAGACAAAGCCCATGTCCTTGTGGGATTTAGTCTCACGGTGAGTAGAGTGTAAAAACATCAGAGGCTAACAAGTGTTCTACCTCCACAAGTGAACTGAAGGAGAGTTATCTTTGATGGGTAGTTTGGGAGTACTTCTCTTGAAGTAAAGGAAGACACAGCTAGGCATAAAAGGTAAGTGCAAATGTAGCCAAAGCACAGCAAAGTCAAAGGTTGAGGGGAGAATGGTCATGAGGGTGATCTGGTGGCAAGAAACAGAGGAAGAAGAAGGACAGATGTGGGCCAGGTTGGCTGGAGTCCTGGAGGCCACAGAATAGAGTTTAGCTTTCATTACAGATAGACGAGGAGTCACTGTTTGCACAAGACACTGATATATTAAGAGATTACACTGTATAAACAAAGGATTAGGAAGTAGAATGAGAGCCCCATCAGGAAGGCCATCCATACTCTGGGTAAGAGATGAAGGCAGGCTGAACTAGGTACTAGCAGACTTGTAAAAAGGAAGCCCCATTTCAGTTACAGCATTGAAAACTACAAAAGACAGGCCTTGTTGACAGGCTAAAGAGGGAATAGACAGACCAAAAGAGCCAGGCATACATGTGGTCCTAGCATTTAGGAGACTTAGGCAGAAGAATTTCAATGGAGAAATGCAATGATGTGGCCTACATAAAAAGTTCAAAAACCAGTCAGGGGAGGATGAGAAGAAGGGAGAGATATAGTTCTTCAGTTTTGTTGTGGGTTTTTTTAAATTATCATTTTGTTTTGTTTTGTTGTTTCACTACAGCAGGTAAAAGAGTCAGGTTCTATTTCCAAAAGAAGTAGACACAAAGGAACCAAAACCATTTCTCCATGTAAAGACCAAGATTTTCACTTGATATTAAAGATGGACTCAGAGAAGTGGTTTGAGGGGCCAAATGTGCAAATATGGGGCATTAGGAAGATAAACTGTGCAGTGTGTTGGCCCATTACAATGTGTACCATCAGCATCATTGTTATTTCACAAAGCACTCCTGAAGAAGCAACCCAACAACCTGTGTCCTAGAACATCCCACTGCTGTGAACATTGCTTGTGACTGCTTAATGCATGTCAATGTGCCAACCATTTCAGAAATAATGTCCTCATTCACTTTATGTCTGTTTCTGAAATGTACAATTTCCAATCCTTAATCTATAAAACCATAGCCATATTGGGGGGGGGGGACAAAATGCTGTGGTTTTAGTGTTCCCACTAAAGTTATGTTGAAATTTAATTCCTGATGAACTTATAGAGAGATTTCATCCAGCTATGAGATTTAGAGTTGCAGCCTTGAGAGGTGGCCAGGACTAGATGAGGCTACACTGTGACTTTTCCAGCTTTTATGTAAGAAGAGAGGTGAGAATTGTCAGGATTTCTCTGTCTCAACATATAATACCCTGCACTGCCTTGATCCTCCTTGGAGCATCCTGGACAGCAAGAAACTTCTCACTAGGCACAAGTCCCCCACCTGGCCCAGACCTCCCATCCTTTAGAAGGATAATCTTCCTACAAGTTTACTCTTTAGAAGAACACACAGTCTGTGGTATTCAGTAATAACAGAAAGCTAAGACAAGGCATTTCTTCCACCTACAGAGCAGAGAAGCTAAATACACACAACATGGGCAAGCAGAGGCACATGAGACCTACATTGTAGATACTTCAAGCGAGGAATTCTCATTGAGGTGACAAAATGTGTACAAGCTGAGAATATGGTAGAAGACGAAGTGAGAAAGAAAGGCAACACAATGTGAGTGGTGCCCTGATTTTAGATTTGCAACGGCTTCAGTTCTGTTTTCAGCTAACAGTTTTTCCTCTGTGTTCTAAGCAGTAAGAGGAGAAAAACTTGATTTCCTCAACTAAGCTCTCCTTCCTTGAGGGAAGCTCATGTAGAGTATGGTAAATACCCCTGCCTCTGACTATACCTTTCTTACACATCCAAAGGAAATGGAGTGATTCTCCCGAGTGCCAAATTTAGAGAAAATGTCCTTTGTCCTCTCCAAAGCAAGCTGTCCATAGAATGCAGGACTTTTCTGTTCCTTCAGGCAAGTTCCCATGAAGACAAGATTATCCCAAGCAAGTGCCCCCCTGTGCCTAAGTGATTTAATCAGATGTCCTAGTTTCTCACACTGAGTCTTAGTCCCCATGTGCCCTTGATCAGTTATAAAGATGGCATGTGACCTGCCGTTAATCTGCCACTCTGTGCTCATTTAGAACTCGGGCGAAATGAAAGGGTGCTGCTATTCACTGTCCACCTACTCTGCCTTGAAAATTCAAAGAGGCACTTTGAAATTCACTCAAATTTTACATCACTCTAATACTCCTTACCTAAACAATCTTCCTTCAAGAAAAGAAACTAATGCCCAATGACATTAACTACTTGTCCAAGTTTACACAGCAACAAAGCCATGAATCCAAGCTTCTAAATCTGAAAATCAGTCAAAATGATGATGGCCCTGACTGCCAGCTCCACAGCTTTCAACAACTCTCCTCATTTTAACAACTTTTATACTGTGTGTATGGTAAAAAGAAAGTGAGAAAAGTTGGTACATAGTAGGCCAGATTCCCCTTGAGAGAAATGCCCACAGGTTACAGTCAGTTAAAAAACTAAAGAGAAATGAGACAATCTTAAAGGCAGCATAGTTGGTGGTTTCTTTTTATGCTAAGAACTAGTTTTTGATATTTTACTTCACTCAA
This sequence comes from Cricetiscus sungorus, assembly GCA_030556225.1. NCBI lineage: Eukaryota > Metazoa > Chordata > Mammalia > Rodentia > Cricetidae > Cricetiscus > Cricetiscus sungorus. The sequence continues at coordinate 84,095,759 of JANBXA010000007.1, read as the reverse complement.
TACCTGCAGTAAATTAGTAACTTCCACCAAAGTCAAAACAAAAAGCTAGCTTCATTTTTTATAAGGACCACATTTTAATGTCAATTATTCTGGATCTTACCAGTAAAAAAAAATCTTCCAGGGGATTTAGGCAAACATGCTTTGTTACAACCTGTCAATAATGTTATGGCTGCCCCTGGCCCACTTGGATAATGTGTGCACAAGTCATTGGTGCTTGTGAACATGGAACTAGGGTGCAAATTATAGTCACTTTGCTTATTGTTTGAACCTAGGACTTGAAGAGTCCAAGACTTGTGCCTCAATTAGTAGATGGGCTGATCCTATGTTTTCTGGAGCAAGTAGAAAGCTCAGTCTTGGAATTGTGTAATGTGCATGTGACCCCACAGGCAGAAGAACCAGAAGGCAAAAAGGAAAAGCCTGAGTTACTGGCTACCTTGAATCCTAGTGGCTTTCTGATGGTTGGTTCTGGTGTTTCATTCCTGCTAGGTTTTCAATTTCTGGTTCCAGCCTCTTGGAAATTCTGACTTGACTTCTTATTAACTTCCAGTTTATGTGTATGATGTTTTGTCACCCTTTCCTTATTTCAGCCTGCATGATCTCTTACTTGCACTTAAAGGCATGCCAACATAGGGCTTTTTGCTGGGTTGGAGGCAACACAGTGGATCATCACTGTCGGGAAGATGGCATATCCTGGGAGGTTTGAAAAGGGCAAGCTTGTCTCTGCTTTATAAAGAGATAACTGCTCTCAAGGGAATTATACAGCATGAGAGGTATTACAATAACCACCAATACCTCTAATACAATCATCCACTCTTCAGCCCCAGCCCTTTGCCCTCCATCTCACCTATGCATCTGTTCACTTATTGGACCTCACCAAGGTATTTTGTCACTAGTACCTGTGATGTTTCTCCTTCCTTCCACTTCCCTGTCCTGCAGGCTCACGTCCCTTTCTGAGTGCATTCAGAAGTACAATGTGCTCCTTATTTCATCAATGTTTTGATACCTTTGCCATCCCACTATGCCTTCATTTTGCTACTTCCATTGAGTGAAATGTTCTGCTCTATGAGGTTCACCCCACATCTTTGTGTCATAGGCTGAACTGTGTTTCCCTTAAATTCAAAGTTAAAGTCCAAAAACACTTTAGCATGTGCTTGCATTTGGAATCAGAAGACTAAGAGTTTATGAAGGGTCCTAATGCAATGTGACTTCTATCGTCATTAAAAGATGACAATCTCTCTCTCTCTCTCTCTCTCTCTCACACACACACACACACACACACACACACACACACACACACACACATACACACACACACACACGCACAAACACAAAATGATATGAAGACACACAGGAAAGAAAGTTTTCTATAAGCCAAAAATGGAATCCCTTAGAAGAAAAGAATCAGCCATCGCTTGGCCCTTCTAGCCTACAGAATGGTAAAATGGTACATTTCCATGTACACTCAATATGCTGTTCTTTGTTACAGTAACTGCACCATACTGATGCACCACCCATTCGCCTGAGTAGTGGAGCACTGCTGGAGAAAGCTACTCAATCAGACAGGTCACTATGATTTTATGCTGCCAGCGCTCACTAGACCTTTGGTGTTGCCTACAAATACTACTACCATCCCGACAACCTACACAGCCACTCTCCTTGGTGACAACAACTACCCATTTTTCAGTCTCTTCATATCTCCAAATGCACCTATATTCTGCTTCCTATTCTCTCTCAATGGCATCTTCACTCTACTTTACAATCTTGCAAAGGCTATCCAGTGTCCCTTCAACTTCCTATCCTATATGTACAATCCCAAACACATATCCTTCTTTTCATCACCCATGCTCATCCCCACCTCCATCACCTCTGCCTTCTTAAAATCTCTCCTCTACTTAAAGCCACTCCACCTCCACCAGTTTATTCCCAGCACTGATTTAAAAGTACGTAAGTCTTCTCTGGGCTATCTCAATATATCACTATAAAATAGGTACTATCCGAGCTGCCCATAATGAATGCTATTTACAGGTGCCAAGCACATACCTGGAATATCAGAGGCATGCATGATCTCACTTGAATTTCAATCACAGGGGCTTTTTGACATGCATATAAGGATATATCATGGATTGTTCGGGTAAGGGAGAGGAAACAAGTATCATTCTTCTCCCAGCAAGTAGCAAAAGAGTTTAAAATCTTTATTTTAATCCCTACACTCTGACACTCTGGTATAGGCTGTGTTGATGAGACCTCCAGGGAATAAAATATGTTCCTTGTCATATGAAGAGGCTGGAATGAGTTGTACAGCATAGGATGGGTGAGGGCACTGGCAGTGCCTGAAGTGATTTGCACACAGTATTGTCACTACAAATAAAAGTTAAGGTGCAGGTCCTCTCTTCACCACATGGTGAGAACATGTAAAGAAAGAAGTAAAAGCATTGTCCCGGGATAGCACGCAGGGAGGAAGCTGCCCCTGGAGTATGACTGAGCAAGAATGCCTGAGATTACAAACAGCTCCTCAGGTCAGATGCCATCATGAGGCAAACATCTGCCGAATCCTCAGCCTTCATCATAAGAACCAAGAGGTAGGGCACATAGACAGTTCCCAGCAGAATGAGCTCCTCCTTCTGTTACATGGCCAGGGCAGGCAGGGCTTTGTGGCATGCACAGTGCTGTCCATCAGCACCATGGACAGAGCCAACGGAGTCCAAGTCCAGGTGCACCAGGGGCCCAGAGGGGAGAAGAGCCAACAGTATGGTGTTAGAGTTTGAATCTGAAATGCCATACACAGGCCTTGAGCACCTGTTCTCCTGCAGATGGTACTGTTTTGGCAGGGTGTGGACAATGTAAGAGGTGGGGCCTGGATCAAGAAAGTCGGTAGCAGGTGGATCTGGGTTGACGTCAGCTTGGCAACTCCCTGTCATGGTCTCTGATTTCTGCTCTGTTATGATAGGAACAACCTCTGTCACATTCACTTCTATGAAGTGAGCTGCTTGGCAACGTCTTCCCTGCTATGATGGATAGAAACCCCCTGGAACTGTGAGCCAAGTTGTATCTTTCCATCCTTAAGTTGATTCTGTCAGGTATTTGATAACAACATGAATATAACTAACATGGGCAACATGTCAAGAGCTCATGGTCACCACAATGCAGCGTACTTTGCTAACTCACCTAACCTTGTCCCTTTCCTAAGTGAACCATGTATCATTTTACCCAAGTTTTCTGATGTTCTATACACTAATATGAATTTTTACATTTTTACCTTTTTTCCTTACAAAGGCCAAAATAAGAAAATCAATGAGTTAAAGAGCAATAACCTTGGGGGAAATATCTCTAAAATCATTAATTCAAGAAATAAAATATATAATTGTTAAAAGGAAAATGAAACAAAGCAGTTGTTTAACAGACTGTTGTATTTCCTGTCACTCATGCTCCTTCCTCCTTTTGGGCAGACAAGTAGCTATATCCTAACAGTGGAGCGACGTATACAGAAAGTCTTATTACTTTTGTCATTGAGAAGTTGAAACTATTTTACTTTAAAAACTTAAGTGACGAGGAAAACCAAAAAGCAGAAAACACAAATGCAAGGGCACTCCTGAATAAAAAAAAATCTTCTAGACTCAAAACTCTATTCTGTGGGATGGAACAAACTTGGCTGGAGGGACTCGACTACAGTCCTCCTCTTACCAGTGAGAAGAGGCCCCAAAGGTCCCAGATGATGTCTGAACCCACAGGTAACACCAATATACCATGGCATTCATTCCTAAGCCAATAATTTAAAATATGAAATAATTTCAAACATGGAATTCTTTGAGTACCGGGACAATGCTGCATCTGGACATAGATGTGTCACAAATGTACAAAAGGCATGGAACTAAAGACAAAGATCTATAAAGATGGTTTCTCTGAGATATCAGAAGCGCTGAGCTAAGGAAGCAGTCTGAACTACACAAAGGTCCTCAGCTTTGATTGTCTCACTCAAGCAACTGTAAAGAAAGCATGCAGGCAAGACAATTAGATCACAAGAAAAATATATGTAACAGCTTTTAAAAGGTGGCTGTTAAGGTATATAGCAAACAGATGGACACAAAGGTAGAAGAATTATTATTTGAAGAGTTCTTAAAAGTCAATGAAGAAAATATATTTAGAAGAAATTCAACAAAGGATATGAGTAGAGCTATTGATTCCCCTAAAAATACAAACTTCAGAGTCATATTCAGCATCACACTCAGAAGTGCAAAATATAATAAATTTGTTTTGCTGGGCCTGCGAAATGACTCAACAAATAAAGATGTTTGCTGCCAAGCCTGACAATCTGAGTTTGATACCCTGGACCCACATGGTAGAAGGAGAGAACAAACTCTCACAAACTGTTCTCTAACAATCACACACATACTGTGACATATATGCCCCCTTACAAATTAATAATAAATTCAAAATACAATTTTTCAAAAACAATTTTGGCTACTGTGTCTAAAGAAGATAAAAATAAGCATAGCTTCTAGTTTTATAGAAAAAATTAAAATGTTTTCAACATTTGCTGATAACTATAGTATAATGAAACCTTTCTTCTGAAAAACAATATATATCAAAACCCTGAAAGAATTTAACTATTTATCAGTTCCACTCACTTCAATTGATCTTAATCCTAATGTCCAACCATATGGAAAACAAGTCAATAAAAAGTTAATTAGATAAATAAAACTATGTCCAACAAACAAGGTGGAAAAGGCTTCCTAATGTTCCCACTTCCTCAGCTACTGTGCATCAGACCTTGTACTTGGAACAGTCCCACCCTTCCCAGAGCCCTAGGCAGGTTTCTCCAGCCAGTGGCTTGGAGATTACACAGATGGTCAGTGAGGAATCAACAGATTTGGTCATCCTTCACTTAGTCTATAACACAAAAACATCATAAGCTGGTATCAAAGAATAACTGTATATTTCTAAGAATCTAAACATGGGGTGGTCATCTCAAACCCCATGATATTTTCTTAGGCCTCCAGGCTATGATCAGACACACCAGCGAGTGTTAGATCTATTGACTGGAGCTGTTTCTCCTACAAACAGACCCATGATGTGTATGAAAGATATCTCTCCCATTATTAAAGAGTTTTTGTCTTTTGAATGACAAATCACTTCCTCCAGATCATCCTCTGAGCATGTGTCTAGTGGAGTTGAAATTTCATCTAGAGCCACAGTCAGTGAGTGATTGCTGGATTCTGTGGATTGATGGTCCTAGAACCACCAGCACAAAACTGATGGGCCATTTATTTTTGCAGGCAGAAATAACTTCAACACTCCTCCTGAATTAAGGGAAAAGGGACCAATACTCTCCAGGGGGAAGGGGGACTTCTTAATGTATTTCCCTTATATAAAGTCATTTTTCTGCAAAACAGATATAAGCCAATATAAACTGTACAGGGCTGCAATGGGACTCACCCATCTGTGGCTCAGGGCAATTGTTGAGGAAACTTGCTCAAAATGCAATAGATTAGCACCTGCATTATAATACCACATCTACATATATGAACAAGTCACAATCTTTCACAGTTTATTACATGGTATCTGCTGTGATTTCTCATAGGCTACAGGGTATTCCCTGGAGATACCACCCATAGACATGCTCTCCTGGTGCTTTTCCATCTCAAACATTCCTGAAATGAACCTAAAAAGACTCTGGGTGTGATCTTCAGCACTTAAAAGGTAAAAGCATGTGTGTATTTTCTAATGTCCCCAATTCTTCATTAAAAATCTTCATGGATGTTCTTTTTAGTCCTGTCTCATGATACGGAGTTGTCATCTCTTGTGGGAATTCAACATTTGTTCTCCTTGGCCAGTAATAATACAAATGATGTATTAAAAGAAAGATGTTTGGCACACTCTTGTGACACTTAGATGTCTACAGTATTGTAATTTACTCAGGATGCTAAAATGTACAAGTGGAGAAGATTGTAAGTCAGGGAAACTTGCTTCCTGCTAATCAGAGCTTGGAAGTCCAAGAATAAGACTCCATGTATGGAGAGGGATACCTTATGGGCTTATAGATGGTGCCTTTTAGCCACATCATCACATGGCAGAACTGTGGTTTTGTCTATCCCTAAAAGGGCACCAAACTAATTCACAATGACTCCTCCTATGACTTAATCACCTCCTGATACCATCGCCATCACACGAGGGATTTAGTTTAAATTATAAATGAATTTAGTTTAAATTATGAACTTAGAAAGACACCACCACACAGTCCACACCACACACAGCAGATAGCTTTGCAGCTTCCAAAGTCTTTAACACATTTCCACATGTGTACCACTAGACACCCTCCTCAAGTCCATGTTTACTTTCAAAGAAAGGTGGTCTAAACCTGGTGTACTGAAAAACCCAAGGTGGCCATGGGTGTGAAGATGAGAGTTTTATTGCTTCTAAGTTCTAGGTGCATGCTGAACATCTTGGTTCCTGCCTTCATAGATCATACAGTCTGATGAGGGAAGAGCAGGATCAAATAGCACCATGATCATATAATTATGAATCACAGTAAGAAGAGGCAACTCTGTACCTCCACAACATATAGACGCATGGCTAAGTAAGCTATGCTTCCCCACATTGAACAAATTTCTAATGTGCAGTAAAAATGAAGCTGTGTAAATAAAGCTAATTTCATAAAATATGCATTTAACATATATCAATAAATGAAAATAAAACTATAGGGTAGAGCAGATTGTAAAGTATACCATTTCCACTGGCAGGATGAACAATGCAAGGGTACAGAGCTCAAGCTTCTTTCTAGCTGCCATGTATCACCAAGCTTCTAACTTCGAGGCATCACCAAGCTTCTAGCTACTGTGTACCAATCACTAAGCTTGTAGCTACTATGGAATGCCACCTCTGTTCTAGGAAGGCCTTTTTTTCTATTTTACCCTCTGGCACAGGAGTGGGTCAAATCTGAACCACTGCATGTTGATGCATTTTTTTATGGTACTATGAGTTGAACCAAGGATCTCACATATGCTAAGCACATGCTCTACCATTGAGCTACTTCCTCAGCCTACAAATAAAATTGTATTGGAGCACAGATCTGCTTATTTGCGTGTGCTCAAAGACTATTGTTTACTCAATGCTACAATAGAGTTAAGAGGCCGCAGCAGAGGGCCGGGCAGTGATGGCACATGCCTTTGATCCCAGCATTCAGGTGGCAGAGGCAGGCAGAGCTCTGTGGGTTCACGACCAGCCTGATCTACAAGAGCTAGTTCCAGGACAGTCTTCAAAACCACAGAGAAACCCCGTCTCGAAAAAAACAAAAACAAACAAAAAAGAGGCTGCAGAAGACTACATAATCCTCAAAGATTAAAATGTGTATAATGTAACCTTCTATATAAAAAGTCATTCTATGTACTAGTCTACCCAGGAACCTGAAAACTCAGCTGCTGAAATTACAGTTTAATTTAAAAAAAGCAGTGTGTGCCAGTTTGCAGAAATAGTTTCCACACATCCTTCATTTTACTCCTTTAAGAGTTTAATAAATAAGGATGGCCAGGGTGCATGTGATGGTGGAGAAAGGGTAAGAGGGAGGGAAGGAGAGGAAACTGGAATCGACATGTAAAATAAAAATAATAATGAAAAAAAATGTAAAGAAAAAAAGAATTTAATAAGTAATATGATTAACCCTACTTTTCATTTGAGGAAACTGAGGCATATATTTAAAAGCCTTACTCAGGTAAAGTTTCTAGAAAAGGAAGGAGCCAAGATTCTAACAGCACTGATTCAAATAAATTTTGAGGTTCAGTTTTGCATCTTCAATCTCCTGAGAGTCATAGACACTACTCCCATGTCAACTTTAAATCATGTGATTCTGCCATAGACACAGATAATGAACACTATTAATTAGATTAGACACCAGTTGGAAACGATGTGGTACAGCCAGGGCAAACTAAGTGTCTGGATGGATCCTGGAGTCTCAGATGGTCAAAGACATCAATAGTACCTGGAGTAAGTAGATAACAATAGAAGTTTCTGGAAGGCATAAATTGTAGCTACCTTTAGTTCTTGGGAATTTTAGAAGATGGGCAAGTCCATAATGGGGGTACATAGTCTAAATAGAGCCAAGAAAGTGCGCAAAATGATCTACAGCACTAAAGTGCCATGTCCTGTAGAAGTAGGGATAAGGGCTAAGAATGTAGTATATCATAGTATACTTGGCTTTTTGCTTTGGGCATAGCCAAGCACTGCGTTCTGGTGTGTCTATATGCACATGCATTTTGTAACAAGTTTCTTTTATTTTATTTCTCCTTACATTACAATTAGAGTATTATATTGACTTTTTAATTATGCACATATATTGGTTATATTAAGTTTGTGTTTCTCATTTCAAGAGATACTAAAAATATTCCTTATAAAAATGGTCACTGGCTACAAACCCTTCAACCTATAATTTGTCCTGCCTAGAAGACATTCTGGGGTAAAGGTGGTGTAGAAATAGTGCAAGTGACTTACCCATTTGGATACCCATGAAGGCCAGGACCAAAAAGTGGGATATCCCAGAGACTTGGGATAGAATAAAAAACAAATGGAAAAAAAAAGTCAATGAAATGAGTCCTAATGATATTCTGCTATACTCATAGACTGGTGCCTAGCCCAGCTGTCATCAGAGATGCTTCATCCAGCAACCGATGGAAACAGATGCAGAGACCCACAGCTAAACATTAGACAGAACTCTAAAAATTCTACAAAACAGGGGAGAAAGGTTTGTAAGATCCAGTGGTGTCAAAGACACCACAAGAAGAGCCACAGAACCAACTACCCTGGCCTCATATGGGCTCACAGAGACTGAACTGACAACCAGAGAGCCTGCATGGGACTGACCTAGACCAGCTACATATGTTACAGTTGTGTAACTTGGTGTTCTTCGTATAGGACTCCTAGCAGAGAGAGCAGGAGCTGTCTCTGACTCTGCTGCCTACTTTTGGGACCCATTTATTCCATTGGATTATCTCATCCAACCTTGGTGGAAAAGGGGGTGCCTGGTCTCACTGCAGCTTGATAGACCATGGCAGCTGATATACATGGAATGCCTGCCTGCATCTGAAGAGAAACAGTGAAGAAGGAGTGGATATGGTGAGGGTGAAGGGTAGATATGGAGAAGGGACTGGGAAAAGATGAGAGAGGGGAAGCTTTGGTTAGGATGTAAAAACAAGAAAATCAGTAAATTAATTAAAAATGGACACTAGCATAAATGGCTCAGGAAAAGGATCAGATTAGTAAATGCAAGGAGTAGAGGAAAAGGCATGAATTAGTGCTTGAGAGCAGTCAGGGAGAAGAGCTGCAAATGCAGGGTGAGTCAAATGAGCCTGCAAAGATGCAGATTGTGTCAAAGTCTGCATATGCAGAGACTTTTTGACCAAGAAAATGATAAAGATGAAGTTTCAATTAACCCCGTATAAAATAGTGCACATTCAGTATTCATGTGATATCATGCTCATTTGTGTTTAAATGGCACTTTCATTTCTGTTCTGATTAAACAAAGCCCCCAAAATTTTCCACACAAGAACCTATAATGTCTGGCCCAGCCCTTTTTGGACAGAACTCGTGTCATGATGGGGAGTGTGTGGACATGTTCAAAAGCAGAAGACAGACAGAATGTCCTGGACAAAAAAGATCATAGGATGGCCCTCTGCCTCCTGCATGGATAGGAGCTCCAACTCATGTTTCCTCTTCCATGAAGTTCAGACTTGCTTCTACTCACCTGTGGACTCAGGCTCACAATTGCCTAGATAGCATGTCTACCTACCTGCGAACTTGAACTTACAACTGCACAGACATCATGTTTACCCACCTGTGGATTCAGACTTGTAACTGCAGAGATATCATGAACTATCATGTTCAATAAAGGAAATCCTCCAGACAGAAATGCTCCCAGCTTATTTCACTCACAGAGCAAATGAAGTATTCCTGGAGTAAACTGTGTCATGATCAGACTTTGAACCCACTGCAACAAGAGGCTATACCTCTGTATTTCTCATGACTTACTGAGTTAATGGCTCTATTGCCTGGGTAAGGACCAACTATGCCAGTATTCACTAGAAAGCCCTGCATTGACTACAAACTTTTCACATGCTACTACCATGTGCCAATAGTAGATACTAGAAAGATAGGGCCACACCATAGTCAGGATTCAGCTCTTGGATACCTGCTTTATCACATCCCAGTTATGTGGACATTACAAGATTGGTGACCTGAACGCAAACTTATCTCTACTATGAAATGGCTTAAGCATCAATGGTAATCTTCTATTTTCTCTGTCTTTACCTTTTTTATTTAATTTCCTACTGTATTCTGTAATGATTTTATTGCTATACAGTTCCCACATAATAAAAGACAAAGCCCTTGCATGTTTAGCATGATAGGTTTTGACAACCAGGTACATCTGAGCTACTTCCACAGAAAACAAGCTATAAAGCATGTTCATTACCTCAAAAATCACTTCATGCTCCTTCCAGAGCAACTTCCTGCTTGCCAGAGACAGCTAACTTCTAGCCACCATAGAAAAATAATATTATGCTGAAAATGATCCTTTTGTCTGGATGGCACTCTTTTAAATTTAAAGTGGCTAATATTTTTGCCCTACATACATGATGTCATATATAGTACTGCCCTTTCTGGTGTAGCTGTTAATGGTCTCTCAAATGGCCATATACCAAACAAATGAAAGACTTGTATAGTAAAAAAGTTTAATACAGTGAGGAAAGAATGGTCAAAACCAATAAAACAAGTGACAACTCATGCTGGTGATGATGTAGAGTAAGGAGATCATTCATCCATTGTAGTGGGAGAGTAAATTTGTACAGCCACTGTGGAAATCAGTGTGGCAATTCCTCAGGAAGCTGGGAACAGATCTACCTCAAGATCCAACTCTATCACTCTTGGGCATATCCCCAAAGGACTCTATATCCTACTATGGAGAAATGTGCTCAGCCATGTTCATTGCTGCTCTATTCATAATAGTCAGAAACTGGAAACAACCTAGACGTCCCTCTACAGCAGAATGGATAAAGAAAGTGTGGTACATTTACACAATGGAATATTGCTCAGCTGTTAAAAAAAATGAAATAATAAAATTTGCATGTAAATGAATGGAACTAGAAAAATATCATCCTGACTGAAATAACCCAAACCCCTGCCACCACCAAATGTCATGAATTCGCTTATATGTGGATGTTAGTAGTTGTCTTCAATAAGAAGACTACCATCTGTATAATAACAGAGGTTATGTAAAGAGCAATGGAAGAAAAGGAAGCAATGCTCAATATAGTGGAGACGAAGAACAGATAGTTATGGATGGAGTTAGGAGTCCTTGATCCATTGGGAGGATCAAGTGAGAATGGCGGGGGGGAGAGTAGGGTGAGAGATGCCTATAGAGAGGAGCAACTAACACTAAAGGTCATTTGAGGAGGTCACATGGAAACCTAATATAGAAGCTTCCTAACATATATACGTATATGAAGGTGATCTAAATGGAATTACCAAAACATAGGGCAGATGGATCCCCAACTAGACATCTCTTGAATCAAATAAAGCTTCCAGTTCAGGGAATGGGTTACATATAATTGCGTTGTTGGCCAAATGAAGCATATAGGAACATCCAAACAATCCAGGCTACTGCCAAGGCTTTTGATTGTTCTCTAAAAACTGATGATAAGGCCCTATTACTGAATTCAATACTTACAAAACCCTTTAATATGGAGAAGTTGAACTGGTGCCTACCTAGAGCCTTCACCCCTACTGACTAGTCTTTTGGGCACTGGAAGATACTCTGCATGCAACCAAAGGAGAAAGATAAACACCAAGCCAGCTACAAATACTTTGATCTGCAATGGTGACCTGTCTGAAAGGATATACTGATGCAATAGTGACACAAAGCTTTTGGGAGTAAGCAACCAATATCTAATTAAATTTGAAGTTCACTGCATGAGCTGGAATCCATCCCAGACACTGTTTCAGTAGTCAAGAACTTGAGACTAGATAGACCACTGGCCTAGGGAAAAACCAAAGAGCAATGAAATAATTCCTAATGATGTTCTGCTATATTCATAGATCAGTGTCTTTCTCAGTCATCATTGGAGAAGATTCCTCCTGCAGTAGATGGGAATAAATACAGATACCCACAGCTAGACAACGTGCAGAGTATGAGATATCTTGAAACACTTAGTCCTAAGTTGGAAATCTCCATCAAATCCTTCCCATCTGTGTTCAGGAAAGCCAGCAGAAGAGAAGGCAGAAAGACTGTATTATCAGAGGGAATAGAGGACACCAAGAAAGCAAAGCCTTTCAAAGAAAGCAAGACTCTTACATATATGAACTCAAAGAGACTGTCACAACATGCACAGGGCCTGCACAGGTTTAAGCCAGATGGAGTCCCAACCCTGAAAGGGGAAGTAGACACAAGCTCCCAATCCTAACCCAGGAGGTATCTCCAATTGATAAATACACACAAATGAAAATGTAGTTTCTGCCAATAGAGTCTCACTACATATAAAAACCACTCTTAAGTCAAGGCTCCATCCCCAGCAGCACATGGCTAACACAAGATGAACTTAGTGGCATTTTCTAAAGGTTCTTTGTCCTGTAATAATTTGGCTGGGCTTTTATTTTCTTACAGATCTTTTATGTATATATTATGGCTACCAGTTTTATCTTTATAGGATTTCTGGGAGGGCTAATAGTGTTCCTCTGCAACTATATGTGTTTCTTGAGCGTTTTCTTAGGCTTTTTCTCCTGTCTTTGTTCATCTGTTTTGTCTTATTCTGGTTTGTTTATTTTTATTTTATCTAATTTTATTGTTATCAGTATTTTTAGATGCCTGTTGGTAATCTTAAGGAGAAACAGAGAAAGAAAGGATGTGGATTTGTATGGGTGGGGAAGTGGGAAGATTCTGGGAGGGGTTAAGGGAGGAAAAACCATAATCAGAATATTGTGTTGAAAAGCTCATTTTCAATAAAAAGTGTTCAATAAAACTAAATAACCATATTGACTCAAAATAAATAAATAAAAATTTAGTTGAATTGGATCTCTGAACTTTGTCCCTCAAAAGCAGGAATCTTCATTATTGGGTTAAGAAAATCAATATCAGGGAGGTATGGCACTATGTGTCTATAATCTTAGCACTTTAGAGGGAGAAGCAAAAGGGTTACAAATCCCAAGCCACCCGAGCTACACAGGAAAACATAGTCTAATCACACCAGCATCTGGGGTATAGCTCAGTGCAAACCCACACACATAGGCCTGGCTTGTATTCCCCAGCACACATATATAAGAAGGTTACCTATATCAGAATGCAGGAGTGAAACAGAGTGAAATTCAGCGGGACAATACCCAGGAAGTCTCCATAGTGAAAAGCATGTGATTCAGGGCCAAAGGTCTGGAGCACCTTGGGGAAAGAAGCTACAGTGAAAATTATTAGGAAATGCCCTAACATTTCCACAGGAACTGTGAAGGGAAATGAGCAGACTAAGTCTGGAACAATAGAAGCTATTGCTGCTTCTCAGGGAGAAGGACAGACAGTATTACAAAGAAATGCAACTAAATTCCCAGCTAGTGTGGTAATGCAAGAGGATGGTGAATTCCTGACAAGCCTGAGTTACATAATGACACTCTGCCTCAAAAAATGTCAGGGGAAGGAAGGAAGGAAGGAGGTGAGGGGGTGAGGAGGGAGAGATGAAGGAAGACACATTCATTCCCTTATGATGAAAGTAACTTCTCTCATCACTCAAGCCACACTTGAAATTACTTCAAATTTTTATGTTAAGCAAGACAATACTTATTATTGTTGTTTAAGCCAGAGACTCTAGCCCTTTCCACTAACCATTTCCTAATTAATAGACTTCCATAATTTTCATTTTTAAGCTAAGAAGTTGAAAATTAAAGAGACCAAATGATCTGTTGGGTCATGGAGCTTATATTTAAGATAAAATCTGTCTCACTAGAAAATCCACACTGGTTTCTACTAAGCTTTTCTCCTTCTTATAAAAATGTTCAAGTCAATGCTAAAGAAAATAAATGAAGAACTAAGAAAACTTAATTAAAAACTATATGATGCATAATTTATACAACCAGAGGGAAAGCACAGCTTGAGAAAGTGAGATCTGTTCTGTCATTGATGTTCTTACTTGATTTTTAACTTCCTAAGCCATTCAGGAATGTCTACTGAAAGTCTACATTATAGATGAGACACTGTGTTAGAAATACAAAATTGAGTAAAAGAATGGCTGTATGCTTGCATCCCATATTAGAAAAGAATTGAGCAAACTTGACATTACTGAAAGAAAGACTAAGAGGGAGCACCATTACCACTGAGATTAAGGTCTACATGCAACAAATTACAGGAGGGAAATAGCAGGTGTGACTAACACAATCACCTCCAGGACATTGTTAGTCTACATTCAATGCTGTTGCCAACACAGAAGAATGTACACACCACTCAATAGACATCAAGCAGATCATATCCAGAGGTGTAGGAAAGACTTCAACAAATTAAAGAAATTATATTCGTGTGAAACATTTCCTGTGACCACAGTGGAATTAAACTAAATATTAGTAAAAGGAAGAACTTAAACATGGGGAATTAAAGATCAAATTTCTAAATGATTCATTCACCTGTCCAAGAGGAAATCTTCAAGGGAATAAAAAAATACACAACTAAATAAATAAATAAAGCAAAGCATTTCAAGCTACATAACATGCAGTTAATACAGAGCTGATAGGGAAATTTTCCAACCTGTGTTCTTATTTAAAACTTAGGAGAGGAGAAAATCACTATTGTTTCTAGCGGTGCTAATCTAAGAGTCCACTTTATCCTCCTGCAGCTTGTGGTGACCCCAGTTTCTCCTGCTTTGGTCCACCTATGCTTCTCAAAAATTCCCTGTACCAGCACCCAATGGGAAAATGGATATTTCAACTGTAGGGAGACACCAAATTCCTCCACTGAAAGAACAAAAGCAACCTGAAGGAATAAAGAAGAGGGGAAAATAAGAACCCAATAAGCAAACTACTTCAGAGACAAAAGTCCCAGCCAGAACCAAAGCAACATGAAAACTCAAGACAAGATATCTCCTTCACAAACTATCAATCCCATAATAATGATACATATGGAAAATGACCTATAAGAATTTCTTAGACAAATAATTCAAAAGAATGACTGGAAACCTAACCAATCACCTATGGCTAGTGAAGTCATGGATGTTTGAGATGAAACTACAACCATCACTATACAAAAATCAGCATAATCACTAGCCATAATTGAGATATTTGCTCTTATATCCACAGGTAAGTATAGCTCTCAAACCCTCATCTCAGAAATTCTCCTTGCAACAGATGGAGACCATTTCCAAAAACCACAACCAATCAAAATGCAGAGATGTAGAGTCCAGTCCTAACTGATGCATCTACATATAACTACCATACCCAAGGCTAAGGATTCATTGTAAAGAAGAGGAAGTAAGCACACAAGCCATGGGGACTTGCAGATTGATGGATGTCCTAGGACCTCCTAGGGATGTCAGATAGTATGCTCATGAACTGCTGCCTAAAGCATGACCTGAACAAGTACAACACTAACGGACATACTAACATTTATTTGAGAAAAAGCCCAAGAGGCTCAACCCTGAACAAAGAGCTAGAGCCAACTGAGATGCTGAGATTTTGAGAAATAATCTTTCCAAGGAAAGAACATACAAACTGGTTATCTAATACCAAATAGTCAACATTCAACACATAATACAAGTAACAGTATATAGACTGAGCATGTTATGTGTTGTGTTTATGAATGCAAACATGCATACACACATAAATACACACACACACACACACACACACACACACACACACACACACACACAAAACAATTAAAGGAAAAAGAGGCCATGATTTTGAAAGGGAGTAAAGGCTGTTACATGGAAGGGTTTGAAGTGAGGAAAGAAAAAGAAAAGGGGAAAATAATATAATTATATTATAATACAATTTAAAAATACTATAAAGCTGTTCAAATAACACACAAGACATGAATATACTCCAAGAGAACAAAACAAGATGAATGAAATGAGGAAATCAGCCCAAGATTAGTGCCATTCTCAGATCTCATCAAAGTTTTCTTCACACAGTGAATTGTGGTTAATTCAGAACTCCTATTTGGTCAAACTGAGGATAATAAATGTCATATTATTATCATATAAAAGCTAGATGGTGTCAGTACAAGAAAGAAACACAGTCCAATATCTCACATTAATACACATGCAAAAGTTCTTAATTAAAGATCAGTAAATCCAACAGTGTGTAAAAGGTAATTATTTCAGGTACTTTATTTTTCCTTCAAATTTCCTGAATATTTTTAAATTTTCCCTTTTATTAAACATAGATTATTTCCTCACACAAGATAATCTGAAATTTCGCCTTCCTCTACTCCTCCAAGTTTCCCCCACCTCCTCTCCCTTCTAGACTCATTGCCTTTCCATTTCTCATTAGAAAACAATAAAATATAACAAAATAAAATAAAAACAAAAATTATCATAACAATATTGAACAAGAAAAGCCCACAAAAAGTTTAAAAAGTCATAGGACAGTACAAGAATCAGATACCCACTTGTTTATACATTTAGCAGTCCTATAAATTTATAATAAATGGTCCTGTACTAAACTGAAAGCTATAGTATATGTGTAAGGGGACCTAGTACAGACCCATGTAAGCTCTGTGATTGCTGCTTCAGTCTCTCTGGGTTAATATGAGTTTTGCTCAGTTGTTTTAGAAAACCTTGTTCTCCTGGTGTCCTCCAACCCTTCTTTCTCCCCCAACTCCTTCTGCCTCCACTTCCATAGGGCCCCCTGAGCTCTTAGGGAGGGATTTAATAGAGTTATCTGGTTTAGAGCTGTGTAGTCTAAGGCCTCTGTGTGTGTAAGTGTAATGTCTTGCTGTGGGTCTGTGTATTTGTTCCAATGTGCAGCAGGAGGAAGTCTCTCTGATGGTAATTGAATAAGTCACCAATCTAAGTATAGCAAAAGATCATTAGGAGTCATTTTATTGTTTTAATTCTCTGGGCTACCTATTCTCTGCTTCTTGGTCACTCTAACAGTGGCATATATAGATTCCATCTCATGAAGTGGGCCATAATTCAAATCAGACATCAGTTGGTTAATCCCACAAGCTTTGTGCCACCATTGCCCTAGCATATTTGGGAGACTGGAGAAATTGTAAATCAACGGTTTTGTGTTTGGGTTGGTGTTTACCTTTCTCTTCCATTGTTAGCCTGCAGAGTGCATTCCTATGTCAAAAACACTAGAACATTAGGGTAAAAGTTCAATGTAGGTACCAGCTCTAGCTCTCCATGTTCAATGAGTTGTATGAGTGTTGTCTTCAGCACTTGTCTTCAGCACCAGTGCTTGCTACTGGTTTCCAGAAACCAACCTATTGAACAATGACGGTCTTTGAAAAATTATGTAATCCACTATATCAATGGGTGAACAAAGGTAGATGTAGCAGAACAATACAACAAAACTCAGCATTATTAATGACAATAACTTTTGGCAAGTTGGGAATAACAGATATTCAAGTCTGCTTGATAATTACCACATGCCACCCCCAAAAACTATAGACTTTCTGATACTTCCTGGTGGGATAATATGGGCTGTCTCACTGGTATATGAAACAAGATAATTCTTTACACTCTCACTGCTCTAGTTCAAGACAGTGCTAGAGCTTTAGCTACTGAAATTAGGAAATAAGAACCACTAAACATTGTATGAAAGAAGGAGGAAGAAATAAAACTATCCATGTTTATAAATGGCACACTTGGCAACAAACTCCCAGCCCATTGAAAATCTCCAGAATTAGTGTGTCCAGGAACATTACAGAATGCAAGATAGATCAACATAAAAAATTCAATCCAATGTCTATAACCAAACAATGGACATGTAGAAACAAACATTAATAATATATTACCTTTATGTACTTGCTTTAAGGAAAATGCTTTTATACATAAGACACATATATCTATATGTAGAACATTACAATATGGTAGTAGAGATGATTAAATAATGGCCAAGTGGAGTATGTGGAGAGACATACTAGACTTGGAGATCGGAAGACTCAATACAGTAAATATTTCAAGTCCCCAAAGTGATATACAGATGCAATATTCCTATCAAAATCTACTGAAGGGTTTCATAGAGGCACACAAGGGAATACTAAAATTCATGATCACCACAAGCCCTAGTGTATTTACAACAATCTTGAAAAGGAAAAATAAAGTGAAAGGAATCATTCACATTAGGCTTCATGTATAAGTACAATAATAGTGTGGTATTGCCAGAAGATAAGCACATAACTCAATACAACAGAACAGAGCCTAGCAGTAGACCCACACAAATATGTGTGTGAGATTCGGGACAAAAAAAAATGTAAAAGCAATTAAAAGAGAAACTGTAGGCTTTCAACAAAAGAGGTTGGGGTTATGGGACAATTTTCATAGGCAACAAAATAAACATAAATTTCAATTTACATTTTTAAAGAAAGCTGATGGGAAGGAACTTACACACAGAGAATAAGACTATATTGCTTTTAGTATAAAAAAGAAAAAAAAGGATTTGGGGTCTTAGTAAGTAAATAATATTTAGACTTGACATCAAAATGGTGAACCATAAAAATTTCATAAACCTATTCAAAATGAAAGTCTGTGGACTAGAGATATAGCTCAGCAGTCAAACACTTGCCTAGATTGCACAAAGCACTGAGTTTCACCTCCAGCACCACAAAAAAATTAAAATTTCTTGTTCTACAAAATGCTCTATTAAGAGGACAAAAAGACAAGATGCAGTTAAGAAGAAAATATTTGTGAACTACAAATTACAAATTCAATAAGAAACAAATGTCTAGAATAGGAACTCTAAAACTTATCATAAAAAGGCCAGTGATCTAAAAGGAAAGTATTGTCAAGATATGAGCACATTTAAAAAGACATACAAATAGCAAATAAGCATGGGAAGACTGCTCACCATGGTTAGCCATTAGCAAAATACAAGCTAAATCCACCATGAGATACCACCACATACCTATAAATTAAACCTGTAGCAAACACAGTGCTGGAAAGTCTGCAGAGAACCTGCACCAGTTATACTTTGCTGGTGGGAATGCAGAGTGGGACCACAATTCAGGCAAACATTTTGACACTTCTAAGAAAAGGAAGTATGCAGTGGCCATTTGGTCCAGCAATTGCACTTTTAGGCATTTATCCAAGAGCAAAAGAAGCTTATGCTCACCAAAAGGGGGAGGGACATATTCATGAACATCCATCAAATTTATGTATAAGGAGGCTGAAAAACACCTAAGAAGTCTTTCAACAGATGGACAGTTAAACAATTTGGGCTATATCCATACTGTTGAATACAACATAGCTATAAGAGCGAACACAGAGCGATACACACAAAAGCTTGAATAAATCACCAAGTCAGTAAATTAAAATGCCTATGTCACAAAGAAAAATGGAATCAATTCATAGACAATAAAGTTGATAGAAATGAAGAACATTGGGTTAATTAAATACACCAGAAAAGTATTTGCATACCACACATTTACTCTCACATATGAAAGTTGGCCTTTTTTCATTATCAACTTAAATCATACTACAGAGCCATAGTGACAAAAACAGCATGGAACTAGCATAAAATAAACAGGCAGACCAATGGAATAGAACAAAGAACCCAAAAATAAACCTTCAAAATATAGCCACAAAATCTTTGATCAGTCTCTTCAACAAATAATGCTAGAAAATTTGTATAGTCAACCTGAGATTGACACCATATATAAACATCTCATTCTACATAAAAACAAATTCAGCCAATAGAAGATAAGATCTGGTAGAGGAAAACATCAGTAAAACACTTCAAGAGACAGACAGACAAAGGCAAGGTCTTTCTCAAAAAGATTCTAATAACACTGGCAATAACCCCTATAAATTGAAAAATGGGACTTTATTAACAGCAAAGAAAACAATTACCAGAATGAATAAACAGACTACAGAAAGAGAGAAAACAATACAGAGGCTTAATATCTAGACTCTATAATGAACTCCAATAACACCAAAAATCACATTCCAATCAATAAATAAGATATTAAATTGAATACATAGTTCACAAAGGAAGAAATATATACAATACTTGAAAATGTTTTCAACAATCTTAGCAACCATAGAAATGAAAATGTAAGTTATATTGATTTTCATTTCACTGTAGTCAAAATAGTTATTATCAAAAAATTAAACAGCAACAAATGCTGGCAAGGATGTAGTGAAAGAGGATTTATACTGTGTAGATACCCTGTCTAGGCTGTCCAGCCACTACAGAAGATCCTCAAATGCAATGAAAACAGAACTCCCATCATATCAGATTCACCACCCCTACATATTTATGTGAAGGATTCTAAGTCAGTGTCCACAGCAACCTATGTATATCTAGGTTTATAGCTCAACTATTATGATAACAGAAAATAGTACCAGCTTAGATGTCCATCAAATGCATGAAAAGCATGGGCTAGTTATTTCTAAAATGTAGAAGATAGATATAGATATTTAAATCTATATAAATTTAGATGTAGATTCCCCATGTGAGAGAAAATATGCAGTGTTTGTCTTTCTGATTACAACTTGTTTTGTTACCATGATGATCTCTTGTTCCATCCATTTTCCATCAGTGCCATATATTTTTGTGCTTTCAGCTGATTAAAATCTCATTTTAGGTAGAAGGGGGACTATGGGAGGGTATGAAAGAAGAGAAGGGGAACAGGAGATGATAAAATTTGTGTTGTGAAAGCATTGGAGGGTACAATTTTCAGGGAAGATAGGAACCAGCAAGAGGTGAATGAGACAAAGAGGAAAACAGTAGGGTATGGTGCAAAGAACAAAGTAGAATGAGATGTATGTAGAAAACCATCCCAAGGAAACTCATTACTTAGCATTCTAACCAAAAGGAAATTTAAGTTGTGAAAATGAAATCCCTAGGAGAACAGTACAATGTGATCCCATTTCCATGCACTATCTGTACTAAACAAATGTAGAATGAGGAGTACACTGGTGATTGCCTATAAAGGACATGGTGGTTAGGAAGTGAGGGTCAAGGCCTGGGTTGCTTTCTGAAAAGGCAAAGATTTTCTATAATTTTGATAGTGAAACTGTGAATGTTCTAAACATCATAGAACTGTACTCCCTAAACAGGCAGGGTTAGGTGAATTCTATCTCAATAAAGTTAATACCAAAATACAGAAAAAAGAAAAAAAAAAAAAAAGAAAAAGAAAGAAATGAGTTCACTAGGAAGTGACTATAGCTGAATTCAATTCTTTTTTTAAATTTTTTACTAATAATGTAATTTAAAAATTTTACAGGTCGATCCCAGTTTCCTCTCCCTCCCTCCCTCTTAACCTCTTTCCCCTGTGACATGCACCCTGGCCACCCTCCCCTCCCATCCTTCCACCCCCATTCCACTTGTAGGGCTATGCTATCCAGGTTGGGTCATGTAAATCTGTCAAATCATTTGAAGTAGGGACTAGGACTTCTCTCCTGTCTCTAGGTTAAGGGAGTATCTCTCCATGGGGGATGTCCGCAAGGTCCTTTTGAGAACCAAAAATACATCCTGTTTCTACTGTCTGAGGTCCCCCCTAGACTGCTCAGTCCTTCTAGCTGAGACCAATATTCAGGGGGTCTGAGTCAGTCCCATGCTGGATTCCCAGCTATCAGTCTGGGGGGCCCATTAGCTCCTCTTTGTTCAGTTCAGCTATCTTTGTGTGTTTCTGCAACCTGGTCTTGTCCTCTTGATGGGAGATGTTATTCTGTAAATATGTTTCTTGTATTGGTTAATGAATAAAGCACAGTCAGCCAATGGGAAAGCAAGATAGGCAGGGCTAGGAGACAAGGAGGAAAGAGGAAGTAGGGAGGAGGAGTCAGCATGAGGAGCCGAAAGAGAGCAGATGCTGGCCCGACGCTCTCTGATAAGATGACCACGTGGAAATACTTAGAATAGTAGAAATGGGTTAATCATTAAGACAGAACTAGCCGATAAACAATGATAGTAACTGGCCAACAGCACTGTATCAAATACAGAGTCTCTGAGTGTTATTGGGGGCTGGCGTGGCAGTGGGACAGACCAGTGGCAGGGAAAAACCTTCTCATAACATAATGGTGTCAGGAGTGGGATTGAGAACTTCACTTAAAACTTAACAAAAGCATAAAAAATAGTTTTTAGAAACAAAAGAACAGAGACAAGCAAGGCTTCTTGGTAGCAGCATTTTTTTCTGGGTTGGATTCTGTTTTGCTAGAGAAAAACAAAGATTTATGCAGCTCCTTTAAGGAAGGTTTCCAAAATTAGCATAAGGGGCAAAAAAACCGCATTGCTTTTAAAGAACTCTGCTAACAATTCATTGGTGTGTACGAGAGCTGCAATGACGGTTTACAGTGTGTTTTAAAATATACGTAGGCTTGGGAGAGAAAGAGAAAAGAAATAAAATGGTTTTAAAAAGACAGAGTGTGGCTGGGTGTAGTAGCACACGCCTTTAATCCCAGCACTCGAGAGACAGAGTCAAACAGATCTCTGTGATTTCAAAGGAAACCTGGTATACAGAGTAAATTCCAGGACAGATAAAAGTTACACAGAGAAACCCTGTCTCAAACTACATAAAAATAGAAGTAGAAGAAATAGAGTAATAAAAAGCCCTGTAAAGATGAAAAGCACAGAGAAACTTTGGATATTGTACCCTGTTCTGTTATCTTTAAATTGTTTGACTTCTGAGGAAATAACAACTACTGATAAAAGAAATGCTGCTGGATTAATTCAATATATATATTTTAAAAATGCAATGACTTAAAAATTTAAGTTCAAGGACAAGTTACTAGGGAAAGGGATTTCTAATTTTGTTTCCAAAGAAAATGAAAAGCAGTGGATTCCTTCCAGACTAATGTGGCTTGATCAAGCAAGATCCCCTGAAGCAACGTCAATGGGACAATGCAGCCTTGTAGACCACTACAGCCAGGATTTCTGTGGCTTCTTAGGATCCCCTATGACCAAGCCCTCTACCAGCAGGAAGCAGTTTGGAAAGAATGATGCCTAAATTCCCAAATATTGTTTATAAATGTTTGTTTTCATTTAAATGGGCTTGGTTATAAATGGTTAATGACCACAAACAATCTTTTTAAAGTTAAAAAGGGAATTGTGGTATAGATATGAAAGCTTTGTTTTGGAATGGATTTTCATTTATTGATACAATTTAAGGTCAATTTTGTGATCTGTATATTTCTTCTCTTGTTTAGGATTGTGTTTATATAGCTCATTGAAAAATGTAATGTATAATTTAGTACAGACTATAGAGAGTTACCTATGATAGTCAAAACTTGGAGTTAAGTTAGTTAGGGTTTCTAGATATACAGAGATATATTTGAGATGGAGAGGCATTCTTCAAACCTTTCAAAGACTTACAGAATATGGCATTTAAAATGGTTTAGGGTTTTCTTGACAGTGAGGCACAACTGCTCCTGGCAACACCACCTGCGTCAGAAAGGAAGATGGACATTGAAGAAACTCGTTACAAAGTTTGCTTTCAATATGGCAGGATTAGCCATATGGACAAGATACTAATCTTGTCTGGACTGTTTGACTTTATGCTGTATAAACTGGACATGCAGGACCCACAGAAAAATGACTGCTGATACAAGATGGACAGTGCTACAAGATTCCTGCTTCATGGAAGAGTCTGGGAGACAGTCTACAAGACATAGAGAAAAGTGACTGACAAACTGTCAACACAGATGGACAGTTTAAAGTTTCCTGCTTTGCTGAGGAGTCTGCCAGACACACTATGGCCTACGGGCTGAAGATGGAACATTACAGAAGAACTTCGGGTGACTGACCAGGCAGTGAGTTGTCCCTGTAATTCTAGAGTTTATGTATTATCCTTCTGTGGTCGTTGATGGAGTTGAAGACAGATAGTTATGGTTATAGTTTTCCTTAGTTAGGATTAAAGATAAGTTACATATAGGACTTTAGATTCACAAAGATAGGAAAGATGATATTTTCTTTAAGTCTTACAAAATTTTAATGGACTAAATATTGTTAACTGTGATTCTTATTTGATAACTGTTGTATGATATATTTTGCTATGTTAAGGTTAAAACCCTTCTTTTTATTTTAGACAGAAAAGTGGAGATGATGGGAGATGTTATTCTGCAAATATGTTTCTCATACTGGTTAATGAATAAAGCACTGTTGGGCCAATGGGAAAGCAAGATAGGCAGGGCTAGGAGACAAGGAGGAAAGAGGAAGGAGGAAGGAAGAGTCAACATGGAGAGCCTGGAGAGGTAGAATGCCAGCACCACTCTGGCCGGTAAGATGAGCCACATGGAAATACTTAGAATAGTAGAAATGGGTTAATCATTAAGACAGAGCTAGCAGATAAACAATGATAGTAACTGGCCAACAGGACTCTGTCAAATACAGAGTCTCTATGTTATTGGGGGCTGGAGTGGCAGCAGGACCAGACCAGTGGCGGGGAAAAACCTGCTCGTAACATCCTCTCTCTCTGCATCTGGATTCTAGTTCAACTCTGTGTTTAGTTATGGGTGTCTGCTTCGGTTTCCAACAGGTGCTAGATAAGGGCTCCATAATGGAGGATAATTTAGTTTATGATCTCACTATCAGGGAAGGGCATTTTAGCCTTTCCACGGTTGCTCGAATTGTTAGTTGGAGTCAGTCTTGTAGGTAGGTCTCTAGACCTTTCTTCAGGTTCAGTTTTCTCTTCAAACCAATAATGGCTCCCTCTTTTATGTTCTCCTCTCTCTCTCTCTCTCTCTCTCTCTCTCTCTCTCTCTCTCTCTCTCTCTCTCGTCTTCTATTCCTACCCTGACTCAATCTTCCTAGTTGCACATGCTTTCCTCTCCTCCCCTTCTCTTTAGCCTAGTTCTCTCTCCATTCACTGTCCTCCCACTTCCCATGTGTTCTGGGGAACTTGTCCCTTCCCCCTTTTGTAAGGTACCATATATGAATCTCTTAGAATACACCTTGTATCCTAGTTCCTCTGGTGGTGTGAATTATAGGCTGGTGATCCTTTGCTCTAGAGAGGAATCAGAGGAAGAAACTATCAAGAGGGTCCAATGCTTGAATTGACTAGTGTTCCGGAGTGTGTGTACTGCTTGTTTGTGGTTATAGAAGCAAAATGGTCATACTATCCAAAATATTAACTGTAGCAAAGCATAAGGCAAAAACTAAAATCATACATTACACTTAAAAGGCCCTAGAGCACACAATAGTTCCTGAACATCAGAGCAAGAGAAGGAGTGTAGAGAGGAAAACACTAACGACCCTTCAAAAAGCCATAAGGAAACTTACTGTACAATCTTCCCCATATATATGGGGGAGTGTTAAATGAAGTTACCCTGTAATGGAGGGACAATACCCTCATTAGACACTATATGTTAGTAAATAAAAATCAATTGCCAAGAATGGGTTACTTCATTTCCAGTTGTTGGCCAATGGGGTCCCATGTGCCTTCATAACATTAAAGATTATAGCCCATGCTTTTGGTTGTCCTCCAAAGCTTGATGACAAGACTCTCTTGCAAAAACATCACATTCTCAAGCCATAGAACATGGAGCAATCAGGCAGATACTCACCTGGAAGTTTCCTCCCCACTACTAGCTTTTAGAGTGCTGGTGGTGCCATGTGCACCTCAAGAGGAGAAAAGCAATTTTCTGTCTCACACAGCTGTGAGCCCCAAGCTGTAACAAGAACAATCTCTTCTCTATAGAAGCTGAACAAAGACATGGTAGTTATATATTTTGATGAATATGAAGCTTAGTGTAATAACCGTCAGCAAATCTGGAGGAGGAGCTGATGGAAGAGTTCTGGACCCTCCATACACTTGTGAGGTAACAGACACCTTTTACCTGCTGATGTCAATGTCATCTCCTTTCCAGCACAATACTGTGATCACTGTTGTAGCAACAAGGATAACTAAGTCACAGTACCAGGCACTCGTCAAAAGATAAACATATAACCCATGGATAGCTATGACGTATACATATGGATAGCTATGGATATCCATATTCAGGATTAAATTTAAATATTTTATCTTATTTTTACTTGTGTTTGTGTGTGAGAAGGTATGCCATGTGAGAGAGGGTGACTACAGAGGCCAGGAAGAGGGCATCATGAGTCCCTGGAGTTGCAATTACAGGCAGAAGGGACCTGGGAACCTGTGGAAGAACAGGGAGCCATCTCTACAGGCCAAGGTTAAAAGGAAACAAGCATGAAGTCATGGTTACACAAGGCTAGTGAAACATAGGAGTTAAGAATCACACACAACTACGGATGAGAATGATATTTTCAAGGAAATCTTAGATACCATCTGCTTCTTAGCTCTCAAGGAAGTCATAAGAAACACAGACTCTGACTCTGTGAAATAAGAGGAAATCACAAGGCAATTTGCTTTGCTGGGGAAGAAAAGAGAAAACTGATAAAGCTGAAGAATGAGTTCAAGGAGACAGCGAACGATTTTCAGAATTAAAACATTAGAGGTGGCAAGGAGAGGAACTGACAATAGAAGATCTTTATCACTTTCGCTGAATGAGCACGATAAATGTACGCTCTTCTTGATGGCAAGAAAATGCAGCAAATGATAAAACTAATTACAAACGGTGTTTATATTGCTTTCTATAGATGACATATGGCTATGCAAATTACAAACCAGAAATTCTCGAGAGAACACAAAACCCAGAAAATAAAAATATCTTCAGAGTAATGTGTCCAGAACTAACTCCAGCATATCCAGTGCTCATCCCATATCTAACTCATCCTGCATGTCTAAGGGACACAGCCAGTACATTTGTTTGTTTTCTTGATTTAGACCGGGTCTTGCTGTGGAAGTCAAGACTGACCCTGAAAGGGTGATGCCCTGGCTTTAGTCCCCTGAGCACTGGGACTACAAGTGTGTGTCATGACACTAAGTTAGATTCATAATTTTACACTAACCTTTCAAAGGAGGAAACTGAGGCCTCCATAGTAAATTAGTGTTCTTAAGACTGGAGCACAGGCGGAATGCATGCCCGGAGGTGTGAATTAAAATGCCTTGCAATAACTTTGAAAAGAAAGGTGCACAATCCAGATGAAAAATGCTCACAACATTCTGATGAGAAAAATAAAGAAAGCAGAATCAATGTTCTACCAGCCATGTCTCTGGATGAGACAATTCAATACTACATTGATTTTAAGTCCTTAAGCATTAATCTACAAAGTTAATATTATTAAATAAATTTCAAAAGTGATTTTATATGGAACTTGACAACATGACTCTAACATCCATCTGCAAATATAATCTGACCAGAATACCTAAAAAGATACTAAAAAGGAAGAGCAGGGGAGCAGATTAAGGGTAAGGTAATGAAGAGTGAAATATTACAGCAAGGAATAACAACAAAATGCTGTTGCATTCCCAGCTATAGACTGAGACCAAAGCAGAGGTAGAGTGATGTCATATTTAAAAAAAATAAATAAATAAAAAGTAAAACAGAGACAAATTTGTCAATGTGTAGGCGGCTAAAGCTAATGTTTAAGGTATATGGAGAAACGGTATTTTCAATAAATAAATTTAAATAAAACAATTTACACCATATCAAGTGTCTTACCCCAAGAGAATTTATAAATGACCAAAAATCTGAAAAAATATTTAAGTCAATGGAAGAAAATCTAAGCAGATACTCCTGTCCTTCCTGCTTTGTTTTCTCCATGACACTCCTTAGCATCAAAATGTCATGGCAGCTCGTTAACCATTTTGTTTGTTACCTGCCTCTCAACCCTGAAAACAACACTGCTAAAGGACATGACTTTAAGTATTTATTGACAGTGTCTGCAAAACATTTCTAATATGCAGTAGCCGAGCACAAAAGCCATCTGCTGAAAACCTACAAGAGGAATTGAGCCAGGATTGGCATGCAAGACCACAGCCCCAGTGCTCAGAGGCAGGACTGGGAGGGTCACTGGTCAAGGAGTGTCTAAATCTCCAAGAAAATCCAGACTAGAATAGACTCAGTGGTACTCTATCTCAAAAGAAAAACAAGGAAGGGACAGGGATGCAGTTAGTGGGAGAGCACTAACTTAGCATGTATGAAGCCCTAGGTTCAATCACCACCAAAAAAAATTATTTGAGAAAGTTTGTCTAAAGCATAAAATCAAAGAGGAAAATAACAAGAAAGGATACATCCATAAAACATAAGGTGAATTAAATTTCTGTCTGCATCAAAAAGGCCCACAAAATTGTATGATGGATTGAAAAACAAATTGGCAGCCCATATTGTTAAGTATACTTATGATTGAAAAATGGGCCTTTAAAAACAGTAAGAGTGGAAATGGACAAAAGTGATATCCAAGAGATGCTCATAGCTAAAAACAATCATTTAAAACATGTAACATCAAAGATAACAAAGAATTAAAATTAAATAAGAGAAATACAGTGTGCTTCCTTACTGCCCAGGAAAGCCCAGGCATACTTTGTCTTTTGCCAGGGCGCCAGGGGACAGGAACTCTGACATTCAGTGAGTGGATATGATTTTACTATAGCATTTCTGAAGAACAATGAAATAATTCAAATTTTACATCTGCCTGACCATTTAGAAGCAATTCCACTTAAGAACAGTCTTCTAGGAGGACATTTTCACACAAACTGCCAACAGGAATGTTTGATTCATTGCCATGATAAGCTTTTAACAGCAAGCAACTTAAATGTCTTTCCTAGCAAATAAATTAGTATCCATCCTCTGTGGGCATACCATGCATGCTACTGTGTAACAGTGGGGGTTGGACTACATGAGATAGTATTAAGCAATGAGAACATCTTTTCTGGAAGCCTGGACACTCTCCCTGTGCACATAGCTGGGGCCCTCAATGCAGACTATGCAAGTAAGTAGCAAGGATTTCACCTCAAAACATGTCAGAATGCAGGTGCTCAGGCCACATTTTAAACCACAGAAGTTCTTGGTACAAAGCCTTGCAATTTGCACTGTATCAAGCCAGGATCTTTGTATATCTGGAATGTTAGAATGAAATACCTTATATCAGGCAATCATAAATAACACAAATTTATTTGTCAAGTTCTGAAGGTGGGATGACAAAGCAAGACCAGGGCTCTGACAGATACAGTGACAGCTTCAGAGAGACTTGCTGTGACGGTGCATTGTGGGAGGTGACATAAGCAAGGCTGACCCTCTTCTAAGAACACTAATTCCTCATGAATCCATCACTTCTAGAAGGACTCCCCTCTTGGTGTGATCAGGATGGGAATCAAGTCTCAACATAATAAGCTGGAGGAGACACAGGAGACCTTGGAACCACCTGAGATCCCATGGCATACTAACGGTTGAGAACCATATGTCTATAGCTCCAATAACAGACAGAAGAATGCTAATAACACTGGTCTCAGAATGTTGTTACAAGGGAAAGAGTTTTCTCTCTTATGCATATATTCTGACTATGATGCTATCATCTCACTGAAAATTAAGAAATTCATGAGGGAAAAAGCTTCACAAGAGAGAAAGTGGGGAAGGGAAGGGGTGAGAGAAAATCCTGCTATGTAAGCAGCCACATGGAAACAAACGAGAAAATCGGGCAGCAGAGGCCATCCTTCTCCACATACAAAAGCCAAAATCAGTAAGACTTCAACATTCTATATGTCTACAGTGAGTCTACATCACAGTGTGGAAAACTTTCCTACTTACTGAATAAACAAGATAAGGAAAAAGAACAAAACGGAATAGAAGCAATGGCATAGAAGACCCTTGGAAACTTTCAACATTAAAATTTTGCAGCAAAATTGAAACCCTAGAGAGTCCTCCTAGATCAATATTCCCACAAAAAGTTTTTTACAGTTTTATTTAGTTTTAAATTGTAACAGAATTACATCACTCCCCCCTGTTGGGAGCCAACCTTGAGTTACATTCTCTTGCAGAATTGCTTACACCTTAGAACTAATTGAGCCTTATCTTGGTATACAGGAACCTGCTTAACAGGTGGTCTCTTCCACTCATTCCAGGTACTGAGTGTCCGGAACTGAGATGGGCCTGGCCCAGGAACTAAGATAAGCAGACGTTTACTGTCTGATGTTTACTGTCTGGGATAATTACCAGGACCCCGGAGTTAGCAGAAGCTACCCCTCCCCATTTCCTCCTTGCCTGCTACCCCTCCCCATTTCCTCCCAGCTTTGCTTTAAATACTCCTTTTTACATCAATAAAGTTAGACCTTGACAAATGCACTGCTTGGTCTCCTTCCTTCTTTCTCTCCCATTATTTTCAGGTTCTAGCCCACCTCGACCCACGAATAACTAGGCCCCGCGGGTCGGGGCAAGTGGCGCCCAACGTGGCCCCCGAGGGAGGGCTTTTACCTGAACGGACACCCCATCCTTGAAGAAGAAACATCGGTAGCGCGCACCGAGAAGAGAGCCGGACCTGTAGGCTAGACATGAGAGCTGCAGCAAGGCCGAGTAGGAATCTGTCCTCACCGCACATGAGCACGCGATTCCTGGTGAGTTTCCCCCCACTTTCCGTTCAATAATGATGGGTTAATCCTTGTCAAGGAGGAAAAAGTTCATTAGGGACTTAAAGAACTCCTTTCGAGAAAGAGGAAGTTGAGTTTCATGTAAAGAATATAGATGATAGCCGCATTACAAGAGATTTCAGTTAAGGATGTTTTATTTCAACAAACTAATCTTCGCCTAGAAAAAAGAGGGCTAAAAGATGTATGTATGTATGTACATTCTGTATGTATGGTGTGGCCACACAAATGCATGTATGGAGTGTGATTATGAAGGTGTAAATCCTAACAAAAAATACCATTTGAATTGCTTGAGATATGGCAAAGAGAGACATCAGATTCACAGCAGTCTGCAGCTAATGGCCAAAGCCAAAATGGCCTGAGAGCCAGAGAAATCTCTATTAATGGTTCAAAAAAGTTTAGCAGAGTAGAGAATACAGAAATCTTCCTAAATTTTGATGGTTAAAAGAGAAATTGAAAGAATGGAGGTTAATGTAAGATTGGCGAAAAGCTATTGGGAAAAAGCCTCAGGGAACTGCAGCCCTGTCTGGCTCCCAGCCTAGAAAGGTGTCAGTGAAAATGCAAATGAGAACTTGTCAGTTAAAGAAAGCTTTACAGGTCAGAGTAGAAAAAGTTTTCAAAAGTATTTGGGACTTATGTTACATCCTAAAGAAATTAGGCCTCAAATATTAAAAATTAGAGATAGCTTGTGATCATTAAATGATTTTCAGAAATTATTGGGAAATATTCAATGGTTACATCCTTTTTAAAAGCATCTACTGGCAATTTAAAGCCTCTAAATGATATCCTTAAAGGAAATAGTGATTCCCCAGTCACCCAGACAGCTAACTAAAGAGGGGAGACAAATTCTTCTACAATTGGAGAATGTAATCCAACATCAACAGATATGCTATATTGAGTATGCTAAACCATAGGAGACTTAAGTGCTTTTTACATAACATAGTCTGACTTCTTTCTTATGGCTAGGGGACTATTGTTATGGTTACATTTGCATTACTTTGGTTTCCTCAACCAAAATGTTAAATCATTATTTTAAAACAGTAGCTTGTATGGTACAAAATGCTGTATGGAGTCTAAGAGATATTTTGCCAGAGAACCAAGTGTAAAACATGTTTCCTATACCAGATAGTAAGTTAATGGTTATTTTAAACCTTTACAACCAGGAATTAACATGGAAAGGAATGTTTACTCAGATGGTGAGGCACTCCTGACTTAAGGAGTTAACTTTCTTTTATCATTAGAAGTTTTCTTTTTCTGTATAGATTCAGGGCCTAAGTTTCCAAGCTTTTATTAATTATAAATTTTGGTTCATCAGCTTTTGCTAAGTTTTTGGAAAAAATTGATAATTAGTTTCCAGTTTATAGACTATTACAATTTGTGTTAGTACATCCTTTTGTATTCCCTAAAATTGTAAGGGGTAATTCTGTAAAAAATGTTGTTAGTTTCTCCTGATGGTTTTGCTAACGGAAAAGCAGCTTATGTTATAGATGAAAAAGAATATGTAGTACAGACAGATTCACCTTCAGCTCAGATAGTTGAGTTACAAGCTGTTACAATAGTTTTTCAGCTTCTAATAAATGATTCATTTAACTTATATACTGATAGTCATAATGTTTTCAGAATTCTTCAAGTTTTAGAGATAGTTCCATACATTGGAACTAGTAACAATCAGGTTAAAATGCTGTTTGAGCAAATTCAAAGTTCCATTCATTTTAAAGAGAGCCACTGTGCTTTGTGGGTCATATAAGAGCTCATTCAAACTTTCCCAACCCACTGGCTAAAGGTAATGAGTCAGCTGATAGAAAAATTAGCTCAGCAGTCATACAGCTTTCATCATCAAAATAGTAATAGTCTAAGAAAGCAGTTTGGTTTAACTACAGAGACTGCTCAACAATTGTCAAACAATGTTATGTGTGCCCACAATATTTACCTGTAACTAATATAGAAGTTACAGGTAACTCAGGCCTGCTTCCTAATTATTTATGACAAATGGATGTTACCCATATTGCAAAATTTGGCAGATTAAAGTATGTTCATGTGACAGTCGATATGTATTCAGGCTTCTTAATGGTCACTGCACAAACTGGGGAAGCCACTAAGCTTGTGATAAGCCACTGTTTAAAATGTTTTGCTTACATGGGCGTTCCAAAAAGACAGACAATGGATTTGGATATACTAGTAAAGCATTTCAACATTTTGTGCACAATAAAAAATTAAACATATAACAGGCATTCCTTATAATCCTCAAGGATAAGGAATTGTGGAGCATGCTCATAGCTCCTTAAAAATACAACTTATAAGGAGAAGGGAGTTATGTTTCCAGTCTCCACAAGATGCATTAAATCAAGCATCTTCATGTTAAAAATTTTTAAATGTGGATGCCATGAGAAATCTATGGCAGACAAATTCTGATATGATGGAACTCAAAGAGACTTTTACTTAAGTCAAATGGAATTATCCACGCACTAGACTATGGAAAGGGCCCAACCCTGTCCTATTAGGGGATTGAGGGAGGTGGAGGGCATGTTTGTGTTTTCTTACAGGAAGAAAATGAGGTCCTGTGGCTTCCAGACCACTTGGTGAGATGCATGAAACAGAAAAAACCGGACCTGAGATCTAGGGAGTATAATTACCTCTTCTCTCTCAGTCTCTCTCAGGGGTCATCCTTTAGAACAAGGAGAGATTTGTGCAACACTCAAGAAAGAAATGTTGCTTCTATACAGAAGCAGCGAAAATAGGAACCAGGCTGGGTACCACCCTACTCCCTTATCTCTTGCTGGCTTCTTAATTCTACTTGCCTTAGACCCTTAGGCCATTAAGAGGTTAACTGGCTTTATCCACCAACAGACTCCCTGATGACAAAGCCTATCCAAGTCATAGGCTTGACCTCAATGTATGTGGTCATGGTGAGCCTTTAGAAGGTGACAACCCACCACGACCTAGGGGGCCACTTCCCAGGGAAGCCTACTTCTGCTATTGACAAATAAAACATCTCCGAGGTGCACCTATAAGTGCAATAAGAAGCCACCAAAGACACCTACCCTGCCTGAACTTCATGGGAGTATACCTGGTTGCATGAAGGTCTATGTCAGAAAAAAAAAAAAAAAAAAAGAAGAAAAGAAAAAAAAAAAAAAACCTTCCCTTTTTAAAAAGGCTAAGGTGTGGCAGGGTGAGCAATCTTGCCTGCGAAGGCTGGGTTTGCCTGCTTGCTTCAGGATACATGTCACATAACTACCTAGGGAGACCAGGATCCCTGCTCCCACTATGGTGACATAGTGTCAATAGCCCACCTTCTTACTTTAAAAAAAAAAAAAAAAAAAAAAAAAAAAGGAGGAATTGCCAGAAATGATCATGGCATAAGCCTTAGAGATTGCCAACTTTAACTTAGAATAGCCCATAGAGTTAAAAGATAGCAACTTTCAGTCCTGATCTACCTTCTCCCCCTCCCCAACTTCTGAGAAGTGAAATTTAGGGCTGACACTCCTTATACAGGTAATTAGCAACTCCTGAGACCTCTTCCCCTGCTAACAACCTGCTTATCTCTACCTGCATTTCCCCTTAGCAGACATCCTGCTCACCTTCAGTGACCTATAATGTAGAACACCAGAAGGTCCAGAGGCCAGACAATGACCTCCCCAGTGCTCATGGAGGATTTTTGGCTATGCTATTATTCTTGGCCTTTCTTATGAAGGGATAGCCATTTTGGGAGACAAAATTCCGGTCATTGCAGATGGCATACAGATTCCACTCATGGAATCTCTGTTACTCAGGTCTCTGGCCTAGAGCTATGCATTTCTACTTCTGAAGCTCCTCAATATAGCCATCTTTGTAACAGAACCAGTTCTCCTGACTTACCTCACACATTGTCCCTGTGGCGGGCATTGTACCTGTGGCAGGCATTGTACCTGTGGCAGGCAAGTACTCATCCCCCTGCCTGGCCACAGTTGCCTTTTGTATTTTAATCAAGCTTTTGCCTCTCCTGCTTTACTATCACCCTAATGACTTCCTTCCCTTATGGGAGGAAAGGGACGTCTCTCCCTTCTCTAGGCAGCACAGAGAAAATATTTCTGTCCTCACCATCTCTCTCCTCGGTCTTAGTGCCGTGGAGTGGGGACAGGCATTTTCTCCCTTGTTCTATCCAGCAACAGGTATTCTGAACTATGCTCAACCATCGACGAAGATGTCCAGTGACTTCAGAAGGAAAATGACCCTTGTAGGCCTCCTGCTAGACCCTCTGCTAGAACTTCCTCTCCCCCTGTGGAGGTCACAGGAGCCTTTTAACTCACCTTACCCCCTGGACATCCTTCCTTTGCACAATTGATCCTTGCATTAACCAATTCAACTATTTATACCCTCCTTCCTTCCCTCCTGGGACCAATGGTGGGGTTATTACTGCTGCTAACTTTTGGACCTTGGGCATTCCAGATATTAACTCGATTGATCAAAACCCAAATTGATTCCATACTCGAAAAACCTGTTTCTGTACACTACCATCAGCTTTTAGAAAAGAAACAGGGCTGCTTTGAGAATGGTGACAATGCCGATTCTAACCCCCCCCAGGCAAGGACTTGATTTCACAGGACTCGAAAAACAGAGGACCTGGTTCTCATGGATATGGAGACGTCAATGACGGGAATATCGCGATGCCACAGATCGGATGCAGACCCTCCTATATGGCTGTAGGTCCCTCAATGAAGGGAGTAGCATAGGTCCGTCTCTCAGGAGCCCACTCTTCTTGCACGAGTTTCTTGCCCTATTTTTGACTGTGTCCTTGAATGCTGAGGGCGGATGCACCCTATGTAGCCTAAGACAGAGGTCCTACCCACCCATTTGTCACATAGTGACAAGCCCATCCTCAGGGTCCCGATTGTGGGAGCCCACAGCATAGCCTAAGATAGACCCTCCATAAAATATAATAAATTAGGGGGAGATGTTGGGAGCCGACCTTGAGTTACATTCTCTTGCAGAATTGCTTACACCTTAGAACTCTAATTGAGCCTTATCTTGGTATACAGGAACCTGCTTAACAGGTGGTCTCTTCCACTCATTCCAGGTACTGAGTGCCCGGAACTGAGATGGGCCTGGCCCAGGAACTAAGATAAGCAGACGTTTACTGTCTGGGATAATTACCAGGACCCCGGAGTTAGCAGAAGCTACCCCTCCCCATTTCCTCCCTGCCTGCTACCCCTCCCCATTTCCTCCTTGCCTGCTACCCCTCCCCATTTCCTCCCAGCTTTGCTTTAAATACTCCTTTTTACATCAATAAAGTTAGACCTTGACAAATGCACTACTTGGTCTCCTTCCTTCTTTCTCTCCCATTATTTTCAGGTTCTAGCCCACCTCGACCCACGAATAACTAGGCCCCGCGGGTCGGGGCACCCCCCCCCTTTCCTCCCATCAGCTACCTACCCTTGAACCCTTCTCATGCATCCCCCATCAAATTCACAGCCTCTCTTTCTCTATTATTGTTATATACATACATGTGGTGATTTGAGTAAGAATGGCCTCCATAGGTTCATATGTTTGAATGCTAAGTCATCAGGAGTGGCACTACTTGAAAGGGATTAGGAACTGTGGCCCTATTGGAGTAGGTGTGGTCTTGTTAGAGGAAGTGGTTCAAAAGCCCAAGTCAGTCCCAGTGTCTCTCTTTTCCTGGAGCCTGCAGATTGGGATGTAGAACTCTTAGCTCTGCCATGTTTCTTGCCATGATAATGGACTAAACCTCTGACACTGTATGCAAGCACCTATTAAATGCTTCCTTTTACAAGAGCTGTCATGGTTATGACATCTCTTCACAGCAATGAAGCACTAAGACCATATACAAATGCATGTATGTATCCATGTATGTATATTTACATGTATACATACTTCATACATACATATGTATACAAACATACAACTTGTTGAGCCATTTTTGCTCTTTGTGTATATATGGTTGCAGGGCTGACTGACCACTCTGCACTGGACCACCAAAAAGGGGGTTCATCCCTGGGAGAGGCTAATTTTCTTTCTCCCAATAGTCATTACTTGTCTAGAGTTACCTAAGAGTGGAACCACACAAAACTTTCCCCATTCCATGTTAACATGTCCATTGATAATGCCATTGTTCCAGTCTTGTTTATCCAGCCATTTCTAGGAGACTGTTTCATAACAGAAATCTTGGCATTCTGACTCTTAAATCAGGACACAACACAAAGATCAACAGATCATGGGAAGTCCATCCCCATTGGATACCGCTACACCACAGCTCCTGAATCTATGGCTCAGAGAAGACAGCAGAAGAAATGTTGAAAAAATTTTATGAGCAAGACTTTTATAAAATCAGTTTTAAAATATCAGGAGCATCCTAAATACCCTACCATAGGAAACTGGATAAAAGAATTATGTTATACAATAATATTGCAATATAATTATTTCATTAAAAAACTGGGAAGGGAGATAGAACTGGGATTAATATGTAAAATAAGAAAAAATAATAAATATACATACATACTGATATTGAACAGGCCAGGTGTTAGTGGTGCAAGCCTTTAATTACAGCACTCAGGAAGCAAAAGCAGGTGGATCTCTGTGAGTTTGAGGCCAGCCTGGTCTACAGAGCTAGATACAGGACAGGCTCCAAAGCAATACAGAAAAACCCTGTCTCAAAAAAAGACAAAAAGCAAAAAACAAAACAACAACAACAAAAAAACTGATGTTGATTAGGTATGTTGACTATTAGAGGAATATGCCTAATATAACATTAAGCAAGCATACAGCATCAATATCAGGGCTAGGGAGATGGCTCAATCATAAAGCACTTGGCACAGGAGATGATGAGTAGCATTTGAATTCCAGACTCTATGTAAAAGCTAGAAGCAGCAATGACCGAGGGAATCTCTGCTCTCTGACAATGGGATGGGAGGCAGAGGAAGGACAACGTAGGGCAGCTAACCTGGTGTACTCAGCTGCGAACATACAAAGAGGGATGCTACCTGCGAACAAGGCAGAGGCTGTCCTTTGACCTCCACATACTCACACACATGCATGCACCGACATCTACAAACCAAAAGGAAAGTGACTTTAAAGGTATTTAATAAAGTGAAAATAATATGAAACATACAGTAACAACATCAAGCACTTAATATATGTCACACATAATTCTAAAAACTACAAAATCACATAAACTGAAAGATCCTGTGAGAAAAGTTACCATTTTACAGATGAGAAAAGTTGTTGGAAAATCTATGGTAAGTTCCCAAGGCCACCAGTAAATGAGCAGTGGTCTAGCTTGTAATCCCAGGTCCTCTGTCTCCAGATCACACAGGGGAACTGGTAAGCAGCTCCTACAATGTGGCATGATTAAAACTGCCCACAGATGCTGAAGGTCTAGTCAGTAAGGCATTAATAGTGCTTATCTCTAGGCCATGGGATTAAAGGTAATTTAATTTTTTATCATTGAAATTTCTTTTGTCTTGAAAGATTACATATTACTTAAGTTATGTGAGTGATAAGACACAGCTGATGGCTTATTTTATGCCTTATTAACTAAAAAGAATAAGTCAGAATCCAGTTGAAGGACAGGAGCCCTACAAAACCCCAGGGGAGTAGAGACACCCTGAAACATACAGAATTTGAAAAACAAATGGTCCTTGAAGGTGACATAGGAATCTGAGTGTTGGTGATGGGGAAACCATACAAAATGCCTTTTATCTCACGTCAAGATTGCAAACACCGCAAATACCATATGCATAGGAGCCTCAGAAAAAAATTCAGCTCACAGTTGCAGTGTGCTCTATCAGAAGGAAAAGAGGCTCCAATACAGTCTGAAGATTAGGAGTCCACAGTTGTGCTTTCCCTGCTCTCTGTACAGCACCATGACAGTGCTTGGACTCCTCAAGGAAGTCTGTATTTGCTAATTAGAAGAGGTGCTTAAGCAATGCCTGGGTCACACTATTAACAATTGCAGTGCAGTGACTTCGTAAGTGTCAAAGGGATGATAGCATGGCCAAGATAGTCAGGTGGCATTTCAAATGAGGTGATAAAAACATCTTTGCGGAACAATATGACACAGTCAGGCTACAGAGTAGAGATGTGTGGGCAGAAAAAACATCTTCAGTGCTTAACTGAAGATTAACAATTCCATTTACTACTGATGAAGATGAAGAATCTCTCCAGTAATAAACTATAAAGTAGTAAATTCCTTTCTCTGTGCAGAAATCTATTGTTATGGTGAATTACATGATCAAATGGTCACTGCAACTGCTTTTAAGAGGATTGTTTTGGGCATCTGGGGAGATGGCCCTGTGCATAAAGAACTTTTTTGTTAAATGAAGATGACCAGAGTTCATATCCTAGGCACTCACATGGAAGTCACATGTCCACTAGGTGGACATCAGTGCTATGGAGCAGGAGATAAAGGATCTCTGGGCCAAGTAATCTAGCTAGAGTCACCAAATCCGCAAGCTTTGTGTATAAGGAAGATCCTGCCTCCAATTGTAAAGTGAGAGAAATAGAAGATCACACCTGATCCCAACCTCTGAATTCCAGATGCACAAACACAAAGTCCATGCATATTACATATATACACTCAATACACACAAACATAAACACTCTACATATACAAAAGAGGGATTGGTTTTTCCACTCTACTACAACAGCACTATGAGAATTTCTTTAGCTAATGAAATAGAAATCATAATCTCAGGTACACAGTTAAGGCTTGAAGAGTCACAGTAGGTATGTACATTGGTCTATGCTCTTTTATTCTCTGAAATAAAATCATTAAAATCCCCAGGTAGGTTCAAAAAATAAGGACCAACTGTAGCAAACCTAAAGTAGACATGAAATAATGAGTTAAAAAATAAACCCTTTCATGACTGTAAACCAGAGTTTGGGAGAGTTTGTTACTGCAGCATAAACCGACTGATTTATCACTGGATCCCAGCGTTCCTAATGGAAGACCCACCTAATACCAACAAGCACTCATTCTTGAAGGGCTGCACATCTCAAAGATAGTGAAGCTGACCTGAATGCATCTTTCTCTTTGAAATAGAAAGTATATTTTACTGCTGTTTGGATTTAATTATTCAAACCACTGGCCTTTCTCTGCAATACAATAGCAGACTAATTTTCTCTATTGCTACTTCACCTTACACTGACATACATTTATATCAAAGATCTTCTTTTTTTCTCCATCTCTTACGACCTCTGCCACTCCTGTGAAAACAGGTTATGCAAAACAGTGCTTCAACCGCAGAAAGTGAGATGGGTCTTCAGACAGAAGCCAGAAGATAGCAAGACCGAAATGTCCTTTTCTAGTCAATATCCCAAGTCTTGAATTAAAAACCAACTCAGGATAGCACTGTTTTTGTTTTTGTTGTTGTTTTTAAGAATTTGGACTCCAACAGTCGTTCCTAGTTTGATCCATTGGGTAACTACACAGTTGTCACTGGCAATAAAATTCAAGTATCTGCCTTCTAAATAGTTCACAGGAAGTTCCTTGACATCTCTGAAAACTTTTAACAGAGAAAGCCTCGAATGACTTAAAAAAAAAATAAAAAAAACAAGAGTACTGGGAATGATGAAGAGACAGCAGTAAGATAGTAACAAGAATAATACCACTACTGCTACCACCACTGCCACCATCACCATCACCATCATCATCAGGTTGACATAAAACTAGCCAGTACACAATGGAATGCCTAGGTAAGTGTTGAAGGTAAAATAAGCCAGTGGAATTTCATGGTACCTTGCTACAAGGTATATGGTGTTCTAAGCACCTCACACAAAATGATTCATTGGCCACTCCTCAGAAACCTGAGAATTCATTCTCTGTGTCTTACAGATGAGAAAGTGTTGCCTTCTATCATTTATTTTGGCAATGCCATAATTGGTTGCTCACAGGCATTAGTAAACAAATATTGAAGCGAACAACTGGATGTTAAGGCAGGATTCCTGTGTTCCTGAACTAAGTATGCATTTTCCTCTGAAATGGAGTAGCCTATAGAGAACCATCCCACCCACCAAAAGCAATTATATGAGCCAATAATAAGCTGAGTTTGGAAAGAAAGATCTAGAATATCAGCTACTTGAGGTGCTAAAGCAAGGGGACCAGAATTTCAGTATCTGCCTGGGTTACAGATCAAGTTCAAAGCCAGCCTGGGCAAATTAGTTAAGACTATCTCAAAATAAAAAGTTGGGGCTAGAGAGATGGCTCAGCAGTCATGAACACACACTGCTTTTGCGAGGACACAAGTTCAGTTCCCAGACCCATGTTAGAAGATTCCAACTCTAGCTCCAAGGGATCTGACACCACTGACCTCTGTGGGTACCTGCACACGCATGCATATACCTCAAAACAGATACACATGCAAATAATTAATAATAAAATAAATTTTACAGAAACAAAAAGGCTTAGTGTAGAGATTAAGGATAGATTGTTTGCCCATCATGTGTGAATCTCCAGTACTACACACACCAAATGTCCCTGATATATTAAAAGTCATTTGATTCAAAGCAACCAGTATTTCTGAGGTAGCCAAGACTGCTAAATAAAATTCCAGAAAGAATGTTAAGGTTTGTTATTTAGATGAATTTGAATTGGTGAATATTTATACTTTCCATCAGACATTTGTCAATTAATAACCAAAAGGATAATAAAATGGTGTTTGCTATGAAGGATCAAACTAGTAGGTGTAGACAATTTCATGGGGCTAGAATTAAAATTGGGTTCAAGCCTGCTTGATTAGCAAGAACTTAAGGAGTAAATGTTGGAGATGAAGGAAATAACAGGCAAGGTAAAGCAATATCCAAGACCAGTTTTCCTCTTGAGACATCTACCCCTGAAGTAAGACATGGAAGGAAGGTTAAGAACCAAACAAAAAGGAATTTTAAAAGTAATAATAGGGCCAGTAAGATGGATAAGCAAGTAAAGGTGATTGCTGCCAAGTCTGAAAACCTGAGTTTAGTCCTCATATTTCAAATAATAGAGGGAAATAATCAAATTCTGCAGGCTAACCTCTGACCTCCATAAGCCTGATGTGGCATACAATGCTCCCATAAGTAAATAAAATATAAAAAGTAAAATCAGGAAAAGACAGTTCCAGAGAGACAAAAGTCAGAAGTAAAAGGTTGTGGAAGAGAGATACTCTGGGAAGTGTCATGGGTTCTAAGGCAGGGGACTTAGAAGGGGACAACTAGCACTGGAGTGGAACAGAAGTTAAACTGAGGCATAAGAGGAATGCCATCCATCTTAAAGTCAGCTCTCCTATGGTGGGCTATGGTGCCTGACACCCTGCTGTCTTGCCATAGAAAGCCACACAGGGCAGTAACAACCATCCACAGCCTTGACAGTTTCAAAGATATGAGGCCCAATGACTGCCTGAATCTGAAAGTTATTTTGATTTGAATTTCCCTAATTGATAAAGCTGAAGGACGTTTACAATGATACTTCTTATTATAAGCAACTAATGAATGTTGAAAGTGGGAGAAAAGGTTTGTCCCAGGATCAAGATCCCTAATCAGTTTTCTAGTACCATGTGGTCAGTTCTGAAATCTTACACATACAAGTAACATTAAACTGGTCAAGCAGGTTGTGTCTGCATATTTGTTCATATACATGTGTGTGTGTGAAAATAACAAAGAATAGGCTATGAATTTGAAAAAGAGCAAAGAGGATAGTGGACATGGAAAGATTTGGAGAGAGGAAAGGTAAGGGGCAAATGATGTAATTATATTTTAATTTCAAGACAAAAGAAAATATGATGCCATGTTAAAAGAAAATCTTACAGCCTCATCTTGTAAGAATTACAACTTAAATATGTGATACAAGGGGTTGGAAAAGTTACAGCTTGAAAACTCTAAGAAGAATGATGCAACTAGGCTAACAGGAAGCCTTTAAGTCAAGAGAAAGAATACTCGAAACTGATAAAATGTCCAATCCTTTAGAGAGATGAGCACTCTAATCTCTCTAGCTAGAAATGTGACATGAAATATATAAACCAAAGAGGAAAGGAAAAGACATAAGCAGAAAGAAACAAGTATAAAGCTACTAGGAAAACAGAAGTCATAATAAAACAAGTGCAAAATATGAGGAGGGAGCTTTGAATATTAACATGATTAGCAGTGTTTGCCTAATGGAAATATGCTTGCTGCAGCAGTTAGCACTGAGGCAAGGCACAAAGTGTCCAAGACAATCGGAACACTATGAAAGTTTGCCATACTACGTTTTATCGACTAAGTCTGAACCATCCAAAATGAAAGCTGTGCAGAATGTACCTTTTGATTGCACCAAAGTTAAGCTACAAGTTACTAGAAAGAGAAAATAGGAAATACTAAGGTATCCAAAATTCTTAGAAACTAAGGAATGACATTATTGAGGACCAAGGGCTGTAAGATTTTTTTAAATGCTGTGAAAATTAGAAAACATAGTCTCTGAATAATAATTAAAACATGGTCATTAGGATGTAGAAGAAATTGTAACTGGATGGGGGTATGTGTAAGTGGAACTAACAAGGAAGAAATAAGCTTAAAAACAAACAAACAAACAAAAATCAGGAAAGGGGACAAATAAAGTAGAAATCAGGAATTGGAAAGGTAAAAACATCATAAACAAGGAAATAGATAAACCATCAAAGCAGCAACTACTGACTCTGAAAACACATACATAATTGACAAACACCAGAGATATACAAGAAAACAAATCCAAAATTTAAATATCAAGAATAAAAACAGCCCCAATGTTACAAATCCTACAGACATTTAAAGATGCTAGCATAAGAATATCAAGGATAGCACAATTTAATGCATTTGTAGATGCAGAACACAAAATTCACAAATTAGCCAAACTGATACTAAAGTAACCCTAAGCAGTCCTATGTGAAGGAAACAAGCATGTAAAGTTAAAAATCCCCAAACACAGAACCTCTAGACTCACAGAACTTCATCAGTCATGTTATCCAAATGCTTTTGCTATAATTAACATCTGTCTTACAAAAACCTCCTGGGAGAAGGATATAAATATTCTCTCCATTATGATACACATACATACATACATATATAATATAATGAACATTTCAATGACTAAACCCAACAAGACTATAAGATAAAGGAAAATTATAGACAAATTGCTGTAACAAAGTAGGAGTTAAGATTTTTAATAGTTTTATTTGAAAAATATTTTTATTTAAAATTTATTCATTAATGGAATATGTATATATATACATATATGTATATATTTCAGGAAAAGCATCTCATGATATTAACAAAAAGATAAAAATCCACTGGGAGTGAGTATTTTTTACAGCAGCACTTTTAGGGTATTCAGGGTAAATAAAACCCAGAATCATCCTAAACACCAACGGCACACATTAATTTTCAGCATATTGACATAATGGATGACTGCACAATAATGAAAAGAAATGGACTTCAATGGGCTCTCATACATGCACATGTATACCACACACACACACACACACACACACACACACACACACAATGTGGGTTTAATGAAGCCAGATACAAAACTCTTCACTTTATAAATATCTACAAGTAATGTTTGGATCAACAATAGTCTGTGGACTAGTAGATATGATGGTTCCAATGGGAAAGAGGAGTACCTGTGAGGAGCCTTATGAAGTCTCTGGACAACATGTCTTGGTGTAGATGGTGGCATTACTTGTTTGTATTATTTACTGATATCCCCTCATCCTATATACTTAAGAGTATATGCACATTCCTGATTGTATCATATTTCCATTTATAAGTAACTCCAGGAATATCCAGTCCTGTTTATTACTACCTCGATATAAAACAAAAGGAAAAAAGAACTCTCTGGACATAGGTTATTTGTTCAGTGAAATGAGGACTGGAGGCTAGGTGAGACGTTTTTAGTTATCATTTTCTCTTGCTTATAATGGGAAATACACCCACTCTCGACTCATTCCCCCCACCCCATCCCCAGGCCCCATGCCTGACCTGAGAATGTCCCATCTCACCACATCATCAGTTGACCTAAAAACAAGCAAGTATCCTACAGTGGGCCAATGGCTCACTTTGCTTTGGAATAGTTTTTAAAACTGTTTTTGATGCTAGAATACAGCCAAGG
The DNA here is from genome assembly GCA_030556225.1 of Cricetiscus sungorus. Taxonomy (NCBI): domain Eukaryota; kingdom Metazoa; phylum Chordata; class Mammalia; order Rodentia; family Cricetidae; genus Cricetiscus; species Cricetiscus sungorus. The sequence goes on along the minus strand of JANBXA010000007.1, from coordinate 84,051,069 downwards.
GTGTTGTGCTTGCAAGACAAGTACATTACCATTGACCTACAGGGATAGCTGTTTCCTGAATTATTTGACAGTGACAGCAGATTGTGTCAGTGAGATTAATAATTAGCTAGTTAACATAATTCAGATACTGCTATCATCCTGAAAGAGCCTTCCTGAAAAAAAAATAACACATAAAAACAGGAAAAAAGTAAAAAAAAAAAAAAAAATAAAGATTTTGATGTTGGTGGTCGCTATGGTGGTGATGATGATCATGACCAATGATGGTGGTGATAATGACAATAAAGACAATGGTGATGATAGTGATGTTGATGATGCTGTTGATGATGGTGGTGATAAATGTGAAAATGGTGCTGACAATAATAGCGATGATGACAATGGCAAAGTTGATGATGGTGATAATAATGATGATGATGATGAGAATGATGGTGAGGATCATGATGGTTGTGAGGGTAACAATAATGTCAATGATGAAGCTGACAAAGGCAGTAATGATGACAGCAATGATATTGTGACAGTGGCATTGGTGCCGCCTATGCTGATGACTGTAGCGTGTATGTTTCCGCCAGCCCGCCAGCCCGTCAGTCTGGGCCCACAGCTGCGCCAGCCCCAAATAACACTCAGAGACTCTGTATTTGATATAATCCTGTTGGCCAATTACCATTATTGTTTATGGGCTAGTTCTGCCTTAATTATTAACCCATTTCTACTTATCTAAGTATTTCCACGTGGTCGTCTTATCAGGGAGCCGCGGCAGGCGTCCTGCTTCTTCCCGGGCTACATCTCGACTCCTCCTTCCCACTTCCTCTTTCCTTCTCCTGGGCTCCTAGCCCCGCCTATCTTGTTTCCTATTGGCCACAGGGCTTTATTAACCAGTATGAGAAACATATATACAGAATAACATCTCCCATCAGATGACCATGACACATACATTACTATTTATTGTAGAAACAATACACATATCTGTATAGAGAGATAATAAATGGCTTAGCCGTGGAGACATCTAAATAGTGATGGCAGTTTGTGAGAGCCTGGATACAATCATGTTTAGTCATGGGCTTTTTTAATCCTTCTTTGGTCTAAAACAATGAATTTGCTTTATACTAGTTGTATCCAAGAGCTGTGACTTTAAATCCCCAGTGCATCTTCCAGCATTATCCATCCTAATGACCTAAGAAAAATGAAAAGTGTACTCAAGAGTCCAGCACTCTGCCAGAAAGCATGATGATTTTTTCAAAGTTGTACATCTTAGCTTTAATGTAAAGTCAGGTAAACTTTCTCATATGCTCAGTAATATTCTGTCTTAAGAAAAAAATTCCCCAAACTGTCACAATACAGTGATATCCCAAGAAAATGTGCATTATTCAGAAGCACCTCAATGTACCTGCACATTGTCATTGACCCTACAGGGTAGAAGATCACAGTTTTCAAAGGCAAGAACTCACCAGAGATGGTCTTGCACATCTAAAATCATAGCACCTGGGAGGCTTAGACAAGATCACAGGTGATGATGTGGACAAGCCAGTCTCATGGAACAGCTGCCCCTAAGCTCCACCCAACTGACTGTGTATGTGAGATTTCAAAAGCTGCAGAGGAATACAATATATCCACAAGGTAAGTAAAGTCTTGAATGATCACCTTCCCACCTTTGATTTTGAACACATCTTTTTTTTCCATTGAATTCACACAATACTTACACTATCACTAACATCCCTTCTCCAAATACCTCATATTTTTCTTTTATTAAAGAGTCATTTCTTTCCAAAAGAGATAAGATATGGTTGCTTCAGCGTGTATAAATTTAGTGAGATGACATTATTTTCTGAAAATCAGATGTCTTTACCTGCACAATCTCTATAAGGAAAATTACCCTTTTCCAACAGCGGCTCACATTTTATGTGTCACTTTTAATGGCCTCAAAGTCCCAGCCTCAACCAGCGATATTTGAATTACTTTTAATTTATCAGGAAAGGTGTACAGTATAACTTGGCAGCTTCCTCTTGAAGCATGTCAGGAGCAAAGGTCCTCTCTTGGGAAAGTAGTGTTCATAAAAGTCATTTTCCCCCCATTCATATTGCTCAGAGCAACCCCCATACAGAGGTACAGTGACATGGCTGTCACTCTCCAGGAAGACACCATCCTCTGAAATAACAAGGTGTGCAGGGTTCTCTGAAATGACTTAATATAATCAAAAATCTGATCTGAACCATTAAAGAAAGAGAAAATTTAATTTAAAAACTGACATCAGTGACCTTTCAAATCATGTGTCGGGGCTCTTGTAAAACATGTATTCACAGGCTACTGTTTGTCTGATTTACTTGTAGTAAAAGGTACTTTATGGAGAGTGAGATTGCATTGTTCAGAGGGGTCCATTGTTAAGAAGATGGTTTCCTTGGTACGTGGTGAAAAACTACAGTGTGTCTCCTCTGCCACACAGAAGGACTTGAGGATTTCAGTTACAAACCATTTTAGAATAAAAAAAAAATGTTGCTAAGATGCTTGATCTTGGTGGTTTAATCAAGAACATTATATACGAAGCAAGGGCAATGTGGCACGGCATCATGTATATTTTTCATGTAACCCTCTTAATCCCTTGGGCAGGTTCTAGTAAGTGTCTTTTCACCAAAGAGGCTGAGGTCCAGAAAGGTGACATGTTTCCTTCCTGGGGTTCCAGAACATGGACTCCAACGTGGGTCTGACATCAAAGACCATGTCAGACTGCTCAGGCCACTCACTGTTTAGTAAGTTAAGGAAGATTTTGGAAATCAACTACATAAATACATCAATGTTCTGTCTTGCCCAGTGATTCTCATATCTCTCTCTCTCTCTCTCTCTCTCTCTCTCTCTCTCTCTCTCTCTCTCTCTCTCTCTCTCTCTCTCTCTCCCAAATGACCTCATTCTTCAGTCTTCCCAAGATAATGAATATCAAAATGTTACCGTGTTCTACTCATATGCTCATATACAACCTCTCTCAAAGACCTCTCCATGTCATGTCACACCTCTCCACCTTCCCCAACAGCAGCAAAGTCCAAGCCATCACCATATCTTCTAAGGCAGCAGCAGCTTTCATCTCTACTCCAGTGCACAGCCCTGATACATCTTGCCTACACACAACAATCTTTGCCCCTCTGCGGTGAGTTCTCTTCCATTCCCCACCACCTGCTGAACTTGTACATGCCCTCAAATGTTAGAGTTTAGAGCAGACCAAACATCTTTCCAGAGCCATTTGACTCTCCTTTGAAATCACAATTGAGGTTTGTGGTAACAGGACTTATACTTAGACTATGATTTAACAATGAGCAGTGAGACTTTGGTCAAATGTCTGAACTCTTGTTTTCTCACATCTAAAATACTGATGGCGTAAGTGTACTTCCCCAGAAAGTTGCTATGAAGGGTAAATGTGGCAGGGAGAGGTGATGCCTCATTCATGGCCTCTGCATTGTGGTAAAGAATTACCAGTATCTGCTAAGACCTGGATGTAACAATGTGGATCAATTTTCAGTAAACATAATTAAACAAAGATATACAAACTACTAATGAAATTTAATATCTACAATGAACAGAGGTTGGTGGCATTAATATTTACAGCAGGCAGCAATGATATTTAATATCTGCAGTTGGCAGTGATGATATTTGATATATGTAGGTAAATGATGATATTTAACATCTACAGTGAGAAGGGATATTTAATGTCTACAGTGAGCAGAGATTATATTTAATATCTATAATGGGAAGTGGTGATATTTAATATCTACAGTTAGCAGTGATAATATTTAATAATTACAGAGGGCAATGGTGGTATTTCATATCTACAGTGGGCAGTGATAATATCTAATATCTACAGGAATGAGGAAGATATGTAAACCACTCTAGCCAAATTGCCCCATGACCCTTTCTGGTTTTCTCAAAGCAAGGAATTACAATCGGGTTAACATAAACACTCACTAGTTATACACTGAATTAATGAAAGACCCAGATGTGTCTTAAAATCAGATGAGAGAGAAGAAATGGCAAATCTGTAAATTTTGAAGTGTCTTACAAGTCTTATCACCAAAGCAGTTTGAAGTATGCACTCTACAATAAGTTCCAGACAAGGACAAGATTGACAGATACACAGTGTGAGTAAACATTACATTGAACACTGAGTGGAACCCTGAATGTGTTACAGATGGTCACTTTTATGTTTTATATATTTTACTCTAATAAAAGAGTTCATAAATATCTTCATCCCAAGTGTAAAGGCAAATTAACCTCCATGTCTGAATTACTGCCAGTTCTTCATTAATTGTGTTTTTATTATTGCTTCAATAGGAAAGATTTCTCCCAGAAGTTACTGGAGCTTAAAAATGATTCAAGTGACTAGAATGTAGGAAACTGTCATCATGCCACAAATGGGGAGGGGAAGTCTTGGATTGGTTTGATTATCAAAGCTCCAGTGGATGGCAGAGAAGTGATTTCAGTGAGAATGACTTCACCACAGTTGATATTAAAGCAAAGGGCAGAGAGATAGCCCCCATGGCTAGAATTGAAAAAAATGGAAATGCAGTCAATCAACATCAGATTTAAAACACTGAACCATCCTGGAAAATATTAGAAGGCTTTGGGGAGGAGTTACAATCCATCAATAAAAGCAGCAGTGAATTAAAGGTATAATTATATAGGTGAAAATGTACACAGTACAAGACAGAAAGGAAACCTCCACAGACTGTAATTATGTTTTCAGACATATTTACAGTCCTCAAATATAAAGGAAAAGAACAGGATTCCTCTGGAAGGAGATGACAAAGCAAAGCAGATGGGAGAAACAGCTCCCAACCCTTTCTTCTTTATTTCAAAGGAAGCAACAACATGAGGGGTGGACTGGATTTCTTTGTGTTAAATAGAGGACGAAAACACTCATTACCACAAAAGCATTCAACAAGAGACCCAATACCATTGAAGCCAACAAGCTATTACCAAGAGAACTCTCATCTATAAAAACTATTCTTAAACCATTAAGTTGTAAAACTGGCCATCTAATTTCATATGCCCAAGTCTTCAAAAAACAGATGAATCAATTTGATTTTAATCTAATTCGATCTTTGAGCATGATGAAAAATCTCACTTATCTTAAACAAGGGCAGACAATTAACAAAACAACCTAGTATTTGAGTGGCTTATCCAATATTTTCATTAAAGAATAATAGACCATCAAAGCAGCTCCAAGCTTACAGCTGAATCTCCCACTGTCTTAGTAGGCTTCTGTACCAAATAATCCTGGCACCACACCTGAGTCAATGGCAGACAGAGTGGGATAAAAATTTGATCTGATCAAGTGTAATCTACTCTTCTTATGGACTGAATTCCAAACTGAGCAGAGAAAAATATAAGCATGATTAAGACCAAATTAGCATGAAATGCACAGAGGTAGGAAATAAATAAGACTGGGACTGACTCAGAGCGCTGAAACAAGGGTACCATTTCATCCTTGACCTCTATGCTATCATGATCAAATTATGTGAGTTTAGTGCCCCAGTCGTGCCCCTGTCACATGCAGAGGGCAGTCTGCATTACAAGCAAGTGATGATTAGGTTTGAGTCTAAATCCATATGGCCTTAGACACACAGGAGTCACATGTACGTGACAGAAAGCTTTTTTTGAAGCAACCAGGAATGAAGATGGAACATCAAGAAATGAACATGGGCTGTGCAACTAGCACAGTAGCAGAATGTTCCCTTGCTTGCATGAGGCCCTGGTATAAGGACCAAGACAGGATGGGGAAGACAGAGGGAAGGTGGGTAGGAGGAAGGAATCCAGTCAGCCAGGAACATGGAATCCTATTTTCCTAAGGTTGGAGAAAAAAGGGATGGGAGACAATATAGAAACAGAAAGGCAACTAGTGTCCTGAAGAGAACTCATGGTGTGAAGCCCCCAGAAGTCCAGAGGGTTGGTGGGCATAATGATCTCTAAAGCCAGAAAAAGCAGGCATGAGCCAAGTCTGGTGTAACAGTACACACCTGTCAATCTAACACGTAGGAAGTTGACACAGGGGGGATAGTAGGTTACAGGCAAGGGTGGACTACACAAGGAGACTTTGTCTCAAGAACAAAGCAGGTTCATTTTAAAGAAAACACCCTGCTTAAACATCCACCAGCTCCAGAACGTGCCAATTGCCCACTCGTGACAGTTCCAATCAGTCAACAGGTCCGTGCCTTCTTTTCTTTCTTGTTCCGCTGCTCTCAAACCTGGAGAGGCAAGGCAGAAATCATAGCCAGTAACTTAAAGGAAACAGAGATAAGGCAACCCCCTCTATCTTCTGACAACTGGCTGCCCTATGTGAAGCAAGCCATGGAAGCAAAGCACAAGGTTTAAGCACAAGTCCATGTGTTTAATTCCTGATACACAACTAACTTCCACAGTGTAATGGGGTTTTAAAACCTTCTGTGAATAGGTAACAGAAAGGCACAGGAGCCTTCCAGAAATTTTATTTACAGTTAGCAACAGAATCAGTCCAAATGAGAATAATCCAAAGATACAGTAGAAAAATAAAAATAATGTAAGTAAAGATACTTCAAGGTCCCATGACACAGGCTGGTGGGATGGCTCAGTGGGCAAAGGTGCTTGCTGCCAAGCCTGACAACCTGAGTTCGGTCCCACCTGGTAGAGGAGATAACCAAGTCCCACAAGTTGTCCTCTGAACTTCACATACATGCTGTAGCAAGCATAAAAATCATGCATGCATACATACATATTATATTTACATATATAACTTCAAAAACACCCCTTTGTATGAATCCCAGTCAATTAATATAGTAACAAAGTATGCTAAGATCTGCAATAGTAGTTAAAATCAGTTCCATTGATTATGCATGTTTACTGACATGTTCAAAATACTTTCAACCTTATGTTCCATATAAAGTTCACATAAACCTTGTAATATTGGCACTGTCACTAGCCCCACTTTATAGATGAAGGAAATATGCCTTGTCCAAGTCATGAGATTTAGCCACTGAGTATTTTAAGTGACTCTTACAATTGTTTGCTCTCCTTTTTTGGAGGAACGGCTTAACTACTATAATGAAAATAATTATCATTTCCTTGGGGATTACCCTGTAATTTACAGAGATTTGTTCAAATGACTCACCAAATGCCAAAAACTCAGCAGAGCAAAAGACTATGCAGCCCAGGATGCTGAGATAGCTTGGAAGACCTCAGTCCTCATTGGTAAGATATACTGTGATGCCAGGGGCCACCAAGGCTGTGATTGCAGACTGACCCTATGGAAAGGGCAGGGCTTGGCTGCACCCCAAGCTCACAAGGAAGCACAGACAGACACAGGGAGACAGGAAGTACCCCAGCAAGAGCAGCTCAAGACTCAGTCTCGGATCGGCAGCCTGGGAAGTGAATCAAGTGGAGAATCAACTACAAATCCTTAAAACAACTGTCCAGCCTCATGTGCCCACTTGCTTCTTAGGACACTCCTCATAACTCACAATAAGAGTTGGAGCTATAACCAACCCTAAGACCTCGAAATGAAATCTGTGCCAACAGACTCCTACTTTGGCAATGCTGGAGCCATAAATTTGAAGTACATTGGGATGTCAAGCCCACTGTGGCACACAGGTGCTGTCCATCTTCTGATGGCCCATCAGAAAGCCTCTTTCTTGAAAACAGGCATGGGTGTACATGATACTCTTGCTTCTATGCTCCTGCCCTTCTGTCTGACTTCACAAGAATGGAAAACAAGTGAGGCAGCTAGAAAAGGAATTTCTAAAAGACCATCAGGCTTGGATGATCCTTCTCTGATCAGGAAAAAAATTTTGTTCAGAACACCCAAGAGACAGGACTGTAGCCCAGAAAATGGTTTCATTTACAAGGGACACTTGTAAGGTTACATAGTGAGCTAAGCATAATCCATGCCTGCCAGTCATAGGCTAGTAGCCAGTGCTGCTTGGCTGGCCAGCTAGTTGATGAAACATGTAAGTGAGCAAAAGGAAAAAGGAATTAGATGACTAGTGAAGAGGAAAGCATGTGAATTTTGACATCAGGACCACCAGGGCTTAGATGCAGCTCAAAACTGAGCCTCTGTGAGACTTTGGCCAAGTTACTTAACTTCTCTGAACAGTTAATTCTTTGTCAGAGGACAATGGCAGCATTGCCAAAGCTGTTGTTCACTATTCTGTTCTGCTTCTTCCTAGTCTCTGTTGGCATTATTTCCTGTAACATCCTGATTCAGGTTTGAAGAATCCTCCATCCTCAGTACTGTGGTAGTCATTTGGAAATGAAAACTAAAATAGCTAATTCTCTTCCAAGGTGGCAGGACTGCTTGAGAACCTCATCTATCCCTGGGCAGGCAGGACTGTGACCTAAGAATAATGGTGGCAGCATTCTTTATTAGGTTTTATTATGTCCAGATGAACAGAAATAATGACTGACTGTTTCCCAATGGGCCAGTGAATAATCCACCTCAGGGAAAATGCTCAGCCTTCAATGCACATATCTGGGGGTTAGAATCCTTTTCTGACATTATTGTGTGACTGAATTTCTAGGACCAAAATATCCCCGTGGGCTCACTGGGGTCACAGAAACTAACAAGAAACTTGAACAAATTCAGAAAGCCCCTCCCCAGCTATTTGAGCAGGCACAGAATTGTTGCAGGAGTCTTGCCTGGCAGAGTAAACTGCAAGCTGTGTGTAAGGGATGGGAATGATGCATACAGCCTTCCATGTGTCATTACCACACTGGGTTGAGCTATGGGGTTGTGCAGCTGCAGGAGTCCCCCACACTCCTGTAATAACTCCAATAAGCTCATTGCTTCTCCATGTTGGACTTCAATGGCTTTATTGTTTTGGTCTGCTATTACCCTCTGTATAGGAGATTAGAAATAGATTCATCAGGAAAAGTCCAAAGGGAGCCACTTACCAACTGGGTAACTTGATTCCTTGGGACTCAGTTCTCTAACCTGTACAATGGAGACAGTACCTAGTGAGGTTGTATGGGGATGAAATGGAGATTTAAGAAAAGTCCCCATGCTGATAGTGTCTCAATATCAACACACACACACACACACACACACACACACACACACACACACACACACACACACACACACCTTTCATCCTCCTCTATAGTCTCTTATTTATCTGGCATGGTTGATACAGAGGTGTAAACATCAGAGGATATAATGAGTGTTGCCTGCCTTGTGTTGACTGTATTGTGTTCCTAATACTGAGGATGTAGGCTTTCATGAGAATTCACAAAGAAATAAACTCCCAATGATTTGCAAGTTAAGTGAAATAAGTTCAAGAAAAAAAATAGGAAAGGAAAGAGGGTTGGCTACAAGCCATGTGGAAGGGACCAGGATAAGAGAAGGGATAAGAAAAGGTAAGAAGGGGTGGATGTTTGCATATATGGAAATGTCATGATGTCTTACTTTGTACAATTAACATATGCTAATAAAGTATTAGAAGTATTAGAAAGGCTTTAAAAAAATCACCATTTGCTCTAACATGATAATTGCTGTTATAAGACTTCACACAGAAATGATAAGAACACAGGGAGAAAAAAAAAAAAACCGACAACACCCTAGAAAGAGATATAAAGGAAAGAAGTCCTGCTGTGGACAGTACAGGAGGGAGCAGTACAGTCTGCTGTTGAGTGGGAATGAGGCATCTTCAAGATTCTAGAGCCTGATCCAGCCTCCATGAAGTCCCTCCATGGAAGGCTGCTTACCTTCTAGTCTAGCCCTTCATAGTCTCCACCATGGAAAGCTGCACACTTTCTACTTTAGCTCACCTTGCTCTTCCCCATGGAAGGCTGCACACCTTCTATTACAGCCCACTATAGCTCCCTCTAAGGAAAGGTTGTACAGCCTTCTTGCCCAGTCTGCCCCACCCCAGCCCTGGGGAAGCCAGCATAGCCTTCTAGCTGGCCCCTATTTTCACACTTGGCTTATACAGTCTGCTCTTAGGACAGTGACCAGAATAGTACTGCTCAAACATAATCTGGTCATGTTACCCAGCTCAGCTCTCCACTGTCTTCCCAGATTATTCAGTCTGTAAACTAGAATCCCTAAAAGTATCTGACACTCTCCAGGTTATCTGTATGCCTCTTATACCATCGGGGCATTCTCCCAGCTCAGGGCCTTTGCACCCACTGTTTCATCTTCATAAACTGCCTCCATTATTTATAAGGCTCATTATATCATAGTATCTAAATTCATCACAAAGTGTGCAGCTGAGAATAAGATGAGCATAAGACCTAGCCATGTTCTCTTATGTGGGAATTATCAGTATCCCAATTCAAACATCTGAGGGCTAAGTCAGCTGCACCTCCCATCTCATGCCCTTGACTTGCTAGGTAGAAATTTCTTATATGACACATAAGAAAAAGTGAGCCTACTGTCACAACTGAAAAGAGAGCTGGGATGAAGCTGGGAGAAAGAAGAAACAACACTACTTTGTTTGCAGAAAGTTTCTCCAGAGAAAGTGTGATTATCAGTGGACTTGAGGATACTGACATTTGCCAGTAGAGAAGAGAAGGAAAAGCCTTCCTTCCATACAAAGTAGGAGTTCAGCCAGGACGTTCAGCTTTGAGTGAGTGTCACCTGTCTGGACACTAACCAGACATTAACTTCTTAGCAGTGGGAAGCGAGTCTGAGGCTAAGGTACAAGTGCTGGGAACCGGTAATTTTTTTTCAGGCACCTAAAGACATCCAGAGCCTGAGATATAATAAAAGCATTCTATGTCTTGCTAAGGGGTCTGAGCATGGTGTGGTAGGTGGCCCAGAGTATTCTGCAAATAGAAAGTGAGATGGTAAGATTGGTGCAGGTAGAGCTCTCTCCACCAAACCATCAGTTAAACCAAGATACTTTTTTTATTGACAGAATGAGTCCCTTCAGCGAGACCATTCTTCAGTCATGGGCAGCCTTTCTGTGTGAAGGGCACATGGTGGGCAACAGCTGCCCATCTTGCAGATGCATGCCAGCAGCACTCACTCTCCAGATTCATCCTCTGGAATTCTCCTTATTGATGCCTTGCAAGCTGGGCTATTCACATCCCAGCACATCTAACAGACAGCAGATCCAAGGTCTTCATAGAATAACAGAATGAGATGTGTGCATGCCCCTGGGGCCCTTGATAGATCAATCTGCCAGTTCACAAACGATACATAAATGCAGTGGGTGCGACCGCCACTCAGTCACCAAGGCCCTGCATAAATAACATTCCAGTTAGTCCGTGCTAAAAAAGAAATCCCTGTGATAAGGGAGAAAAATAACAAAATAGCCAGACATTAAGCTACAAGCTGGGCCTTACACAACAAAGGTCTTCTTGTCCTCGGAAATTCAGTGCTGCCTTCCAGAGAGTCAGTGGCTGAAGGAGACTTTGTGATATGTAATCAGACTGTGCTGTCAGCCAACGGGCCCATCCAAAAGATGCCAGGTAGCTGTCAGCTCAGGAGGGAGCAGGTATTGTGGAGCATGTGGTCCCATATGACAGTACAAAGGCTTGCCCTGCTGGCTGTAAGGTACCACCCTAGGCACAGCATACATCACATCATCTTCATAGAGATTCAGAAGCTATTATCTTCCCTTCACAGATGAGGACATTGAGGCACAGAAAGATTAAGTGTGATCAGAGTGCAATTATGAAAGTGTCCTCACAAAACCCATTACTTCACACACTTGACTAAATCTTTAAGATTTAGAGGTCACATGGGTCACCAGCAGCTGAGTCAGATGTGGAATCCAAGCAATCTGGTTACAGAGTTCCTGGGTGATATGAAAGGGGAGAACGTCTTAGCAGAAAGGGACCTGAGTGTGCGTCTTGGTTACTCCTACCTCCCACACATTTGCAATAGTTGTTGCATTGTCTGAACCTTGGTTTTCTTTTATGTTTCTTTTCATTTATCTTGAATGCAAATGAATATGACCTATAAGTGTGCATATGTATGTTCATGTGTGTCAGCACCTGTAAGTGTGGGCACATGAGAATGTGAAGGCCAGAGGTTGACATTGGAGCATCTTTCTTCACCCATCCCCCCTGTATTTACTGAGGCTCTCTCCAAAGTCAGGGCTGCCAGATTTAGATACATTGTCTATTTATTCAATTTGCCTCCCTTGTCTCTGGTCCTAAGAGGGTGGAATTAGGGGTGGACCACCATATCCACCTGGCTTTTTATATGGGTTCTAAAACAAGAGTTTATACTTGCCCAACAAGCACTTTATCCATTGCACTGTCTTCCCAACCCAAACCTTAGTTTCCTCAACCATAGTGTAGAGAGTGGTGGTGCTTACCTCAGAAGGTCTTTAATCAATGGGCTGAGAACCAAGCGGGCAGCCAAGCAATGTTGAGCTAAGCATCAAGTTGCAAAGCTGTCCTTGGGGGCTCTTGTTGTAGCTGTTCAATCACATCTCACCCCTACAGACCACTGGACAGATTGCTTAAATTGATTGAATCCATATGCCTACCCTGTACTCATTGTACAACACAGATCAAACCTCCAATACATTTGCCTGCACAGCCATGGGCTAGTTCTCAGGGTAAAACATTCAGAACCTTGTGCACTTTGAAGAGATACTCTTATCCCAGAAGCATGGGAGAAGGCCACAAATAGTCATTAGGAATGACAGGAAGAAAGACAGTCCCAGCATGCTCTGGGCCGCTGTGCTGTGCTAGCCAAGGATTCCTCAAGGGATCAGATGGCAGAGCAATTTAAAGAATGGGTTGTTCAACTTGGAAAACTTCTTTGCCCAGAAAACCACTAGCATTCAAGAAACTTTTGATCTGTCAACTCGAAAATGCCCCCTCCAAATGTCTATATAATAACCACCAGAGTCTCCAACTGTCTAGCCCTCATTAAATGTTGGGTGTCAGGTTAGGTATTCAGGTGAAGATGACCCAAATATATGGCTGCTACTTGAGAGGAGCTCTTAACCTAATTTCAGGGAAACAAATTCCCAGTTAAGGTAAACTCCATATTGTTTATAAATTTTATATTGTTTACATATTTATGTATTTATTGTTTTTAAACAGGGTCTTATCATAGGGTCTCAAAAATTGACCTTGAACTCACATCCAACCCCCTTATAGCTCTGATTTCTATGTACTGTGCTGTTCAAGTGCTCCTATGATTTTCTAGGAAGCATAGGCTGTGGAATTTGAGAGAATAGAGGATGAAGCTTGTGGGGAAGACTCTGCCATGGAAGACTCCACTCCCCAGTGGCTAGACACAAATGGTACCAAAGCTCTATGATGTTAAATGTTAAAAAAAAAGAAAGCATACATACTGATACATATTGGAGCAGAGGACTGGTGAAGTCAGCCCAGACTGGAGAGAGACCTCACCAAACAGTCTGCTTTGATGCCATCTAGGAACAAGACTCGGGAAGTGTGGGCAGATGAGGAACCAGACACTATCTCTGTGACATTTAGTTACCTACACCACACATAGCAGTTGTGGAGTATGCACATGGAGGTAAGATGTAGCGCAGAGCTACAGAAATGGTGAGAGCCAACTTCTTTTCCTAGAAGCAAAAAAAACATGAGGGACTTAGTCCTTCTGCTCCCAGGGTATTGATGAAAAGCCCTGCAGCACTTTGGGGTGTCAAATCTACCTGCACTGCAGAGCTGAAAGACATCTCCATCCCTGGCCTGCCCAGTGCTTAACCTGTAACTGCCTCTCCTGCTCCTATTACATCATAGCCATCTCTGATTCCCAAGATCCAATTCAACTTGTAACATTACAGGTGTGAAAATGAAATGTCAAAGTTTTCTCACTCTCTCTCTCAAAAAAAAAAAAAAAAACGTAAAACAGTTATAGATGATGCCTTCCTGGGACTCTAAATGTCTTTCACTTTTCAAAGTCTCCTCCTAGAATTCTGAAGACATGGAACCTTCTTCAGCATTGCTGACTTTTACAGTTTTGTTTTATTTTATTTTTTCCATGTTTCCTTTGAAAGGTTGAGAGTTTGAAGGAAAGCTTGCAAGAAGACAAAATAATATTTTCTGGATCTTTTATTATGTGCTTGACTCATACTCAAAGTTTCCAAAAGACACATCCATTAAAATCATCCAAGGTTCCCAGTGTGGTGCATGTCTACAATCTCAAACCATCCCAGCATCCTTGAGGCACATGTAGGAGGACATGGGTTCCAATCAAGCCTGAGCTACAAAGCAAATTGAAAGCCAGCTTGGTCTATGTAGTAAGATGCTGTCCCATAAAACCAGTATCTGGAAATGTAGCTTAATGGTAAAGCACTCATCTAGCATACACAAGGCCCTGAGTTCACTCCCTAGTGTTGCTGAGTTAAATGTGATGTCCTAAGTATCAGAAACAAAAATGGAAGAGGACCAAGATTGCACTGTTCAAATGCAAGGATGCAGCCAAACATAGTTAATTCTATATGTAAGTCCTCTCCCCTGACACCTGCAGAAGGGTGATATCCAGATGCATGAGCAATGATGACTTCAAGGTCACACTGGATAATACTTTTCTTCAAGAACTGGTTAAAGATCATGGCTTAGACAACCAAGCTCACCTAGACTGCACAAACAGAACCTCCACTGCCTCCTTTCTGTCTTGTCGTGACCAGACTGTTCTAGACCAAAACTCAGCAAGCTTCAGCTTGGTATTTCCTTTCTTCTCATGCTACAAGGGACAAGGGCAGAGCAAACTAGTTGTAAAATAGGCTACATCACCTAGAAAATTGAAGAAGAAGAAGAAGAAGAAGAAGAAGAAGAAGAAGAAGAAGAAGAAGAAGAAGAAGGAGAAGGAGAAGGAGAAGGAGAAGGAGAAGGAGAAGGAGAAGGAGAAGGAGAAGGAGAAGGAGAAGGAGAAGGAGAAGGAGAAGGAGAAGGAGAAGGAGAAGGAGAAGGAGAAGGAGAGGGACAAGGACGAGGAGGAGGAGGAGGAGGAGGAGGAGGAGGAGAAGGAGAAGGAGAAGGAGAAGGAGAAGGAAAAGAAGGAGAAGGAGAAGAAGAAGAAGGAAGAAGAAGAAGGAGGAGGAGGAGGAGGAGGAGGAAGAGGAGGAAGAGGAAGAGGAGGAGGAGGAGGAGGATGAGGAGAAGAAGAAGAAGAAGAAGAAGAAGAAGAAGAAGAAGAAGAAGAAGAAGAAGAAGAAGAAGAAGAAGAAGAAGAAGAAACCCAACATTGTTCTGTTCCTTTAGAGAGAATTTGACAGATTTGGGCTAGACCATCATTCTCCCCTCCACTGGTGGATCTTTGAAGTCAGACAACAACAGGGGGTAGGGAGCTCTAGAAAGATAACAATCATGAGGATGTGGCTCACTGAACGCTCACTCCCTTCTAGGCACTAGAACTGCAGAGACTCACTCCTTTGGCAGGCATTCACTGAGCAGTATGAAAAATGGAGGCTGCATGATCTTATGAGAAACCTTGCCTACAGCATCTACTTTAAATGCAGCACAACTAAATAGAGCAAGACGATCCTCAGGAAAGAGGCAACTAGCCCTTTCCACAGAGGCGAAGATCTTCCCAAGGTTTAATCTAGGCCTTGAAGTGTTAAGTCACATTTAAGGGAGGAGGGATGCTGTAGCTTGAACCTGGAAGGTTCCATAAAGATCTGTGTCTTATAAAGTTTTTGACTCCAAAACTGGGGAGTAATGGAACCTTAAGGACACGGGGTGTGGGAAGGACTAGTAGGAAGAAGTCAGACCACTGGAACCATGGGTGGATTATCAGAACCCCATTCTGTTGATCTATTCCCACTTCCCTGATGCCATAAGCTCTATCTCTGCTCCCCACCTTATACAATGTCTCACTATAAACCCAAATGCAATGAAGCCAAAGAACTATGGACTAAAATCCTTGAAACCATGAACCAAAATAAATCCTTCCTGCCTTTCCATCTTTTATGTCACTGTTATATCATACTGATTGAAAGATGAGTGACTGAGGGGAAATGCAGCATTGAGCAGAGAAGGGGCTGTGTATAGGACCACAGAGAGATAGGCCCATACTCATAGCCATTGGCATAAGCATCCCATGGCTGAAGCAGGTCAGATATCAGGTGGGGAAGCAGCAGGATGAAGTTGTACCAGGGATCCAGGTGGTAGATTCCAGGGACAAGCTCTGTGGGTCATTGCATCACATCAAATTCTCTCAATGGGATCTTAAGAGAGACCTGCAGCCACTTTCTGGGATCATTATTAAGCTATTTAAAAGTTTGCATTAAACATCTGCATAATCTCCAACATATCCTAAGCACAGAATAAATTCCATTATCATTCTTATGTGCAGTCTGATCAGAGCATCAAGTAAACAAAATTATCTGCAGAAATGGAAACATTTAGCCTCCACTGAAGCTTTAAGTAAAATATTAGGATGCACATAGCCAGTTGAAGTGTGGAGTATGATACATTGAAGAGCATGGCAGAGTACCAGCCCTTTCTCACTGTGTGGTTTGCAAGAGTTGCCAAGCCTCTCTGCTCCTTGGCCTCCACACACACAAACTGAGAATGCAAACAGAACCAATGCTGAGGCATTTGTGGAGCATTGCTATGACCCTGCATTACGGGTTCAGTCCTGGTGACCTGCGACACCCACTACCCTCCAAGCCATCACTGCTTGAGTGCATCAGGAATGTGTTTTCATTCTCCTTTTCTAGGAAGTCCTGATGGGAGAACAGGACTTTGCAGAAGCACTTCAGATTCTACACATCCTTGCTAAAGGCAGAACGATAACATCCTCTGGATGGGTAGCAGGTATCGATACCAGAAATGCAAAGCTATATTCAGCTTTGGACATTGTCCCCTTATTTTTACTGGAAACTGCAACAGGTTTACAAACCAACAATACCTCTTGCCCTGTGATTTGTATTGAGGAGTGAGAAGGGGAAAAAAGATTCAGACTCTGGTGGCAGAAAGAGCAGGCAGAGGCAGGACAGGAGCCTAGTGGAAAGATGGAAAGGAGGAAGGGTCCCAGCTCTGCCCCTCTGCATGGCAGCTGTAAGCATCAGTTAGTCCCTATCATCTGCACAAGAGGGACAAGTGAAAATTTTCCAGGGTTCTGTTGTCTGTAAGTGGAATCCATTAGAATGTTGTTTGTTTCCTGCAAGAAATAATCCAGCCTGCAATTCAAGCCCCAGCCAATAAACATGTTTATTTAAAAATCAATCTTAAGTCAAGGTCTCCTTTCACATCCTTTGCAGGGTGCAGAGGAGGGGCAAGCTACAAGCTCTACCTCTTCTGACCATAGGTCTCTCCCAGAGGTGAAAGCACTACCGATCCAGAGTATCACAAGCAGACTGTGATCTGGGGAGGGACACCAAGACCACCAGTCACTCAGTGGGTAGGTGATAGGAGAAAAAACTTGTCCTCCCTAAACAAGGAGCAGGGCTCCCACCAGGATAAGTGCACCACTGATGCCTACAGAGACCATAAAATGTAACTGAGAGGGGAACAGGAAGCAGATCAGACCTCTGAGTACTGTGCAGACACAGACATACCATACACACACTAAGAGAGGAAAGCACACAATCCTTCCACATACTCTTATACTTCCCTACCCACACCTACACATACATCCATACATGTACACATACATGTATGTGTGTATACATGTGTACACATACACCCACATCCATATACACACACATCCATCCATTACACACCATACATACATCAATATACATACACATCCATCTATACACATATATACATATATCCATATATACACATCCATCCATATATACATATACACATCAATATACACATACTCATCCATATACACATCCTACACACATCCAATATACACAAAAATCCATCCATACACACATACACATACAAACATCCATAAATGCACACATACATGCATTTATATGCCATATACACACATCCATATATTCACAAATACACCCATACACACACATCCATATACATATCATCTACATATATACATACTGATCTATATACACATATATATAAAAATCACACACACCATACATACACTCACCTGCACATATACATTCATATATACCCTGCACTAGGTGGCTTTCTGTTGCTGTGATATGTTATGTGTAGGTTTTCCGAGACGCCAGTCTGGTCCCACTACCACGCCAGCCCCCAATAACACTCAGAGACTCTGTATTTGATACAATCCTGTTGGCCAGTTACTATTATTGTTTATGGGCTAGCTCTGTCTTAATGATTAACCCATTTCTACTTATCTAAGTATTTCCACGTGGTCATCTTATCCGAGCATGGCAGGCCTGCATCTTTCTTCCTCTAGGCTCTACATGCTGACTCCTCCTAACTACTTCCTCTTTCCTCCTTGTCTCCTAGTCCCTCCTATCTTGCTTTCCCATTGGCCACAGTGCTTTATTAATTAACCAGTATGAGAAACATACTGGTTAATTAATAACATCAGAATAACATCTCCCATCAGTGATAAATACTATGGTTTGAATGCAATAATACCCCACACTCTCGGATATTTGAATTCTTTGCCCCCAGCATGTGTCCCTGGTTATGCAGCCTAGGAAGTGTGGCCATACCAAGGAAGTATATCACTGGGACAGGTTTTGAGAGTTTAAAGACTTACACTATTTTGAGTTTGCTTTCTGTTTGCTCATGGAGATGTGAGCTCTCAGCTGCTTCTCCAGCAACAATACCTGGTGCTGTCTGCCATTCTTCTCTGCCATGATGGTGATGGTCTTTCATCCCTCTGGAACCCTAATCCTCAAATAAGCCCTTCTTTCTCTAAGTTTTCTTGGTCATGATATTTTAGCACAGTGATAGAAAAGTATCTAAGACAAACACCATGACCAAAAGCAACTTGGAATGAAGGGGTTTATTTATGCTTACAGATTACTGTCATTCATGAAGGGAAGCCAAGGTCAGAATCTGGAAGCTAGAACTAAAGCAGAGACCATGAAGTAATGCTGTTACTGGCTTGCTCCCCAGGCTTTCTCTGTTTGCTTTGTTCTATAACCCAGGATAGCACCGTCCACAGTGGGCTAGACTCTCTCATATCAGTCATTATCAAGATGCCACACAGAAATGTCTACAGGCTAACCTGATAGAAGGGATTCCTCAGTGGAGGCTTCCTTTTCCCAAATGACTAGTTTGTATCAAGTTGACAAAAATGAACACCAGTACACATTAATGCCATACATTCACATGAATGTATCATACACACACATACACACACATCAGAGATACCTATATTCATGTATACACAGGTACACAAACTAACACACATAGAAAAATGCCCAAATATGCACCAAAACACATGCAAATGCCACACCTATGAATCTACACCCATCCCCTTAAATAGATCAGAATGGATCCATTGATATCAGACCTCTTCCTTCCTCTTTCCCTCTCTCCCCCATACACATATGTACACACATGCATATGCAGTAACTCATGCCCAAATACACGAACCACACAGAAAAACGCACCTACACATATATAAGCATAACTTCCACAAAGAGAAATACACCCATCTACACAAAGAGACCTCACAGTGAGAGAGGGTTAAAGCAATCCTGACGATCAACTTCTACCTAGGGACTGGCTTTGCTCTGGAGATCCACCACTTTGGTGATGAGACCACCAGTTTAATAATGCACTTCAAGTTCACACTGATGTCCTTGAGAATGAACCCATTTTCAGTTCACATCTAATGTGGATATTTTCTTGAGCTCACAAAAGCAAATGCATAGCAGACCTTGGAAAAGTACAACATGGGTGGGAAGAACTACAAGTCACAGCAGCACAAGATGAGGACTGTGGCAAATGAGAGAGCCCATCTGTCTAGGAGACAAGAAATGGTTATCACCCAGTACCACTGGGTGAGATATGGACCCCATGCTTTAAGGAAGACAGAATTACATCTTTTAGGAGAAAATCTCCACATTTTAAAACATCAGTCATGGATCCCAAATTTCTTTAAAACCTTGCCCAAGCAAACCACCTGTCCCTCTGATGCAATGGAGATAGCAAGCCTGAGAGGTCATGGACAACTTTTATAAAGAAAGACACAGTGTACCAGTTCCACATGCACTGACCCACCCAAATCTGCTATGCCGAAGTTGATGCTACACCTTGCACCAATGGCCTGACCTCTAGGCTATGGCCAGCTCACACTGGCAATTGTTGGAGGAAGGCTCTGCATTCCTGGGACCCAGGAGTTTGTCACAATACCCTTCTTTGTTGGAAAAAAAGAAGGAAGGAGAAAAGGAGGGGAAAAAAAGGAGGAAAAGGGAGAAAGGTATCTAACAAAGCTACCCTTAAGAACCAGATTAATGTGATTTGCTACCAAGAAATTCCCTTCTCAAATGAATGATATGGCTGTATCAGTTTAAAATGAACCAGTGCAGAGAGCATGCTTTCATGTGTGTTCTATATACATATGCAAACATACAAAGTGTTTGGAGATGTGCAGTACGATTTCAAGTCTGTTGGCTCGGACATTCACAGGTGGGAAAGCTAGAGAGGACAGAGCCACATCTAAGATATTATTAAGAGTGACCTCAAAACCTAGATATCTAGTCCTGTACTTTGCTGCACCCCAGACAGACGAGAATCACTGGACATGTCCCCTCATCACCCTGGGCTTCTGCTTCCTCTCTACAAAATAGGAAGGTTTAACCTTTAAATACCCAACTCCTACCGTGAATCCCACCATAATTGTGATGGTTCTATTTGTGCACATAAACTCCTAAGGATAGGAAGTGAACTGGTTTGTTGAGCGCCATAAGGTGTCAGTGAGAGTCTGAGTGAGAACACTACATAGCTGCTGTGGGTCTCTGAGAGTGTGACTTAATCTTGCTGAACTCCCTTGCAATTAGGAAATACTTACTTTTGTAAAGGCCTAGGATAGTAGGCACATAGAGAGACTAACTGCCTTTGTCCATAAACCAGCAATCATTGGGAAATGGGAATGAAACAGTCTAATCCGAAATGGCCTACATCTGTGCTTGCCTTGGTCCACACCATGGGTTTTAAATGCTGAATTTAATTTATACTTCTGTTTATAAATGGACACAATGACAATATTACAAACCCTTGTTCTCCATTTCTCTGCAGGTGTAGGCTGGCTCTGTGTCTCAGCCACTCCCCCTGAAGGCCTATTTACCTGGTATGTGTCATCAGGCTCCCTTGCTCACTGTACCTGTTTGGCCCAGGTGTGCTCTGTTTTTGTGGCTTCTGGACTAACCCAAGAAGGATTTCTTTTCTCTCAGATGAGAACAATAAGGCCTCTCTTCTAAAAACAGCAGTAAGGCTAGAGTGGACAATCTATGCCAAAGTTCAAAGGACTACTATCTACAACAAAGCCACTTCATCAGCTTTTACATGCAGATCATGATGAAAATGAAGCTTTTGGTTATTTCATCATTACATCTCCGGTTCTTTTATAACAGTGTCTGACATGCAATAAGCATTCCATAAAATTTCCTTTAACTAGAGTGGCCTGCATACCACCATTCCAGATAAGCTAGAAGAGGCAGTTTATACCCATAACCCTGATAAGACAAAAGTGACTTGTGCACCTATAATCACAAATAAACTAGGAGGAGGCAGTGTGCACCTATAATCCCAGCACTTGTGATGCAAAGGCAGAATCAGAATGACTACTTCTAGGCTACCATGGGCTACAAAGTAAGAGCCTATCTCAGAAAAGTAAGAAAAGAGATGACATATGTACATAGGTGACTGATAGATCAAAGGACCAGGTCAATAAAGAAACAGGACATGGAGTTTTCATCACCTAACATCACCTCTATCTTTTCTCTATAATGTTTTGGGCAGACTATGAAGCTCTTTCAACTGCAATAGACGAATCTCCACATAAGTTATATCCTACTTATCACTCGCAGACATACTCTTGAATTCATTTTGTATGGAATGGTTACTCGTATTTCACTGTAAGAGAACTACATACATCTAATCTCCCCTGGATGCCAGGAAGCTGAATGGATACCTTCATCTCACCTTCTAACCTCATCCCTAGTGTCCCTGGAGGTGGACATCTATGTCAAATCAATTTACAGCAGAGAAGACAGAATCTTTTTCTGGTCAATCCACCCCTCCCCTGAGACAACACAGCTACTATGGGAGCTGTTTGTTTGTAAGACTTGACCTTGATCACAAGTCCACAGAGTTTCCTACATCCTTAACAGAATAAACCAGTTGAGCCTTGGAGGGTGTTGGCACATTGTTCTGGGATACTTTCATTCAATTCACTGTGTTCTTCTGGGTGGTGAACTAATATGACAACTGGTAACCAGAATACTAACTCAGTTTTGAGCCAAATTTTTTTCTCAGGATGAGGAACTCTGGTATTGTGTAGAGGGCCAGTCAGCCAATATAAGCATATACAACCATCTCTCAATGCTATCTACTTGGCAAAACTTTGTTTGAGGTGACCACTACATGGGCTAGAGAACTGCACTTGACTCAAATGAGAGGCATCCATAGAGGCCTGCTACAGGGGATCTGACGGTGGCTGTGGTAGTACTTATTCGACCTGGAGCAGTGAAAGACAATTCACTAAGAGGTACACATGAGTAAGGAATCTTCAAAGAGTCTAAGTCATGAAGACTGTCAGGGCTATGGCTGGGGATATGATCCAATACACCCTAGCCACCTTTCTGGCAGAAACAATGACAGCCTCTTGTCCTTGGTTATGATTTTGAACCTGGACCCATGTGCTCTCATTGCAGCCATAATCCCAGTCTGAGCTGGCCCTTGTCTCAAGAGCATTTGATGAATGGGTGCTTTCAGTCCTGGCTGGATTCCAATGCAGGCAAGCTTCATCCCACTCCTCCAGACAGAGTCTTGACAATAGAATCCTTGACAACTAGCTTCTCAGTATTGTGTGGATTTTTGTAACTCCCTGGCCCAATGAACAGGAGCATCTTTCAGAATAAATGCAGTGGAACAGAATTTCATGCCAGGATTCCTTTCCTTCACACACACACACACACACACACACACACACACACACACACACACACACACACACACACACACACAATGGTCTGTTTCCAAGGATCAAAACAAACTTTTAATAAGGTTATGGCCTCAGGAAACCCAGTAGCAGCTGTAGGCTTGCTCTTTGCTTTTTCGCAAAATGCTTTACACAGTCTTTACTCCATCATGTTCCCATGGTCAAAAGTTATCCAGAACATAGCTGGGCTGCCAGCCCTAGTGGCTTATTTCTCTCCTGCATCTCATCGCTTTAAGCCATTCCCCTTCCTTTATGTCTGAGCTTTTGTTCTGAGGGAAGGAGGCAGATGACAGAGATTCAAAGAGAGCCTGTCATATGTTATTTCTACTCCAATAATACCAATGTGAGTTTCATGCACACAGGGTCCTGGGTGGAATTTTTTCTGATTTTGCTCCTTCCAGCAAAAGAGCAGCTTCACCAAGATCTGCATCCATGTTCACAGTAAGTTTCCACAGGACAGAGTGCAAAAAAGTATTTTCTAAATCTACAATCCATTACTCAGGATTCCAGAATTCTTCCTTGGCTTTCCTATCCATCATGCTAGCTGGAACTGATATGAGATCTGAGTTCTGTTATTAATATATCATCTCTACTTTAGGAGCAATTGGAGTTAGGTGTCCTGTAGCATTAAGCCAGTGAGATGTGCCAAGTTAGCAAAGATGACTATGATATTTTCAAGCTCTGGCTGGCACAGGGAATAATGATATTAGCACTGGCTGCTGGGGAAAAGCACACACAAATGCACATGCACACATGGGCATGGTGCATGATTCAAACCTCAGCTTGGATACTTCCTTGCCATGTGCAATCTTTAGCCCTTCTCATCTCAACAGTAGGGATGTGTTGTTTACATTATACTTTAAAAAAAAAAGTATAGATGAAACTAACTGCCCTACAGTCCCTGTAAATATGCTATTTCTTGCTCTCCCTCCCCTCTAGCTGCTCTGAAAATCATTTCAATCCAAGGGATAAGGGTCAGAGCCCCAAGTCTGATGGTGAGCATTATCATGAGACACCCCAATATATTTCAAATAGAACCCATCATCTTTTCCACACGTATTTGCTCAACCTTCTGCATCACTGGTAGAGACCATCCTCTTACCCAGTTCCCTGGGCTTGAAGTCAGCTCCAGTGCTGGGTTTTATCATGATAACCTGTCAAATCTGCTTCAATTTCTTGACTTTATTCTTGTTTTTGTCTCCCTACTTCGTCCCACACTACTCTTTCCAATGTGATAACTCTTCTCCTGACCCTCTTTCTAGCCCATTCAAACTGCCCCTTCAAGCCCACAGCAAGAGAAATGTTTCTAAAAGTTCAAATAGGAACAGACTCTGCCTTGCTTACCAAGTCTTCAGTGACTCAAGACTGCCCTCAGCACCACATGCCATCTATTTCTTGCTGTGACTGTGTACTAGCATCTCTTGCCAGCCTATACCCTCCCCTTCATTTTAAGGCACTATTCATTTCTGACTCTTGAACATATTCTTTACAATAATTCTACACCAAGACCCTCCTTCTGCCTGCAGTCCTCCACTTCCCTGCCTAGCCATGTACATGCATGTGTGTGTGTGTGTGCATGCAATGATCTTCTAGATCCTCTTCATCTTCAAATTTTTTTATTAATAATATAATTTAAAAATTTTACATGTCGATCCCAGTATCCTCTCCCTCCCTCTTTCCCTCTTTCCCTCCTCTTACCCTCTTTCCCCTGTGACATGCACCCTGGCCACTCTCCCCTCCCATCTCCCCACCCCCATTCCACTTGTAGGGCTATGCTATCCAGGTTGGGTCATGTAAATCTGTCAAGTCATTTGAAGTAGGGACTAGGACTTCTCTCCTGTCTCTAGGTTAAGGAGATATCCCTCCATGGGGGATGTGTCCTCAATGTCATCTTCAGATTTTTAACTTAAGCAATTTTCTACCCTGTCCATGCTTCTAATCCAGCACCTAATGTAGAATATTTTTTATACTGCATGACTAGTATATGTCACTGTGATTAGTTTAATAAGGAAGCTGACTGGTCAATCGCTGGACAAGTAGAAGTTAGGTGGGACTAGCAGACAGAAGGCACAAAGAAGAAGAGGAGGAGTCTTGGGAGTCACAAGGCAATACAGAAGAAGTAGGAGATGAACTTGCTGTCCCAAGAAATGTCACCAAGCCATGTGGCATAGCACAGATAAAAATGTGAGTTAATTTAAGTTATACAAGCTAGTTAGTGACAAACTGAGATATCAGCCAAACATTTATAATTAACAGTAAGTCTCTATGTGGCTATTTGTGTGCTTGCTCATGGCACAGGAAAGTCTCCTCCTACCACCAAACATAATATCTAGTGTTCAGTCTGTATACTGTAAATGTTTAAATAATTTGGAAGTTGAAGTTTTACCTAGATATAAAATAAAGGCATGCCTATTCTACTGAGCATTTCCACTGTGTATAATTTGGCAAACCCCATTTAAAAGAATGAACTTAAAATTTTTTTAAATATATTTTTATTATATTTTCTCATCAACGCCATACCCATCCAACTTCATGTTTACTTTCCTCTCTTTCTTTCTTTAAAACAAAGCAAAACAAAAATAAAGAAGGAAAAATCCAAAGACAAATTAAAAAAAATCAATAGGACAAAAATGGATGGATGGGTGAATGGATGGATGGATGGAAGGAAGGAAAAGCACGCGCGCGCGCGCACACACACACAGAGAGAGAGAGGGAGAGAGAGAGAGAGGAAGAAAGAGAGAGAGAGAGAGAGAGAGAGAGAGAGAGAGAGAGAGAGAGAGAGAGAGAGAGAGAGAGAGAGAGAGAGAGAGAGAGAGAAATTGTGTTAGCCAACTACTCCTGGGCATGGGTCTGCACTAGAGTATGGTCAATATTCCCAGTGACACTCCATTTGGAGAAAACTGATTTTCCCTTTCCCAGTCAGTGTTAACACAAATAGCTTCTTGGTTAGGGTTGGAGATTGTGTCCATACCCCCTCTCGGCACTGGGACTTTGTTATAAACCAGTACACATTATTTTTTTCATGCTGCCACAGGCTTTGTGGTTCATGTGTGCATTAGTGGAAGGGGACAAACCTCATTCTTATCTAGTTGAAGACCCTGGGAAGATATAAGAGACAGGCTTCTCTATGAGCCATCCTATAGAGGTATTTGTAAGAAGCAAAAAGGCACTTGAAATCAAAGTTCTTCTGGAAGTTCAAAAGCATGGTGCAGCTCTGTCAATCACCCATACCTCGTCTACAATGCTTAAGGGGGACTGCATATGTGGCTATGGTGCCTAGCCCAGGGTTCTAATTATCCTGATAAGGGAAGGAGATCAGGCAACAGGTTAACCATTCTGAAGTCTTGATAAGTGAGAAGGGGTAGCCCCAAATCTCTCCAGGCACCCAACAGAAATACCCACATGGAAATAAAGGCTGTAAGCAAATGATCCAAGGGCATGAGACAACAAGGCTGGAGACTCTACTGTCCTTACATTGGGTTACATCTAAAAAGCAGTATCAACATAAACATAGAAATTGATAGCAGATAAAATCTCTTAGGTGGAGACATGGTTAACATTTGTAACCAATGATATAATCAACACTGGCATTGACCTGGAATGTTATAATGATTAGAGAGAGCAACAGTGTACAAAGGGTTAAGAAGAAAGTGCCTTTTTCATTCCTGTTCATAAGGTCTTCTTTCTCACCTTCAGAAGGGAACATATGGGGGAAACAGGCACAGAGGAGATCCAAGAAGAAACCATCTTAACCTACCCTTGGTGATGTACTGAAAACTCCACAAGGGCATTCAGAGGCTCACAGAGAGAAGGGGATAGGGGTGATGTCTCACCAGAAAACATGCCAAATACCAAATTTAGGAGTTTAATAAAAATGTTAGACCTTTATTGTATGGTTTTACCATCCGAGGCACCATTTCAGTGGCTGGGAATCTGACAGAGCCAGTTCTTCACTACCCAGCATTAAGCTGGGAGACCCACCTGAAGATCTCTGCCCTCTATAGCTCCTATCACAGCATCAGAAGAAAAGCTTCAGGTATATCACTGCCCATGCACATTACACCCATCAAGAAGAAAAGGACGAGAAAATAAAATTTCAGAGAAACAGACTAGGAGATAATAACCAGATGGTTTTTAAAATTTGTAGACAGCATACACAAAGTATGAAACAAAATATAGCTGGGTGTAGTACCCTGTACCTGTATCCCTGTATTCAGAAAGCTGAATTAGCAAGAAGATCATGAGTTCAAGACCAGTCTGGTACAAATAGCAAAACAAGCCCAAAATAAACTATAACTATAAACATACAATTAAATACTTGAAGAAAAGTTCAAATATTGATGTGTTTTTATACAGGAGCATGCACTTAGCCGGGCAGAACCTTATGCTCTCCTGCTCTGATGGTATGACCCACATTCCCCACTTTAGCTTTTCCAAAGCCCCACTGGCACTGTGTACACAGCATACAGCAGCCTTCTTCAACTACCTTAACACATACCATGAGTTAGAACCTGGGATCTTTTCCAGGCCATTCTACAAAGTTTCAGCAAGCTCAAAGCGAAGACTAAATCCAAAGCTCACAGATCAGCAATAATTGAGTTATTATGGATATAGTGATGACAAAAGAAGTTTGGCACTCAGGCAAGAGAGTCACAGAGTGGCCAGGTATGGGAGCTGAAGCAGGCTTAAGGCTATGGGACATAAGAATATTGAAAGAAAGAAGTGTCACTACAATCTAGTCCCCCACTTGTCCAGGCTAACTAAGCATTTTAGAGTCCGTTAGAATTCCTCAGCAGACTTGTTGAAGCATAAAGATCTCTAGGTCTCCAGTTAAGGTTACACGTGGTTTGTAGCTCTCCTGAGAAAAAACTTCCTTGTGGCAGCAAGATGCAGTGGCACATACCTATAGTCACAAACCTATCATCCTAGAAATTGGGAAGCTTGCCAAGGAGGATTGGAAGTCAACCTCAAATGGGGAGACATAGTAGGTTTGAGGCCATCCTAGGCTACACAGTGAGACCATGTCTCAAAAGCTTTGCAAAGGAAAATGGTTCAAATAAAGCGCTTGTCATGCATACATGAGAATCTGAGTTCGATACATAGGACACACGCACACACACATGCACACACAGCTAGGCATCACAGTGTGCATCTCTAGGTAGAGTTAGGAGTATCCATCCCCAAGGTTTGCTGGGCAAGCAGTTTAACTGAACCAGGTTCATTGTAAAGATCCTGTCTCACAAAATACAGGGAGCAATTCAGGAAGACATCCAGTATATTTCCATGGCCTCTACGTGTACACATGCACACACATAGCTAAGCACACACAAGGATTGGCAAGAAGCTGTTTGCATTTTTGCAACTCTAAAATTCTCCCTGCAATTGCTGCCTCCCAGGGGAGGATTAAAGGACTCTATCTTCCCTTCCTGCCACTGGTACACACAGCTCAATTTGAAGAATCATCCCAATTTTTCACACAGGATCTCTTACTTCCGTCTTTTGTGATTTTGATTGTTATGTAAAACTTGCTTTTATCTTAATCTTGATGTCAGTATTTCAACTGCTAGAAAATCATCAACTTTTATACTTGGAAAAATTGCCCCCAAGAGTGAGTTTCCTTTGCTCTCAGAAGCAGCATACCACTCAGAGCTATACTTAGCCCATGTAAAAGTGTGTTCATCTCTGTCATCCCCAGACCCTTCCTTCCTCACATCTCTTTTCTCTTTTTAGAACCTGTGTCAGTTTGCTTAGGACCCTGACATCTACAGGCAGCCAGAATCTACATGCTTTCTACATCACTCCCTCTGAAAGCAAATAAAGTGAGGACTTAAAATAGTTAATAACTAGCCTAAGGTCATATGCTAATATGGTCTCTAGATGCATGTTTTGCCTACCTGTATGTATGTTTACCATGTGCATGCCTGGTGTCCACAGAGGCCAGAAGAGGGCTATGGATCTCCTGGAATTGTAGTTATGATAGTTGGAACCACTATGTGGATGCTAGGAATCAAACCTGGGCCCTCTGCAAGAGCAATAAGTGCCCTGAACCACTGAGCAACTCTACAACCACTGAAGGAGGTTTTAAAAAGTTACACTATAGGAAAGGCATGGGAAATCATGTAATAATTAAAGCATTTACCATGCAAAGTAAGAAGACTAGAGTTTGGAGCCCCATACCTACAGAAATGTATGGCAAGCTTGGAGGAGTATCTGTAATTCCAGCAGTTGGAAGGCAGAGAGAGGGAAGCTTGTTAGCTAAATTGGACGTATCCATGAGTTCTGGATTCAAATAAAAGAGTCTGTTTCAATTAATAAGGTAGAGAGAGATATAGGAAGATTCCCATTGCCAAAGCTCAGATTTTCATATTTGCAAGCACATATGCACACTAGATATATGTACCTACATAAACATAAACACACATACACCACATACACACAAACATGTGCAAAACCATATATCTATACATACATTAAGTGGGAAAATTAAACAGATTTTTGGAACTCATACTTCCTTCCTAATTTCAAAATACACCACAAAGCTATACTAATTAAAATAGTGGTGGCATTTAGGGAACTATGGCTGAGGTCTATTGCCGCATGATGAATGAGGCAAAAATCTAGAGACCACTGTAAAAGTGGAGTCCATAAGAACAATATTCCTAGAATACTGTCAGTGAATAACCTGTTTAAATATACATGGAAATCCTCAGATATATAAAACACTGATTTTGTTAACCCATAAACACAGATATATTTTTAAAATATCAGGAAAATGTGGGCAGGTATGTGCCTCTGATTGTTCATGGTATTACTACAGAAATGAGATGGGTACATAGAACATGAGGAGAGAAGGCAGCAAGTCACAAAAAGTACCTTTTTTTCTTTCAGTGAAATACCAAGTTTTCCAGACACCCTGTCAGGTGCAGGAATGATGCATGGCTTCAAGGCAGTTTTGCTTCTCTGCTGTATTAGCCTGTTGAGGGCTTTTCCAAACAGTGTTTTCAATGCATTGTAATTCTTTATCTTTCCTCATCTTTCTTCACTAGCACCAATAGCATATGTTCACATGGGGATCATTTTTATCAACAAGGCAGTTTTGCTACAAGGATATAGTATAGGCTTCAAGTGGCTGCAGCTGCCTCTCCTCAGGAAGGTTTGCATTCAGCACCGAATGTGAAAATCTACATCTGCTTCAGGGTGAAGCAAGAGCAAGAAAAGGGACACAAAGACTTGTTACACAATCCATCATTCTCATGTCTTGTCTGAATCTCCTACCCTGTCCTTGCTCTTGACATTTCCTGCCACTTTCTCATCTTAATTCAGACTCACGTTGTTCCCCACTGCATCTGGGTAATGGCCCAACTGCTAGAGGTGACTTCTAGATTGTGTGGCACCCTCCCCCATTGCAAAACCACTGCCATCATCACAGCTCTCCCCACTGTTTCACTAAATACTGAGCAAGCCAAAATTATAACAGAGCCTTGCTTAAAGTTCTTTATCCCATATGCCTGAAGTAAGGGTCACAGGTCCAGCATCTTCTGAGACTAATCGGTAGTACTGGTGAGTTAGCAGGATTCCAGTGGTCTGTAAAGCTACCAGCCTAGAGGTGTCTCCTTCCCATGGGGACATGCTTTGTTTGCATAGTAAAGATGAAGGAACATTCTTCACTTCCACAAAGAAATATGTTTTCACTCTGGCACTTCCTAAATCAGACAAACCTCCCAGGCTGGTTTTTGTTTTGCTCTCTTTGTTTTTGGTGGAGATGTAAGTAAAGGAAATATGTTACCACTCTCTTTAAGACAAACAACAGTGAAGTATGCTGACAAAAGGAAACCCATGTGCAGCTTCAGCATGAGGTCTGTGGCTGGTGAAGGCAAGAGCTTGACAAACTGGGAGACATGTGTTTCACCTAAAGGAAGATGGCAGTCTGATTGGACAGCAGCCCATTGCTGCAGCCCATTGCATCCTGATGGGAATATGCACGTGGTGTCCTCTAAAGAGGTGTTAGGAATTGGATTTTTCTAAGAGATCTCTTAATTAAAATTAAAATGAAATAAATTCATTTTGTCAAACTTCCACCAAGGCTGAAATAGGGAAACATAGCCAAGTGTAACCATTTGTGACCCCCTGACACAGAACCCTCTCTAAACTCATCCTTCAGTACCAACCTGTCCTGTTTGGTAGTCTCATTCCCCTCTTCATGAAAGCCAGTGTCTAGCCAACTTGGGTAGGCAGGAAGGTCCTACTCTTTTCCCAACTAGAAAGATTCCTCCAGCAAAGATCTCAAATGTGACCTCCTTGGAGAAGTCTCCATGACTTCCTGTCAGTTTATCAATGAGCTTATCTAGCTTTATAACTCCCTAAACATTACAACTGAAGCCCATGTTGATGCAACCTTCATTAATTTCTCTCTTGGTAATGTATGAATGTCGTAACGACAAGAATTCCACTTTATTGATCTCTATGACAACTGTTCTACCAAGCCAGCCTCTTGTGGGGTAGCACACGATAAAGGAAGGAAGGATGGATGGGTGGATTGATGAGCAGATAGATAAACAGGCATGTGGATAGATGGATGGGCATATTGCTGTGTGGGTGGGTATATGGGTAGATGATGGGTGAGTAAATGGATGTGTGTAAATTTTTGGATGGATACATGAATGGATAGATAGATGGATTGAAGTGTTGTATAACTACAGATTCCTTGGCCAGGGTCTTTATAGAGACACTGGGAATTAGTACAGGCATCCTGGCGTTAAGTTCATAGAAGCTACTAAATTCATTTGTTCACTAGGGTCTTGGGATTTGTTCTTCACTCAACTCTTTCTATGTCTCATTCCTTTTTATAATTGGGGCTTGAACTCAGATGAAATTTTCTCCAAAAAGAAAAAGCCCTTCTCTCACACTGTCCCATCATAAATACAACAACCAAGTCAACAACCATTACATAATTATGCTTACCCATGACTGTCAGTGCCCAAAACATCTTCATGTACTTCCTTTTACCCAATTTTTATGCTTCTCTACTGCTTTTAGTAGAAAGTTTCATGAAGACATTGCTATAGGTCAGCACTGAGATTGTATATGCCATTTTGTAGATGTTTAATACATGTGGAACATTAAGCAAATTGATTACTAGTGAGTGAGATAATTAAATGGCTAGTAACTACTGGAGTGCCTTATCTTTCCTTTTCCTGTTCTCTCCGTGGGGGAATTGTGGAACAGGCTCTCAGTACTTTACAAGCTGATGTCACAGTGAATATCTTTCCTTGGCTTCCAGTGTCGGGATTCCAGGTATGTACCAATTCATGAAGCTATAGGCTAACTTTTGTAGCATAGATGACACTGGAATAAGATGTCTTTCCTCATCAACACTGCTCCTAGGAAGCATTATGCTAGAAAATTTATGATCCTGGCATTGATTCCCAAATAAGACTAGGTTTGAGACTATAGGTTGCCAGGACTAAGTAACGTCAGAAAATACTTTCATTTGCTAAGCCTCAGTTCCTCCCATGTGAAAATAATCATAGCAATATGAAATCACAAGGTACTTTTGAGTGTGAAATCAAATAATCTTAGTGAAAGGGATTCAGCAAAAATGCTTCCACCAAGCTAAATGACCTTCAGAAAGCCGCTGTAAGTAGAGAGCTGGGAGGCCACTGAGTCACCCTCAATGTTATGAGACTTGGACTAGAAAAGACTAATGACTAAAGACTCCTTTCTATAGCACTTTACTTACTAGGGGTCTGCAAATTGTTACCCAGGAGAAAAGCATCATAGAGTAGACCCTTGTCATAAGCCGTATATGATCAACTTAAGAGGGGATATTCAGGATCTTCCAGTACTGTCACATAACAAGAAGGGTGCCATTCAAACCCTGAGCCAGCAGCATCAAGAAGCACTACACCAGGAGGTTCTTGTTATAGACAGACACTCCCTAACTGTGCCAATTTCCAAGGAGACCTCTTCTAAGCTGTTGTATTTTTGCACACAATTTCCTTGGAGGTCAAGTTACCACATAACTGAATCTTCTCTGTGGGCTCAACATATGTCAACATGGTATTTTGCTAAGAAAACTCATAAAGAGGATTGCCAGCTGCAATACGACACTCGCTCTATAATACCGTCAGTCTAATTGTTTCCAGAAGCAAACAATTAAACAGTTTATGAGAAAAACTCTATCTGTGATTGTGGGGCCCCTGCACAGCTGCTTCCTTAGTAAGGCAGTTACAGACTAGCTGGTGCTGATATTAAAGTACGGTGTGTATTTAGCAAAATGGCACCTAAATGCATCATAGCAGACCTTTTGGGGAAATAAACAACATTCAAGTATATTTTTGGAAGACAAATACTCAATACTTTATTTAATGTGTGGTTTTCAGTTAGTGGTTAATCTAAGACAATGATGAGAGAGAGCTGTGCTTCATGTGGCTATTGAGGAAATACAAAATTGACTTGGAGGATGATGGAGGGGTTTAAAAGACAGGCCACCAATGCCCTCTGTTGCCTTGTGTCTCCTCTTTCTAAATTTGCCTATAATCCATTCAGAAAACCCTTTTATCACATTCATCTCTCTTCATTATGACCCATGTAATTAATTACTAAACTTTTCTCTCACACTTTCATAACTCTCCAGCTTCATTTGTCATGAATAAAAGAGCCTTTCTTATCCAAATGCAGTTACACACACACACACACACACACACACACATATATATATTATATAACACAATATACATTATATACAAACACACACACATCAAGCTTTGTCATTTTATGTCATATATCATGAATAGTTTTCCATTGGCACATTCAGCTGGACACATGGAATTGTTAAATTGCTAAATTTATGGAAAGCTAGCTGAACAACGCTGGAGGAAAGCCCAACACCTTGATTTGATAATTAGCTGGCATAATTACTGACTGTGGCCCCAGAGTATTTCATGAAACTCCTTTTATCTGTGACATGTTTACTCATAGAATAAATGCAACAGGGAAACCCTATCCTGTTCTAATCTCTACCTGTATTTCCAAAGCTGATCTGAATCATTTTTTCAGTTTGGAAGCTTGCACACAGTCCCAGATTTAATCATAGGATGAAAACAGAAAAGAAAATGGAAACAGTAAGGCAGATTTAAAACCCACCAGTTACAGAAACACAGCAGGGAAAGCCACTTTTTTATACCAGCCTAATACAAAGCTCTGAGGGACTTCCTTTCATGCCTGGTGGTCTGGGATCACCAGCCACCACAGCCTCACTGCCTTCTCTCACTCTTGCCTTCCAGCAAACAGCCTAATCCACATTCCTCACAAATACCGCCACTGTGCACAAGCCAAACAACAGCATAAGACAGGAAAAGCAATTAGATTTAAATCTAGTCCTGCTTACTCCCCACCAGCCTTTTTTTTTTTTTTCCTCCAGTAAGATGCTCCTTGGTGCAGTAACAAATATGATTCCCATTTAGCACAGCATGAGGCAGGAATGAAATGCAGATCCCTTAGTGCTATTCAGCCACCTGATGACATTTCCAACTTCTGAAAGGGGACTCTAAACACAGATTACTAACAAAAATCCTGAGTGCTTGGTAATTATTTCTATGTCATTCCTATATAATCAATGTCACTCCAGCACTCTCAGAGCTTAATTCCTTGCTTTATGTAATGTTCTCTGACATTCTGCAAGTCAAATTACAAGGGTCTTGAGCTTGGTCTCTGCCACCTACTGGATTTTGCCAATGATGGCTACAGCCCAAGAGCAAACTGAATGAAGCCACATACATTCACACACATAAAACACGGGAGGGGGGGTGTGATCCAAGAAAACAAATGTCTCTTTTAAAATGAAGACAGGAACAATGGACTAGTGCAATCAGCTACTAAATGTGGCTTTGACCAAGACCTAGACAACTGCTCTCTCTTCAGTGTCATGGGTCTCAGCATGACAGACACAGTAGCTGGAACTTTTCAGCATCTTTTGTCAATTCTTTATGTATCCATGAGTATATCAAGTGGCAGCTTCTTGGCTTCTCCAAGGCAATCCTCCCACCACACCACAGGGATTCCCTGCAAATTAGCATTCTTTTGCTCTTGCCTGCCTGGCCCTCAAGTTTTCAAACATAACAACAATCTAAATGAAATAATGAGAGAGATTCATTCTAATGCTGTGGAGGGAACTGTTTTATTGCTCAGGCACCAAAAAGAACTTAATTGAATATAGTGGGGAAAGAATTGGAAGGGGGAAGAAAGGAAAGGAGAACAAGAGGGCAGTCAGAAGAGGCTAAATCTACACAGTGCATGCACATGCATGAGTGCACGCACGCATGCGCGCGCGCGCACACACACATGCGCGCGCACACACACACACACACACACACACACACACACACACACACACACACACACACAGGAAGGCGACACAGGAGACAAATTTATGAGGGTGAATGTAAACAGCTCCAAGATGAAAACACTGCCAGCAGCCATGTTTACAAGCACTGAGAAAGCACCTCAAGTGGTCTCTATCATACGCAGGTCTTCAAGAGCAGCACCATACCTGATGGGTAAGAGCAGTCCATATTCAGGCACAAACAGTATCAGGCACCATAGTGTTACAGTGCACAGCTTCAAACTCAATGGAATTTTTCTCATGGAAAATGAGTCAAGTTCCAGTGAGCTGGTGACCACTTTGACCCATAGAAGACAAAATGACAGGTATGTGACATTATATGTGTCATAGAGGACTGTATAACCTCCATCTCTGCCATGAGAACATTTAACCTTGGAACTCTAAGCTACACTGTGAGGTATTTTGGAGGTTATTGTATTAGTCTGGGTTCTCTAGAGGAGCAGACCACCACTTTATTATATACCTAGATTCTGTGGAGGAAGGAAGGAGGAATAGCCTCATGAATGGCAATGGTTTTTTTTTGTTTGTTTGTTTTGCTTTTTTTTTTTTTTTTTTTTTTTTGTCCTTCTACATAGTGGCCGGGTTCTTAGATGAAATTGTCTGAATAGCTTATGATGTAATCTCCTGGAATGTCTTTTGTGTTGTCATTGCTGATTTTCTTTAATGTATATGAGATTTTTTAGAATGGTGTACAGGCTGTGGTTCAGCTAGCCCAACAATGACTCTCTCCCAATGAAGTCCAAGAATCCAGTAGTTATTCAGTTCATGTGGCTAGATGTAGCAGGCTTCACCAGACTGCCAGCCCCCAAATCATGACACAAACACTCACTGTTACATATAAATTCTCGGCCTTATGCTTGTTCCACTAGCTTGTATAACTTGTTTTAACCTGTTTCTCTTTATCTATGTTTTCCCTGGGGGCTTTTTACCTTTCTTTTATTCCCTGTGTCCTATTCTGTGTCTGGCTGGCTGGGGGCTGCCTGGCTGGCTGGCCCCAGGCATCTCCCTCTTTTTTTCCATATTCTCTTCTCCCTCTTCCCTCCCAAGCCTAGATTCCTCCTTCTACTTATAGTCTGCTCAACAGTCCCACCTGTCTCTATTGCCTAGCTAATGGCTGTTCAGCTTTTTTTAGACCAATCAGGTGCCATAGGCAGGCAAGGTGAAACAGCAACACATCTTTACATAATTAAACAAATGCAACACATCTTTACATAGTTAAAGTAATATTCTACAACACCTGCATGTCTCAGCTAGTCTCCAGCATACACTGAAATTCTGAAGAAGTAGGTTCTAATGCCAGTGAAGTGAGATTGAAGATGAGCAGGCGAACAGCAAAAGCCCCTTCCTTCCATGTCCTTTATATAGGCTGCCACGAGGAGGTGTGGTCCAGAATTAGTGTGGGTCTTCTGACCTCTAGGTTTAAGGTGAGTCTTTGTCACAGGTGAGATAGGATCTATTATTGTGAAGAGACACCATGACTACAGCAACTTGTATAAAGGAAAACATTTAATTTTGGTGATTTACAGCTTCAGCGTTTTAGCCCATTATCATCAAGGCAGGAAACATGGTGATATGCAGGCAGACATGGTGCTATAGAAGAACCCGATAGTTCTAAATCTTGATCTTAGATAACAGGAAGTGAATAGTGATGCTGGGTGTAGCTTGTGCATAGGAGACCTCAAAGCCCACCTCCACAGTGACAAACTTCCTCCAACAAGGTCACACCTCCTAATAGAGCCATTCCTTTTGGGGAACATTTTCTTTCAAACCACCTAGTCTTTTTTCTTTTTAATCTCCAATAATCCAATTAACTAAAAATCCTTTACAGTGTGACCCAAAACTTGGGAATTTAGATAATCCTAGATGTTGTCAAGATGACTACTAAAAGTATCCATAACAATTACCAAGATATGAATAAATCCAAGCTATATAAGGAAGCTATACACAGGGAAATAAATTGTAGATGGGGTTCTCATCAATCAAGTTTGGCTGACCAGTCTAGGCCCAATGCATGGGAAATAAACTTTCCCATAAGGGTATGCAGCTCACATTTGCAATTCAAGAACTCTGGAGTCTAAGCCAAGAGGATCATGAGTTTGAGATTGACTTGGGCAAGAGAGCTTTATATATATATACACACACACACACATACATAAATATATATATATACTTATATATATTTATGTGTGTGTGTGTGTGTGTGTGTGTGTGTGTGTGTGTGGTGTGTGTGTGTGTGTGTGTGTGTGTGTGTGTGTGTGTGTGTGTGTGTGTGTGTCAGGACTGAGCAGTGAAACCCTGTGGGCTCATCAAAAAAAAAAACAAAAAAAAAGAAAGAAAAAGAAAAAGAAAGAAAAAAAAGACTATGACAAAAACATCCTATTCATACAATCCCATCTAAGGCTCCAGACACTATACAGCAGAGATTAGGCAACCTTGTCATCCACAAGGCTATTTCCCCACAGAATCTAGGTGTGTAATAAAATGCTGGTTTCTTTTTTGTTAAACAGTGATACCAAGCTATAGCATATGTGTGATGCCTTTTCATCAATGGAGTAACAATTTCTATATTAATAGCCTTAGTTTTAACATATGCAAATGAGATGAGACAAATGGCTACCTCATAGCATGTTTTGAAAAGAAAACAGAATAAAATAATAAAAATTACAATCAGTCAATGTGAATTTGCTTACATGTCTGAAGATGTTATATACATTATATCATTTAACTCACTTTGACAAATGGGAAACTGCAACACAGCGAGAGTATTGTCTTGCCTGGATACACACAGAAGAGGCAAGATGTGAATATCAAACCAAGTATGTTAGTCCTTAATGTATCCCTGGTGACCATGTACAATTACATGACACAACTTAAAAAGGATTATTCTGAATTATGATTACAGATGGTGAAGTCTGTGGCTGTTAGGCCTCAAGTGCTTTCTGAGCAGAACATCATGATGGTGGGAATGTGTGGTAGAGGAAGCAGAGAGAGAATACAGGAATCATCCAGGAATAATATAGCCCCAAGAACCCACTCACAGAGACACACTTCCTACAACAAAGCTGCACCACCTAAAGTTTCCAACACCTCCAAAATTAGTGCCACCAGCTTGGGACCTACGCTTGTAACAAAATGCTCCATAGAGAGCATTTCAGATTCAAACTGTAACACTGAGACCCTACTGCCCAGGCTTATTAATCTCCCTTAAAAATCTATCCAGAGATGGGCAAGCATATACAACACTGTCTGACATGTAGTTAAGAAATGTTTATTGCTGTTGTCATTGTTACTGTTAAAAATTTGATAATTAACAGGCACAGACTTGGGAAACATGAAATTGAGTTTCCTGCCTCTCCTGCTTCAGCACCCACAGGTGAATTCTGCAATCGTGTGTCCAGCCTTCATAATCCCCCAGCTCTCAGAAAACAAGGAGAATATTCATATTGTGTATTTCACATGCCAAAAAGGATTTCAATTTCACGCTGTACTGAATCTTAGAAATGCTCCCTTTAATCCTGTTTTTATTCTAAACCAGTACAAAACTTTAATATTTCCTAATGGAGTGTACATTTATACATTCCTACCAATCTACTGGCAATTTATAAGGAGTCAGGCAATAGCCAGTAAGATAAGCTTGAAGCTTTGGTTCTTTAGGTTCAATCAGTTAACCTAGGACAGCAATCACCTTTCCAGAATGAATAATGACATGGAATAATATTTGGATGGAGATAAACCCTTTTTGCATAGAAAATTGCATTATCATGTACAGTATCTCAGCTGGATATGTACGTTTACCAATAAGGATATTGCTTCATGCATTTTTATCATGGGGCTATTTGATTCTGAGATTTCCAGAGGATTCTGCATTGAGGGAGGAATGCTTAATGTTTGTAGAACACGTGATGCTCTCAGGGTTGTTGGGGGTTGGGGGATTGGGAAGGCGGGGGAGCTGGTCTTTGCAGCTTTTGAAAGGCTGCCACTACACCTTCCCAGGGGTCCTTCATTCCACTTAGCAAAGGAGGAACAGCTCACACTGCACAGTGAGACAGAGTTCTGTAAAGAAATGGCACTGAAAATAACCACCATGTCAATTTCAGCTAATGGGGCACGGTATGGGCTCATTTCAAAGGGGGAGGGGAGCATCGAGCAGCTATTAAGAAAGAAATGACCCTGCCATACATGACTATGCCACCAAGTGTATCCAGGAATCAGCAGCATGGAAGAGAGCCTAGCACAGCTCTCACATGCTTCAAGATATCCCCACCACTGTCCATGTCCCAGACAACCATTAGAGAAGTACCATTTTAAGTGTTATTAGTAAGAAAATACCTGGCATCCCAAGACCACCACCACGGAGTGGAGCTCAAAAGACTCCTATTCCTTTAAGGAATAAACTGGGTCCCTGAATTCCACTGTTCCTCTTTCACAGGTGCAATTGTCTGAACATTCAAATGCACACACCTGCTCACCAGCTGACACATTTAGCTGACAGCACCCTTTCAAACTCTGGAAGAGCAAGCCAGCAAAAAAACTTCCCTCCTCCTACTCCCAGGGTCACTGAGATGCTCAGACAAGATTCCAGCTATGAAATTTCTGCAGGGCTAGTTCCCCACCGAGAAACATCTATGCCAGTGTGCTGCGGGGCTGCTTAGAGTGTCCACAAGAGCTTTCTGGAAGTAGCGTGCAGCAGCTACATATACAAACACTAGTACCAGGGAGAGCCAGGCTTGATTCAGATCCTGTCACTTCTTCCCCTATGCAAATGTCAATTCCCTCCTCTGTTGAAGGAGCTAAACTAACATCTGCCTAATAAGAGTTATGACGATCAGTAAGGAAAAGATGTCCAGGCTCCACACACGACCAGTGAGTGTGGCTGTTGCTTATTCATCTGAAATATTACTACTCTGTCATCCTAGGCTGGGAACTCTCAGCGACCAGAAGCCTAACCAAGAGGCTTAACCTGAAGGAAGACAGTAGCAAATCTCAGCCCTGTACTGGGTGCTGTCCACAGCTCATGGTGCTGACCACAGTCATCTTGCTACCTTCTGCAACAACTCACATAAATATATAATTGTCATGTTCATAGTCTCTAACGGCCATAAATCTAAGAAGAGAAGAGCCATCACCAATATTCAAGAACAGTGGAGAGGATAGTTTGTTGCATCAACCATCAAATTCCAATCACTTCTTTCTGATTCTATGGGATGGTTAATATTTTCTTTTGACTTTTCATTTGATTTCCTCCTTGCTGCTGCACAACTTACATGCTGATCCCTTTCAGCTCTTCTTACTTCCAAAAACCCTATCTCCACACACATATCCACACCTTTGTGGGCACCAAATGCTGTTCTTGGGGGACTGGTTTGTGTTCAATACATTCCCTAAAAGTGGAGGCAACAACCTATGAAAAAAAAATTCTCTAAGTGCTCTGTGTGATGTTCTCTGATTGACCCACACCTTTAAAACTAAAACACTGTAACACCATACAGTGCTCAATGGATTCAGGACAAAACAACTGTCAAACTTTGCCACTTAACCAGATATTGCTGTAGGCACTGGGAAGTCAATGAGGGGCAAATATAAGCTCTACCTTAAACATCTCACAGTCCAATGAAGCAAACAAATAGTAATCTGAGAATTAATAGGTAAGTCTGAAAAACAGTAGAACATGATCAACAAGTTTGATGGACAGCAGGGAGGACTTACCAAGGATCTATCCTAAGAACCACGGGATAACTTCATCAAAACAAAATTAAGGGAAATAGCTATGCACAGAGGATACTGTGTTTGAGTATCTGCTAAACATAGCATCTTAAAAGAAATTTTCCATGATGTTTAAGAGAGATTATATGAGGACAATGATGGTACACGAATTGATGTTTAGAACATGCTAGAGCTTACTTTTACCTAAAACATATACATTAATAAATTTCACATTTTAATGACACACATGAAATTTCATATTGTGTGTGCTAGACAGGTTTTGTCAACTGGACACAAACTGGAGCTATAGAAGGAGGAACCTCAGTTGATAAATTGCCTCCATCTGACTTGCCTGTGAGAAAAATAATCAGTGGTCATTCTCTTGATTACTGATTGATGTGGAAGGGCCTAGCCTATTGCAGGTGATGCCACCACTGGGCAGGTGGTTCTGGGTGGCATGGGGAAGCTGGATAAGCAAGCCCATAAAGGGCTTTCTTTTGTGGCCTCTCCTTCAATTTCTGTTTCTGGGTTCCTGCCTTAAGCTACTGTCTTGGCTTCCCTTCAAAAAAGGCTGTCACCCAGAATAACCCTTTTTCCCCAAAGTTGGTTTGGTCAAT
Organism: Cricetiscus sungorus; assembly: GCA_030556225.1. NCBI lineage: Eukaryota > Metazoa > Chordata > Mammalia > Rodentia > Cricetidae > Cricetiscus > Cricetiscus sungorus. Next base: position 84,009,392 of record JANBXA010000007.1, on the reverse strand, counting down.
GTATTATCACAGCAACAGGGAGCAAACAGGGTAAAAATAAAATGTCATAATGTATAAGGGAAAGACTGTCAAGGGACACAAGTAAAAGTCTGTAGGTCACATAAAAGTTCTATACATTGAGTTGTGGTGCTTACATTTTTATGTTCATTAATCAACCTCCACAAAAATTAACAATCAGAATTTTGTAGATCATATTGAATATGAATTCTGCTTTAATAAAATTGAATTAAAGGGTAATAAGAGATTGTTTAGTGTACATAAAATTACAAATCAGCCAGGCAGTGGTTGTGCACGCCTTTAATACCAGCACTCGGGAGGCAGAGGTAGAGGCAGATGGATCTCTGTGAGTTAGAGGCAAGCCTGGTCTATTGATTGATCCGAAGTTACAGAGAAACCCTGTTCCTAATAACCAAAAAAAAATTTACAAATCATAGTTTAAAATTCTGCACCTTTTAAAATACATGAATTCCTTCTCAAAATATTTTTATTATTTGAAAAGTTAACAAATGTATGCAATGTAAATCTTATTCACCCATACTACCTCCCCTGAACTATTCCCAAGACTCATCAAGCCATCTGTCTCTGCACTTCATCTTCTTTTTGTTACTATTATAATTATTACTATTATCCTACTTGGTATAGTTCAGTTAGTACTGAACTTTAATTAGTGGCTTTGTGGCCATCGACACGGACATAGGCAACCTACCGTCATCTAATCTCCAAAGAAAAATGACTCTTCCCTCCTTCATCAGCCATGAACTGCCAATAGCATATCCTCTAGGGCTGAAATTTCACAGTTCTCTACCCTATCCATCTGCAGTTTTGACTGGACTCACCTTGTGCAAGTATTGTGTAGGCAACCACAGCTGTAGTAGGCTGATCTGTACATCAGCCATGTCATGCGTAGAAGTCATCCTTTCACAGAACTCTTACCTATCTCCTGGCTCTTACATTCTTTCCACACATTCTTCCAAGATGTCCTCTGAGACTTCTATAAAGATCAATTTAAATGACCCACCTATGGCTGGGCAATCACAGTCACTTATTCTCAGCCCTTTGATCAGTTACTAAAGCAAAAAGAAGCTTCTCTGGCCAAGATCAAGTGCAGCACAAATCTACAAGTATAAACACAAATTTAAAAAGGTAGTTTAACAAAAATGTTCATTTAGTGAAGCAACACCCCTAGAGACTGTGAACTCCCTAGTCACAGGCTTCTAATAAGGTGTACGGTATAAAGTATGAAGAATCACTCCTGGGCTAGAGAATTTAAATCCAATTATAGAGTGATTCATTAACCTGTGACCATGATGCAACTATTGCACCAATGAATACCACTTGGCTGGCAGGTCTGTATATTTAATGCAGCTTTGGCAAGACTGATAAAGAAGGGATGAAACCAACTATCTTAGAAATGGTAGCCACTGCTTTTGGGGGGGGGTAGATACAGCTTTGTTGGAGAAAATGTATCACTGTGGGGACAAGTGTTGAGGTTCCCTATGCCCAAGACCCAGTGTCACGGACACTTCCTGTTGCCTTCTGATCAAGATACAACCAGCACCATATCTGTCTGCAAGCCACCATACTCCCCACCATGATGAATCTCTGAACTGTAAGTGAACAACCACAATTAAATGTTTTCATTTAAAAAAAAAAAGAAAGAAAGAAATGGTGGCCACTGATCAAAGGTATACACATGACTCAAACCTTGACCCTTGTAAAAAAGTCACTAACAAATTTATGACTACAGTTCCCATTTTCTCACCTTTCCATTCTCACCCCTTCATCTTTAGTATTTAGAGTCCTTATTTTTTACTGGGTACATGGTTTTCTAGACAATACTCTTTCCCAGAATCTTTTGCAACTATTCACTCAGTTGAGTCTGGCTCAATGATAAAAGTGTCATGGGAATTCCAGGAAAGCACCTTTAATAAAAAGAGGAAATGCAGGCTTCTTTGTCTTCTCTATTTCCTCCACTTAAAATGTAACTGCATGGCTAAAGTCCCAGCACACATCTTAAACTGAGGTAAAATATTAAATGTGGGGAAGTATGCATTAAAGTAGCCAGACTCTTTGATGGTCAAGGGGAAGATGGGAGCCATCTTAGACCAGACCTGACTGAGAAAAATCAACTAGGACTTATGGGCCTACCATAATTGAGATATTTCTGCTATGCACAGTTATCTAGGTCTTACCCTAGCTCACAAATGGAGTTTCTTCATTTTATATTCCACTTGGAGCAGGTGGCAGAATCAAAATCTGACAAATCCCTAAACACCTGGGAGCAACTCTGAATCAACTTGGCAGGTTGCATTGATAAATTATATAGCAATAATAATTAAAGGTTAAGAGGCCATAGATTTGACAGAGTGGGAAGACAGTTAAGGGGTTGTGGAGAGGATAAGGAGGGTGATGGTGTAAATACAGCATTCATATATGAAATTCTCAAAAAATGAGTAACATTTTTTTTGAATGAGACTATAAAAAAGACCTGGCCTAAATCAAGACAACTTAAAAGGTTATGTTTCTTGGGTTCTTTCTTGATCACAAATCCATCCTTAGGTTAAGACACAGGTGGTTTTTTAAAACTATCATGATGACAGGTGATATTAATTGAGATAAGGCATAAAGTCCAAAGGAGGTCAGATTAGTACCAGCCATCTTAGCCAACTGCAGAAACACTCAACTTCTTGAAGTTTCTTCTGAAAAGAATGATAATAAAGCTGAAGAAAGGGTCAGAGAGTGGTCAAGAACTTGGAAAGGTCAGGAACAAATGATTTAGGACACTCAAACCCCAGAGGGTAAGGCTGAGCAGGGATGAGCAGGGTGAAAACCTTCACACTCTAGAACCATGAAGGAATAAGAATGGGTATATGATACAGTCGACACATGTAACAAGGCTGCCATTGGAACAAACCTACTCCTACTACACAGGAAGGATTAAGTCAATTACACCATAACATAACTTGCTCCTCAAATGAATTTCTCATGTTTCAAAGTGATTGTACAACAAACTGTTCTGAGACTTTGTGTGCATAGCTCATTCAAGTCACACAGCTCTCTGCAGAAGGCTCTATGTCCCTATCTGTACAGATGGGCAAACTTGGAATGAAAAGGTTAAGTAGCTTGTCTTAGGTTGCAAGAATTCAAGGCATATGTCATTGCCCATAGTGTCTGTGCACTGGCCACAGGGACATAATGCTGCTTCAGCCTCCATAAGACACCCCAAGTCCTCCAGGAGTGTCCTGACCTGAGGTAACCACTAGGATGACACTGAATAGTCCCTAGTGCCTCCACTGAAGTGCTTTTCAGAAACCTGGCAGAGTTCTGGTTTATGGAGTGGCTAATATACAGGGTTTCTGGTGAAACTGTAACAACATGAAGGAAGTTCAAGATGTGCATCAGAAACTAATGCACACCTTTGTCAGAGCCCCCAAAGAAAGAGGAGAAGAACCTGAAGTCAAGCCTTGGATGTGTGACAACTAAAGTCAGCAAAGCAGCCACATGCACAGAGTGACAGAGCAGATGTCAAGGATTAGTTCACAAGCTGTGGAATGCAAAGCAGGAGGCACAAGGGCAGAGAGAGCTTAGCTCCAGAAACAACAGTGCACAAGACTCTTGAAGGCTGAGCAACCATGAAGTATGCATCCAATTTTCACAAATCAGTTAAAAAGTATATATGAGTCTAATTTCTTATAAAAATTTTTAAGAAATATGACAAACTTCTGTTGCTTCAACTTGCTCATAATTTACTCATTATTAAACAGTGCCCCATCCTCCCCCAGGTACTATGCACCACTCTGCCATAGTCTCTTTTAGAATTAACAGCATCTGCTACAGGACTTACTACTGTACTGCCTTGAATCTGAGGTTGCTGATGTTTCAGACCTGACCAAGAACTACATATTCACCATGGTAGGAGCTGAGGGACAGCACCCATAAGAGTCAGCACTCAGACTTTGATTGGCATTAGTAGGAAGAGCACCCCATCCTCAACACCCAAGCTAGCCAGATGAATGGACAAAGTTGCTGGGGAATCATTGTCACTGTACTGCATATAAAATGCTTTAAAAATAGAGCCAAGAGCTGAGGGATGGGACTGGTGGAGAGGGGAAGCATTTGCTTACTCAGATGCACCTAGTTGACCATCCACAGCAAACCCTGTGGACTCTTCAGTGATATGATCAAATAAATTATCTTCTGCAGTTGGTTTCTGTAATGGCCAATCTGTCATCACATGCTTCTGAACCCTCTATTGCAGTTTGTATTTCTGAGCTTGTCATACCTCTCTGTAGACTACAGACTTCTTAAGAGCAGAGAAGTTTGCACAGCACAGGGCACAGGGCAGCACCAGGCATAGGCAGGTAGGCACAAGCTTCAATGAATTCATTTGAATCTATTGAATGTGGCCATGCTGAGATTGTTGTACATGTTCTAGACTATAGTGATCACCACTTTCATTCCACAGATGCCACCACGCCCCTTGTTATTTTTAAAAGTTACTGTATCTGAAGTTTAAGCAAGTTCAATGTCAAAAAAAATTCATTCAAAGTTCTTTGATCAGCTATACACAGTCCTAGCAATCTGGATCTAATCCCCCACCCAGCTTTTATTATACTCTGAATACATCCTTTAAGGAAATTCAAGGCTGGTACTCAAAATCAAATCTTGGCAAGGTAAATGCACTTCTTTATACAAAAACAAAACCAAACCAAAAAAGACTGAGGAATACATCATTTAAAGCAATAAAAAAAACAATTTATGATCCATCTCTGATTTTCAAAAGCAAAATGGGACAGAAAGGATGTCTGCACATAATGGATTTTGCAACATTTGCTAAAGTCCTACACAGGGAAAAAAAAGGATAAATGAGTCAAGGAAAGTTCCTCCAACTACAACACTTCTTGTAAAAGTATATATACAGAGATACACAACTTTGTACAGTATAATTTTAGAATGTGATAGTGACAGATCCTAGAGGGAAACTATAAATGGAAGTTCAGAAAGGGGAAGTCCCCCACTATCCAATAACTGTATTGTGCACATCCTTGTTTTCCCATGCTCCTTAGCAAGCAGATTCAGAGAGAAATAACAGTGAAGTGGGGAACACCCCTCACCTAGCATTTAGTAAGATGTGTTGGAGGACAGAAAGACTGCTGACTCCAGTCTTGCCTGGGGCACACCTTAGTCTCCTCACAGGCATCAGACAGATTTACCCAGATTCCCTTGGAGGGTACTAGTGAGGAGAAGGAAAGGAGCAGTTGTCATTGTTGTTTCTCAAGGGTCTGAATAAGCCCTACATGATCAGAAGGATGCCCCTCGATGAAGGCAGGCCTGTTATCTAGAGTTCTCATTCTACCTATCCTGCACTGACCATGGTAACTCACCATCATGGAAAGGAGGCCACTTGGACCCTGAACATTGGGCTGTGCCTTCCACCAAGTTCTGTTCAGAATTGGCAAACAGAAACAAGCCCTTGCTCTGAAGAGACTGTGAGCATTGGCTGATGAATGTCCATGAGTTGCCTCCCATTTACCTGTCTGAAGGAAGAATTCGAGAACTGCTGTGTCTTTGGTCACTTTAAACTCAAGGAAATGGCAGTGTCAGAACTGCATTTTCTTCATATAATCAAAAGGTCTGTGAACCCAAACCTGAACTCTCAAAGAAACCCTAAGTGGAACAGACATCTTTCAATAATCAACATCATAATGTTCCCCCATGGGTTACCATCACAAACAGACAGGTGACAGGGATGTGCATGGAGCCTTACTCTACAAGGCACTTTCAGGAAACAATCAACTTAAGGCATCGCCCATCCAATTCACTTTAACTCAGATGAATAGTGACACTGCTCCTTAGAAACAGAAACAACAATCACAGAGTCATGGTGACAGCCGACTTAGCACTAGCCAGCCTTTCAAATTTTGCTCCTATTTTATAAAAATAGTACCTTTTCCCAAAATACAAACAAAACTCAAATATATGATGAAAATGATGTGGGTAGACATTGCTACAAGTCCAACTAGAGGCAGAGCATAATTCATGGACAGTTGGACTATGCATGCGTGGGATGAGTATGTAGTGAGCACACAGCTCTGCCCCAGAAGCTGAGGATATAGCAGAAGACAAGACAGCCAATGTCCTTGTTCTCATGGTGGATATGTATTAGTGAGAGGGCTCAAGCACAAACAAGATTGAGGATAAGCAACAGAGACAAGATTATACAGGAGCAAGTCCTACAAACACAAAGACCAAGTGATATGACATAGGGAACCTGATCTGGAGGCAGCCAGGCTATGGCCTGTGGATGAGCTTTTCTCTGATATCTATGCAGGCATCAGGCATGAGGAAAGATTGACAAAGGGGAGATCGGCAGAGCTGAGGGAAAGATTTGATGATGATCAGGTTTTCAAAAAGGCTCTTTGAGTTAGGTTGTATTGGTGTCTTACCTCAGCATGATAATTATCCACCACTGACCCCCCTCATCTAAAAGATCTGTTGGGCACACTCACTTGTCACTGAGTATCCAAATGCCCACTCTCACCTCCCTGAAGGAGGAGCACTAAGTGTTGTTTATGAACCACCAATAAACAGGAGAGTAAGGGCAATGGCTTTTAGCTAGGAACAAACTCGGGTTACTCAGAAAATAAAGAAAGGGGAGGCTATCTGGCTTATATTATTGTCTATGATGGAATAAGAGTTGGTTGTGTTGGCATCAATGCATAGCCTTGGAGTACTTGGTTTCCATACTGTGAGCATGGGGAGACATCAGGGCATGAAATCTGGCCATCCACACATGGCTCTCTCAGTCTATTGCATGGGATACAGTTAGGCCATTTTTACCACTCCAGTATCAGCAAAGGGCAAGATAAAACTAACACATTTCATCAATATTGTTTTATCTATATTTTAATATATCTAAAATTCAGAATAGGTCACATGATAACCACTGGCCAAGCAGTGTAGCCTGAGCAAGGTCCTCAAGAACAACAGCTTCTTGGAAGAAGATTCTGGAGACAATAATAGAGTGCTGCAGGAATGATGCCTGATCCACAGCCTTGGTGCATTTCAGTATAATAACACTACAGAGCTCAAGGAGAAGGACACGTTGGAAACTGGGGTGCTCTGGAAGGGTCACATTCTGGAAACTGTAGGCATTCTTGAACCAATTTCTTTTTCTGATAAATGAATATACAAGACTAATAGAAGATGAATGTCTAAGGATAAGGATGGTCTTTCAATGAATAAAATGCTAAATGCAAGAGTAGTGTCATGGTTTAATTAACAGTGTTCTATTCTTAGTAATCACATGCATCAAAGTGCATCTTACTGATTCCAGGAAATCTGAGAACATTTACAAAGCATCCAGTGGCTGCCAGGAATTTTACATGTGCTATATGGCACACAATCTTCACAGCAACACTATGCTCTCTACCTTGCAGATATTAACAAGTATCTTCATAGAACTTGGTTTGTTTTCAAATGATCCACATAGATTTAAGAGGCAAGTCATTCATCAGGGACATCATGACAGGCATAGATCATGGTCTCAGAGATGTTCTTCCTATATTGTTTTGTATCACTATCTTAATGACCCAGGCATGGTGGTACATTCTTGTTCTAACATTTGAGAGGTTGGGGCAGGAAGACTCAATTGAAGGACATCTTAGAATATATAATAAGACCCTGTCTCAAAAACAAGACTGAAACTTTAGCCTCCCTGCTATGATTATTAATCTCAATTGTCAACTTGATTAGCTCTAGGGTTATCTGAGAAAAGAGCCTCTGGATATGCCCATGGACGAATGATTTTGATAAGGTTTACTGAAGTTGGAAGAAATAGTCAACATTCTCTGGGCCAAAAGCCTGGGATATATATTTAAAAAAAATAAAAAAATAAAAAAGTAAGCATTCTCCTGGCTACAGTTGCCACGTGACCAGCTACCTCAAGGTCCTGCTGTGATGGCAGAGTGTAACCTTGAACCGTATGCCACAATCAGCCCTCTCTCCTTAAGTTGCCTTTTTCAGAGTATCTTATACAAAGAAAACTAAGCCATGGGCTGAGACCTTGGGGAGAAACCTTTTCCTGAGGTGATTAAAACTCATAAAAAGATAAAAATCTTATACAGTTCAGATGGTAATACCCCCTCAGTTTTGGGATCAGACTCAGAAGGGTATGGACAGTGGAAGATGAGAAGTGTCACGTCTTTCCTGTTCACTGAGAACTAACTGGGAACTCTAGCATCATTTAGTGGTTTCAGGCAAAGCTGCATCCAGGGCTCACACCAGGGGGAATCCATATCTTATCCTTGTCTCTCACTTGGGAATGTTGGTCTGGGATTGATTTTAAAATGGCATGCCTATGTAGGAAAAAGGGAATACTATTTTGCACTCTAAGGTGGAGTTTCATTGGTTCAGCTTCATACCTATCAGACCCATCTCTCAGCTAATTGCACATATTGTGGTGACTGGCCTGAATCTCCTGTCATCCATGAAACTAGAGGTGAGGTCAGCCTTGTCCAATCAACAGGGATAAGAAAAGTTTATACAAAGTTTCATTCAATACCCTGTAAAACATGATGAATCCTGATGAGGCCTGATGCTGACCTTACCACCCTCTACCAAGATGCTAAAGAGACTAATGACCAAGTCCAATTTACTTAGACCAGAGGTTTTTAAATGCAAGATTATTCAGATAAACTATAAGCAATGATGCATAACCATCAAAAGACAAAGGAACCAATACATTATGACATCTCTTATCATATAGTCAGGAAGTAGCAAGGACAAGGTCCCCAATGAAAATATAGGTTTCCCAAAATCCATGCACAGCCACCTACTGCCAGAAATATAATTGCTCCCTTCAAACATTGCGATGTTTTTCATATTTGTGGCTGCCAATGCTATGCTTGAAGAATACTACTAATCTCTACTTCTTGGGTATTTTTTAGGATGTAGAGAGACACACAGGGTCAAGCCAACTGTGGTCATCCATAGTGGCACCCAGAACGCCTGCTGGAGGTCATGGGTGTCACTGTGAATTGGCAGATGAGGAATAGCTCAATTTTCTCCAGTGCTTGTTAGCATGAAAATAATCAGGCACTTCCTTCCTACTGTTCAGCAGCAGAGCCACAGGGGTCAGCCTGAGAGCTGCACATCCACAATGCTTACCGAATGAACCAGTCATGATGGAAACAGCAATCTATCTATGCTGACCCATGCCGGTAGACATCAGTGTACACTGACTCTGGACTCTTAGCAACTTTTTCTCATGTTCCTCTGGAAATCAAAATGTGAGGTGAAGGAAGGGGGTGAAAGGAAGAAGAAAGTATTCATCCATTTTAGAATATTTTCTTTAGGGACAGGGGTGTGGCTCAGTGATAAAGAAATTGTCTAGAATGAAGAAGATGGATTATTCAACTCAGCACACACACACACACACACACACACACACACACACACACACACACACACACACACACACACACACACCACTTTCTAAAATCACACTTTCTAAAGCCCTGATCCAGTTGTTCAGGCTGAAACAACTGTCTGAGCACTGCTAGCCACATCCTGATTTTGTGATGTTTCTGCTCTAATCTGAGATAAGCAAGAGCCACAGAAACATACAAAGTCAAGAATTTGCTCCTTTGCAAAATATCATGGAAAAGTTGACCCTTCCAAGGTATATTCCAACAAGTTGTTTGCCTACTGCAGGGCAGTGGAGAAATGCAAGCCCTCCATCAGTCTCATGCAATGCTTTAGATTGCCCACAATATGAGGAATCATCTCTATTTTTCTAGCAGCCTGCTCCTGCATGAGCTCCCTTGTATATTGAATGAAACTGGGCTTAAAGGATTGCTTAGCAGGCTTGGGGTAACTAAGCCTGCACATTCTGAAGGAAGGGCTGTTCTGTGGCCAGGTGGCAGTTTGATCTTGGAGCCCTTGGAATATCTTGCCTGAGGAAAGTGCTTTATTTCACCAAGAACTTGGGCCACACAAATAACATGACAATATGGTGGCCTACAGTGAAGAGCTGTTTGTGTTAGTCTGCAGTTCTGGGGGACACCATATTGCTTGCTCTGAGGGGAAAAGGCCAGAGAAAAAAGCAGTTGAGGTCAGTCACTTGGCATACCATGCCTATGGGAAAGCATCCTACAAAACTTCTGGACTTTGAGACCCAGGCAGCTTCTTCGGATGGTTTGTGTTTTCACTGGTACTGAGCAGTTTCCCTAGAGTCCACAGAGAAGGCCTACCTGGAAACTCAGGTGTGTGGTCCCAAGAGGGAAACTTCTGGGTTCTTCCCAACAGGTCTTTTTCCTTTGCTGATTTTAAAGCATCTGGCCTCACAGGACTAAACGCTATGTGTAAGTGTGAGAGACTTTTTCTGAGTTCTGTGAGGGCTAGCAAATCATAACTACCAAAAGTGTGCTCACGAAGACCCTCCAACCCAAATGCGGAAGGAAGAAGAAAAATGTCACAAGAAGAAAACATCCCCTGAAACTATTCCAGTATGGCATCTCAGAGTTTTGGGCTTAAAGTGTCAACAGGAATATAATGGCACCTGTACAAAAACCGCAAAGGACACCGAAGACAGACAGGATGCTGAGGCTGCTGGGAAGTAAGAGCGAGCATAACTTATCACTTATAACTCATCATATGTTGTCATGGAGACTGCTTTGTCTAAACAGTTCACCAGTGCTTCAACTAACTTTCACTTCTGAGAAGTAGTTAACTGTTCCCTCTTGAGTAAAACATCCAATTTCGGAAATACAGTAAGACTTTCCAAAGTGATCAGGAAGAGACTGTAGAGATGAAAGCAATATGCAATGCCTCTCCCTTCTTGTTGTTCCCTTTTGATTGCTGTCTATTCATGTGCCATGGAGACAATCATACAATCCACATTTAATGCTCTATACCTGGACCCAACACCAGGGACTCTGTGCTTCATTCATATCCTTACCCTTCTCAATTCATTGAAAACCACTTCAAGCAAAAATCATTTGAAAGAAATTACCTCTGTGTATCACACCATGAGCAGTGAAAAATGTCCCACATGAGACCCAAGGGTCCCGAAGCAATAATTTTTTTTTCTGAAGAGCAAGATGTAATAAGTCAGGGAAAAGAAGTCCCCATGACAACAAGAAGAGGAAGGATATAAGTGGAAAATCAGAGGATTTGAGTCTTTTTACAATACAAGGCATCACTAATTTGTACTTGGAAATCTGTCTTTGGGTTTGAAATTCTGGAAAGATATGTGTTCTTCCTTGTTTTTCTGTCTGCCTGGGTGATATTATTCACATTCACTACACTGTGGGAGAGGGTGGAAACCAGGTTCACTAAGAATGGAACTGGCTTCTTTTCTAGAGACTTCCCCACCTCCTGACCAAGAATGATAAGATTGTGCCATGGTACTCACAGCAAAGCAGGTGTTCCAGAGGATTTAATATACAGATTTTGAACAAGGAGGCTAGGGAGACAGCTTGGTCAAAAAGTGTTTGCACACAGTGTGAAGACCTCAGTTCAGAACTCCAAAACCTACTTTTTATTAAAAAAAAAAAGTCAGACATAATGGCACATGCTTGTAAGCCCAACACAAGAGAGGCAGATGATCCCTGGGGTTTGCTGGCTAAGCAACCTAGCCTACTTGGTGAGCTTAAGGTCCCAATGAGACACTCTATCTCAAGAAACAAGGTGGTCAGCTCAGGAAAAACAACACATGAGGATGATCTCTGGCCTCCCTCCATGCACAGGTGTACACACACACAAGAACACACAGACATGCACATGTACACTCCCTCCACACACATGTGTACACACACAAGAATATACACATACATGCATATGTATACTCCCTCCACACACAGTGTACACACATATGAACCCTGACACATGCACATGTATGCTCCCTCCACACACAGGTGTGCACACATAAACACACACACATGCACAGATGCACAAATATTGAACAAGAGAATTTTTCATGCCCTATGTCTGGACCATTTTCTAAGCACTGTACCTCATTTCTTTCTTAAGAAACTTGCTTTCTCCTCCTGGATTCTTTGCTTACTGCCTCCAGCCTGAATCCGGGAATGCAGCCCCACATTCCAAAACTCTTCTTTGATGCACCTCCAAATTTAATAGGAATAAAAATGTTTTGCCTTTCAAAACATAATGCCTCCCATCTCTCATATTTTGTGTGCTTTATTCCAAGCTGACATCACCATCTTGGAAGTCTGTGGAAATTTGAGAAAAAAGAACCCAACTGGAGAAAGCAAGTCACTGCAGACAGGTCCTCAAGTGTATTTTATCCCTGGTCACTTCCCACCTTGTTCTCTCGGCTTCCTGTCAGACATGATGTGAAGTGAGCTGCTCCTCCATGGCAAACATGAACCAAAATAAAGCTTTCCTCCACTAAGTTCCCATGTCAGGTCTGTCATGGTGATGGAGAAGTAAATAATGCATTAGAAGGCTTCTTGTGAACATAACTGTGAAACATAAGACAAAAGAAATACATGCTAGAGACTTCGAGGTACTTAGTTTGAATAGACCCTGGTTCCCTGACACTGTAATTCATTACCCCTGAATATGTGCCTCTTCTAGAGCTCTACCTTCTAGGACCTTGTTCTATTCTTTCCTTGCTTTCTGGAATATCGTCATCATGAGAAACAGAATTCAATTCAATGTGACCAAAGGGCTGCTATCGGCTATATTTTACTTAATATATTCTATATTTTACTTAATCCAATCAACAGCTGTTGATTGTGAAAAAGTACAAAGAAATACCAACCACTACCACAGTCATACAGCTTGGAATCAACAAACCTGACTTTAAAACTTGACTACAAACTGACTGTAACACAACCGTAATGTAAGACTAGGGTGTAACTTAGATGATAAAGTATGTTAATCCCTACGCTAAGCCATACCTCCCATCCTCAGGTCTCTGTGTAATGCAGCAGTCTGTGTGCTGAAGAAGTAATAAACACTACTCTAGAACTATGAAGTATGAGTAAGGATGAATGAATGCATGTATGGGTTTTTGGATGTGTTTCATTCTTCCATAAAACACTCAGATGATCAGTAACCCTAGACATTGTTCATAATTCTAGTCTTGAGGTATCCTGGGGTGATCAACTCATCATTTTGATGGTTCCTTGTGAATGGACTGTTTTTCACTAACGACAGGGGTTCACTTACAGGTAAACTGGCTTGGAAGCAGATGAAAGGGACCACACCCAAACCATCTGGAAGCTAAGGCTCACTCTTTTCTAGCATATACATGAATTCCCTCCATCCCATGAAACCTCAGTTCAAAATTCTTCCATTGTCCAATAGTTTTGTTTTCTACAGTAAGACAGGACCTCCAGTAGGGGAAGTGCAGTGTCTATTACTGAACCTCATCACCAGCCCGGAGTTCCTTTACTAAGAACAACACCTTACCAAATATTAAACAGTTGAGTTTTTCATGATGGAAAGTTTCTGAAAATATTTAGGTACACACTAACCTACATTTCCCCACTATTTTTAACTGGAGTATTACAAACATAGATTTGTTTGTTAAGGTTGTTCAAAGGGAAATGAATTTACACTACATGCCATGCTTTCCTTTTTTTTTTTTTTTTTTTCAACTAGTTTCAGAGACTGGTCCCTGTCTGCCTACACAGTGCTGCCTCATCCTTTTCAAGAACAAAAAGACTTACCACAACCTTGAAAATCCGCTGGAAATATGTCATTTAGTTAAGAAGACTTAGGCTTCAGGACTCACCAATTCCATGATTCTTTATCCTGAATGCAACAGCCATGCCTCTCTAAGCCTGGCTCTGCCCCGGCACCTTCAGCAATTCCCACTGAAATTTCCCTCTGTTCTCAGAATATCATCATCATAAGCAATAGCATTGAGTGATTCAACATCTGGCAGTCTTTGTCATTAAAAGTAAGATGGGGAACAGCAAGATGGTACCTGCTTCCAAGCCTGACAACCTGAATTCACTCTCTGAGACACATATAGTGGAAAAAGAGAACCAATCCCCAAAGTCATCATGACTTCCTCATGCATGCTACCCCATGGGCAGGCGCACACACACACACACACACACACACACACACACACACACACACACACACACACACTTACTTTAAATAAATAATGATGTAAGAAAATACAGAAAAAAGTATAATATAAATTGTGCATGTCTCTTGCTGGACAGCTGAGACTTTACAAACTGAATACTGAGTGGCAAGTATATACCAGTTCTTATAGAGATCATTCTCCAGCTTAAATACAGGGACATCCAGTAAGAAACAGAAGTGTCTGAGTGTTGAGTATGAAACAGATCTTGAAAACTGTGTTGTACATATATACTGAAACTTACTGAAACCCATGCCCCTGGAGAATCCCTGAATTCTAGACACTAAGAATAGTAAACAGAGATGAACAAAGCATCATAAAGGGTGTTTTTAATACATATTTCTTCTTGGTGACATTCATGGGAACTCTAAATGCCCAACTTCTCCTGCAGGGCATGTGGCCTGGGTTATCAACCTCTCCTGCAGGGAATGTGGCCTGCGATATCAATCTCACCTGCAGGGGATGTGGCCTGGGATATCAACCTTTCCTGCAGGTCATGTGACCTGCGATATCAACCTCTCCTGCAGTGCACACAGCCTGGGATATTAACATAAGGCTTTAAGACACAGTAGCAATTCTCATTATAGATCAGGCAGATCACTGCTGGGTAATGCCAAATTCTCACTGTGACTGAGATTCTAAACTAAAAGAACACAGTTTCTACATGTAAGAGCACCGAGAACAGGACATCTCCACTCATACCTGGCAAGAGTACACAAATTTATACAAGCCTCCTGCAGAGAAATACAGTAACATAAATCAAAAAGCCTTTAAAACAGTTCAAATGACAGTTTTTATTCTGTAACATATGTTCAGGAAGTACACGTGTATATGTAGGTTTGTGTGTGCATGAGTATATGTGGGGGGGGGCATGGTGGCACTGGCTTGTGATCCCAACACTTGGAACCTCAAGAAAGAAGATCCTGAGTTCTAGGACAGCCTGAACTCTGCAATGAGAAAATAAGAAAAAAAAAGAAGGGAGAGATAAAGAGAGAAAAGAGAGGGAGAAAAAAGGGAGGGAATACACATATGTGTATACATACACGAATATGTGTGTTCTGTATGCATTTGTTCACTGTAATGTTTGTTCTAACGCTGAAAGCAATTCAAATGTCTATCTGCATGAGGCCAGCTAAATGCAGCACACTAGACCCATATCATATAATAAACACGACACTGCCAATAAAATTCATGTGCTAATGGAGCAGTGTTCCAACTGTGGGTCACAAATCATTAGTGAGTTATAAAAGCAATTTAGAGAGTCAGGGCCAGCTTTTTAAACAGAGCAGAGAGTGAAATATTTAAGAATACACTGTACATAGTAAGAGTAAGTGGTTTCACAAAACTGTTTTGTAAATGCATGTGCATTTATTCTAGGTAATTACATAAAGTACATTTCATACCATTGGGGTATAGTAAAATAAATAAATAAAAGCTTTAGTAATGGGAAATTCAGATACACAACAATATGCAAATGGTCTGTTTAATTAGAAATAAACAGAGGTGGCTCAAGGGTGTAGTCAATGCAATACCACTTGCCTAACGCATGTAAAGCCCTGGGTTCAATGCCCAGCACAAGAAAGCAAAATATCAGAATAAACAGGGGCAGGGGCATAGCTCAGGGTAGGCAATATGAGCACCTATGTCACACATACAAGGTCTTAGGTTCAAACCACAACACCAGATCAAAAACAAAAGAATTGTAAAGTTTAATATATCATCCAAAATTTAAGCTAACATGATAATCAAACACATCATGCATGCATGTGCTAGAAAAGGAAGGCCCTGGCAGGCAGCAGGTTGTAGGAAAATGCAATCTTTCTCTCTGTATTTTAGCTATTTTCTAAAGTTCCTATCATGAGTAATTATTATGTTAACAGCCAAAAGAGGGCTATTTCTCAAGCATGATTGTGGTAAGTAAATCAGAGTCTTAGTTCCTAAAAGCAGACTGCTGATGACATGATAGATAAATGCAAAGCTTGGGAAGCCATCCACCCCTCATATGTCCTACTAGGAAAAATGTCTTCAGAAAGGCTGCAGACAGGGCACTTGATAGAGCAGCACGGCCTATAAGATGATGCATAAGAAAAATAAAATAGCTCAGAATTAAAAGTGCATTGTGCCTCTTCTCATAATAACACCCACAGGTGAATGCTACTATTAGAGAAAATAAATAATAAATAAGAGGAGGACGACAGAGAGAGAATTAAACAGAAAGAAGATCATGCAACAAAGTCCAAGGGAAACCCAGGGAAGCTTGCCTTGCAGACATAGGAGCAAAATCCTGCTGAGGGAGCCATGCAGTGTAACCACCAAAGCCTTCAGCAGTTATGTAAATTTTAAATGGTCAAGAACATGATGATAAACTCATTGCATTCACTCATAAAGAGCCAATGAGGTGACCAATGGAATGACCTCTTCTAAAAGCTGATGAGGGTGTTTATACTCCAGCTCTACTTCAGGGTCAGGTGGTGGCTTCACAGTCAGGAGAACAAGTTATTTGATTTTTTAAAAAAAATAATTTGGTAGATATTTTCATATGGAAAAATAAGCAATGGTGACTCCCTTTAATCTTGCGCCATCGCCAGCAGTACCCCAGTGGGTGTGGCTGTCGAAGCTGCTCAGCAAAGGATACTATAACTCTGCTGTATTCACTGTTTTCATTGTTTTTTGCTTCCTAGTCTTTCTCCACTGTCAATGATCATGGCATCAAAAAAACCTGCGCAGTGCTGTCAGTGTGGGTGTGACTCAGAGAGAAATCCTAAGGAGAAAACGCTCACTGGTGGGAAAACCTGGAAGACAGAACCATCTGCCATGAAGAAGGCCCATCAGAGACCCAGTGATTGATGGTAGAAGAATCTGACGACTCAGACACACTAAGTCACTTTTTGGCAATGGAAGAACGCCTGGGCCTTGTAAATAGTATTTCAGGAATAAGAGGTTACAGAAGGGAAAACGAGAGCTAAGAAGAGATCTTACACACAGAGACAAACCCATCCTTCTAGGTATTGCTGTGTAAGTCTGGGTTTAAAGCAGGATGGTTTGACAATGTGTGTTTCACTGGGATTCCTCGTCATAAAACTGACATGCACACATTGCTGACTCTGTTCACAGACCACCACTAAAACAATCACCTAATATTCGGATGTCCAGCCCCCTAGCTGGAACCAGTGAGGACTTGAGAAATTATTACCTCCATGCCTAAGGAGCACAATGGGCAGAAACCTCCTCCTGTCTGTACTCCTGCCTACAAATAGCCGGCTTCTCCTTTTTAGAAACATCCACATCTCCTACTTTGAGTTGCTAGTATTATGTTCCAGAGCTTTCCATGTGCCATTAATTTGAACCTTGCAACGCCTTCATGAAGGATACACTGTTAATTCCTTCATGTTAGAAATAAGTAAACTGAGTCGCACACAATTACCCAAGGCTACCCAGCCAACAGGGAACACAGTAAATATTGAGAGCTCAGCAGTTGACTTAAGAGTCCATGTCATCTGACTGGTTCATAACTTAAGGATACAGGGAATGCATCCTTAAGATGGAATCTCAGTCTCTCTCCCCAGAGCCACTTGAGTCTGGTATAATACTATGACCTTACTCTGGTCATTCCCTACCCATATGTCCTTGCCTTGTATTGTCTAAGAGAGCAAGCCAGTTTCCCACAGGGCCAGCTTCATTTCTTACTGACTGAAAAACCAAGTAAAATAAAACAGAAGGAATTGGGGGGGTCTCTCTGGGTAGGTTGTGCATTGGACATAGACAAATAAAATGGCTTTAATAAAGGAACAGTGTGGAAGGACATATATCAGACACCTAGTGCCTTTGGTAAGCCAGCTAATCCTCTTCAAGGAGTCTTGGGGATAGGGAATGGCAGAACCCTAGGGCCTGAGCTTTGTTCAAGGGCTGAGAATGAGAACAATTTGCATTTTAAGGTGACCAAAGAGGCCAGTGAACTTTAGGACATAGTTACATTGATTCTCCACAAAAGCCTGATTTTGCAAACCCACTTCCAGTAGAAAATCCCAGGGCAGTTTTCTAATAAACTGGAATTTCAAATAAGCTGTACTCTGCTGCCACTCAACACTGTCAAGAAAGAATCACTCTTAGAACTGGAGAGGGCTGAGCCCAGTGACGAAGCCTGGCCACACAGAAGCATTGTAAGTTCTTCCTCTGGCCCTTCTGCACTGCTAAGATTGAACCCAGGAACCTGAATATGCCCCTCTTCCTCACATCTACCACACCTTCCTGCTACCTCGTGAGTGTGATGGTTGACAGTGACTGTAAATTTGACAACCATATAGGACACAAACCTCTAAGTGAGTCTGCAAGGGACTGTCTGGATTGAGTTTGTGGTGGTGGGGAGATCCATCCCAAGTACGAACAGCTGGAGACCTGCATTGAATAAAAAGGAGAAAGAGAGCCAAGTGCCAGCATTTATCCCGCTGCTTCCTGACCACAGATGAAATGTGACCAATACTTCACACTCCTGAGACCACAGCTAGAGAAAATCTGCCACTGTGCCCTCCCCATCATGAGGGACTGTACCCATAAACTGGGAGACAAAGTAAAACTTCCTTAAGTTGCTTTGGACGTCATGGAGGTGAGAAAAGTAACAAATGCAACAGGTGTCCTTAAAAGAGACATCTGAATATACATTTGAATTTAAAACATTTTTAAAAATATGCGCAATACTTCTCAGAAACAGAACGTCTGGACATGTATCTGGGTAAATATACTCTGAACGCTCTTCCACTTACTGGAGGCAGTCACCCACAAGTACACACACAAGGTCACTTGTCATTGTGAACATGGCAGACAAAATAGCAGCAGACTTAAGACTGTCTACACTGCCTACACATGCAAACATACTGATGGGCTCTGGTTTCCAGGCCAGGAGTCAGCAGGGTACATCAAAGTGAATCAGGTGTCTTGAGGATATCTTCTCACTTCAGTGTGAGAGACAAATTAGAGAGAAAGGGTGTGTCACTGCCACACAGGTATGCACCATCCACGTGAAAAATAAAACTTTGTAAGAATCAAAAAGAGACCAAGGTTATTAGCCCCTTAAGAAGTGGTGATTGAACATTATCTTCAACCAAAAATGTGTAAAGAGTGCCCCACAAGCATCACTAAGGTTGTAGCTGGATCACTGTGACTTCTACAGTTTGGATGGTAAATATTCCCCCAAGACCCCAGTGCTGAAGCCCAGCTGTCCAGCCTGTGATACTACTGGAGGGGGTGGAACTAAGAAAAGGAAGTTAAGACACTTCTAAGCATGTTTCTAAAGGGAATACTAAGACTCCACCTCTTCTTGTCTCTCCCCCCCTTCCTCTCTCCCTCCCTCACCATCCCCTGCCCCTCCTCCTCTCCCTCTCCCTCCCTCTCCGGGATCTGCCCCAAGATGAGAAGTCTCCTCTGCCAAGACTCCTGCCACCTTCCAGCAGACCCAGACCAAGAGGGCCAACTGATGGTGGTTTGGAAATTAAATTTTGAACCAAGACACATCTTTCCTCTTTCCAAGTTGATTTATCTCAGGCATTTGTTACAGCAACTGAAAGCTAATATTTCCCTGAGCCTCTTTTCAGGAATAAAGTTCATTTGAGTACTTCAAGAAGGGTGATTTTTATCTCACATGGAGAACACACATGTAGCACACATTTTGCAAATATTACTTCTTTTTTGTGACTGATATCCTTCCCATCTTACCACCTACTCTTCATCTAAATTAAATGTATGTCCTTGCAGGTCCCTCGCCTTGGAGAAGGCCACTTCCTTTAAGACATCTTGGCCACACTGTCACTGTCCCTTCCACCCAGTAAGTATTCCCCTCAGACTCTTGCTAAAGGAACTGACCTTTGGTTTCGGCACACAAAGATGACACAGACTGTCCTGATGGTTTGCTTTCCTTGGCAGCCTCTGAGTGGTCCAAATGGAGACAGACACATATGTCCAACACAGTGGTTTCTGATCAACAGATTTTATTTTTTAATACATGGATAATACAAAAAAAAATGGATACAACTAAGCCAGTTAATGTAGCCGGTTGTGATATCAAGGAAATAAACTAGTATATTCTGAAATGAATTTTTCTCTGCGAAATACTAAAGAACAGGCACCCTGTTGCTACTCTCTTGTTTCCCCCTTTGCACACTCTCATGTGAGTAAGAGGGCAAGACCTGCCCCTGCTGTCTCCACATCATGCTGAAGAAGCGAGAGTCTAAAACCCGACAGGTGACATGACAGAATGGAAAGATATAAGCAACCTGGCTCTGTCACACACTAGTAAGCCGCTAAATCTACTCCAGGACCACCTACCTGGATCTCTGGCTAAATGAATTCTAAATGTCCTAAGTCACTGTTCATTACACTTTCTCTTGCTTACAGGCAGAAATATCCAAAACGACACATTTCGCATTTATTAACCTAAATGTGCTTGTCATTTGCTTGTCTGTCATCTTACCTAGACTGGTTTCACATGGTAATGACGAGCTCTTCAGAGCCCTCCCACTGCACTGAAGACAGCACTAAAGCATAATAAGATGTCTTAAATGGCAGCTAAAGGAGTGGTCCGTTTCCCCAAGTTGCTGAAAGCTACACCGACTGAGGATCCATTCTGTTCTCCCTGGCCCCTGTGAGATGCTGCTGCTGTGGGATCTGGCATCTCAGCTCTCGGTACACTAAGACACATCTTAAAAAGTCAACTCTTCCTCAAGCTGTATCTAAATCAAAGAGACTTTTTTTAGACTTTGCTTTTCACATCTTTTAGTGACATTCAACAAAGTTCATCACTCCCTCCATTCCAAAACTTAGTTCCATAAAACTGCCTTTTTCTTATTTCCCCCTGTATCTTTGCTTCCTTTACAAGTTAGACTGCATTCTCCAATTAGTTTCAGAGCCCAATCCTAAACCTACTACTCTTATGACAAAATGGCCTTTGCCTGACTTTGATTGCATCTTTGTGCTGATAACTCTCTTTGCTCCACTTTCAAGCCTGCTTTCTATAAGCGGAGATACATTCCTTCAGTGGCCTATTTCACATCTACTACACATGGGTGTCCCCAAATCATCTGAAACTCAACATGTTTGGACTTAAACTTCTGTGAAGATGCCAGAAACTTACCCCAAACTAGTTTAAATCCTCAAAGAAAATATAGTAGCCTAAGTAACTAGAAACAGAACTAGACTTGAGCATGCTTAGATTCTAAAGCATAAGAACAAACAAGGTTTTCATTCCATCTTTCATCTCTGTTCCTTTTCAATTAAGTATTGGCTTTCCCAGGGCAAACCAGATTTCTCATGTCCAGGAACAGCCATGGTGCTTCACCCTCACAGTCGTCAACTCCAAAGGCAAGGCCTCTCCCTCACCCCAGCCTGAAAGTCTGGAGGAAGGAATCTGTGAGTACCACTCTTGTTGCCACACAGTGAGAGGCAGGTCAGGAAGCTCAGCTGGGAAGTCTTAAACCACAACCATACGATTGGGTTCTTTTTTCTTCATAGCATGCCAACAGGCTGACTGAACAAATGGTCTGTACTCACCCCAAGCATCTCTCTCTCTCTCTCTCCTTATGTCCCCTATGGTAGGAAATAAAGCCAGCATATTCCCAAATGGGCACACCAGCCAGAAACCTAGAACATGCTGCTGACTTCCTTCATTCCCAGCCCCCTAGGCAACACCATGCCCTTTAGACTTTAGCTCCCATTCAAAGTAACTGCCATTTCCCTAGTCTAAGCCACCAGTACCTCTTTCTGAACTACTGTGGAAATTTTCAGTGTGCACTCTTGTCCCTCTAGTGTACCACACATAGAGCAACCAGGCTGATCACACTGAAGCAAACCCCTGACCATGTCACTCATCTAATGAAACTATTAAATTGCCCTTCAGGGCCCCTAGGATGTACTTCCAAATCTGGGGCGTGGCTTACAAATCCCTGAATGGCTCCTCTCCAACTTCATGTAATGCATTCTCCCTCTGCTGCTCAGCTCCAGTACTATGTGCTTTTAGTTTTCCCAACGTATAATGAACATCCCAGCCAGGATGTTATTGCACATGTGTTGCATGTGCTCACACGTGGACCAGTTCACATATTCATCCTTAAGACCACATTTCAAATGTTACTTATTTAGTAGATGCTTCCCAAACCTTCCTTCCTGGAAACAGCTTCATAAATACTCCCAGTGGTGTGCTTCTACTGTGATTTTTAAGTTCTCTACCTATGCGTATGTTGTATTCTTTACTCTCTTGTGGTCCTGGGCACTCTCCTTTTGAGTACTCACTATGCTTATCATGTCAGCTTTATCTGTCATCTTTCTTCCCATACTGGAAGACTCCCAGAGCAAGCACCCATTGCCTGTGCTTATCTTTCTCTTTCCAGCACCAATCACAGTGCCCAGAACAACAAGGAACAATCACACAGATGGAGAAATAGATGTCAGAGTCATTCTGGGACAGATGGCTATTAAAAGATGGTTTCAAACAGGTTAAGTATAGGCACATTTCTGGTGCACTGTCTTCAAGGTGTTTTGTTATAATCTTGGGTAAATCACATGTAATTAATTCTCTTGTATCCTTCTTGAATTTCATACATATAATGTACTTTGATCACATCCCCTCTATTATCCTCTCTTGACCCCTTCCCCTTACTATTGAACCCTTTCTTCTTAATCCCTCCCTCCTACTTATGTCTTCCTGTGTCCTACTGCATTTAATTAGGGATGCCTGCATAAGCACAGACAACTAACTTGGGCACGAATAACTTAACAGTGACTACACTACTCAGGAATGTGACTGTACTTCCCCAGCAACAGTTGACTGCTACAGCTCCTCAGAGAGAGATGGTCTCAGTCTCATATTCTTCTAGATACCCACAGCTTTTATGAGTCCATGGCTATATTACCAATGTCATGTCGCAAAGACAACTTTTCATAGCACTCTTTCCCATCCTCCAGCTTTCACATTCTTTCCACCATCCCCTTTTATGCAAAACTCCTGAGTCTTGAAAGAGGCAATAGCAGACTTTAGGGCTGAACACTCAACAGTCACTGTCTTAGCAATTTGATGAGCTATAGGTCCTGTGTTAACTCCCAGGCCCTGCAAACAGAAGGTTCTCTTGACCAATGCTATAAGGAGCACCAATCTATGGGCATGAAACTTTTGTATTAAGAAAGCAGTTTGACATTTTACCCACATAGAAAAACAATAGTAATAGAGGTTTCCAAACCGTACAAGCTCTTGTCATTGCTCTTGGTTGCCCACTAAAATTGGACAATAATACCTTATTGTTAAAGACACTACAACCTTCTCTGTATGACACAGAAATTAAGTGGTAATGGAGCTGAACACCCCCCACTCCCGCCGTGGTTAACTTTCACATTTCCAGAAGGTATTTTGCAGGCTCCTGGGATAGAAAAATCATCATCAACAATTTTACACACCTGTGAACTTATGTATAAGCTACAATATCAACCTGCCAGGACAGATGTGCCCACTGGTGAAATAGTGGCATGCCTGTTATACGGGTAACCAACTAAATTCTGATTGATTAGGCCAGATCCACTGGAAAAATTCATGTCAATTACTGTAAACCTGGTCAAAAACCCATGGTTGGAGGGAAGAGGTCATAGGCCCTCAGGGGAAGCTACCATTATTTTTGCTATTTGGACACAGTCCTTTTATTCTATACCTGTTTCTTCATCCATAAAATGTAGATAACAACAAATGTTTTTTTTTTTTTCCAGAGGGCTTCATAAGATGAGCTGCTAAAGCCTCGGCACTATGGCTGAAACACAGAAAGTAGATGTATCTTCTCCACTTATACTTAGCTAGGAGCAACTGAAAACCCAAAATAATACAGCTTAAGGAAAACAGAAACGTCTTCCTATCTTATCCAAAGGGCTCACATTGGGCTCTTTCTATCTTGCTGCCCCATAACTTTCAATACACAGCTTTCTCTTTACAGTGCCTCAAGACATTTCAAGGTTTAACCATCATATCTTCATTTTCACCAATAGCAAAGGAAAACACATCCTTGTAAGGCCAAGAAATTACACATAGCGTCTATTGTTAAATCCCATTTGACCAAACTCAACCTCATTAACCACATCAAACAGATGGAAGACTAGGAAATGCAGTTGTTATTCTATATTCTCATATGTTCAACCAACATTAAAAAGACAAATAGCAGCTTCTATCACAGCAAGACACAAAAGGATAATCCTTCCATGAAAACAAGCATTCTTGTCAAGAAGTATCTCCATAAGAGAATACACAGGCAACAGAGACCATCCACAGTTAACTCATTTCAGTGAATTTCCAGGTACATAAACTTAGAACCTACCATCATCATTGCACCAAATGAACTATTTTCATCTATCTATAGAACTCAGCTACACACACTCCTGGGATGCTGATCAGCTAGCTCCAGTCTTGCTCACATCATCCCTGTCATCAGGCTTTAAGGTGGAATAGCAGCCTTCAGAGGTCCATCCTATTGCCATACACAATACACACACATGTGAGAGAGAGAGAGAGAGAGAGAGAGAGAGAGAGAGAGAGAGAGAGAGAGAGAGAGAGAGAGAGAGAGAGCTAACTTGACTTGGGATTAGCTCTCTAGTGGGTGCTAATCTGAACTTCTCAGAAAGCTGCAGGGCAGTGCTTTGCTGCAAAGCTGGTGGACAGGGGCAGGTCTAAGGAGCTTTGTTATCTGCCATAACCACCACCCTAGAACATGCATCTTGTTCGAGAGCTAAAGCAGTCCTGTTTTTCTTGCTTAAACACACCTGGGGGAAGTTATGTAAGAAAAGGAATCCTTGGCCTCACCACAAATTCTTGACTTTATAGAAAAACCTGATTCTGCGGCAGTTCAAAGCAGAATGGAAGTATTTACTTTTTCCTCCTTTCATGCAGAAGAGAAGGGAGCACAGAGTGTTATTTTGATAATAGGAACTAAACTCTAAATAAGAGCTTCTAAGAGGAATACTCACACTCAAACCACATATTTTCTTTCATCTCATGGTAATCGTACAAGGAGTCAGCATCCTTATTATTAAAAGCTTTTATCAGGGGCCAGCAGGTGCCTGTGGCACAAAAGGAGCCTATTTTTTTCTAAATCTATATCATTTCTTGGTTATAACATGAAGATCTCTCTTAGGAACTCAGAAGTAAGCATGTACTCTGACAACTTTTAACGTGTATCGGGGGAAAATGCATACTCCTCCCATTTCCTTAGCAACAAGTGGCCTCCAGGGGACACAGAAACCCATGCAGCTTTCTTTGTAAACATCTTCAAGAGAGGGAGACCATAGAGATACCCATCAAGAAAGGCATGGTCAAAGCATGATACAACCTTTTGGGTTAGAGAGATTATCAAACTGTGGACTTGCTCTCCCCATGCAGAGCCATAGAAACAGTCCACCGTCCACACACAAAGAAGCCAAGCAAAGCCAAAGAACAACAAAGGTAAAACAGACCAACAGGAAACACATAGGCAGTGATGCTGATGGCTTTGACTCAAGTATTTCCCATCTCTGAAACTGTGGGTAAGTCATTAGCCATTGTGGAACTGCAATTTCCTAGTTTCTGTAAAATGAGGTAATACCATGATGAGAAAGGTGGCCTAGGTATCTGCTAGCTGCTGGCATCAGAAGCAGTGCTTGAGGTCCCTAAGTTCTTACCTGTATTATCTGATTCTACCACTGACATCTCCCTATATTAATCACTCAAAAGTAAGGAAAAAAGTCACCATAAGTTGTGACTCTTCTAGGAAATGAAGCTGACAGTGCTAGAAGCAGTACATGAGCCATAGAAAAGGTGTCACCGTGTTAACTGGCTAATGATATGAATTATATAAAGTAATGGATTTCTATATGACCTTTTCATGTATGTATATAACATAGCATGGTCATAGTCATTGTCTACTACTCTTTCTTACCTCTCCTTTCCCACATCCCTAATAATTCCCTTTTGTATTTTTGTATCATCTTTTTTTTATTTTTACATCTGAGAGGGACTTGCAATAATTGTCTTTGTAAGTCAAATATTATTTCACATAATGATCTCTTGCTCTGTCCATTTCCCTGCAAATGGTACAGTATCACTCTTCTTTACGACTGATACTCCACTGTTTATAATAACACATTTTCTTTATCCATTCATCTGTTGATAGACAGCTAGACATTCTATAACTTGGATACTATGAATAGTTCTACAGTAAACATGTGTGTGCAGCTGTCTATTACAGACTTTCATTTGCACACACACACAAATGAGTTGTAAAAATGGATCACAAGATGGTTCTGCTGTGGGATTTGGGGAGGACCTTTATGACAATTCCTTCAATGGCTATAGGTCCTTTCCCTGCAGCCCCAACACACACTTTTTTTTTATGTTTGTGGTGTGGATTGTTTTGTGCTTCTTGATAATGGCCATTCTGACAAGGGTGAGATGACATTCAGAGCAGTTTCTATCTTCATTTCCCTAATGGCTAAAGATGTTGACTATTTCCCACATATTTATTGGCCATTTATACTCTTCACTTGAAAAGTGTTCTGTTCACTTGCCATTTATTGAATGGAATATTTGTCCTCTGTGGGGTGTGTTAATCTGTTATATTCTATATATATTTTATATATTAATATAAATCTGTATCTAAAGAAAGGCTCTATCTACATATGAGCTTGGAGAGGTTGTGCAGCCTAGTCCTGGCAACTCAGGAGGAGTGGGGATAGAAGAAACTCCAGGGAAACCAGCTCCACACCTAGCTTCTGCTCTTATATTCCCTACATAATCCAGACACTATAACCCACCCTATACCTCAGAATTAAGTTAAAATGAAAGCAAATGGAGAGGTCCTAATCTATCTAACTGGTGTGATTCTATGAAGAGGAGATTAGGTACAAGGATCCCTACCCAAAGACTATAATGATGCTAGGCTTAATCCCATATAGGAACTTGAGCAGGAAAAGAACATGCCAACCCAGAAGAGGATTAGTAAGAAAGGAGAGAAAAGAACAGTGGTGAGAGACAAGAAAGAATCCTGTCAGGCAGCAGGAGTATCTCAAGCCTCAGACAAGTGGAACCAACAGCGAACTCACTTCAGGAGGTTGGAGGGTCCACACAAGCAGCACCACCTTAGCCGCCTCACTCTCAGGCACCCCCAGGTTGCCCCACTATGGGAGGGGATACAGACTAACAGGAATGCTACTGCCTAGCTGACACTAATATTTTTTACTACCAATTAACCAACAAACATTCTGGTGTGCTGAGATGGACAGACACAGGGAGGGGAAAACAGAACAAAGGCATGCACCTGAAGGACACCACATAAAGGCACAAGGAGCCAAGAAGAAAGCAAACCCATTGGGTTTGGAGAAAGCAATCCTGTTGGCATCTTCATCCTGGACATCCAGACTCCAAAATCGTGAGAAATAAATTTCTCTGTTCAAGTCACCATGCCCTGCGGTATTTGTTTAGGGCAGCCCCAGGAAGTTTAAATGCTCTGTGGGTGAATCCTATTTTTTTTTTTTTTTAAAGTATTTTCCATTTCTTAGATGCAAATCTACCAGTCTTCCCCGTGTGGTTGTTTGATTTCACCTCTTTTTGAGAGAACCCCCACCCTTCTGATTCTTACTATATTTGTCCTTGTCCTTGGTGCTGTTGCTGTCTTATGCTATTCCATTTGTTTCCTTCTTGCTCGAGCTTATTTCTAAATTTGTCTATATTCTCCCAGCTTTATTGAGTAGTGTTTAATACTTATGTAATTACTAAATCATAGAAAGTACTGAAATTATGTCATAGGAGTATGTTTTAGATAGAGGAAGACATTCACAGTATACTTTTAAGTGAACATGTGAAGTTGCTTTCAAAATTTACTATTTTGAAAGAGAATATTCATACATCTTCACAGTGATTAAATATGTGGAAGAACACCCGCTACAGCATTAGCGACAATTCTGCTTCCAATGCTATCATGAAATACATAACATATGTGACCTAAGCAGCAATCATCTAGGGTAGCACTTATTTCATTCTGCTGATCTCTCAAGACTGGACAGAGTCAAGGAAAAAGACACAATCTCAAAAAAAAAAAAAAAAAAAAAAAAAAAGATATAAACTCTACAAGAAGGTTCTGGACTTGATTCAGGGTTCAGTGGAGTTATGTACTTATTTACTGGTTCTACTACTCATATAGCCTATGGTCCTTGAGTGCTCTAACTCCTGGCTGCACCCTACCCCACTAGGTTAGTTGTTTGACTTTTAATTCTGATTTAGTTTCCTCCTGTGCAGCTCGGGGGAGAAAGTCTCCCTCTTCTAGGGCTGCCATGAGGGCTGCTATTTGGGCAGACAATGCATAAAGAACTTCCTGCAGGGGCTAACAACCACACAGTCAACTGCAGTGTCTTTTCTTCCAAGTTCAAAGAGGTACAAGGCCCCAGAAGTAATAGTAGCTACAGAGGCAGAGAAATGGGGCTAAATCTTCTCTAGCCAGAACTGGATGACAGGTATGTAGTTGACAAAGTGGCATCATGGAGGGAGTAGGAGATACAGTTATGGAGGAGACAGAACTTGGAAACTTATTTCTACATTTCAGGAACCTCTATTCTAAGTCTCAAGAGTGTCTATGTGTAGCACAGGGCTCATAACAAGGGAGAGATTTATCACTCAGGTCAGCCAACATACCATTCATGTAAACGTCCCAGGGAAGACAGTTCAGTGGGTAAAGTGCTTGCTGATCAAGCATGAGACTCTAAGGGCAGAACCCCAGCATTCATGTAAAATTCTGGACACAGTGGCATACCTGTCACCTCAATGATGATAGGGTTGAGACAGGTAACACCCCCCCCATGGGTTCACTGACCAGTCAGTCTCAGAAGAATGGTGAATCTATAATAATCACTTAGAAACCATGTCTCTGAAACTCAGGAGGGAGCAACACCAACCTCTATCCTCCATAGCATGCCGTCAAAGGTGGACACACACACACACATACACACACACACACACACACACACACACACACACACAAACACAAACACCCCCCCCCACACACACACACACACTTTCCTCATATACTACCTTTCCAAAGGCAGCTATCAAAGGAATCTCAAAGACTAAACAATGCTGTGGAATAATAATAGGCCAGAAATGTTATTGTATCAAAGAATAAACTGAATAAACTCTTGGATGATGCTGTCACCAGGCCCTCCCTCCAGAGCCACCACAAGGCCTGTAGAGGCAGCTGGGTCAGGTATGCCCACACAAGGTGACACCAAGAGTTGTTTTCCACCCTGCGCACTGCCTTGAAAAAGCTTGTGCAACAGGGATGCTTTTAAAGAACATACAGCCTTGAGTTGCCCCACACAGGGAAGGAGCAGCTGAATCTCCAAGTCTCTGAAATCAGTAACACACAGCAGAGCCTGGGAAATCAATACCTCTCACTCTCTGAAGTCCTCCCAAATGCTGAGACCTTTAAAGCAACCACAGTAGGAAGACATTCTACATTCTTCCATTGCATAGAATACATGCTCTGACCTCTCCAGAAGCCCAGACATGGGAACTGGAATTGATTCATGAAGATGGAGACACGTTGGATTGGGCTGTGGAAAGCAACTCTAAGCAAATGCCCTGCCTGTCAAGCAAAGACTGTGGATAGAATTTCTTCCAAGGATATAGCCTCCTGCCATGACTGAGCTTAGGAAACTCTATAAGCCCATGTCTCCACCCAAGCTGCACCAGAGTCAATGAGGGTCATTTGGGAGTCATTCTTACTCTCTGTGCTGGCTACCTCAAACTCCCTCCCACCTCCTGCCAAAAAGAATCATCTCTAGTGCCTGGAGGGGGGGTAGAAGAATGTGGAGGAGGGAGAGGAGGACCAGAAGAAAAAGGAGAAGGCTGGACAGTGGGGTGGGGGAGGAAGCAAGGGAAAGAGGAGAAACAGAGGGGGTGGAAAGTGAGGATAAAGAGGAAATGGAATGGAGGGAAGGATGGAGAGAAGGAGGGAAGGAGGGAGGGAGGGAGGGAGGGAGGGAGGGAGGGAGGGAGGGAGGGAGGGAGGGAGGGAGGGAGGGGAGAAGACTGCCCCTGCATCATACAGGAAATAAATGACTAGGGCTTAGAAAAGCCAAGGTCTTCAAATTTTCTAGTGAATCTCTTCAGAAAGATCCCTGGAGATAGTGTAAAATGGTCGCACTCCCACATGCTGAAGAAGGAAGCTCTGTTGCTGGATAAAGACAGGCCCACACTCATAAGACATGTCTATTCAAACAAAAACAGCAAGACGCCAGATTTGACTGTTTTCGTCAAAACAGGGTTTTTTCCTCATTAAAAAAACAAAAAAGTCTCACAAAATCACAGAAAACTAAATCTCACTTAATTCTTTATTGTAGACCTTACCTTAAATGAAAAGGATAAAATTCAGAGAGCCAAGGCTGTTCTGAAATTCTGGACTATCTAGTTGTTATATTAAGGCTGATCAGATGCCAAGTTGTTTCTCCCTCTCTACTGGAAGGGATCCTGGGCAGGAAGATTTAATGTGGTGAATGATTTGCTTGCTATTTGAAGAATTCTCTTGCAAGATATACAATGCCTTTAATTTTTCTCAGACAGTGCTAGGAGTTGCTAAGGAAGTGACAGGAATGGAAGATATTCTAAATAAATAATTAGTGACTTCTAGACACAGGTTCTTTAAACTTTCCAACAAGATTTAACACCTTAAATGCAAAGACAGATTCACTCTCTCCTTTGTCTTTTCTACCCTCTTGTCCTCTGCCTGCCTTCCTTCCCAGAAGAGCCACAGAAA
The DNA here is from genome assembly GCA_030556225.1 of Cricetiscus sungorus. Classification (NCBI taxonomy): domain Eukaryota; kingdom Metazoa; phylum Chordata; class Mammalia; order Rodentia; family Cricetidae; genus Cricetiscus; species Cricetiscus sungorus. Next base: position 83,978,468 of record JANBXA010000007.1, on the reverse strand, counting down.
GGGGAATTGTGAGCCCCTCTGGTGAAACTCACCTCCAAATAAAGGAAAACAGAGAGTCAGACCCAGGCCTCTGTCTGCACACAAGCCAGTGGAATGCTGATCCACTCAGCTGTGTTGCAGTGCAACACTGCTTTCAACAGAAATCCAGACACCGACATCTGTTGTATTGGCATCCACACACATTTTTTCTCCCTCTGAGAACCATCTCCTGCTTTTGGTCTAGGAAAAAATCCCTGAATCCCACTACCATGTACCTCTAGAAGCACTGATCCCCACTCTCTGCTCTTCAGAGGCAGGGAACTTTGGGTGCAGGGGCAGAGATCTCTACTACTTGCAATTAGGAAAAGGAATCTGGCAAATGTTCATTCACAGCCATAAAGGGAAAAGTTTTAGGAATGCAGCCCAACCACCTCAGCAGCAGAATCTAAACACTGAAATATGGTGGCAAAATCCAGCCCTGATTAAGCCACACGTTAAAAATAAAGATCCCTTGGAAGAGTTGTCGGAAGAGTACAAGGTGAATATGTTCAAAATACATTGCAAGCACATATGAAGTTCTCAAAAAAGTAATAAAAGTGTTAGATTGATTCTTTTAAAGATCCCCATTTCCCTACCTGGGACTTCTCATATACATGAGCTATTTATTAAATTCCTTTTGGATCATGCTTAGTTCTGATCTTATCTGGGATTAATGTAAGCTATAACCAAAAGAATCCTAGCCACTCAAGTACTGAGTCTAAAAGTGAATACACTGGAAATCATTTTCTTTAAGGGCATTCTACGAGACAGTGATTCCAGGTTTTTGAATGGGCTGTGACTCAGGGAAATCTCCTCTTCTTGATGAATGAGATATGGAGAAAGAAGAAAATGCAAGGAACAAGGAAAGCAAGAAGCATTCAGGAATGAATGACAGCCAGCCTGCAGAGAACAAGCTCATTGCTGTCCTAAATAAAGAACTTAGTGGTCTCAGCTGAGATCATGGTGTTCACTGGCTGAAATGGCTGTGTACTTTTCAGAGTCTAAGTGGATAACACCCATCCACTGCCCAGTATATGTACTATAACATTTTCTAATATTAAGCACCTTAACTTATATTTAGATTAGCACAATGTGTTCATTGTTCACTGGGAGTCATGGGATTACTAATATGGAAAAAATAAAAAAGCTACTTGCCAGTATTCTTTCTTCATCTGAACACAAATGAAGAAACTCACTCACAAGGGAGTGGGGAGGGACACCAACTGTGAGTTTGTTCTAAACACGGTTCTGCACATCTGTCTCGATACCGTTAATTGTTTTCCCAACATGAACCTTTAAAAGTGCCTCTCGATTTATGACTTAGGAGCTAAAGATGCAGGGGTAAAGCCAGAGAGAAGAGCGAATGTAGTACATCATACAACTACCACCCGGTGGCAGTGTATTTAAATAGCAGGGATAGCTTGAGAGGAACATAAACAGCTTTTAACTTTACCACAGCCATGATAAAGTCATTTTGTGGTTCCACAAGGAACCACCAATTCCCAAGACAATGATATTATAACTGGGAAAATCAACACAACAAAAACTTGGAGGGTAAAGGTATTAACCGTGGAGTACTGTACAGTCAATTAGCATCAATGTGGCATCTTCCAACAAGTCACTAGCATTAGCAACACTAGGCAAGCCAAGTGCTACACAACAGGCCTCATTGAGGATAGTTAAGCAAAGACATGAGTGAAGGAAAGATGTCAGACACACAGTTAACTGACTGAAAGAATTCCAAGCACAGAAACAACAAGTGTAAAGGCCCTAGGTTAGGTCATGTTTAGATTCTCAGGTCAAGCAAGGAGGCTAGAGCAGTGCAAACAGCAACGAGAAGAGGTGAGCAAACATGACTGCAGTATAAAGAAGAAGCAGACTCGTAGGGTTTTGCAGGTCCCAGCCAGGCCTGGAATTTCTTCTACATGGACTCATTTGGAAATTAAAGGGAAATAAGAAGTATGATCTGCTTCATATTCTAAAATGGTCTTTTACTGTGATTACTACATGAAAATAAGAAGATAGGCAAGTGGACAAGAGATAAGGGTTGAGCCAAGGCAAAAGTGCTAGATAGATAGATAGGTAGATAGGTAGGTAGGTAGGTAGGTAGGTAGGTAGGTAGGTAGGTAGGTAGGTAGATAGATAGAGACAGACAGACAGACACACACACACACACACACACACACACACACACACACACACAGAGGTAGGAACATACACAGGTACAAAGATACATAGCTGATAGAGATATGAGAACAAATAGAAATATAAGTGAATATATGTCTGTGTATAAATACATACAACATATTTGCATGTGTACACTTAAAGATACATGTATATACATATGCCTATCAAACACATGTGTTTCATTAAATAGTTTTGACAAATATTTAAGAAACTTATTTTTCTTCTCATGAAAAAAATCATCGAAGATTTACACAAGTACTGAGTTTTCATGTAACCTACAAAACCTTGCTGCCACAAAGAAGGCACCAATCTAAAAGGGAAAGCCAACATGCAATAGGTGGGTTGATACAGCTCCAAGACAGCTCTGTAAGATCAGTGCTAAGGCCTCAAGTTCAGAAAGCTTGGAATCCTTGGTGTAAAATCGTATATACAGATTAAATAAACGTTACATGTTCTCTAATATGCCCTATGACTTCCACTGGTTCTGTGTCCCAACTGATAAAAACGGGCACACGCACACGTTCACTTGAGCTTCATTTAAAACTTAGGTTTCTGTGTGGCTGATGCCTGTGCAATGACAAGTTCTGAAGATCAACATTCACTGCCTACAAGAGAGTGAACTCTATAGCTTCTATCAGCCACTAGTATTTTTACACTCTGGAAATACTGTTTATATACTGCTCCACTCCATCTCTTTGGGAAGAGAACCAGGGGGACCTGAAGATATTTTTCCAGAAAAAAAGAAAAGGAGATAAAGAATCAAAGTGGTTTTGGCAACTGCTAGGTACACCTGTGGCTACTTTAGTAAGTCACCATGAGGTTGGAGCCTTAACACAATATAAATAAAATATCTGCTGTTCACATAAGCAAAGTCTGAGATGGATCTCAATGGAAGAGTGGCCATGCTGCCTTTCTTCTGAAGATACTAAGAGACTACTTCCTTGCTTTGTGTAAACTTTTTGGCCCATGGCCCTCCCTCTGTTGGCAAAGCCAAACATAGCTCACTGGATCCCTCATGTGGTTCTGGGCCTCTGGGCCTCTCACCACCTCCCCTTCCATTTATGATGTTTCTTATAATTAACTGGGTTCATAAAGAAAATATGAGACAATCTGCCATTTAGTGAGCTGGTTAGCACTTAATCTTAATTCCATCTGAAATGCAACTGTCCTTTGCCAGGAAATCTAAAGTATCCTGTGAGTTAGGATAAAGATCTTTCACATGACTATTACTTTGCCTACCACACAGGATTAGAAAGCAGGATGGATGGGCAACTAGGAGGTGATATATGAATATACCAGCTTAGGAAATACAGCTGGAGTATGCCGGGGGTGGAAAAGATGATGGGCCAATTGAGAACAAAATAAGTGACTCTGCTGGTCACTTCTAGAGTTGATTAACTGCAGGGGAGTCTGACAAAGCAAGCATGCACCATTACTCTTTATGTTGTTTCAGTATAAAACACCAGTGGTCATAAGTCAGGGGAGAGAGTTATGCAGATTAAGGCTATCCAAGAGTTCTCTGGAACTTTCTGCAGTCTGCACTCAGAACATTTGATATCCATGCTGTATAATGGTTTCTGTAAATTAAACTTCTTAATCTAACTTTATGATAAGAGGGCTTGTCCTGTATTTCAGGTATTCCCTGGAGTGCAACATCCCAGAAAACCAATTACCTGGAGGAATTCAGAATACGTGCCCAGATTAATAAAAACTAACAGGTGTAGACAAGGTAGCTCTCTGCCTAGAACCCTTGTCCTCCTTCTGAAAGACTACTTGGGGTTGAAAAGAGACTGCTAGCCCCATTTTAAAGATGTGAATGAAATGCAAGGTTCAAAGGTTAAGTACTAATCTGCATATAAGGGAAGCATATGAGGAACTCTGACTCAAAACTTCTGATTTCAGGCTTCACCTTTAAAAAGAAAACTACTTATTCTTCTGTTTTATTTCTTGCCCTTTTTAGTGTGTGTGTGTGTGTGTGTGTGTGTGTGTGTGTGTGTGTGTATTTGTGCACAAAGTGAGTTTGCAAACCCACATGTATGAGAATGTACAAGTATGTGTCAAGGTATATACATGACAATTAAAGAAACCTAAGGTGTTTGGTCCTCACCTTCCACCTTGTTTGGAAGAATGTTTTTTGTTGTTTTGTCTCTGTGGATGCCAGACTATCTGGCCCTGGAGCTTGCAGGAATTCAACTGTCTGTACCTCCTCTGTTCCAGGGAGTACAGGGATTGCGGGCAGTCATACTACATGCCTGCCTTTCCCATGGTTTCTGAAGATTCAAATGCAGACCTTCACATTTGCATAGCAAGCACTTCTATGCACCAAGACATCTCCTTGGCCCCAGGTTCACATTCCTTATCAAAATGCCAGGTGAATGTAAAATTCAAAGGGCCCTGGATAGAGGACAGCCATGATTGAACTCAGATATTTCCTCAGCTCCAGTAACTCTCAAGATTCTCACCTCCAGCAGGAGCTTTGATGTGGAAGCCCAAGGAAGGAAGACACCCTCCTGCACAGCAAGCACATCACACCAAACCAAACAGGAGCCTTCTGCAACTGATTGTTAAAAGGCAATTACGCGAAAATAGTTTTTAGATAAGAGCTTGCTATGTAGCCAGGGCTAGCCTTGAGGATCCCCCAGCCTCAGTTGTGCTAGGATTATGAGTATGTTCCACTACACCCAGTGGCAATGACACCGGTGGTACGTCTGGAGATGTTTAATCCCAATGATTTTTGAAGCAAAATGGCCTGTGAGAGTCAACAATGTTCTCCTAGAGCATCACTATAGCCACAGGGACCAGAAAACTAGAGTTGTTTGTCCCTGGAAATTCACATGCCACCCTCCTAAAGCAGGAGCACACCCAACTCCTGCTTTAGGAGAGGGCATGTGTCATAGCTCTAACAATGGCATCTCTAGGCATACTGTACAGACACTCATAGAAGGCATCCCCAAAACATGTTGGGGGGGCTATTATTTACCACATGGAATAAAATTCAATGAGACAGCCACCTGAAAAGGAAGCAAGCTGAGACAAACATGGTAGAGGGAAGAATGCAGAAGTCTACTGATACCCTTTGAGCTTGACATGGCTTTCCCTGAAGCCCATGACCCAACAAACTTCCTCATCACATATGCCACAAAATCATCCTTTAGAGTTAAGTTCACCCTTTCTCACCTGAAACCACCTAAACGGGTGAAATATCACACACACACACACACACACACACACACACACACACACACACACACACGCCACACATATATGCCCATGTATTTGAACTGATACACATGCTACTTCATTCCCCTATAAATATGCTTCCTATAGTCTTCTTTTTTTCTTCCTCAAAAGGTGTCTCATCACATAGTTTTGGCTGACCTAGAACTCAGGCTGGTCTCCCAGTCACATAGATCTGCCCACCTCTGCCTCCTGAATGCTGGGATTAAATGTATATGCCACCACACCTGGCTAGTATGTTCTTAAAATAAAGGTTGAAAATAATTTAAAGGCAGGTAATTGTAACTAGTGAGTACTTTGGAAAAAAATAATCAACCTTCTGCTTTAAATTAATGGCAAGATCAGTGTAAACTCTCTGTGGTGAATTATAATTTCAGACTGAAAACCCCAAGACAGGTGCAGAATTGCTTGTTAAACCACAGAAACCAATGGAATCCAGAGCTGGCTTCAGTGGGGCGGTCCAGTCCCTTCCAGGTATCACCCATTATGAAAAACCCAAACCTTCCAAGTTTTCAAGCATACAACTCTAGCAGTCTTCCATTCACCTGGAGTCTCGAGGCCGCTACACTGACCCAATTTAAAAGTAAAATGGTCGTGGCATAGCTTACAAAAATAAAAAGTAATTGTGTTCAGTTAGCTGGAGCCCCTAGGTGACTTCGCCAGAGCTCAGGTGGGAGTGTGACAGGGTGTCCTGGCTCCTGTGGAGAAGATGAAGACAAGATGAGCCTGCCTGTCAGCCCACTACTTCTGGGACATCTGGGACAAATGGAGTGTGTTTCTGCCAAAGGCTCAAGAGAGTGGCAACCCAGAGAATGGAGCCATATTTTCCTCCAGGTCCTCAGGGTGGATAGCGTGACCAGGGTGACCTCAGGAAATCAGACTTGTCTCCCACTTGGCTCCAACAGGCAGACTTCTGGAGCCCTCCAATTATTCTCTGAAGAGCTACTTCAGAGCTTCTGTGGACTTGCAATTCCTCTTTCAGACGTAATCTTAAAATAAAAGACCTTATTTAAATGAGTGACAAATGAGTGATGGCTTCTCCTTAGGGTCCTCCATGCTGATGGGCAGAATAAGAGTGGGGCACTGAAAGAAAATGGATAAGCCAAACAAGGTATTTTACATCACCAACTCTTCACAAGGCACTTGAAATGGCACAGTAGTTCGTTGTCATACGGTGTTTTGGAAATACACAATAATTGAGTCCATTCTGCAGATGGAGAAATTGAGAGTTCACGATATCAACGTAGCCAAGATCATCCAATGAGCATGCTGAGGATCTTGGCTCAGAGAAGAGGGCCTGTCCCCCACTTCATATCACTTCAGGCTCCTACGCCCATCTCTGCTAAGCACCTGCTATAGGAATGCATTTGAGGACCAAAGTATTTCAGTCAGAGAATTTGCTTTATTAATATAAGCAAGCTGGTACTAGGCATAACAAAGAAAGACTGAGAACCTGTCTGCCCTACCTCTAGGTCTCCATCCTCCCTTCAGGAATATATCTTGTAAATCCAAGTCATCTTATGGCACTTCAGACTAATAGGTTAAAAATTTTCCAGCTGGGAATATAGCTCATTGGTTGAGCATTCACCTACAATGCATAAGGTCCTGAATTTCATCCCCAGGCTTCAAAAAACCAAGAGAAAAGAAAGAAAACAAGCAGTTAGCCTGGCACTGCACATCTGTGATTCCTGTACTCTAGAGGGTGAGTCAGGGGGAACTGGGTCTACCTGCAAGAAATGTTAATTGGGAAGGAAAATGATATTTAATTTGTGAAGTTTCTTTCCCGGCCTCAGTGTTATTGACACATACCTGGGTGGCACTTCCCACGCCATTGCAAAAGCTAGAAAAGGGAGAAACACTGACCCAAATAGCACGTGTAAGCCACAATTCTGGCCACTGCACACAGTTACTTTCCAAAATGAGTTTAGCCCAGAGATCACAAACTGGTAGCAAGTTGGCTGCATCCAGCCCACAGATGGGTTTCATTTGCTCTGCAGTATTGGCCTACACAGTGCCTTTTAAGGAACCAAAACCTGTGGCCAGTACTAAAAACCAGAAGATTTTACATCAAAACCTGGGTTCCCAGTTTCTCTTACAGCGTAAAGATCTGATAATCCTTGGGCCGTGTGTGCATGGAAGTGTAGCCGAAACAGGGCTGCAGTTAGCTGTCCCTAGCTTAAGAGAAGTGAGCTTGGTTAAGGCCAATCCCTCCTAGGGGCTGCTTTCATTTATGTGACTCACAAGGGCCCTGATGTCACCTGAATTTGTTTATAATATGAAAGAAATACAGGTTGCAAAGTCCTCCTTATGGGGCGCTTCCTAAACCAACCCAAACGAGACAGCATCTCACATCCCTGATAAAGATGAAGGTACAAGAAAGCAAAAGGATTTCAGAAATGAGGACGAACACTATTCAGCCTCATTTTGACTTCTGCTCTGGGACACTCATGTTGTTAAGGAACACACCCACTTTCAGTATTTCATCCCCCCCCCCCCAACAAGCCTATGAGGAAGAAATACCTGAGTGATGTTATATAAGCTGCATACTGGAGATACCTCAGCTGGTATACTGCAATGTCTGGTGTGAATTCATTTGCATCCAGAGTAATGAATGAACCACACAATCTGATTCTACCTCAAGACCCTTGCACTCACTCTTCTGCTAAGAACCTCTCTAACTGGATCTTTATATGGGGGTGGGGGAGATCTTACTCTATCACTTTATTTACATAGCTTCTATTATGTTATCATCTCAAAATAACACATGTGAACGCACACATACATATGTGTGAACATGCACACACATACATGCATATACAGGCACACGCACATACACTAACACATTCACACATCAAAGAACTTAAGCTTAAAGGAAGCTTAGCCACAATAGCATCTAAGACATCTCAGAAACACAGAAACCCAGCATCCTCTCCTCCATCCCATTCAGACCTGCAGTATCAGAATCAAGATAAACAAAGATGTCTGGGCATGCTTAACATTTAAAAGCTTGAAACTACACATGGGCCACCCAATAGAACTACATTTCCAATTGCAAATGCTTTTACATCCTCTAATAGCCTCTTTTAAAAAGTATAAAGAAGTGAAATTAAGGGTTGAGGCTGTAGCTCGGTGTTGGAACACTCACAGGAGGCCATGGCATCAGTCTCCTATAAGTGCCAACAACAGCCAAAAAAGACACACACACACACACACACACACACACAGAGAGAGAGAGAGAGAGAGAGAGAGAGAGAGAGAGAGAGAGAGAGAGAGAGAGAGAGAGAGAGGACAGAATTAATAGTGTACATTATTTAGTTCAATATGAGTGCTAGGATTTTTGTGTGACATGAACAAAAAATTACTACTGAGCAACTTTTCCCTCTGCATATTTCATGCATTTGGCGAATTCCAATTTGGCCACTTCAGCCATACCAGTTACTTGTGGGAGTCACCACCCTGCGCAGAAGAGCTCTAGGCCTTTAGTAAGTTAAGGTTTCTTTACATCCTCATAAAAGTAAAATGTTCACTACATGCTCTTTGGTTTGCTTGTTTGATGTCTCCCCCACCCTCTTACTAACCTGACAGTTTTGGGAGAAGGGACACTCCATCTATCTCATGTTTCCCCCATCCTCCATCCCTAAAATGGTACTGAGTATATATACAGTCAGCAGTTATTATGCATTTTTGAAGGAAGGAACTGAAAGAGAAGCTGCTCTTTTAGTATTAGTGAGTGGCAATGTGGTACAGGCAAAGAAATAAAGCCACCTGGAACTGGACAGATGCAGGTTCAATCTCAGTTAGGGCAGCCGCCAACCTAGGACCTTGAGCTAGTCACTTACTTCCAGGAATAAAGGAAATGTGATCAAAAATAAAAATTAAAAAATTAAACCATTGCTGTTTAGCGCACAGCATAAGTTCAATGCTGCAAGTCTATAGAGTGCCAGCCAATACTTGTCCTCTGTGTTCTCTCCAGACACCAACTGAGAGTGCTGCTGCCAACCACTGCCCCCCACTCCACTAGGGAGCAAGAGCACGCAGCAAGTTCTGCAAGTCACTTCACATAACACCACAGACATCACCTTGGAGCTAAGTGGTTTCTAAAGCAAAAGGCCACGGTCACTATACATGTGAGTCACAGAAGAGGCACATGTTCCTACCCTCTGTCATTGTGATGAGTTCTAAAGTGGCAGCCAGAGTCTGCCCCAAGGTGCCATCCCTTATTAGAAGGGTTCAAGGTCTCTATCAGGACCACTGTATCAGCTCCTATAGAATCTGCATGTGGCTTCGTCCTTTTGGAGAAGGTATAGAAAGGTAGAGGAGGAGGGCTTGATCCACCAGGCTTATTAACCACTGGCTGGGTCAGTCCACCACGGAGGCTAAGCATCTCTGTAGCCTGAACACACACATCCTTGATCCACTAGTCTTGTGCTGCCCTGAAAATCGAATGTACATATTCTAACCTCCAATGTGCTTTTACATCCCATTAGATCAACAGCATGGGTGCAAAGCAAAACCCAGATTTGGGGACAACTGGAGTGACGCCACAGAAATGAACCTGCTAAGGCTGATTTGTCAGATAGCAGGGAAGCCCAAGCCAGCTGCACTGACAGCAACACCAGGTTCATCTAAGCCCTTCTTGCTCAATGTACAGAATCCAGGACCACTTGCAGAAGCAGTGGGCAACTGGGGGCACATGTAAAACAATAACTAAGTAAAGGAATAAGTGGTTAAACAAATAATGAAAATTTAAAGTTTTTAATTAACCTTCTTCAAGGAAACCAGCATATTGTAGACTGCAGACATGGCACTGGGAAGTTCAGGTTCTGCCATTTAGAGAGCCCAGAGTTGCTCAGGGAACCAAGACAAAGGGTTTCGGCCACTGGTTTGAACTAAAGCCACTATTCACGTTTCTACATTAGAACATGGCTATCATCCCTTCTTCCATGGGAGAGAGGCTTAGGGAAAGCATGGAAAGACAAGGCTAATGAAGTCTCACAAATGTCCTCAAAGCATGGCTGTCTCTAACGAGGCTGGAAAGCACACTGGGATCCAGTGAACCTCGGGAGCTTCCCAGAGTCTTGCCATCAGCCACGTTTCAGTGGCTAAGGAGTCCCTCATTGTTATCTGGCCACACACTTCCATGAAGCTAAGAGAGCGTCTCCTCCTCACTTCCAATCAGCACCATTTGGCCTTGTGCAGGTCTATAAGGCAAGAGGTTAAGGGCCAGGGGGTGAGGAACAAGAGTTAGCAAATGGTTCTCTTACCTGGAACCAAGCAGACCTTGTTCTAGATATACCATTTGGGTTTAGCAGTTTTACTCAGGACTAACAAATAGTAGTACCAAGCAACACAAACTACAGGTATTGGCTAGGATAGGGAGGCTGGGGGTTTCACTACACCACCACACACTTTCAGTAGCCATGTATCCTCTCTTCCCAGCTTCAGTGTAAAAGAACCTAAGAAATCTGTTCATACAGAAAACTCTCCAGATCCCAAGATGGGATTTCCTAGCTTAAGCATTCCCCACCAACTTTATTCATCATCCAAATAAAGAACGCCTTTCTGTAGCTCTACTGCAGCAAAGCCACCCAAAGCTCAGGCTGCAAGGTTTGATCTTTATGCCTCTCTGAAAGGGCATGTGACACTTCCTACAACATGCATGGCTTCAAAATTAGAACTGGGGTGGGGGAGCCCACAGTCATCCTCCCATGGCTAAAGCCACAACACAGGAGAAATTTGAACATGCCTGTAGGTAACCAGTAAACTGAACCCTTCCCAGATATCTTCCCCTGTCTTTATTTTGCTGTTGTTGCATTAATCATCATAACACCTTTTTAATTATAATCACAAACTGGAAGCCATGGCTTGTGATGTTATAAATACAAAATTTTTCCAGTTAAATTAGGCACTTGCTGTTTTATGTTTTGATAGGAAGGGACTGTTTGAAGCCTCCTAAAATATCCCAATTAGTTCTTGCTGTTGAAACAGACAAGACATTAACAGACACATTCCCAATCTCAGTATGATATGCTGGAATGTTTATGCCTGGGTGTACTTCTCCCCAGCTTTTAAAGCACAAGGCAAATTAAAAAAAAAAAAAAATGGGAGAAACCAATCACAACACACATGCTTATTACATACTCCAAAGTTACAGGCAAAACTTTTCCCAGGTTGTAATTCAAACCCAGGAAGCATGTCACTCTGACAGGAAAGCAGCCCCATCACAGGCCAATTTTACCTATTGGCTCTGTGGAACTGATAGCATCGCTTCAGCTGACAAAGGCTGTGTTTCTGTTTGACAGTTGCAATTAGTTATTGAAATGTGATCGAGATGGGGCCACCCATCCAGATCTGTTTTCCAGAAGAGGGAAAGAAAAGGGTGGACAAGAGAGTGAAGAGGCCTGCATTTTGGGCATTGCACCAATTCGGTTTTACTGTCATAGCTGACAAGAAATGTAGATTATTAGCGTCCTGACTTGCACTTAACTTTCTCCTGCTCCCTTCCTTGCACCAACATCTGATGATGAGAAAAAGGTATATAACTCTTTGCAGAAGTAACTCCAATCTGTCTCCAAGGATACTCAAATTAGAAAGGGCATTGCACAGGGCACAGACACGCTTAGAGCATCAACTGGCATCTAGAAACCTAGGCTCCTGGTGCTAAATCAGCCCAGTACTCACTAAGCCAGGAGGGACAGTCACAGAGGTAGGAAATACCCTGCGTTTACTAGAAAGCCAAAGCGCCTACACCTACATCGTCTGTTTTTTTGTTTTTTTATTTTTTTTAAACTGTTCCTTTTGCTCTGACCTTAAAACACTGACGTTGGATTCCAGCCACGCAAATGCTTTTGAGTGCGCTTTTGATTGATTCCCGGTGATCTCAAAGCCAAGTCGTCAATTTAGCTCCTCTGTCTCATTCCTCGGCATGTTCCCAACCTAGAAGCTCAGAGCCCTGTAGCAGCCAGGTCTGGGAAACACCCCGCAGGCAGGCGCGAGGGCTGGGGATTCCCAGATTTTAGAGCCTGGTAAATCCCAAGGCATCTGCTCCTCCCCTCGCCCGGAAATAAAGTGATCTTTTTAGCTGGAGTCCTGCCTTCTCAGCACTTGCACCCTGTGCAACCCGGACACGGTTCCCACTGCCCCCACCCAGGCTGCCTGGGCTAGGGCTCTCGGGACCCCTCACGCGCCCCGCGCCTCGCAGCCTCCTACCTGTACCACTCCAGCCCCTTCTCGTAGTTCCTGTCGAAGAAGTGCGGCTCTACACCCACGGCCCGCACGTCCGGGTGGACGCGGATAGCCTCGAGCAGTGCGCGCGTGCCTCCTTTCTTGACCCCGATGATCAACGCCTGGGGCAGCTTCTTCTCCCCGTAATCAGGGGTGCTGACGGGTCCCCGCTCCGAGCTCGCGTTGGTCGCCCTCGGGCCTGTCAGCTCCTCGGTGGCGCCTGGCTCCTGCGCCCCGCGCCCCAGCAGCGCGCCCTGTGCTGTGACCGCGTCTCCTGGGTCCGGTGGGCTCCGGGACCAGGCGTCCCGGGCGCCGCCGCCGCTCGCCAGTCCCCAGCCGTCGGCCGCGGGTGCCGTGAAGCGCTCGGGGGGCTCGGGCGGCGGCCCGTGGCTCGCGTTGTCCGGCAGTGGCGAGGAGGCGCCGGGGCGCACGCGGGGCGGCGGCGGCAAGGAAGACGGCGGGCTCGGCGGGGGCTCCGCGGCGGCTCCCGGGGACTCCTGCAGCGCCAGGGGAAACTGCAGAGAGCCCGAGCCGCCCAGCAGACTGTAGCACAGGTAGGTGACGGACAGGGACAGGGTGCACATGAAGAGCAGCTTGCGCGCCGGCGGCCCCTTAGCAGAGGCGCCTGGCAGCGGCGGCGGCGCGGAGAGCGGCGGCGGCGGCGGCGGAGGCGGAGGCGGTGCGGGCCACCGGGCCATCGCGGCTCCCGGCTCGCGGCGGCGGCGGCCCCCGGCGCTGCCCGGACATGGTTTCAGCCGCCGCCCCCGCCGCCGCCGCCGCCGCCGCCCAGCCGCCCCGGCTGCATGGAGCGACGCCGCTGCGCCCCCGGCCCTGGCTGCCGTCCCGCTGCGCCGGGGACAAGCCCGGCCGCATGGCCCCCTCCCCGCGCGGGCCCCCGCCGCCCCCCTCAACCTCAGGCCGGGAGCCCGAGGGGGGCGCCGAGCCGCAGCGGCACCTGCTCTGTGCGCAGCGCCCGGCTCTCCCCGCGTCGTGGCCGCTGCGCTCCAGCAGCCCTGAGTTCCTTCCCCGCTGCTAACTTTCTGCCGGAGAGAGGACGGGCGCCGAGGGGCGGAGGCAAGGGGGCCGGGCTCGTGCCCGCCGCCGCCCGGGGAAGGAGGGGTGCGCCTCGCGCGTGCCTGCGGAGGGGGTGCGCGGGAGCGGAGGCGTGCGCCAAGGCTGGGGCGCCCGGAAGAGCTGTGATCCTGGCCCTGGCCAGCCGCGGCCAAGCGCGCGCAGAGGACCCAGCCCCGCCCTGGCGCTGCGCTCCCAGGGGAGTCCGAGGTGCCCGCGAGCTCGCCAGCGCTCGCCAGACTCTTGGAGGGAACTGGAGCCCCGCTCAGGCCCGACCGTCGTTCACTGGAAAACTGCTAGCCTGGCAGTGGCTAGTTCGCTCCTAGTCTCCTCCGCTGGGACTCTGAGCAAACTCAGCCCATTTTTGACCCGCTCTTCATTCGCTCCTCTCCTGTCTTGCTTTCTGGAGCAGCTCCTTTCCCACACCTTCCCCACCCCAACTTCCACTTCTCCTGCCTTGTCTTGAGGCTCTTGGTAGATGGAGTTTTGACACAGACCCCAAAGGTTTTCCAGACTTTTGCTCTTGTCCCATCACCTAGTGGGAGATGGCGCTGTCCCCTACTAGGTCCCCTTAACCACAGGTGCACCCACCTGTGACCTGTAGGAGGCACTGCGGTCTAAGAGAGTTTGGGGTTCCCTGAGCTGGCACAGACAGGAGTCCCCAACCCTCCAAACACCAAATAAGCAGGGGGATGTCTGCATGTCACTTCACTGAATATTTTTAGGTGTCTTTTCTCTGCACAGAGAGTTCCAGCCTTGCTCTCACTGGGTGGTAGCAGAACGCTTTGGGAGATTCTGAAATGAACTGTTAGCTGCTGCCGTTAGCTCAAAAAAGGGTGTGGGGGGGTGGAAATTAGGCGAGAACCCAACTAGGGAGGCACTCGGGGGAGCCCTTCTTCCTGAGTACAGGGACTGGCTGCTAGGCACAGGTAGCTAGGTGCCCAGACTGTCAGCTTTCCCCTCTCCTGCTGGTGAGACTGGCTTCTCTTGTTCTAGTTGATCTCATAATGGGAACAATAGTTGAAAGAAAATGTATATAATGTCTAAATATTAACAAGATACCTACTGCCAAAGAGGAAAAATATTCATCAAATACGATGAAGAACGAGGACTTTTCCGTGGGTGAACAAAAGCTCACTGCTGCTCTCAGCTGGACGTGAGGCTTCTGCACCGCAGCTTTAGTTCAGATAAAGATTATTCCTTTATAATATATTTTTATGGTACACAGGAGACTCTGAAATGTGGAGTCTGGTGTCCTGTAAATCACTCCCTGTAACTAGGGATGCCTTTTCAACCACCACACAACTGCATTACTGTGATGTTAATGGGAAGGGCCAGCTGAAGCTGCCAGAAACATGGGATTTATCCAGCCCTCCTTCAACTCCAAGCCCAGCTTTCAGATTGTCAGCCAGGAAGTCTGGGTGTCTGGTAATGTTGTCACTGCCTTGGGTTGATCTCCTTTTCATAGTTAGGGCACTAGGATGCTGTAGCCAGGAACTTCCTGATGTTGACCCTCAGTTCTCATCATCACTACCCAGGCTCTTGGCAGTCAAAACAAACCTGACCTGTGGACAGATTTTACTACAGATGTGTTCTCAGATTTAGAAAAGTTTTGATTAAATGGTGTTAAAAGGTAGCCCCAAAAGAGCAAGCTGGTAGCAGATATCTGACTTGCAGCAGCAGAAAGATGGGAAACATTTAAATCAGCTCCAATAGTTAAAAACTGCAGACTTTCCATAATCAGTATACTCACTGAAAGTTTGAATACAGAACTAATGCTGATAACTCAGATCTAGAACTCAGGCCTTTTGAGACACAAGCAGCCTCTGTCCTTCCACAGGAGCCTGCAGGCTCCATTTTGCACACTTCTGTACCTGCATATTCATGATATTTCTGGATATTTCCAGTAACATTTCTCAGAATCCCTTTTCTTTATGATACCCAAATAGCCACACTCAAAGGCATGGCATCTCCTTGGTGAAACACAGTGCCCAAGAAGTGATGAGGAAGAGGCATGCACTCACCTTGCTTTTTGTTTTATTTGCTGGTGTGTGTGTGTGTGTGTGTGTGTGTGTGTGTGTGTGTGTGTGTGTGTGTGTGTGTTTGGGGCTTTTGTTCTGTTTCTTAGAGAGAAGCTCTGAGGATTCCATACGGAGGTCATTATGTGCTTCCCTCTACCATACATGAAAGATTCCCTGAGAACATGTCCTTAAGAAACTTACAGAAACGACATGCTCTCTATGTAAAGAGGACGCCAACTCCAAGCTGCAATGCCCACTGGTTCTACAGACAAGAAGTAATACTGTTTTCTGCTTCCACTGCTAACACCCGTGCTCACCCATGCCTATCTGAGTTTCACAGTTTTCTCCCAACACATCTCCAGGCCTCCAAACACCTCATTTCTATTCATCCAAGGCAGCAGAAGCAAGTGGATCAATGCTTCTGAGGAATGCTTCATGCTTCTGCTAATGCCCTTTCTGGATCTTCCTCTATCTAATAAACTTCAACCTCATTCCCTTGGTAGTCCCACCTTTTATGTACCCTACAGCCCTGCCAAACAGATGTGATCTCAGCACACATGATGTTACTGTGTTCAGCTTCTGCACCTTCAGGTGACAGGGTCAAGACTCGCCTGTCAGTTACTAGCTAAAGGCTTTTGAGTAGATAGTTTTTTTCATTGTTTTTATAAGAATCACCTGAAATTGTTTTTTCTAAAGGATTAAATTAAATTAGCTAACATATGCTAAAGATACCTGGCTCTCTGCCTGATGTGTGGTGGCCAGCACTAATTACTTGGATCTAACTCTTGGCTCAGACCCTGCCTTCTTCTTTTCCTATTAAAATGCTGTCCCTGAAAAAATGTATATGTGTCTTTGCTTCAGACCCAGGCCACCAAGTTCACTGAAGTTTAACTTCCTAAAGTGCTCAGAACATGGCAGCTGTGATCCAAGCCCAGTGAGTACAGACTATCTCTGAGTTGCTACAATTGTGGTTTTCTGGACATTTTAAAGAAAATTACCAGAAGAATTTTTTGAGGATTTATTCGAAGGGATTTTAAAAATAATAATAATAAAGTAATAAGCAAACCTAGGCTTTAGGGAAGTAAGCAGAATGTATAGTAGCCAATATTTCCCACCTCCACCCCACCACCCCACCCAAACACTGCCAAGTCTACTTGTGGACACATGGGAATATATTTTCTGAATTCCTTCCAGAACAGGTGGCTCCAGCTACTTAAACACAATCTGAGCAGGAGGAAAGAAGAAGCTTGGGGAGACACTGTCCTGCTGAGCAACCATGGATGAAGGGAATGGAGTTCCTCAAGGAAAATACAGACCCAGTAACATGCTTACAACTAAGAAATAATCCTGCTTGGGTTTTAGCATAAAAGACTTGGCCTTGGTTGTTAGCACAGATCAACCTACGCTGTCTGACTGATTGCAGTCCACACGCTAACTTTGATTTGCATTTCATTTTATCTAGTTAAGGGGGGAATCTGAGTCAACACACCTAGAGATAGTGTGTTTCTTGCTGCACTGTTCCAAACACACATGGAGTCACCCTTGATGTCCTTCAACAAACAGAGAGCTGAAGACGTCTGATAGATGAAATTATGTCACTTGGGAGGAAATAGAGGAAGCTGAAGGTCATTGTGGTGAGTAACATATGCCACAAAGACTATATCACATCTTTCATATGCAGAATCTAGACTGTGTGTATTGCATATGAACCTGTGTCTTTTTGCATGATATGAAAACAGAGGGGTGTTATTTGGGAAGAGGAGAGGAACTACCAATAAGGGCAGTGACAGCACAAAAAAAAGAGAGAGAGAATAAAAGAATATGAACAAAGTACAGATATGTGTATGAAATTTAATAATGAAGCACACTGTTTCGTACAATGCATATACACAAATAAACATATGAACAAAACCCCACACATAGAATTAATTCATATGTGCTGACCAGAGTGTTTCATTCCTCAAGTATTAGGATTCTGTTTTATAAATCTGAACAAATAACAAATTAGAAATGTCAGCAATGGTTTTTATTTTAAGTTTCCGAGCAAGAGAGAAGAAAGCTTTTCTCAAATACGGCCATCAATGAAGATGCTCATCTAGAGAAATCTGGAGGTGAATTCGGTAGACTTTGAGGCAAAACTAAAATGATGAAGGCAGGGGATAAGATGTTGTTGGGCAAGAAGCAGAAGATCAATACTGTAATATTGATGACCAGGAACAAGAGGGCCCAGCTCTGGGCAATCAGGAGCTGCTATGAGCTGAAAGTATCATGTGAGTCTGTGTTTTCACAGGTCATTCAGCTCTGTGCAATCTTCTCAAATATTCTCCCTGCCCTTTCACTTTACACATCCCTTCATTCTTTCAACTGCCATTTTTAAACTGGTGCATTCTGATGCATTCTGGACCCTGGAAGAAACTAGCAGCTAAGTTAATGGAACAGATAGCAAATTTCTTGGTTTGGTTTGTTTGTGGGGTTTTTTGGGGTGAGGGTGTTTTCTTTTCCTTTTGGTTTCATTTTTCAGAAGCAATTACTAAAGTTTAATAAAGTAATTCACAGACTAAAAAGGAATGTATGGCGCGGGGGGGGCAGGGGAGGCAGGGGGTGGTGGGGGGTGGTCTGTAAAAGCCCATAGCAGGTGCTCCTAACCCAGGGTGCATGCTGAAAGACTCACAGACAGTGAGACAGTACATCCTTTGTACATTTCTGTACAAAAGAAAATTTTAATTGAGCTAGGCCAAATGGTTTATTCTCCCTATGTATGCGTAATGTCTCACCCACTCCATTACAAGCTCACTGGACAACTTAAGTTGGAAGTAGTTTTGTAAAAAAAGAAAAGGGACCTTACAAAGGTAGGTTCTTCCTGTCACTGCTTCTGTTCATCATTATAGGGGCTTTACCAGCTAATGCAGTGAGTTAAGAAAAACAGCAATGTGCCTGAGTGTTAGAAAATAGGAAAACAATTAGCACTACTGTCTTAGTTAGGGTTTCTGTTGCTATCATAAACCACCTTTACCAAAACGTGGGGAGGAAAGGGTTTATTTCATCTTATAGCTTGTGGTCCATCATGAAAGGAAGTCAAGACAGGAACCTGGAGGCTTTGGCAGGCCATGCATGAAGGGGTGCTGCTTACTGGCTTGCTCAGCCTGCTTTCTGAAAGAACCCAGAACCACCAGCCCAAGGGTGGAACTGCCCAAAGTGGGGTGACCCCGCCCCCATCACTACATCAATTACTAACTAAGAAAATACCTCACCACATGTACTCTCCTACAGAGCCAATCAGGTGGGGGCATTTTCTCAACTGAGGTGCTCTCTTTTCAAATGACTCCAGCTTAGGTCAAGTTGACAAAAAACTAGCCAGTACAATTAAGTTCCTGTCAAGTTGACACAAACACAGCACTACTTTCTTGCTTGTCCCAAGATATCATATTAATATCTATGTCCCAATATAAAACATTTCAACTTCTAAAAAGTTCCACGGTTTTTAAGAATTCAAACACTTTGAAAAATTGGTCTCTTTAAAATATCCAAAATCTGTCCAGGCAGTGGTGGCGCATGCCCTTAATTCCACCACTTGGGAGGAAGAGGCCGGTGGATCTCTGTGAGTTCAAAGCCAGCCTGGTCTATAGAGTGAGTTCCCGGACAGGCTGCAAAACAATACAGAGAAGCCCTGTCTCAAAAAAACAAAAACAAAAACAAAACAAAAAAAAACAAAAACAAAAACAAAAAACACAACAACAACAACAACAAACCCTAAAATATCTAAAATATCCAAATTCTTTAAAGTTAAAAGACATCTAAAGTTAGAAGAGAGGGAGGAAAGACTGTAGGAGTAAAGGATATGGAGGACACCGGGATAACATGGTCAGTTGAATGGATCAGCCAAGCAGGGCTCATATGGGGCCTCACAGATTGAACTTGGGTCTGCACCAGGTAACCTGTGTGTGTTATGACTGTTAGCTTGGTGGTGTTGCGATACTCATAAGAGTGGGCCCAGTGTTTCTCTGAATCCTTTGACTGCCTTTGGGAATCGTCTCCTCCTGTTGGGCTGCCTTGTCCAGCCTCACCATAAGGGCTTTCACCTTGTCTTATTGTATCTGGTTTTGTGCTGTTTGGCTATTGTGCCTTGGAAGCCTGCTCTTTTTCTGATGAGGAAATGGGGGTGGGTTTGGAGGAGAGAGGGGGGCAGCTAGGAAGAATGGAGGGAGGGGAAACAACAGTTGGGATGCATTGTATTAGAGAAGAATCTAATTTTTAAATGCCTCTCTAAAATACCTGAAATCTCTCTAAAGTTTCAGGGTGTCTTAACTATGGATGCCTGTAAAATTAAAAGTTAAATACTTTATAATTCAAAGATACAAGAACCAGGGTGCAACCACAATCTAAGAGCAGCAAAACCAAAGTCTAACGGTAAAAAGTTGACTTCTTGACTTCGGGGACCCATTCACAGTCCTTTGAGTTCCTAAGGGATGCAAGTGTCACTTTTCAAGCTCTCACATACACACGGCACACAGCTTGTCTCCTAGGCTGGTTCTTCTTCATGATTGTGGCTGTCTATGGTGGTTGTCCCCTGCTCCTGGCATCTCCTAAATGCTAAGGTTTCTACTGCACCTTGGTCTTCCCTTGACCAATAACCTCCCCTTGGGCTCTCTGAGGACTCTGGCCCCACAATGTCCCAAGCTTTAACCCTTTCAGTTCTGGAGCTCTGACTACAGCTGAGGCTGGATCTTACCCATGGCCTTTTACAATGCCAAGCCTCAGCCGTGGTCCAGACACTTTTATGCCTTCAAAGTCAATACCTCCTGGAGAACTATCACACATCACAAAGCTTGACTGTCAGAGGTACAGGCTGGACCAGATCTGGACCACTACTTGTGTGTGTGGTCCCAGAGGAAATACTTTCCAGAAGATTTAGCCTCAGTGATGCTGATCTCTTCTTAATCACAGCTGATTCTTCAGCCCCAGCTCGCCAGTATCAATTTCTCCAGCAAAGCAATGATTTCATTTTAGTGTTTCCTAATTCTAAATGCCACATAAATGGCCCTGACTGAGTCCTTGCTTCCTTCTAAAACTCCACAAGCCAGGTCTCTGTTGTTCACTCTGCTGTCAACATTATCCTTCAAGTTCGAACAGCAGCTCACAAAGCTATGAACACTCAGTGGCTTTTCTAGCCCTAAGTTCTAGAGTTCTTCCATAATTCTCCCCAAACACACAGTCAGGTCTTTCACAGCAATACTCCACAATGAGATACAAATTTCTTAGAGAGGGTTTCTGTTGCTATAGTTAAAACACCATGACCAAAAGCAGTTTGAAGAGGAAAGGGTTTGTTTCGGTGTATAGTTTATAAGCCCTGTCAACACCTTCATCTCAGACTTTTGACCTCCGAAACTGTGATTAAAAAAATAAAATATATGTTATGTAAGCCATCCAGTGTCTAGTGTTTTATATTACCTTGCCAGACTCTCACAACATCCAAAGAACGTATGACAAAATGTAACAGCAGGTTAGGCTGGGTACTGAGACAAAAACAATTTTGCACACTTAAGGTATCAGGATATTAGTTACAAAAGTACCAACCAGATATCCCAAGAAATGATGAACATATGCAAAGAAGAATTATCTTTGGTCCCCTCCAGGGGTCAACTATTGAGACTCTTCCAGCCCATGAGTCTGTTACCTTAAGGATTTGATCATTGCTGAAGCCAGATTGCACAGGGGAAGAGCATCATGGAGAAGACAGTGCAGCCTTTGGTGGCTCCCACTAAAGAAGTTTGCACATTGCTTCCAGTCCTGCTCCACTCTCTGAAACAGCTCAGTGTCCCACTGGTGGCTGAACAGCCCCGTGCAGTTGGGTACCAAGGACCAGAAGCACATAAACAACTCTCCCCTGAGGTGTGATTATAAATTCCAAGCAGAACAATAGTACTAGCTCATCCCCGTCAGGCCTTCCTTGGAAAGAACCAGGGTTGGGGGAATATAAAGAGACCCATGAAGAAAGCGTCCAGCAGCTATGCAAACTGACACGACAGCTTCGACATCTACACTGCACAGGTGAAGATGCAGGAGTGCTCATGATGTAGTTCTGGTCCAAACCCAAAGGTCTTAGAACCAAGTGAGCTGATGTTTCCGGTCAGATCTAAAAGCAAGGAAAAATCTCTCTCCCTGGGGTGAGTGACTGGTCAACCTCTCCACTCCTCTCAGCTGTCCTATAGACAGCTCACTTTGTGCTTTCTTAGTCTACTGACTCATATGTCAGACTCGCCATGCAGCCATCCTCACTGACCATCCAGTGTTTAACTGATGACCCCAAAGCCAAGTCAAGTAGATATATAAATCGCCCATCTCACCTGTCATAGAAGATTAACTCCTAGCTTTGATCTCACACCAATGCAGCTTTTCCTTCACAGTCTTTAAATGCACACTCAATCTCTAGATCTTTTATATTTGCAGGTCTCACTCCAAATTAATTTATACAATCACTGTTCTTCTCTTTTCCTTCTTCTTCTTCTTCTTCTTCTTCTTCTTCTTCTTCTTCTTCTTCTTCTTCTTCTTCTTCTTCTTCTTCTTCTCCTCCTTTTTCTTTTTCTTCTTCTTCTTCTTCTTCTTCTTCTTCTTCTTCTTCTTCTTCTTCTTCTTCTTCTTCTTCTTATTCTTATTCTTATTCTTATTCTTTTGTAGGTATGGACTATTTGTTTAAACTGTGTAAAGATGTGTCACTGTGATTGGTTTAATAAAGAGCTGACTGGCCAATAGCTAGGCAGGAGAGAATAATTGAGAGTTCTGGGCAGAGAAAGGAGCTCAGAGGGTTAAAATCAAGGCAAGAGAGATGCCAGCAAGACACTGAAGAATTCAAATATACAAAAAGAGGAGAGATAACTAAGCCATGTGGCAGGACATAGATTAATAAAAACAGGCTAATAAGAGTAATAAAAGCTAGCTAGGGAAAAAGCCTAAGCTAAGGCCAAGCTTTCATAATTAATAATAATTCTCCATGTCATTATTTTTGGGCTGGTGGTCCTGACAATAAATCACTACTACATTTGGAACCCAATGTGGGGCTTGAACCCACAACCCTGTAATTAAGAGATTGTGTACTTTCTGAGCTATCTGGGCAATTAATTAATTTTAAAAAGCCAGGTCAAGGCTGAGAAAACCTCTGAATAGGTTACAGTATGCTTAGGTGCTGAGGAATGAAAGAAAAAATGGTATAGCCAGCCATAAATAAATAGCTTTAAAATAATAAGTTTTAAAAGAAAGATTAAAGTAATATAAAAAGAACAAGCCATGCAAAGATGGGAAATAAACAGGGCAACTCAATCTTGTTGAATTTAAATTTTTTGACTTGAAATTTTTTGAAAACTGATGAGCAAAGGGCAAAAGCTACTGAGAGACAATGGATTGTAGAAAGGCTGCTAAATTAAATTAACCTATATATTTTAAGAATGTCTTAACTTCAGAATGGAAATCAGGAAATATTTTGCTTTGGGGTAAAG
Source organism: Cricetiscus sungorus (assembly GCA_030556225.1). Classification (NCBI taxonomy): domain Eukaryota; kingdom Metazoa; phylum Chordata; class Mammalia; order Rodentia; family Cricetidae; genus Cricetiscus; species Cricetiscus sungorus. The sequence continues at coordinate 83,955,220 of JANBXA010000007.1, read as the reverse complement.
ATTATGCCTTTGCTTCCACAGGAAACAAAGAGCTATGAATTTCTTCAAAATTAATAAACACCAGATTTGATTGGGGAAAATCTAAAAATCATGGCTACAGATGTGAAGGAAATAACCAAGAAAAAGGGAAAGACAGGTGACATATAAGCTGATCCCTCTACATGGGAATAGCTCTGAGACTGGATGAGACATGATAAACTTTGTTGGCTACAGAGTCCTCATGACAGTTTGGTTATGCAGTCCAAACAGACTTATAAAGTTGACATATGATTTTTACCTGCTCAAACATAGAACAGAAAATCATCGTTAGCTGACTTGTGCACAACACACATTTCATACTTATGTACATACACATATGTATGTTATCCTTAAAAGTTTGTGTGTTTTCAGAACAAAAGGACCAGGCACCAATATAAACAAGTATCCCAGCTGATACAGCTTCTCAGAATGTCTGTTGTAGTTTCCTCAAAATTCTACATCAGAACAACTTCAAACTGCTAGCTGAGATGGACCAGCCTCACAAGCTACTTCAACCAGGACTTCAGATAAGCTCTACACTTTCCCATCACACAGAGACTAAACAAAAAAAATGCACCTATCTCTCCCAAGACTTGATCATTACCCCAATTTTCTCGGAGTCCTTTAAAGATAGCATTGACCCCAGATAGCAGGAAGTAATTTTAAGAACATGGCACCTACATTCCCAAGAGGTGGGATGGGTGAGATGGGTGGGATGGGTCATTCTGTGGGCTATAGATGTTTGTCATAATTTGAGGGAGGGGTAGTTGCAAATTGATACAAGTTATGGTAAGGGATGATACTAAGTAAGGGATGTTAGATTCAAGGATGTCTTTCTGAAGAAAGGAATGATAGGATAAAAGGATAAATTATTGAATCTACTTTTAAACTAAAAAGCAACTATTGATCTCAAATATTATGTTGGTATGGATATTTGTATATTGATACAAATTTAATATTATTTTTGTTATAACTATCTGTACACATGTTTCTACACTCTTGTTAAAGTTATTGTACCTATGCAGCTCATTTTAAAATGTAATGTAAAGTTCTAGTTATTGGAAGCTATTATTGCAAACTATTTAGGATAATTAAGAAATGCAAGTTAGTAGTTAGTCATCTATAACAATCAAACTTGTAGTCATGTTAGGTATGTTTTCACAGTTAAACAGATGCATTTTAGATAGATAGGTAATCTTCACTTCAGAGTCCTACAGAATATGGCATTTGTGATGTTTTAATAGCATAACACTTTTCATGAGAGGGAGATACATCTGCTCCTATCAGCACCAATCTACTTCAGAGAAGATGATGTGCATTTTTAAGAACCTCCACGTAGAATTTACTCCTTTGTGGCAAAGCTAGCCATTGGTCAAGAAACTGCCAAACTGCCATTGGCTTGACTGCTGACAGTGTGATGTTCAAATTGGACAAGCAGGACACAAAAGAAGGCAATTGTCAAACATTGCCAAGGCAAGGTAGGACAGTCCTTCAAACTTCTTGCTTCACAGAAAAATCTGTCAAATATTCTAGTTACATAACACAAAGATGGATGCCCCAACATTACAGAGGAACCTAGGGTGAGTCTCCAAGCAGCCAGCTGTCTCTGTCATTTCTATAGTGTTTGAAGTTGTTTGCTCTGTACTTCCTGTTTACTCAGGTAAAATTTTATCCTTCTCAAATCTCTGATGGGGATGAAAAATAGGTGGTTATAGTTACAGTTTTCCTTGTTACAAAATTCAAAAAAGTTTGAGAGACATAAAACCTTAAGTGGTTCAATCTAAGAAAATGCTTTGATGTAAAAAGATAGTTCTGGGTTAATAATACAAGTTAGGATAGAAACAGAATTTAGCACAAAACTTTGGAATCACCAAGATAGAATAGATAATGGAGTATTTTCTTTGAATTTGCCAAATACAAAATGACAGGACATTGTGAATGTAATTCTTACTTGATAATTGTTCTTATTGTGCATAGCTTTACTTTGTTAAGTTTAAAACCTTTCCTTTTTATGTAGATGCTACTTGATAATAGTTTTTATTGTATATGGCTTTACTGTGTCAACGTTAAAACCGTTCCTTTTTATTTAGACAAAAAGGGAGAAATGTTGCAGAATATTTGTTTACACTATGTGAAGATGTAAAAGGTGAAAGATTTATGCAATCTGAAGAGAAACCAGAGTATTACACTGTGTGAAGATGTATCACTATGATTGTATTAGTAAAGGGCTGAATTGTCAATAGCCAGGTAGGAGAGAATAGGCAGGATTTCCAGGCAGAGAGGAACTCAGCAGGCTAGAATATAGGTAAGGAAGTTGCCAGCAAGACACTAAAGAAGTTGGACATACAGAACAGAGGAGTGGTAACTGAGCCAGGTGGCAGAATGTAGACTAATAAAAACAGGTTAATTTAAGTTATAAGAGCTAGTTGGGGTAAAGCCTAAGCCAAGCTTTTCGAATTAATAATAAGTCTCCATGTCATTGCCTGTCAGTCCAGATGAGAAAGTACTACTACAGATAAGCTCTCCATAGCTGGCCTCAACCTCAAGATGAACCTTTCTGTTTCAGCCTCCTGAGTGCTAGGATTACAAGCCTGCACTGCCACACCTTCTCAATCACGCCTCAGGCATTTCTTATTCAACTTTTTCAGCTGTTTATTGAGACCCTTTCTGCCCTCTGCACTTGAGCTATTTTAATTTGACATCATTTATGGAATATATTCTAGAACTCCAATAAAATAGTATGCCTTCACATAAAACAAGAGTCTATTGTTTTTCTGGGCCCAAGGAATTTTTCCAACCATGATTTGATCAACACAAGCAAATAAATAAACCCAGAACATTTTCATAAGGAAATAAACATGTTCAGAAATATAATTCTGTCTGCCAGTAAATACCACAATTATAAGATATCTTCCTTTTTTATTATTTTTTGTTTTGTAATTATAAAATAAAATATGAATGCATATTCTTAAGTTAAACAAAAATAAATACAAGATTGCAGATGTAATTGGAGGCTTCTCTATTAACAAACACTGACTTTACAAATTCTCAGAGATATAATGAAAGCTACTCTTCAAATTAAAATTCCATCAAGTCTGCTGCTGACACATAAAGTGGCCATGTTTGCTGGGGTTTTTGCTGCTGCTCTTGTTACTGGCATTTTAAGACAAAATCCCTTGCTCTTAACTTGAACAGGTTAGGCCTGGCCACTCCCCCCAATACCCTAATAAAAGAGACAAATAATTCAGCAAACATAGAGAGAATCTATTCAATTTGGTCGCATAGGGGAAAGGAACCATGCAAAGGTCCAATATCCTCATGTCTGTCTTCAGATTTAAACCGTGGACAAGATATGTGCATGACTCAGCAGTTCTGCTCAGGATCACCCACCCACTGTTGCCTCAGCTCTGGTCCAACAAGGGTGTCTGGTTGATAATCTGTTAAGTTCATATGTGCTAAAGGTACATCCTTACACTCATGGGTGACAGTCCCCATCTGAGTCTGGAGTCTGTCCTTGTAGGTTTTGCTCCTCCAAAAACTGAGGGTGACTCAAGAAGAAAAGTATTAAGAACCATACCAGGTTTCTGTGCCTACAGCTGAAGTCCAGACATGAAATTTGAAGAGGTACCAGATATCACCCTACTTTTACTCATTTCATCGGCTTGTGAGGGGAGTCAAGGCTTTTTTTTTTAGTAGTGCAGTGTCCACGTGCCTGTTTCTTTGTGCATGTGGTACACCTGCCACAACTCTTGTGAAAAGGGTTTAAACACAGGATGAACAGTATTGACACTGTCATACAAGACATGAACAAAAACAGTAAGAATGCTAGAAACATCACTTAGACAGGACACCTGACATGGGAGTGAATCTCAAGAGGGAGATTTGCAGAGATCAAAAGTGGGAATGCAGAGCCAGACATTGGTTCATTTGAAGTACTTGGAGGTGCGGATAGTTTGAAGAATTGATCAGATAAAAAGACAGTAATTGTGCCCAAGAAACAAACCATATTCATCACAAAGTTGGGAAAAATTATTTAAGTGAGAATGGAAAATGGAATCAGTGGCAATCAGATTAACATGAAAGTCAAACTGCACATTGTCCCTTATTAACTGACAGTGTGAGCAGGGGTGAGCTGTAAACACTCTGGACTCCAGTCCCCAGGATCTATCCCACCAGAGTCTGAGATAATTCTGAACCACCGTGTCCTCCATGCAAATGCCAAAGAGCAGAGGTCAACTGCAAACTGCTACAAAATAGCACCAGGAACTAAGCTAAGTTCTTACAGCTGTAGACAAATACCCTCCTTAACAGGTCTAAAGAAGACAGAATTCATCCATTTGGAGAAAATAAATCTGCTGGAAAATATATGAATAAGGAAAAGAATATGCCTGCTTTTTAGACCTCAGAAAGATGGAGTCACAATTCAATTCTGTTTAATAGAAATGCAGTGGGGACCACTAGTTTAAATCTGTCTCAAATACTTGGGACCTGAAAACCTAAGGGCTTTCAAACACCTTTTCAAATCCTAGTCTGTTTTGATGTGTAAATCCCTCCCCAGAAGTTCCTATTAACAGTTCCCCCTTTTTCTATTATAAATGAAATTGGATTATAAAATAAATATGATCATTTGCTAATTTTTTAGGAAAGATTTAAGAGATTTTGCCTACCAATTCACTATAGGGGAAAGGCAGCCTCTGATGGTTTAACTGTGTTTGTGAACTGACCTGAACTGGTAGTGGACAGACTGACAGGCAGAGTCACTTCAGGATGAACTTCGTTTCCTTTGCCCTTCTGAAGATATTTGTGTGTATGTTTAGGTGATTAAACTGATATTTTGTGAGCAGACAACTGCTGGACCTTCTTGTTATCCAATTATTACAATTTCTAATGTGAAAGTCTAGCTTAAATTTTAATATGATGGTTTGAGGAAGACATACTGGTAACACCACCTGATTATTCTTCCTCACTGTTTAGAGCTTATCCTTGAACAGGTTATTTGTGCATTTGTTTTTGCAAATCTAACTCCAGGTTCATGCCTCCTGCATAGAGGTTATAAGAGGTAACTTATGCTGAATTAGGGTGTCCTACCCTAGGAAACTGTACCCGTAGTGTAGAGGGTTTGAATCATTTCTCTCAGGTAGAAGAAAGTTCAAGAGGTTACAATCATTAAGTCAGTTTTATCCATAACCATTCCCATAACTACCACACCAACAGCAAAACTCACCTGTTGGTTCTGCCTTGAAGCATGCAGGACACACAGCTGAGTAGGGCTTTTGCCCATCATCCTTCCCAGCATCCCCAAGTAGCAACTTCTGGCACTACAGGAGCTAGCCCACAGGGAGAGAACCCTTCAGGCCCAAGACTAGTCGTGCTCTCCAAGTCCTGTGAGCAAAGTGAGCAATGTCTTCTCTTCAGCAATAAGGTCTTCAGATCCTGACAAAAATGCAACCAACAGTCATGGCAATAGCCTTTGGTCCTTCTAGGGCTTCCCTGGCCAACAGCTCCTGGGGTAGTAACTAATCCCCAGCAATGAAAGTTTGACCAACAACCATATAATTGGGGGGGGTCTCATTTTCCTCCTCACAAGATACTCTTGTTTACTCTTAAACATTTACAGGTTCTGGATATTGCAGAATTTCCCCAATCACTTTAGTAGGGGAATCTCTAGTGGCATATATGCCTTCCTAAACTATAAAGAGCAGTGCAGCTAGCTACACTGGCCCTTGTACCCTGTACATGATTGCTCCTTCCAGTGCACTCCCAAAGCTCTTTAATGGCTTTCCAAATCTGCAGACCACAGAGAGGCTAGAGTTATGTCATCTATACACTGAAAACTTTTCTGGAGGATGGGCAATACAAGGCCACTTCCTGGATCACCACCCCATAAGATGTAAGAGGGTTACAAAGATAATTTTGGTGAAGTTCTCCAAAAGTCCTTTCTCATCTGTTCTGAGCAAGGATTCAGTGATCCCAGACATTTATGGCTAAGAAGAAACTAACATAAACAAGGTTAAATACAGCATAAACATATTTTATCCATTGGTGTTCATTATCTGGCTAGCTCATTTCACAGGGCCTTCATGCATTTTCCTCACCCCTGATAAACTGATGGGACTGGCTCTCGCTGCTTAGCCTACTGATGGGACTGGCTCTTGCTGCTTAGCCTATCCGAAGGACAATGGGGCAACAGTCACCAATCTCTTTGGCTGTGTCTGTGCTCCACTCCTTTTGGCTGAACAATTTCTCTGAACCCTGGAAAAACATGTAAACAGTTTTCTAGATGAGACAAAAGCCCATCCCTCAGTTAAGTTTACCTCCTTAACCTGTGCTGTTCTTTTGTCCATGGTTCTGAACTGGTATTTATGGTCTCTGGTGTCCAACAGAGTCTCATCATGCCCAGTGAACTAGGCATTAAATGTCACTTTTAAAAACTCTCTTTGATACACTTTATGGCTTCCAAGTTTTTGGACCCCAGAAGAATATCTTTAGCACAGATATTTTTCTCATACCCTGCTGTAACAAGCAGCAAGATAACACCCCCTCTTATTCCCTCTTACACACACACTTCCCCAGTGTGCAGCCAACTCAATATATATATATATATGTATATATATATATATGTATATAAATGTATATACATGTTTTTACTATACATATCAGTGACCACACAACCTCTATGGCAAACTGTTGACACTCTCATATCGTGGATAAATAAGGATCTGGGAAAACAGATAGGCTGTTTATTCAGGGAGAATTAATTCACTTACAACAGAAACATGACTGCCAGTAGGTTCCTGTTTCAAGGATGCCTCTGAATGCTATCTATCTCCGACCAGGAAGCAAGAGAGCTGCTGGGGTTCCTGACCCCAGATTTAGTTCCCCCAGGTCACATCTGCACCTGTCCCCACCCCCCAATGGGTATGGTCAGTGCAACAGCTGTGGGTGTGGTGGATACCTCACTATACTCTCATTCCAAATGTGTTGCTCTCACTGATTTCAAAATTTGTTTAAAAACCTTAAGCTTGTCAGGGTACCTTTGTACTCACACACCAAACTCCACTCATCAAACATGCATGCTTATAAAGGAAGGCAGCATCATGAGGATTTCCCATACACTGCTCACCCAGACCTCCCCTCTACGTAGGGACTTGGTGTATTTTGTGTGCTTTAGGGCTAGCTGTAAGAGTCATGCAACCACTGATGTAGGAAGAAGGCAGTCTCCCATACCGCATAGCCATTTCAGGATTTTACCCTGCTCATGTCCCACCCTCAATTGCCTTTCTTATAACCATAGCCAGGACAATGCCATCACTCCTCCTCAACACATCTTTGTTTCTGTTAGGTCCCTGTTTGGGGTGCCAACTGTTCCATGCCAGACTTTTTCTGGGCAGACACAGCACACACACCTATTCCTCCCACAACAAAGAAGCTCACCAGAGACTAGGGTAATGACTACATCAATGATCAACATGGTGAACCATTGTGTATTTTAACTGAGATCACCAACAGAGTATGGTTGGGAGTTTGCTTATAAGGAACAGAAATAACTCAAAAGCAACTGTATCACTAGAAAACCCACCCCAACATGGGTGATCAATCCAAAAACTGTGTCTCTGGAGCTCTCTAAGCATCAGCAGGCAGCTCTACATACAGAACATCTCTTTCTGTTTGGCTGGTCAGAGATTCCAACCCCCAGCAACTGCTGACCACCCCATTTTTAAATTAAATTTTTGATACAATATATTCTCACCACAAGTTCCCCCTCCCCCAAATCCTCCCAGACTTCCCCTTATTCTGTTGGGTAGGATCCCCAAGAATCTTCTAAGGTTTATTCTCCCCAGATGCAGATAGGAGACTGTCTGTAAACAACTGTTTACCACCTAAAGCTTCAGAGCCTCTCTTTTCTCCAAGGGTAAATGTTTCACTCTGGGAGGAGTGCTACCATTAGGAAGAATGCAGCATACCTTTGTAAAAGTGACTCCCAAGCTATTTCCAGCCTGAATTCTGGGGCCCTGGTCAGAGCCTCCTAAGGACTGGGGACTGTATGCTGGGGAGCCCATCTCCATGTACCAGCCAATCCAGAGTCTGACAGTGTCCTGGTTCCACCTCCAACCAGGGTAGGAGATAAGCTTGGGCCTGTTCCCAGCCTGCCTTCTAGGGCCCTGCTTAGAGCCTCCTGAGGCTTGGGCCTGCATGCACACCAGGGAGCCTATCCAGATGAACTGGCCTGTCCAGAGTCTGCTAGCATCCTGGCCCCACCTCCACTCACAGAAGGAGCCTGGCTTCCAGTGCCCTGCTGGGAGCCTCCTGAGGACTGGGGACTATGTATAGGTTAACCTTTCCCAGTAGACCAGCCCATCCAGAGTCTGCAATGACCTCCTCCACCCACTGGAAGAGGAGAGCCATTGGAGTACTGGGCCTGTTTGCACCCACCAGAAGTGAACCTTGGTCTGGTATCCACCAGGAGAAGGAGAGACCCCATAGGTATGCACTGGAAGAAGGGATGGATAGACTACATTATAAGAACACAGTCAACAACAGAAAGATCAATATGCCACCCCAGAGTCTAGAACCCCACACCAGCAAGACCTGAACTTCCCAACACAGATGAAGCAGAAGAGAATGACACTAAAAACAACTTCATAAAGATGATAGAGACTCTAAAAGAGGAAATGAGAAAATCCTTTAAAGAAATGGAAAAAAGACAAATCAAAAATTGCAAGAAACAATTCAAACAGTTTAAGGTTTAAAACCTGAAATATAGACAATGAAAATAAAATTTAAAAAAAAAAACAGTCTGAGGGAATGCTGGAAATACAAATACCAGGTAAATAATCAAGAATTGCAGATGCAAGCATAACCAACAGAATACAAGAGACGGAAGAGAGAATCTCAGCTATTGAAGACACACTAGGAGAAATAGACGCATCCACCAAAGAAAATCTTAAGTCCAACAAATCCCTAACACAAAATATCCAGAAAATATGGGACACTGTGTAAAGGTCAATCCTAAGAATAATAGGTATAGAAGAAGGTTAAGAAACCCAACACAAAGGTACAGAAAATATATTTTAAAAATCATAGAAGAAAACTTTCCCAACCTTAAGAAAGGCATGCCAATGAAAGTACAAGAAGCTTACAGAATATCAAATACAGTGGACCACAAAAAAGTTCCCTCACCACATAATAAAACACCAAACATATAGAATAAAGAAAAATGGCCAATTAACATATAAAGGCAAACCTATCAGAATTACACCTGACTTCTCTGTGGAAACTCTGATGGCCAGAAAGTCCTGGATAGATATTCTACCAACACTAAGAGACCACAGATGCCAGTCCAGAATAATATAACCAGCAAAGCTTCCAATCACCATAGATGGAGAAACCAAGATATTCCATGACAAAACCAGATTTAAACAATACTCATATACTAATCCAGCCCTACAGAAAGTTCTGGAAGGAAAACTCCAACCCAAGGAAAAACATAAGCAATATTTAATTCCACTTTGCCAACAGCCAAAAGAAAAATGGGGGGAAATCCACACATAATACCACCAACAATAACAAATCCAAAACAAACAAGAGTTAATAATCAATGATCATTAATATCCCTCAATATTAATGGTCTTAACTCACCTATAAATAGACATGGGCAAACAGAATGGAATAAAGACAGAATCCGTCCTGCTTCATACAAAAAAAAAAAAAAAACTCACCTCAACTTCAAAGACAGATGTTACCTCATAATTAAGGGTTGGGAAAAGATTTTTCAATCAAATGGTCCTGTGAAATAAGCAGGTGTAGCAATCCTATTATCTTATAAATTATACTTTAAACTAAAATCAATCAAAAGAGATGAAGAAGGTCATTTCTTATTCATCACAGGAGAAATCCATCATGATGAAGTCTCAATTCTGAACATTTATGCACCAAATACAAAGGCACCCACATTCATAAAAGAAACATTGCTAAAATTTAAATCACACATAAAACCTCACACACCTACAGTGGGAGATTTCAACACCCCACTCTCAACACTAGACAGGTTCACCAGACAGAAACTTAACAAAAAAAAAGGGGAACTAACAGAAGTCATGACCCAATTGGGTTTATATTTATAGAACATTCCATCCAAACACAAAAGAATATACCTCCTTCTCAGGACCACATGGAATCCTCTCTAAAATTGACCACATACTCAGCAATATAACAAACTTTAACGATAACAACAACAACAACAACAACTTGGAATAAGCCCCTTCATTTTCGAAGTTAGAATTCAACAACAACACAAATTGCAGAAACCTTACAAACTCATGGAAATTGAACAATACATAATTGCACCATTCCTGGGTCATGGAAGAAACAAAGAAAAAAATTAGACTTCATAGAATTCGATGAGAATGAAAACATAGCATCCCCAAACTTATGGGACACTTTGAAAGCAGTACTAAGAGGAAAGTTCATAGCACTAAGTGCTCACTTGAAGTAACTAGAGAATAGTCAGTCACATTAGAGAATTAACAGCATAAGTGAAAGCTCTAGAACAAAAAGAAGCAAACTCACCCAGAGGAGTAGACCCCAGGAAATAATAAAATTGAGGGCTAAATCAATAAAGTAGAAACTAAGAAAACAATACAAAGAATCAATTTAACAAGGAGTTGGCTCTTTGAGAAAATTAACAAGATAGACAAAAGTTTATCCAAACTAACCAAAAAGCAGAGAGAGAACATGCAAATTAACAAAATCAGAAACAAAAAAAGGGAACATAACAACAGACACTGGGGAAATCCATACAATTTCAGGTCATACTTTGAGAACCTGTACTCCACAAAATTTGAAAATTCAAAGAAAATGGACAAATTTCTGGGTAACTATCACTTACCAAAATTTAATCAAGAACAGACAAACAACTTAAATATACCTATAACCCCTAATGAAATAGAACCCAAAAAACTCTACCTACAGCTAAGAAACACCTTCAGCAAAGTGCCAGGATAAAAGATTAACTAAAAGAAATCACTAGCCTTAATATATACAGATGATAAAGGTGCTGAGAAAGAAATCAGAGAAACATCACCTTTTACAATAGCCACAAACAACATAAAATATCTTGCAGTAACGATAACCAAACAAATGAAAGACCTGACCTATATAATAAGAGCTTTGAGTCTTTAAAGAAAAAAATTAAAGATGCCAGAAAATGGAAAGATCTTTCATGCTCTTGGATAGATAGGATCAACATAGTAAAAATGGCAATCTTGTCAAAAGCAATCTACGGATTCAATGTAATGTCCATCAAAATCCCAGCACAATTCTTCATAGACCTTGAAAGGACAATACTCAACTTTATATGGAAAAACAAAAGACCCAGGATAGCCAAAACGACCCAGTACAATAAAGGAACTTCAGGAGGCATCATCATCCATGACTTCAAGCTCTACTATAGAGCTTTAGTCCTGAAAATAGCTTGGTATTGGTACAAAAATAGACAGGAAGAACAATGCAATCAAATTGAAAACCTTGATATTAATCCACACACCTATGAACATCTGATTTTTGACAAAGAAGCTAAAATTATACAATGGAAAATGGAAAGCATCTTCAGCAAATGGTGGTGGCATAACAGGTTGCTCACTTGTAGAAGACTATAGGTAGATCCATATCTGTCACCATGCACAAAACTTAAGTCCAAATGGATCAAAGACCTCAACATCAATCTGCCACACTGAACCTCTTAGAAGAGAAAGTGGGAGGTACTCATGAACAAATTGGTACAGGAGACAAGGGAAACTCATGGACTCCAGTCTGACAGCTGGGAAACCAGCATAGAACCAACCCAGACTCCTTGAATATGGGTGTTAGTTAGGAGGATTGGGCAGTCTATGGGGCTTCTGGTAATGGATCAGTATTTATCGCTAATATAGGAATGGACTTTGGGAGCCTATTCCACATAGAAGGATACTCCCTCAGCCTAGACACAAGGGGGAGGGCCTAGGCCCTGTTCCAAATGATATGACAGACTTTGAAGACTCCCTGAGTAAGCCTGCTCCTTGGGGAGCAGAAAGTGAATGGGATGGGGGTTGGTGGTAGGAACAGGGGAGGACAAGAGGGTGTGGAAACTGGGATTGACATGTAAAATAGCTTGTTTTAAATTTAAAAACCTTACCAAAAATAAATAAATAAATAAATAAATAAATAAATAAATAAATAAATAAATATACTGACTCTGAAGCCTTTGCTCACAGACCATATTCCTAGTCCCCATAGCTAGCAACAGTCTCTGGGTTCTCTGAGGGAAAGGCTCTAGATTTTGCCATTGTAGCTACAAATTAAATAGGTACTAATAAGAGCTTCTTGGTGTACAACATTCACAGAAGGCTCCAGGTCCACTGTGATGCAAGGCATGAGCCTCTCGGAAGACAATGGCTTGCAATTATTCTCTTTCTCCTACTTTCTACTTATTTTACTTCTTTACTCCAGCAAGCTGGAGAGCAGAGCAGAGGAAGCTCCACTTCTCTGTGAATAATCCACGGCACCCCAAATGACACCAATGCTGCTGCTGCTATGTGGCCCAAGATCAGTGCACAAAGTGCCATTGTAAGCATATCCTGATATGTCTTATTAATGTGTGTCTGTGTTTCCCTCTACTGCCTCATCTCACAATGTGGGCATACTCCATGTAAAAACTGAATCTTGTTTTCAAATATGCACAACAACTATCACAGGCTTTCCAGAGGCTTTTTGCCTTTTAATATTACAAATATCTGGGGTATTTATTCAAATAAGTATTGTTAATATTTACTTTTAGATTTCTTTCTTTTATCACAACAGCTACTACGCTTCATATTTTCTTCCAAAATTATTGTTTTTACCTGTTTTTGGTTTTATTTTTGTATTTTTGACAGGGTTTTGCTATATAAAAGCCAATCTGAAAGTCATGACCACAACACTAACCCTAACCTTTTGTTATTCTTTTTCTTTATTTTTAGTTATAAAGCTGTTGGCCAATGGCTCGAGCTTCTTATTGGCTAGCTCTGACTTAGCTATTAACTCATTTCTATCAATCTAAATGTTTCCATGTGGTTTTACTGGAGAGAGAGAGAGAGAGAGAGAGAGAGAGAGTCCAGACCTCTTATCCCTATCATGGCCTACATCTTGACTACTCTCTAATACATCTCCCAGAATCCTCCTTGTCTCCTAGTCCCAACTATCTTGCTTTCCTATTTGCCAACAGGGTTTTATTCATTAACCAATAAGAGAAACATATATACAGAAAGACATCTCCCATCATCTCCTCTTTTCTGTCTAAAATAAAAAGGGTTTTAAAAACTTTAACATAGCAAAATATATAACAAAACAGTTATGAACTAAGAAATATTTAGTTCATTAACATTGTCAAAAATTAAAGAAGATATTCTATCATTTATTCTATCTTTGTGAATCTAAAGTCTTATATGTAACTTATCTTTAATCCAAACGAAGGAAAACTATAACCATAACTGTCTGTCTTCAACTCCATCAAAGACCATAGAATGATAGTATATAAACTCTAGAATTTAGAGAGACAACTCACCTGGTCAGTCACCCGAAGTTCTTCTGTAATGTTCCATCTTCAGCCTATAGGCCATGGTGTGTCTGGCAGACTCCTCAACAAAGCAGGAAACTTTAAACTTTCCATCTGTATTGGCAGATTGTCAGTCACTTCTCTCTGTGTCCTGCAGACTGCCTGGCAGATTTCCATGAAGCAGGAACTCTGTAGCACTGTCCATCTTGTTTAAGCAGTCACTTTTCTGTGGGTCCTGCATGTCCAGTTTATACAGCATAAAGTCAAACAGTCCAGACAAGAGCAGTTTCTTGCCCAAAGGGCTAGTCTTACCATTTTTTGGAGTAAACTCCATAACAAATTTCTTCAATGTCCATCTTCCTTTATGTCCAATGTTCATCTTCCTTTGTGATGCAGGTGGTGTTGCCAGGTGCAATTATGTCTCATGGTCATGAAAAACCCTAAACCATTTTAAATGACACATTCTGTAGGTCTTTTAAAGTTTTGAAGATGCCTATCCATTTGAAATATATCTCTACATATCTATAAAAACCTAACAAACCTAACTATAAGTTTTGACTATTATAGGTAACTACCTATAATTTGTACTTAATTATACATTATATTTTAAATGAGCTACATTTAAACAAGAGGAGAAATATACAAATCACAAAATTGACCTTAAATTTGTATCAATAAATGAAAATTCATTCCAAAACAAAGTATTCATTTCTATACCATAATCCTCTTTTTACCTTTTAAAAGAGATTTGGTTGTGATCATTAACCATTTATAACCAACCACATGTAAATGAAAACAAACATTTATAGACAATATTGGGAATTTTGGGCGTTGTCCTTTCCAAACTGCTTTCTGCTGGTTGGGGACACTGTAATATAATGAGAATTCAAGGACGACAGAGAAATCTTGGCTGTAGTCTGCAAGGCTGCCTTGTCCCAGCTGTTTTGAATGTTGTATCACCTGGGACACTGTTTCAGGGAGTCTTGTGTGATCAAACCATGTTAGCCTGAAAAAAAAAATCCACAGTATTTCATTTTCTGTGGAAATAAAAATAGAAATTCTTTTCCCCTGTAACCTGTCCTTAGACTTAAATTTTAAGTCAAAGCATTTTTTAAATATATAAATTGGATTAATTTATCAGCATTGATAATCAAGTGTATTTTAGCAGTTGTTGCTCCTTCCTTAGCAATTGAGCAATTCAAAGATAACACAATAGCATACAGTATCCAGACTCTGTGTATTTTCCATTTTTAGGTGGCTTTTTTTATTACTCTATTTCTTTTACTTTTATTTTTTTCATTTTTTGAGACAATGTTTCTCTGTGTAACTTCTGTGCCCTGGAATTCACTCTGTATACCAGGTTCGGTTTGAAATCACAGAGATTTGCTTGCCTCTGCCCACAAGTGCTGGGATTAAAGGTATGTGCCACTACACCTAGCTACACTCTTTCTTTTTTTAAACCACTTTATCCTGTTTCTTTTTCTCTCCCAAGCCTATGTACACTTTTAAACACACTATACCTTCAGAGGTTTTGCTTTATCTGAATCTGTCTTTACTGTAAATCTTTATATTTTTCTGGCCACCAGTCTTTTATCTGCTGAACAACAGCATTGCTAAATTAAAGTGGTGGATGTTTGGCTGCTGTGGTGATGTTTGGCAAGGGTACAATTACCACCACTGAGAAGGCTGTGTTCACTGCCTTCCTATGATGCCATCAAGCAGCACACATTGGCTTGGAGATGTTGTCACTGCCACTGCCAGCTCTCATACACATCATTCTTGTTTGGTAGCAGGGCCTCTCAAAAGAGCCCTATGGTTTTTTGCCCCTTATGCCGAGTCGGGAAGACTCCCTTAAAAGACCCATGCAAGGCTCTGCTTTTCTCTAGCAAAACAGAGCCCACCTGAGAAAAATGCTGCTACCAAGGAGACATGATTGCCTCTCTTATTTTGTTTCTAAAATCCCCTTTTAAGCTTTTGTCAAGTTTTAAGTGGAAGTTCTTAGTACCCAGGTTGCAGGTGTCATTTTGTTACAAGCAGTTTTCTGTCAGCCTGGTCCCACACCAGGGACCAGGTGTCATCCTGGTCATCCCCAAAATAACACACAGAGACTCTATTAGTTGTAGAGCTGTTGGCCAATGGCTAGAGCTTCTTATTGGCTAGCTCTGTCTTAGCTATTAATTCATTTCTATCAATCTAAGTGTTTCCACATGGTCTTAGTGGAGAGTCCAGACCTCTTATTCCTCTCACAGCCTACATCTTGACAACCTTTTGTTATTCTAATTGCACCAAGACTACTGTGTTTTCACTAAACTTCAAATAAAGTCTAGGATTAATTTATCACTTTGATTTTCTATTTTCTTAAGTAACTTTTAATTAAAGTGATACTTGCTTACAGCAAAAAAAAAAAAAAATGTAAAACCCGTATTAAATTCCATGAGCATATTTCCTTTTTAAATTTATCGGCTTAAAGAAGACCAGAGAAAGAGCCAAGGATGTTGCTACAGGTCTATCATCACAGGGTTTCAGAAGCTCAGGAACAGCCATGTTTGAGGCCAGTCTGGGCCACAAAGGGAAACTGTTTCAAACAAACCAAACAAGCAAAGCAAGGTGACCTCTTAGTCAGGTGCTTTAACATTTGTCTCCCTCTAGACTCACCAGTGTGGACCTTAAAGCAAGTCCCAGCCATTTTCGCTAAGGAAGTAGTACCATAGTACCTGACGTTAGCACAATCAAAGGACTGGATAAAGAAGACAGGAAGGAGTTGCCCACATTTCCCTTTCCAACCAAGCAGCTCTGGTATGAGGCTGACTTTAGCTGGGGAAGGGAGAAGGAATTAAATCCTGGTCTTAAACTTGAAACTCAATACTAGACCCCCTCACAATGAAATCAGCACAAGACAGAGGCCCTGACCTCTGTTGATGGAGCCAGTGGAACTATGATAATGGAATTGTCCTAACCAGAGAGCTGATGAGTAGCCCTCTCCTGACCTCCAACCTTTGGTAACAGAGAGGGGATTGGCACTCCACCTTCAGGGTATTAGAGCCTTATAACTGCTAGAGGCCTTGTCTGAAATTCAGTGCAGTGCCTGCTGTTGGGAGACCCAGAAGCAAGCAAAACCAGATCCATATGCCTGGGGAATAGTTTATGGTGGAACCTCTAGACTGACCTTCATACCAGCAAAGAAGACATGCTGCCTTCGTCAACACCAGCATTAGAGAGGGCCTTGAACTCATCAGTTCCAAGACTCTGCAGGTCCCCGTGGACATAAGAATCAGCATGATCCATCTTAGTGTAAATCAAGGCACTGTCTCCACTACCCATTCCCAGTCTTGGGCTTCACAGCTGTCCAGACTAATGGTCACAGGTGGAGACTCTAGGCTTTCACTGAGATGCAGTGGACACTATACTCTTATAGGACACATACATGAGTTGGTCAACTGTGGTAGCGGACTGAATGTACCCTTGAGGCCATCACACACAGGGATAATACAGCTTGGTGTCAGTTCCAATGGCCAGTGGCTTCCTTTCACCCTTACTTCAACATAGTAGCATACGGCAAGAACCCCTCTGCAGAAGATAGGATCAGGCAGTAAACCTGGAACTTTGCTTTGGAACTCAATGCTGGGCATATACAAACAATGTTTGGCAGGCCCTACTGGGCTTCATTCACATACCTGATGAAGAAGAAACCTCAGGAGCAGCTTGAGTGCTAAGCGGAGAAACACAACCCAACTCTTGGACTTCATCAGCCCCATTATTTATGGCTATTTGTAATGTATTCTCCTCAGCAGTAAGTACCTCAAACACTCTGGGTCTTGGTCCTACACATCATTGTTGTGTCATTCTCAGTAGGCTGTGGGCTCAGGGTGCAACCCAGCTGTGCATCATTGGTGGCCACAGCCATTCATTGGAAGCTAGAACTGATCCAAAGTGGTGATTCTGCCCAGCTGCAGGCTGTTGAGTGTTGATGGTGTCTAGACCTACCCTATCCCAGAGAGAGGCTTTGAGAGACAGATTACTATCACTAGGGACTCTTCCAGTACAACAGGCCAGCTTGGATTTAGCACAACTCTAGGCTAGGATTGCCCTCTAGTGCTGAAATAGTGACAGCAAGCCCACAGCTCACTTGCATCATACATGCTTCTAGGGTGCCCCTATTGTTACTAAAGAGAAATGATTATAGGGTTCAGAAGAAACGGTTGGCCTGCTTAGAATTTCTGTTTATAAAGGCAGGCATAAAGATAGGAATGAATACCTAGTTCTCAGACAATATCGCACATTAGCAAGCATCAAGAGCTTTCAGGGAGTGATGAGCTCACCTCACAATGAGAATGCATTCAATATACAGACTGTTTGCATGGAGGATTGAATTGTCACCTCCAAACACCTCTGCTGGCCTCTTCCCATCACCACCACCATCCTCTCCATGGCAGGTTTCATTAGCTCTTCAGCTTTTACACCAACTAGCTTATGACCTTTATGTTCTTTTCTACAAGTATAACTATTCTATTTATTACTTGGTCATTGATATTAAAAATTCAACAAGCAATAAAAAGCAGCAACTTGGAAGATTGTGATTGGATCAGCATTATCATCAAAAAATGTGAAGCGATCCACTGAGGAGACAGTATGTAACGTAATTAGGAGTTTTACTGCCTGAGAGTTTCCTCTGCCTTATGGTTTAAGTTTTCCCGATTAAGTTCTTTTTAACTTTACATGCATCTTCTGCATGGTCCCAAATCACCAGTTTCATGCATTTCTTGTTCTGTGTTTCTGTGTTTCTCCCTGTGCTGACATCCTCATGTGCTTTGTTTTAGTGAAGTCTGTAAATGGTAAGCCTCACATTTTGGAATGTGCCTTTAAATTGTTCTTTCAGGGTTTGACTGAGTGTCGGATCCTAGGTTCAAAACTCCATCCGCCCGGAGATTTAAAGGTGCTATGTCACCATCTCCCAGTACACAGGGATACTGATGAGAATTCAGACTGACTCCCTGGTCATTGCAAGGGAACTTTCTCTTCACACGAGGAGCTTTTAATGTTTCTTCTTTCTCCTTGAGGTTTTGAGTTTTCTCTAGGTGTGTGGTTTTTAATGCACATGATTTCTCATCGGGGCTCATTCCAAGCCAAAGCACTTCTACCTTTGTCTTGGGAACATTATCTTCTAATAAGCTGTTGAAATGTCCTTCCTTCTGTTGACTTCATTCTCTGTCTCCAGAACCACAGTAAAATAACAGAGAGACCTCCATTCCTCTTAGTATTTCCCTCACACTCTCTTTGGGTCTGCGTGATTCCTTCCTCCCAACATTACTGGCATGGTCATTAACTATAGTCATTCCCTTATGCATTCTGTCTGCTGGATTTTATTTCCATTGGCAGCAAGTACTTTTAATTACCAGGTTCACTTCCCTACCCTCTACTTGCTTCACTTTCACAGCCACAGCTCAATCTTGTGTATGCAGCATCCTTTCGAGCCTCACTGAAATCATTCAGGATTATCTTAATTATTTGGTTTCCTGGATGATCTTTATTTCTTAAAAGCAAACTGTCTGATTTCTTATTCTTGAGGATTCTTGAGAGTGATTTCCTTTCCTCATATTTTTTAGTTGTCTGCTCACTTGTGAATACAGGTCAGAGTGCTTGAAGAGCAAGCTGCCTCTGCTGCTCCAACGAGTTGTTAGATTAGACAAGAGAATGGCATTGGCAAGATTATGGATCTACCAACCAGCCCACCAGTTAGATGAGTTCATTCAGGTAAGAGCTGCCTAGCTGATCCAAATCATATACCAAATGAAGGGCTGCTGTTTGAAGTCATTAAATTTTGCAACCATTTGCTCTGCAGCTAAGGCTAACTGATACAAGCTCTATGATATAATAAAATTTTAGTTGTTGTGGGCATGATGGCCTATGAGAGAGACAGGGCCTTTGCTCTCATATAATAATAATAATAATAGTACGATGGTTGTATAGGCTAACACTATGAAGGAATGAAATAGAGATCATATATGAAAGTCAGGGGTAAAATGGCATCTAATTTAGATGCTGGGGTCAGAGATGTCTGTGAATGGTGAGATCTAAGCTGAGGTTTTAATGACAATGGAGAGGGGATCATGTAACTGTTCAGAGTCTTTCAGAGTGAAAAGTACAAAGTCGCTGAGGAAAGGAACATCACCTGAAGAGACACAAACACCAACTGGAATGGAGCACATGGGAACAGTAGAAATACAGTCAGCAGAACTGAGTGTCTGAAAGAACTACTATTAACAATATTGATTACCTCCATATTTGTAGCACCCCGTCCTCTGTGGAACAGGAGTTTTTGAAGGCATCTACTGCAGATGGCCCTTCCCCTACTGACATTTTGGAGCTACGGTTCTCTTAGCCAATCAGAGCCCATATGTTTCTTTATTCTAGGACTTCAAAACCATCCTTCTAAACTGTCCACTGTGCTGGCTAGTCTGTGTCAACTTGAGAGGAGGGAGCCTCAGTTGAGAAAATGTCTCCATGTGATAGGGCTGTAGTTGAACCTGTAGGGCATTTTCTTAATTAGTGATTGATGGGAGGGAGGGTCCAGCTAATTGTGGATGACGCCAACCTTGGGCTGGTGGTCCTGGGAGCTATAAGAAAGCAGGTTGAGCAAGCTATGGGGAGCAAGCCAGTCAGCAGCACTCCTCCACAGCATCTTCATCAGCTCCTACCTCCAGGTCCCATCCCTGTTTCAGTTCCTGTCCTGACTTCCTTTGATAACGAACAGTGATATAGAAGTGTAAGCCAAATAAATCCTTTCCTCCCTAAGATGCTTTGGCCATGGTGTTTCCTTGTAGCAATAGTAACCTGATGAGGACATCTGCCTTTCTGGTTTCCTAGCCATGTCATCTCCATGAGCATTTGAAGGCACAGGCTGGCTTTCCACATTTGAAAGCAGAGTAGAGTGTACCTGGCCTCAGCCACCTTGAATTAAAATTCTCTGGTCTTGTTTTAAAAATTTGTAGCTCTAAATTTATCTTATTGTGTCAACTGCCATCATTATCTTGGACTTTTCTCTTTGAGTCTTCTCATTTACAACTTATATTTATAGTGGCTAGTAAAAGATGGGGCCTCAATAAAACATTTATTTACTACCAATATTTACTCAGAGCTGTCTGTGATCAAAGTGGAGGCCTTATCCCTACCTATTGGCTTTTTCATTGCTGCTGTTGTTCCAGTTGAGGTGAATATATCTAGTCAAAAATCCTTTTGCAAAGACACAGGGAATATACAAAAGTCAATTAATTTCTGTCCCTTAAATTTCAGTAGGTATGTAACACCTTGTTTGATGTATGTGCTTGTGGGTGTCTCTGCCTGTGTGTGTGTGTGTGTGTGTGTGTGTGTGTGTGTGTGTGTGTGTGTGTGTGTGTGGTGTGTGTGTGTGTGTCTGTGTGTCTCTGTCCTTGTGTGAGTCTGTGTGTGTGTGTCTGTGTATGTGTATGTGAGTCTGTATATATATATATATATATATATATATATATATATATATATATGTGTGTGTGTGTGTGTGTGTGTGTGTGTGTGTGTGTGTGTGTGTGTGTGTAGGTGTGTGTGTGTGTGTCTGTGTGTCTCTGTCCTTGTGTGAGTCTGTGTGTGTGTGTCTGTGTATGTGTATGTGAGTCTGTATATATATATATGTGTGTGTGTGTGTGTGTGTGTGTGTGTGTGACTCTGTAACTCTGTAGTCCTGAACAGCTTAGAATGTAGACTGTCAACCAGGTTGGTCTTGAACTTGTGATGATCCTCTTGTCTCAGATTTGGACATTCACCATCATAGCTAGCCATTTGTTTGTTTTGCTATCAGGATTCACACAAAGTTTTGCGTTGGGGAGCTCCTGGCTATTGAATTAATTGTTTGTACAGGTTGGTGGTTAATCTTGACTACGCACTCAATTGGATTAAGGAGTTCCTCAGAGACTAGCAAAGCAAACCTCTGGTGTCTCTGTGAGGATGTTTCAAAAATGATGACGAAGTAAACAGGGCCAATGCTTCCTAAACACCACAGTCCTGTAGGCTGGAGCCTCGATGGAAAAAGGCAGAGAGGGGAGGAGAGATTGAGATACTTCCTGTCTGCCTCCAGGCAGCCACCATGCAAGCTGCTCTCTGTACTCTTCTTCTATGAGGGACTGAATACTGGAAACTGAGAACCAGGGTTAATAAAATCTTGGTTTAAGTTACTGACACACATACACACACATGTGCGCGTGCGCGTGCACACACACACACACACACACACACACACACACACACACACACACACACACACACACACACACACACACACACACACACGCATCATAGTTAGCACTCTGTCACTTAATGAAAGGGTTTATTTGGCTTACAGGTCCCAGTCACAGGCCATTATGAAGGGACGTCTGGGGAAGGAAACTTAGGCACAAGAACTGAAGCAGAGGCCAGGGGAAAGTGTTGCTTACTGATTTGCTCAACCTGCTTTCTGATATAGTGGGGAATCATATGCCCAGAGGTGGTGCCACACACAATGAGCTGGGCCCTCCCACATCAATCATAGACATGCCTATTGACCAATTAGAGGTTTCCTCTTCCCACACTACTCTAGCTCATGTCAAATTGACAAAAACCTAACCAGCACACCCCACCTAAGGCAACTGACCTTTTCATTTCATTGACCTTAGAGGCATAAACTAAGGGGCTAGAGTACATGGATACCATACCTATAAAGACAGACCATGCTGCTCTATTGGGAACAGGAGATGTCTAAGCTTCAAAAGGATACCACTTGGGAGACCTTAGTAATGCTTCCAGCCATGTGACCACCACTATCCCTCTAAACTAGATAAATGTACTTCCATACAGAGACTAGAACTCATTGAAGGAGATGTTAGTACTCTTCATGGTCCAATGTAGAAACATAGTATTATTTTTACTAGTGATTGGACCTTGCTAAAAAGTTCAAAACTTTTCATGTTGTCTTTACCTGCTGCTTCATTGTGACATCATCACACCTCTCCCCTGGATCCTGGGATTAGGTCAGAAAGTCCTGAGCATTCATTATTCTACCCATGAACCATCACCTACACTGTTCCCTTTGCCTGCTTTCCCACACACCCTGAATTTCCCAGGAATCTCTCTCTTCCTAGTGTAGTGGATGCTGTTGGTGCCCTGCCAGGCTCTCCCCTGTTTGTACACCCATTTCTCCTTGGCTTTGTCACTGGGGGCTGTTGTGGAACACTACCTTCTAGAAGGTAAATCCCCACCACAGTAGAAAGACAGTGAGAAAGGAGTGATTTGACTGTAAAAAAAAAAAAAAAAAAAAAAAAAAAAGCCACACCTTGGTTGCTTTCCTTCTCTTGTCTTCTCTTGTCTCTGTCTCTCTCCCACCCTCTCTCTATGGAGCTCTCCTTCATCAGAACACACTCTGTGAAAATTGCCACCTCATCCCTGGACATATCAACCATCATGCCAAGTGACTGGAAACAAATCTCCGTCCTGATCCCTGAACCTCCAACCTGGATGAAGATGCACATGGCCAGACTCAGATACAAGTGGTGCCCACAAAAGGGTCCATCCTGGAGCCCTGGGTAAACAGAAGCAAAAAGGAACTGTCACTGGCTTGTTCAGTCTGCTGAGTGTCTGCAATAGAACTCTATGTCTGACATGATAAAAAAAAAGGCTTTAATAAAATCGTTTAATCTAAAATCCAATATAAACACCACTCTGTGTTAATCTTCAGTAGCCAACAAATCAATTGCAGATCTGTTCTTTTCCTTTAATAAAAGTATTTTGGTTGTGTTTGGATTTTGTGTATATAAGGGAAGGTTCCATCAAAGTTCAAAGTTCAAAGCTGTATGTTATTTGTTTGTTTGTTTGTTTATCACTCACTAAATGTACCTTCTTGAGAGAAGTGGACCCAGCAGTAACAAAAAATAAAACAGAATGAAATTGTATGTGGACAGCCTACAGAGATGTTAACTAATGATCTGTGACTCCCAGGGTGGTTCAGAAACAGTTGAGTGCAAATATATTGCAACACCAATGATTTGTTACTTACACCTCCAACCCTTACCCTCAGACTATTTCAAAGTGACTCTGAGATGAATCAATTGTGAAACTGGAGGCATGAGCCCTGCTCATACATGTGCAGTAGAAATGCCACAGTTGTTAAATGGAGACTAATCAGGATCCACTTGCCAATGGTCCAGAAACTCACTTGGAGGCATTTAACATTTTTCCAGCTGTTACTGTTGTTAATGGAAGTGCAGAGGTTGACAAAAAACAATAGCAAGCATGGATTGATGATACCTGCTGTAGTTTAGAACAGGATTGAACGTGTCCCCAGAAGGTTTACATATTGAACACTTCAGTTCTCAGTAGGGTGATGGGAGCTGTAAGAGATAAAGCCTTGTTGGGGGGGTGGTCACAGAAGGTACTGTTCTTGAAAGAAACTGATGTTTTCAAGGGACCCTGGTAGAGACTATCCTTCTATGGTCTCTGGCTTCTTATCTTGCTGTGTGATGACTTCCTCTTGTATGTGTTCCAGCCAAGATGCCATTTTTCAAGAAGACTTCATCAGAGCTCAAACAATGAAACAATGCTGGTACCTCCATAAATGGCAGATATATATATATATATATATATATATATATGTAGATATACGTGTGTGTGTGTGTGTGTGTGTGTGTGTGTGTGTGTGTGTGTACTGCAGTAACAGAAAATAAACTGATACCTCATTAATACAAGAGTTCTTGCACCGTCAGGTAGTCCCTATCATCCATCCATATTAGCCACCATGATGGCTAATGTAAGAATCAATTTTCTGACTCAGGTCAGGGAAGCTGATCAGCATCAGAAACTTGTTAAGCCATCAGTAGAGAAGCTTCCTCCTGTGGCAGATGGGAACAAATACAGAGACCCACCACCAGACTTTACACAGAGTCTTGTATACTCTGCCATAAAGAGCATGTCTCCATCAAATCCCACCCCTCATGGCTTAAGAAGAGGTAGAAAGAATGGGAGCCAGAAAGGATGGAAAGCACCAAGAAAACAAGGCCTCTAAATCAACAGGATGAATGCATGTATGAACTCATAGAAACTGAGGCAGCATGTCCAGGGCCTACATGGTATCCTGAAGCTGAAAAGAAAAGTAGACACACATCCCCATCCCTAAGCCAGACGCAATCTCTGATAACCACTTGCAAGTGAAAATTAAGTTTTCTCCAAGGGAGCCTCACTGGGGAAACAAACCACTCTTAAGGGTAGGCCCCACACCCAGCAGTAGATGGCCAACAGAAAACGAACTCAATGCTATCACTGGAGATTGCTTGTCTCATAATGTTGTGTTAGGGCTTTTTGTTTTGTTTTGTTTTATCTATATGCTTTTCTTTTATTTTTGTCCTATGAGTCTTTTGTAGATATGACTTTCAGTTTTGTGCTTTCATGGGATTCCTCAGTGTCTGAATGTGGGGATCTCTGCATCCTCTCTCTTTCATGTGCCTTTTCCTGGGCTCTTTTCCTTTTGGTTGTTTTGTGAAATTCTGATGTGTTAGGTTTTTTTTTTAATCTTATTTTATTTTATTATTATCCCATAGAGGCTTGTGTGTTTTCTAATGAGAGGCAGAAAGGAGGTGTGTCTGATGGGAGGAGAGGTGGAAAGGGGCTAGGAGGAGTAGGGGGAGAGAAAACTGTAATCAGGATGTATTGTGTGAGAAAAAGATCTATTTTTCAATAAAAGGAAACCAAGACTTAACTTTCCAGGCTGGGACAATGACACAATCAGTGGAGTGCCTCTATGCAAGCATGAGGACCTGACTGTGGATTCCCAGCACCCACATAAAAAGCTGAGTGCAACTACATACGCCTCAATTCCAGTGGTCACTGCAGGTGTCTGGAATTTCTTGGCCTGGGAGTCTTGTTGAATTGGTGAGCTCCAAGTTTAGAGAGATACTCTGACTCAAAATATAAGGTGCAGAGTTACTTAGACCCCCGTGATCAACCTCTGACCTCCACCAGGAGCTCCTACACCCATACACTGACACATACATACATACATACATACATACATATGTGCGCGCGCGCACACACACACACACACACACACACACACACACACACACACACACTGTACATGATGAAATGGAGACACTATCAGACAGACAGTCTTATCGAAGCAGGTGGAACATGGTCTTCTGTTAGTTTGACTTGAGAGTGCTCAAAGCACCCAAGTTCTTCCCCATGCAGCTCAAGAAATAATCTTTCACCACCTCTGGTAGGTGAGGTCCCTCAAGCTCTCTTGCACAGAGCAGGCTGACTTCACCTTCAGTATCTTTCTTTGATATGACATCACCTTCATCTTGTTGTTTAAGTTTGACCCTACACTTCTCCCTTTTCTGTCCTTTCTCCTGCCATTATTCTGGGGGCCATATGTTTTCAGACACGATCCCTTGCCCTCACTGCATGTTGCCATAATTTCTACATTGCTCAAGGTCCTGGCCATATCTTAGATCTTCACAATACCTTGAGTGTCTCATACTCCCAGACCATCACACAAAAGATCTTTTGGGAAGTCCTCTCAATTGGCTCAGCTCTCAACATCCCCTACACCTGGGTGTGCTCTTTTTTTCTCTATTACATGGAGCATGTGGAGTGAAGTATTTTAAATCCATTCTTTTGTTTTAGAGCAGAAATTCTCAACCTGTAGGTCATGACCCATTTGAGAGTCCTCATATCAGATAACCTGCATGTCAGATATTTGCATTCCAGATAATAATAGTAGCAAAATTACAGTTATGAAGTAGCAATGAAATAATTTTATGGTTGGGGGATCACCACAACATGATGAACTGGAGTAAAGGGCCACAACATTAGGAAGATTGAGAACTGTTTTAGAAGAATGGGATCTGCATTCTCCACCCAAGAACAGAAATCTTCTATAAGCAAGGGGGAATATGTCTGCAGATGTATCCTGCAGTCTTGGGTGCTTAGAAATGTTTCTTGTTAGCCTTGTGTTGGTGGCACACCTTTAATCCCAGCACTCGAAGGCAGAGGCAGGCGGATCTTTGTGAGTTCAAGGCCATCCTGGTCTACAGAGCTAGTTCTAGGACAGGCTCTAAAGCAATAAAGAGAAGCCCTGTCTCGAAAAACAAAACAAAACAAAAACAAACAAACAAAAAACCAGACATCTTTCTTGTTTATCTTTTGTAGTCCTGTGGAACTCTTTCAAAATCATAGTTTTGGGTACCAAGCCCATCAAATGTGAGTTTTCCCAAATCTTCTTTTATCTATATCAAATTAAAGATTTTTATTACTCCCTCTTTTATCTCTCACCCCAAAGAATGTCATCTCCATTGGCATTACCTAACATCTTAGACAATGTATGTGGTGGGTCACCATTCTTTTTCTAGATGTATCCTTGTTATCTGTGTTTGTCTGTAGTTTTTTTTTTTTTTTTTTTTTTTTTTTAACTCTTTGGGGACCTGCCACACAGCTCCCAAATATACACATGGAGACTAACTCTTTTTTTTTTTTCTTATTTCACATATCAATCTCAGTTCTCTCTCCCTTTCTCCCTCCTATCCTCCCTCCCTCCCTCCTTCCCATGTCCCCCCATCTAATTCCCCACATACACTCCACAGGGAGGGTGAAGCCTTCCAGGAGGAATTATCAAAATCTGTCAAGTCCTTTGGAATAGGGTCTAGGCCCTCCCTCCTACCTCTAGGCTAAGGGAGTATTCCTCCATGGGTAATGTGCTTCCAAAGTCCTTTCGTGCACCAGGGATATATCCTTGTTTCACTAACAGGGGTCCTTTAGACTGCCCAGGCCTTCTAACTGAGACCCATGTTCAGGGGTTCTAAGTAGGTACAATGCTGGTTTCCCAGTTATCAGCCTGGGGGGCCATGAGCTCTCCCTTGTTCAGGTCAGCTGTCTCTGTGGGTTTCTGTAGCCTGGTCTTGACACCTTTTCTTATCACTTCTCCCTTTCTGCTTCTGGATTCTAGTTCGGCTCAGTATTTAGCCATGGGTGTCTGCTTCTGTTTCCATCGGCTACTAGATGAGGGCTCTATGGTGGCATATAAGGTAGTTATTAATCTCATTATCAGGGAAAGGCATTTAAAGGTAGCCTCTCCACTGTTGCTCAGATTGTTAGTTGGGGTCATCCTTGTAGGTCTCTGGGTATTTCTCTACAGTCAAGTTTCTCTTCAAACCTATAATGGCTCCCTCTATTATGGTATCTTTTTCTCTCTCTCATCTATTCGTCCCCCGACTCAATTTTCCTGATCCCACATGTTCTCCTCTCCTCCCCTTCTCTTTCTCCTAACTCCCTCTCCACTCACTGCCCCCCCACTCCCAATATGCTCAGGAGATCTTGTTCCTTTTGTTCCTTTCCCCTTCTGTGAGGAACCTTGTATGAGTCTCTTAGGTTCCTCCTTATATCACCAGCCTATAATTAACACCGCCAGAGACATATTCTTACTTATAAGCCTTATCTTGGCTGGTTTCTAGCCAGCTTTTCTAACTTAAATGAATCTGCTTTTCTTTTACTATGTTTTGCCTCTAGGCCTTTTACCTTTTTTTTTTATTCTATGTCTTTCTTCCCTTCTTACCCCATGGCTGGTTGTGTGGCTGGATGGCTGGCCCCTGGATCCTTCCTCCTGTTCTCCTTTTTTCTTTCCTTGCTCCTTCTTTTCTTCCTTCTAGCCTGGATTTCTCCTCCTATTTGTTATCTCTGTTTTCCAGCCCCACCTATTTCTCTCTTCCACTTAGCTATTGGCCATTCAGCTCTTTATTAGACCAATCAGGTATTTTAGGCAAGCACAGTAACATAGGTTTACAGAGTTAAACAAATGCCACATTTAAAAAAAATACATCACATCTTTGCAACATTAAACAACTATTTCACAGCATTAACAAATATGAGACATATTAAACTAATATTCCACAACACTTGATTTATATGGCATTCCAATGAGATGAAAGAAGAGTGGAAACATCTCTCCCTGCCAGATCAAGGGAAGCCTAGCTACAGGTCACGACATCACTGTAACCTGCCACTCGATGCCCTGACTAGCAGAGAATTTTAACCAGAAGACAGAAACAGTTCAAATTTTAATGCTGCAGTACTTCTGTGAAGTGGATTTTATTGGTTTCTAAGACCTTGGTAAATCCCTTAGCTAGTTTATGTTTTTAGTGTTCCGTTATTTGATTTTATTTCCATCAAATGTGGTAAAAGTGTGGTTTTAGTTAGTGAGGGGTTATAAACTTGATATTGGTCTCCCCTGGATCTAGAAAACTGGAATTCCACTAGATACAGTAACTTCTCCTTCTACTCCTTCATCACCATTTTCCTGTAGAATCTGTTGTTGGTTAGCTCATGGACTCCATTCTCACACATCTGTATACTGTGGAAAATCCTTTGCTGACTCTCATGGGTATCCTTGATTCCCTTCCTCAAATACACAATTTTTTCCTTACCAGTTAACAATTCTGCCATCCATTACCTGAACATCACAGTCTGGGTATTTTATAAAGAACAGAAGTTTATTTGACGCATGATTCTGGAGACTGAGAAGTCCAAGAACATGGTACCACATCTGTTCAGCATGTGTGAACCTTGTGCTGAGGCAGTACAGGATATCAAGATAACATATGTGCTAACTTGGATCACTATTCTTTCAAAATCATTTCTGTAACTATGGGGAATCCATCTTAATGACCTCCTATATTGGCAATTAACCCCCAATGACCATGGTTTGGGACATTATGTTTTGCTGTGTGTTTTAAAGCTTCTAGACCTTTGTATCTTTGGCCATCTAGTGTAAGCACCTTCCACAACTGTCTCATCTGTGTTAAATTTATACTTAAATTTGTTTCCTCCCATTTTGCTTTTGCTTTTAAAAAGACAAGTATTTCCATTGACATTACATAACAGTGTATGTGACCCATTCTAACCCTCAGAGGTCTACCTGTGAAAACTGTTTATATATTTGGACAAAGCCTTTAATATATGAGCTTTTTTGGATATGAACACTTTCTAAATATATAAATAAATTTCTAAATATTTCTAAAATATCCAAATTTTAGAAATAATTCTATTGACAGGCCTGAGGACAGGATGAAGCCCTCAGTAGGGTAAGGGTGTAAAGATGGAGGAAATTGGATGAGTCCAAGAAATATTTACAGGAGGCTAAGCATGATAGTGTTATGGTATTTGCTTGAAATCCCAGCATTCAAAAGACCAAGAGAAGAGGACCAGAATTTCAACACTGGTCTACGTGAGATCATGGTTTTTTAAGAAACCTCAGAACATAAAAACAAATATCATGGTGGTAAATATCAATGACGAAATGATAGGTGAGGAAAGAGGTAAAGCCAAGAATGTTCACAGAATTCCCTGGATTTGGAAACTGGAGAGAAAGGCATTGAAAATGAATTTAAAATTTAAAAGTAATTAAATAAATGGTTTGGGATTTGTTCTTTTGGCATCAACCGTCAGAACTCCAGAGTTGATTATTATGAGGCTCATGGCAATAGGCCTTGTTGTTCACATCCCCTCCTTCACCAGAATGCAAATGGAAACTGGGGCTTGTAGTAACTTAAACACGTTCAAGAAAATATTTAGAAGTCAGGTCCAAACCTCTAAAAGGGGTATTCCTCTGATGAATAAAAAGTTAGGACTCTACATAATGAGAAAAGCGAAAAGCAAGGAGCCTGTGTTACTGGTGGCATCTATCCTGCATTCAAAAGCCATATCAAGAACTGTGTTGTTCTTGGCCCTAACTCTCAGACTGCAATATTTAACCCAGAGGAAAACATGACTGAGTTATGGAGTCCTTTCAAAACCAGACATTTGACACATCTGTTATAGAAGCCGTATAAAAAGCACACTGGCTGCCTATAAATTTTATAATTATGTTAATTCAAACTCAAAGACACTCCCATGAATTTTTTAAGGAATATTTCCAACTCAGATCACAGAGGTGGTTCTGACTGCCATTGAGATATGGGGAATATTTGCTGTGTGCACTAAAATCTCTTCTTTAACTGCCCATGTCAGGAGAGCTGAGGGCTAGAATAAAGATGAGCATGGGAAAGAGAATATGAAAGCTTATTAAATATTGTGCCCTTAATTCAGGGAGACCCCAGATGGGCATCCACACAGTCAAGAGCTTGCTCTATAATGCCACCAACCCAAATGGACAGCTTCAGCATGGACTACTCAAAGCAGCCATCCCATACATGGTTTTCTAAGATCCATCCATTCAACAAATACTTATTGAGCAAGTGAGCAAGGCATTTTTTATAAAAATTTAGGATATATCAGTTAACAAAATAGACACAAATCCCTCTAGTTGTTGATTTTCAATCCTAAAGGGGAATAACAAGTGATAATAAAATAAACAACAAACATAAACACACACAAATACAGCACCATGAATTTACAGTGAAAACAGTCACACAACAGAAGAAAATAAATGGTGGATCAAAGCAGACCCACAGAGCAGGGAAAGGTATGGTCTGCAATTTAAACAGGACAGTTGGAGAGCTGTGTGAAGATTATTTGAGACAGGCATGGATATGAGCATAGGAATCTCTAGAAGGGAAGACTGACTGGTTTCATTTTACATTTCCTTCTAAATAATCCAGATTAATCTAAAATGGAATCTTCAGCAAGGCACACTACCAAGTTCAGAAACTGGGTGCTTTGCTTGTCACCTACTAATATGTTCTGTGCTATAATCCATTTGCCCTCTGTTATTCTGCATAAAATCTGCACATTCAACACTCCATGACCTTGGAACCTGCCCCTGAGCCCTTACCAAAATACAATGTCAAAGGCAATCTGGGATTGCAGGTACCTTTCTTCATCTTGCATAATGGTCACTATTGACATTTATAGACTGCCACATGACAGCTGACATCTGACAGCTGACAAATGACATCTATACATCCTAGTGTTCTTCTCTGTGTGTGAAGTAGATGAAGGTAACAATAATTGGATAGGATTCTCATCATTATTTTCAGGGAAGTCATATGTAGAACACTTAGCTTTGTGTTTGGCATACAGTAAGCACTTAACGTTAGTTTTGGATGGTGCACACTTCAGTGCCATATGTTTGTCTTTGATTCCAGTTACCAATGCTTTACATAGAGCATAGCACATGGACATAGGGCTTTGGAAAATTGAAGGCAGTTTGTCCAAGAATATCCCAGGAGATACACCTAAAATCTATAAAACTTACTGGAGAACTCTTTGTCTAGCTGGGAAGTAACCACCCATCTATTCACCAGGATGAATTAAAGTTCTCTCTCTCTCTCTCTCTCTCTCTCTCTCTCTCTCTCTCTCTCTCTCTCTCTCTCTCTCTCTGTCCCTTTGTCCCTCAATCTCTGTATGTGTGCCTCTCCCTCCCTCCCTCTCCTTACACACGCATGCACAAACACACAAACACAAACACACACACACACTCACACAAACAATAGCTAACATTATGCTGAACAATTCTGCTACTTATACAGACTATTTTCTAACCCCTTCTTTCAAAATATTAATATACTGTAGTGGCAACTTTTGTCAACCTAACTATATTGAAACATCCAGATTAGTGAAGCACACTTCTTGGTGTGTCTGAGAACATTTTCAGAGATGATTAGATCACAAGCACTTTGACCTAGTGAATGGATTAATCTACTGACAGATTCAAAATCTGCATAGACAGGGTCAGTGAGATGGCTCAGGAGGTGACTGTGCTTGCTGCCAAGCCTGGCAACCTGAATTAATTCCTAGAACCCACATGATAGGAGAAAACTGACTTCCATTTGTTGTCCTCTGACCTCCACCTGCCCATCATGGAACATGTGCAAGGGAATACACACACACACACACACACACACAGAGAGAGAGAGAGAGAGAGAGAGAGAGAGAGAGAGAGAGAGAGAGAGAGAGAGAGAGAGAGAGAGAGAGAGGTGAGGGAAGGAGAGGAAGTGAGGGAGAGAGGGAGGGAAGGAAGGAGGAAGAGAGATGAAAATTTTGCGTAGACTTCTCAGGAGTGGGTAGAACTGTGGATAGTGAGGTGTAGTTGCAGAAAGTAGGCCACTGAGGATGTGTCCTTGGAGGGATAAATTTTAACCTGGCCTGTTATGCCTGCTCTTTTCATCCTGTTTTACAAGAAGAGGTGAAGAATTTCCTGGGCTACATTATCTGTGGTGATATATTCATCCTAACACCTGGGGCCTAGTGATTCCAGGATCCACCCTCTCAAACTAGAGCCTAAACACAGCCCCCAAGTTGTGTCTGCCAGGTATTTAATCACAGCAGTACAGAAGAAATTGGCAGATTTAACAGTAATAAAATTAACTCTCTGGTGTTTATGGCTGTAAGAGAAGTATGGAGTGTGAGTTTATGTCTAGAATGGCATCACAAAAAAGAACCAAACCTATGTTTTCAAATACCCTGTGGTGTGAATAAAAAGCCAGGTACTGGTTTGAAAAGATGGTCCCCAAACATCCTTGTTTTACAATGTTACAGGGTTGAAGAACCATAACACTGGTGATGCTGAGGTTTTGCTAGTGCATATGTACCACTGGTAGTTAAAGCAGTTAATGCACAAAATCTGTAGATACCCAGGCTTGCTGACATCTCATCAAGACCTGTGAGAGTAATGAGCCTCTCCAATCTGTGTCAAGTTAAAGATCTGTAAACAGAAGCCACACTTCAGTGCAAGGGCAGCTGGTAACATGGGCATTCTTGCCATGAGCTGCTCTCGGTACAGGTGTTAAGTGAAGAAGCTAGCTTGTTTTATTTCACTCAAGGTCAAGGAAATATAGTCCATGGAGCAATCCCAGCCCATTGCCTCTTTTGTAAACAAATTTTATAAATAAACTTTAGGGGTTGAGTCTTCCTTTTACAAATGACCTGGCTTATTACGTAAATGTCTACAGTTACTCAAGGATCTGGTCTGTTGTCCACCACCCTAGTACAGAAGGTCTTGACCTAGAAAAGCATTTGCGAGCAGCCTTCAATTGATTCTGGTCTTCATTTGTTTTCACTAATACAGTTTTACTGAGATGCAGCCTTGACCCACTATATGTTCGTGGATGCATTCTAGCTACAATGATAGAGTTGATGAGTTGTGGTCACAAAACCTTAAAAATAATAATAATAAAGCTACGAGGCCTTTCACAGAAATTGTTGTTGGCCACTGCTCTAAAAGAATAGGGATTGTGTTGCAGTTGCGCTCAAGCAACTTTAGGGTGGATCTGGAGAGATGGCTCTGAGATTAAGAACACTTGTTGCTCTTACAGAAGACCTGCATTTAGATCCCAGCATCCACAGTAACCACAACTACTATAGTTCTGGCTCCAGGAGATCTTGCATTTGTGGATGTCTGAATACATGTGGTATACATAAACTCATATGAACCCATGCACATACACATAAATAAGAATTTTAAAATATTTATTAAAAGGAAGTTGGGGGTATTAAAGTTGCCCTTCAAAAAATGTGGCAGTAGCTACAATCACACTGAAGGTGGCTCTAAGACAGACATTAGCCCCAGAAGCAGTAATCTTACAGTAGACAAGTAGACATACACTTGTTTGTTTTTATTTCTACTGTGCTGGGAATTGAACCTAGCACTTTAGAGTAAGATATGTTCCAAGCCCCCCTTTTCTGTTTCTTTTTTCCTTGAAACATAGTCTCACTAAGTGCCCAAGCATTCCTTAAACTTAGGATCCTCTGTCTCAGTTTCCAAAGCACCTGACAGATATTCTTTGTCACATTAAAGTGCTCCTGCTAATATGAAATGGAATAGCCTTATAAAGTTTTTGAAACAAGGTATCCCATGTTGGTATCAAACGTGCAACCTCCTGCTTCAGCATTTCTGTCCCTTGAATGACAAGTCAGGGTTACCCGGACTATCGTTGGTATTATAATTTTCAAATCATTAAGTTTTTAACTTTGCTTTGATTTTAGAGTTACATGAGAACTAGAATAACACAGGGTTTTGATGGGATAATCTGTCAATGTTTGCCTTAACATTTGAATAAAATAATTTAAGTGGGTTTTTAGCTCCAGAGTTTGGTGAGATGCTTGATATGACCTGCATTTGAAAAAGCTCAACATATCTCCCCTTCTCTTGGATCTCACTGTAGCCCTACCTCTGCCTCCTTTCCACACTCATTTATATCCTATAATCAGGACCAGCACACTTTCAGAGAGCACTTGCAAATGTGTCAGATAACCTGGAAAGATTAGATTTGACCTATGTGTCAAAGATGATCAATTCTTGACCTTTACTCTCAGTGGATGTAGCATGTGAAGTACTAAATTGTATTACTGTTCAGAAGCATGTTCATGGTCTTCTCTCTCTCTCTCTCTCTCTCTCTCTCTCTCTCTCTCTCTCTCTCTCTCTCTCTCCCCTCTCCCTCTCCCTCCCTCTCCATCTCTATCTCTATCTC
This sequence comes from Cricetiscus sungorus, assembly GCA_030556225.1. Classification (NCBI taxonomy): domain Eukaryota; kingdom Metazoa; phylum Chordata; class Mammalia; order Rodentia; family Cricetidae; genus Cricetiscus; species Cricetiscus sungorus. The sequence goes on along the minus strand of JANBXA010000007.1, from coordinate 83,920,180 downwards.
TCATGTATGTGTGGTATGCACGATATGCATGTGTATGAGCACACATGTGTGGGTGGCTATGAGTGTGTACACATATGGAGACTGGGGGTTGAGAATGAACATCTACATCTTTCTTGACTTTATAGACCTAGTTTGTCTCTCACTTGAACCCAGACATTACTGATTTGGCTAGTCTGGTTAGGTATTTTGATCCTCTGTCTCCACATTCTGTTGCATGGAGACCTCTTGGCATTTGTGGGTACTGGGGATCCAACACTAATCCTGATGCTTGCATGGCAAGTGTTTTACCCTTGAACTATTCCCTCATCTCTGATCCCTTATGTCCTATAGATTAAGCCTTTTCACTATGCAAGACTTCCAGTCCTTCAGAATACTAGTCCACCCATGTTTTCCCATAATCCTCCATGGCATTTATGCTCTGAACACAGTAGGCTGGGCATTGTTCTCCTGTTATTCTGTTGTTATTGTTATGTAGCCATGCAAGCCCTCTCAGCTTCCCAGCTAAACCCCTCCCCCTTTCACCTGACATTCCTGTGTGCTCGGGGACACCTCTCTGTGCAGTGCCCTAGATTGTCCAAGCACAGCCAGCTGCATACTCCTCTACTCTCAGGGCTGAATACCTCTATTGCAGGCAGCACTTAATAAGTTGAATTCTAATTATTGATATAAGTGTTTGATTGCCCTGATCACCTGAGCTTTTTGAGAGCAGAAATTATGGCAATTCATCTCTATCTTCCTAACATTTAGAACAATATCCTGACACCAACTAGATGTTCAACAAAGATTTGCGTAGTGAATGTTCAAGCAATTATTAGTAATAGCAATAATAGTTCCCACTTACTGAGCCCTGTGTTTGCTGCAGCCACCGAGTTGATGGCTTTGTCTACATATCTGAGTTAATGTATCAGTTCCAAGCATTTCTCCTCCCACTCAGTTTTTTAAAATTAGGTTACAACTCTCTAATTTCACCATAAAGGTACCATATAATCAATAGTAAAGTGTTAGGCATCACAGAGAGGCTGGTGGAGAGAACACCTGGGTCTATTAAATCACATTGACTCTGCCTTGCAATGACATGCATCCCATCTACTTAAGATTTAGTGTCTTTGTGTTCTGGGTAAAAGAAAAGCTGACCAAATTCTTATTAAAGAAAAGATAAAAATAAAGTGGTAGCAGATTCTGCTTTGTCCTCATCACTGGGTGTAATTAGGGGTATGCCCTGCTTTAGAGGAGTTGCTAGAACACAAATGTGCCCCAGTTGAGTGAAAGAGGGCCCCAGGGACCTGACTGTGCATTCTCCTCCAGACTGGGTGGGAAGAGAGACCCTTTGTTTGGCTGTAGATACTTTCCAAATTTAGAGAGTACTAATGACTCTTCAACTGCATTACGTCCTAAGAATAATTAGTGATGCTGTTGCTCAGCTATTCAACACCAATCAATCAATGCAGATACACAGAGCTTGCCACATATCCAGAATGTGAACCCAGTCTAGGGAGGAAAAAGTATTACAGTCATGGTTCCATACCAGAAGCCCGTCATTCTGGGGGGTGGCATTTAGAGTGCACTTGTTAGAGCCTGAGCTGCTGCAGTTCGTTGTTGTCTTGTTTTGCAGCAGCTGGAACTATGTGGTAGGAAGGTTTTGTACTAAAGCACCACAAATAGGTAAAGCAAGTGAGGCATAGAATTTCTTTGCAAGCGAGCATGGGCATGCACCACCTTTCCTACTAAGATATTCTGGAGCTATTTCTCCAAACCCTAACCCAGAGTCTCTTGCACAGGATCGGAAGAACACTGCCACCTTTGGTCTCACTGTAGAGCAGGCCCAAGGACAGTTTTGCCTTTGACTGGCTAGACAAGAAGGCAGGGCTCCAAGCTCCAAGCAAGTGAGATGACAGTTTCTGGGATATGCTGCTAAGGGAGATCCAGGGCAGCATGAGGACAAAGAGCTGACATCAGAGCTTCTGGGGACTAATACATGGAAGCAGAGTGCTGGGCACTGAGGACTGAGGAACTAACTGCACTAGGCAGTGCAAGACACTGAATCCCAGGCCACACCCCCACAAGTAGTGTCTCTGCATGGCCTGGATGGCTAGATGGCTCAAAGAGATGATTTTAAACACTGACTTTCTGCAAACTTTCAAACAAAGTCTCCAAAGATTTGTGATCCTGAGAATTTGAAGCTTTCTGGCCCTTGGAACTATTTCTTCTGTATATTTATATCTATACCCAAATGATGAGTAGATAAGATAGATTGGTAAGAGATAGATAGATAGATAGATAGATAGATAGATAGATGGTAAATAGGTATGTGTGTATGTGTGTGTGTGTGTGTGTAGAGAGAAAGATGGAGACAGACAGACAGACAGACAATAGTTGAGGAAAAAGTAAGCATGTGAACTCTTCAGATTAGGGAGGACACAGTCACTCACACTGAAGAATACAGGCTTTCTTGAAAATTTAACTTGAATATGCATGGTACATCTACGTAGGTACATGTGTTAGGTTCATGCAAACGCATTAGCTTAATAATTACAACAACCTGGAGTTAGAGCCAGTCCTCACAGAGGAGGAAGGTGAAACTCAAATCATGCAACTAGCACATTCAATGTTAGACAGAGGAAAAGAACCAAGTTCAAGTTCAGGGCTGCCAGTAGCAAATCAAAGTTGCCTCCATTGTTACTCGGTTGTCTTACCTCAAAGGAAGTCCTTCTTCCTCTCTTCTTCCTTCCTGCCTCTATTCTCCCTCGAGCAAAGGTGAAGGTAGTTATAGAGAGGTTGGAAGGAGAAGGGGTAGAGAAAGTGGAAAGCTCTGTAGTTATGAGCGAGCACTGACTGCTCTTCCAAATAACCTGGGTTACATTCCCAATACTCAGATGGAGGCTCTTAACTCTCTGTAATTCCAGTTCTAGGGGATCCAACACCACCTTCTGGCCCCTGCAGGCCCTGCATGAATATGGTGCGCAGGCATACCCGTGGACAAAACAACTTTATACTTTGCATGCAAACAAACCTTTAAAAATACAAAAGAACTTACCTGCTTAAATTTAAACAATTTTTTATATGTCAACCACTGTTTTCTACCCTAAAAAGCATTGATTTTTCCAAACTGTCATATGTATTGAAGTGCACACTGTGCCACTTTATCTTCGTTCACTTAGCATAATACATTTAAGATTCTTCTATGCTATTATGTGTACCAGAAGTTCACTCCTTTTGGTTGACTTTTAGTATCCCATTGTATCGATGTGCCATTCATGATGACAGGCATTTGTATAGCTTCAGGTTTACTGGTGATGATAACACAAGCAGGAAACATCTCCCAGGTTTCTTTATAAACTTCTCTTTTCTTTCATCTTGAGTAAACATCTAGGAGGTTTGCTGGATCCTCTGGTAAGCCTATTTTATTTTATAATGAACTGACAAATTGTTCCCTAATATGAGATATGCAACTTTTCAAATTGCATTATTCCAAAAAAAAGTGGTGAATAAAGTTGATTTACAAAAAAAAGCTTAAATATCTGGTAAAATGGGGAGAAGAATACAGAGAAAGCAAAAGTCTGGACTGAGTAGGCACGGATGAATTTGAGGACTGGCAGAGGAGAAGGAGCTGAAGGCTGGAGTACAGGTTTGAGGCTGCCCTCAGGCCAGAGCCACGTGATCTCTCTCCCAGTGGTGGGTGAGAAGATGGTAGAGATGTTGGTTTTTACATGAAGGAGTCAGCAGGCAGTTTCTATCTTTGAAACAGAAAATAGAAGAGGGAAAAAGAGGTTGAAGTTGAAGAAGGGAGAACTTAGAACGGACGCTGCAGTGGAGACTACAGCTGGGCTGGTCACCAGTGGGGCCAACTACCTGTGGGAGAAGTGATGTGGTACCCATCACAGCAACCAACGTGCTGGACAGTTGACGTTGAGCTGGAAGACCACCAATGGGAGGCTGAGCAGGGGATCAGAAAGTGGGAGTTGTGGGTAGAAAACGTCCATGGGGACAGTTCTGCTCCAATTACTGCCCTCTGTCCTCACAGCTACCATCCTAGAGGGAGTTTGGGCTAGAACTCTTCAAATGACATTTCTCCAGTCCCAGCTATAACTCCAGTTCAGACACTGGACCCAGCAGACACTGCCAGTAGGGGATCCTTGAAAGTAAACACATGGCTGGAGGCAGGAACATGCAGCTTCCTGTGCAATTGATTCCAGACTGCTGTCCTGGCAGGGTTCCTGCCTTGCTCCTCAAAGAAGCTCCTCAGCTCTGTTTGCAGCTTTCCAGAACTCAGAACTAGACTGCAGGCACCTTCCCAAGGACAGTAGTGCCCAACAGGCAGGATCCCTCCTTAGAGACCCATAGCCTTGCGGCTTGGGACTCCTGTTTTTCATTTCTAAGTTGCAAGAATTCTGCTCCTTTCTTTCCTTCCTCCATCCCCACCTGGCAGTCTGCTTTGTGATAGCTAAAGTTATTTGTGCTGTTCACTGCCTCCACACCTGTTAGGTCTATTTAGTATTGAATTCTCTGTAGTCACATAATCCTGTGTGCAGCTTGTAGGGGCTCACAGCAACTGAAGAGGCAAGTTTTTGTTGTTGTTGTTGTTGTTGTTTTGTTTTGTTTTGTTTTGTGAGACTCTGAACAGTGGGGGTGTTTCTTACTCATTTGTCTGCTCTTGGGACCCCTCTCCCAGCCTTGATATGAGGGTTTGTCCCTATCTCATTGCATCTTGTTATGCCGTGCTCATTTGATATCCCTGGGGGTCCTGATCTTTTTTGGAGGTAAACAGAAGCGGTGGATCTGGGCTACAGGATGGGTTGGAAGGTGGGAAGGACGGTGGAGGGAAGGGAGGCTGTGGTCAGGATGTATTTTATGAGAGAAAAATAAAACAAAAAAATAAATAGCCTGTGTGATTTCTTTCTGCTGAATGGGCCCTGACAGAGAGAAGACAGGCTCAGAGGTCTACAAGAGGAGGCAGAAGAGTGGCAAAGCCATTTGAGTAAACATACTAAAGGCTGGCGAGTCTTATGTCACCTTGACACACAAACTAGAGTTATCTGAAAGGAGGGAACTTTAATTGAAAAAAAAAATGCCTCCATAAGATCAGGTAAAGCATTTCCTTTATTAGTGATTGATGAAGGGGCCAACCCATTGTGGGCTGGTGGTCCTGGGTTCTATAAGAAATCAGCCAGTAATCACCAGTCCTTCAGCTACTTTCTCCAGGTTCCTACCCTGTTTGAGTTCCCATCCTGACTTCCTTCAGTGATGAACAACAATGTGGAAGTACAAGAACAAATAAACACCTTCCTCCCAACTTGCTTTTTGGTCATGGTGTTTTGTCACAGCTATAGAAACCCTCACTAAGACAGCAGGGAAATATGCATACTTTAACTAGGAACTTGCAGGAAAAGAGTCTAGTAGGAGGATAAAATGGAGGGTGCTTTACTTCACAAAGGTGACTGCAATGGAGTCAAGATCAAGGCTATTACAAGAGAATCACAAGCTGAGACACACTGCATATGTTGTTTGCCAGGCCACTGAGGTCAGCATAAATGATGGCAGCCACAGATTGTAGAGGATGAATGGGGTACAGAGCTCAGCACCCTCAGCTTCCAAACAGCTTTGTTTTAGTTTTATATTTGCTTGTTTTTAATGACAGACAGTGGTCTGAAGGAAGAAAATAGGATAAGAAGGACCACAATGACCTAGCATCTTACCCCAGGGGTAAGGTATTTTACTCTATGAGAGTACAAAGTAAGGAGTGTTTTGGGGGCACTAGCAGGTTAAGATCAAAGAGTATCTATCGATCAAATGCAAAATGCTAGTGGTTGCTATGAATTGTTAAGTGCTTTAAATGAATAGATAGCTTATATAGAACAATTTCATGGACATTGTGAAATTTATGTCCAAGACACATAAACTTCTTATCCTGATTAGAATTCTTTGGGTAGATAATACAGATGAGAGAAGATAGATAGATAGACAGACAGACAGACAGACAGACAGACAAATGGGAGATAGATGATTGATATACAACAGATTTCATTATTTACTGACTCTAGGACATCACTGCAATGAATTTAAGGTACATATATAGTCATAACTATAGGATGGATCTGGAAGACACACTACTCCAACATTCTTGGATTCTCTTCAGAGCTTCATTAGTTAGATGCATGAGGCAGTCTCTGGAAGAAACATTGACTCTTATTTCACACTACTCAGAATTCATAGATTTTAAAGTAGCAGCTCTGGATTGACTCAGGGGAAAATCCAGGATCCTGGATCTGCAGGGCTGTCCATAGGGCAGCTCATGAGTGTCTGTTACCAAATAAACAGTGAGGTAAGCCAGGCATACAGAACTCTCTCTCTCTCTCTCTCTCTCTCTCTCTCTCTCTCTCTCTCTCTCTCTCTCTCTCTCTCTCTCTCTCCTCTCTCCTCTCGTGTGTGTGTCTGTGTGTGTGTGTGTGTCTGTGTGTGTGTGTGTGTGAGAGAGAGAGAGAGAGAAAGAGATTAAATCCCTCAGAAAAACTAAATTGCATAAGTAATATGAGCAAGAGCTAGGATTTTTGGTTCTCAACCTTTAGGTTATGACCCCTTTGGTGTCAACAACCTCTTCACAAGGTTCTAAGACCATAGGAAAACATAGACACTCCCATTACAATTCATAACAGTAGCAAAATTAGTTATGAAGTAGCAACAAAAATAATTTTATGGTGGGGGGATTTCACCAAAACATGAGGAACTGTATTAAAGAGTCTCAGCATGAACAAGGTTGAGAAGCACTGAGCTAGAGAAACAGAACTGCCCATTGAAACCAGGGAATCTTCAATATACAAAGGCAAAGCACAGCATTGGAGGACAAAAGAACAGAACTGACACTCAGTACCATGCTCAAAACCCAGGCATGCCTCCATAAGATCGTCTGTCTCAAAAACACAGACAGAACCCAGAGAGGCAATTGTATTGGAGGACTAGTAGGGTTCCCTAATTCACCTAAAGCACAACACTTGGAAGTTGGAAATCTCATTTTCGAATTAATAAGCCACTGAGGGTGTGATGGACATAAACACCACAGAAATCATGAGATATCAAAAGTAGATAATCAAACTCTATTTCTGAAGTCGTCACTTTGGTTGCAGGACACAGAAAAATCAAGTTTGAACTGATTGGAAACCTCTCCCTACAGGTTCGATTTTATGGTGTTGGAAGGAAGAGAAACTACATCAGTGATCTTACTCAGCACTGGACCCTCTGGCCTGCAAGAATGACCAGCTAGGCAAGACATGCTTAGTGCTGCAATAGTGGCATGCCTGTTAGGGATCAATCAGCTATTTTCTGATCGAATGTGAGGCTTGTTCCACAGGGCCATGCCTGGTGGTGTAAACTTTGTCAAGAGCCCATGACTTAGAAGGTCTTAGGCTCTAGCTGGGGGAACCTGTTGTCAGTTTTGTCCTTTTGTTTTGCCAAACTGCCCTCTTATTATATATATATATATATATATATATATATATATATATATTGTGTGTGTGTGTGTGTGTGTGTGTGTGTGTGTGTGTGTGTGTGTGTGTGTTTAATATATGTTTATATTCACAAATCTGGGCCACTTAACATTGGTCAGTGAAGCTTCCTTGTGTAAAATTGGTGGTTAACTCAGAGACTTATAACTGATCACAATGCTGAAAACTGGTGACTACAGATGCTCAGCCATAAATGAGACATCTATATCAAGGCTCAGGGAAGAAGAGAGAAATGGGAATGGAAAACCTGTAAGAGGTGAAGGACATGCATGGCCGCTGCACACTGAAATTCGCAGCAGCTATGGTTAGCTGCATGAGATCAAGCCACACAAAATTCAAGAATTGATGGGAGAGGTTCTCATGAGGTTCCATCTTTTCCTAAGGAGTTAATGGAAGCTGGGGGAGGCTGAGAGCACTGGTAGATTGTCCTTGTTCCACTGGATAGCCCTACATGTAGGCACATATGAATAGCACTAATTGGATGAACTAGGTTGTAAATAATACAGAGGACATGAAATTGAGAGGGAAATGTGTGGTGGGGTCCAAGGGTGGGGTTGGAAAGGAAAAACAGAGCAGATATGACCCTAATACATTGTAGACACATGTGAAATATTCAGAGAATATACTACATACACGCACATATTTTATCTCTATCGCCTATATTTATGCATATTTTTAAAAGAAATCACAACACATACTAATGCATGTAATGGCCAAACAAGTAAGTGGAAAATAAAAGTGATGTATTGATTCTGTGGCCCAACTTGTTAAAACAGGTCAATAAATAAATATAAATCTCACAAGTTACATTTCTATATTTAGACAAGCATAACTGATAAATTGTTGCTGAAGGGGAAATAGTGGTAATTGTTTTTCTCTGTTTCATTTATTTGTAAGATGATCAAGTTCACAAATGAACTTTCTCACACACACTCTCTCTCTAATTTATATGCTGAGTTTCCTCATCATGACAGTTATTATTTGATAAGGTCTACTGTACCAGAAATGACTGGTAAAAGACCAAATTGGTTGAAAATTTCCATTCTCAAGGAAATATGTAAAGTCAAAAGCCACTTGAACAAAAGTCCCACTGTACCTTTATTAAAAATGCCATAACATCTCATTGTACCTACATGAAAATGCCACAACATTTTCTGAGACATATCAAAGATTTAGATACACAAAAAAATATTCCAAAAGAATTTAACAAAAATTCTTTATATATTTCCTCTAATTATTTCTAATCTGACTCCCAAGATTCCACTGTACTCTGACAGTAAATTTTTAATTCTCTAGAGGAATCTCAAATCAGAATCAAGAGACAGGAGAGTTGTGAGGTAAGACAAAGGTGTGTGGAGAGTTCAGTACATACAAATAAGCAGCATGATGCTATAATTATTTTTAGAAAAAGTCATCCTGAGTGAGGTAACCCAGAAAGACAAACATATTATGTACTCACTTATAAGTGGATATTAGGTGTAAAATAAAGGACAACCATGATATACTCCACAAACCTAGAGAGACTAGAGCTCTCTAGGAGGAGATGAGGAGGGCTCAAGGGAGGAAGCATGGATCTCCCTGGGAAGGGAAAATAGAATAGATTTTGAGGATAGACTGCATGTGGGTGGGTCTAGGAATGGACGGTATCAGGAGGGGGAGGGAGGGAGAAAATACTGGGAAAAATGCCTGGAATCGGGAGCATTTGGAGGATGAAGTGGAAAACTAATGGAATGGAAACTCTGTGGAATCTATGAGAGCAACACTAGCAAAAACACCTAGTAATGGCAGACAAGGACTCTGAATCGGTTGAGTTCTATAGCCAGGAAAGGCCTCAAGTGGAGGGATTAGCACATTAACCCAGCCACAAAACCTTCAACCTATAGTTTGTCTTGCCTGCAGAGTGTTTTGAGACCAGACCCTAGCAAAACAATCATCAAAGAGAACAGAGAGACTTCAATCAACTGCAGAGTCCTGCAGCCAACCATTAGGCAGAGCTCAGGGGTACTCTGTGGAAAAGGGAGAGGATCAGAGGAACTAGAGGGGTCAGGGACATCATGAGATCAAGACCCATACAATTAACTGACCAGGACTCATGGGGGTTCACAGACATCAGGAATACTATAGAGGTCTGATGTAAGTCTTCTGCAAATGTTATAGCTGCACATGTTATAGGTTGGTATCCTTGTGGGATTCCTAGAAAAGGGTGTGGAGATGGTAACTGAATCTTTTTACCTACTTATGGGACCCTTTTTCTACTGGGTTACTTCCTTCGGCCTTGACATGACGGTGTGCGCTTGGTTTTACCGCAGCTTGCTATATTGTGTTTGGTTGATGTCTCTGGGAGGCTTTCTCTTTTGTGAGAGGAGGTGACTCTGGGGAAGAGGAGAGACATGGGTGGGGAAGATAATTGTTGGGGGAGGGAGGGAAAACTTTGGTTGGGCTATAATACATGAAAAAGAATAAAAAATTTCATACAATATATTTGATCATATTATTTTCCCTTCACAGTTCCTCTCAGAGTCTCCCCTCACCATTTCCCTACTCATTCAACTTCATGTTCTTTCTAAAAACAAATAAAAACAAAAATAAAAACATGTAGTCCATTCTGTGGTAGCCATACTGGGTATTGGACCTGCCCTGGGGTTTCACTGACTTTTCCTTTCCCAATAGGTAACAAATGAAAACAGATGAGGTTATAATTATTAGGAGAGCAAAAGTGGAATGAACACAGTGTTCAGAAACAGAATAAAGAAAACTACATGAATGTTTAGAATATGACAGAAAAAGTGGCCCTTTATATCTATAGAAGTTAATTTGGGTACTAATGCATGGCCTTTGGAGAAAAACAGTACTTGGCTTATATAGTTGAGTTCATCAAGGCAAAAAACAAAACAACAACAACAACAAAAAAATACTTTCTTGATAAATTACAAAGGTTATGTATACAAATGTGAAAAAGATTTTTAAAATTGTATGTAATATTAATGCCTTTAATTCATAAAAGAAGCTTACAAATAAATATAAAAGATGAGTGCCTTCCAAAAGTAGCAACATAATTAAAAATAATTTCCTGTGAAGATGCACAAATTATCAAATACGAAAAGATATTCAATTGTGTTAGTGATCAAAGAAATAAAACTTAACAGCTCACATACTGAATACATTGTATTAGCTAATCCCAACATCAAAAAATGTGGTGAACCCTTGAGTCCTTTGAGTGTTCTGAGCCTCTGCTACATTCAAATGGCAGCCTGGTGAGAATCTATATTTTCTCCTGCCATTACCACATGGAGTCAGGTGGGTGGAAAAGAGTAGCTAGACACTTTCCCTGCACACGTTCTGTGGGAGCAGGTTTGTTGCCCAGAGCTCTGTGTAAAACTTCAAGTAGAACCACCACTATTTCAACTCTAGGTACATGCATGCACACATGCACACACAATGACCATCTCCAACCACTATTTTCATGGTAATAGCTAGCTGACTGATGTCTGGTGTTTTTATTGGCTTGGCTTTGAATGTTTGGGCAATGGAATCACTAGCCCATTCACTTCTCCCCATGGCTTCTCCTGCCTACATTAAAATTCTTCCCCTCTGTGCTAGTCCTTGCTCGCTATGATGAAATGGCTGAAAGCAAAAATTTAAAGAGTGAAAGTGATTGTTTCCTTTATAGTGTCAAAGATTTCAGCTCATTTTTCTTGGGCCACAAGAAGGCAGGGAGCATGTGAGGGAGTGTCACTGCTTACTTCGTGGAGATGAGAGGAGCAGGGAAGGCCAGAGGAAGGGACTGGGGACAAGACATAGCCCGACATGTCTCATCCTCTTTCTGTCCCGAGTCCCAGCTTTTAAAGTTTCCACATCTTCTATAGTATGAATTTTGATTGGTCTTAATAAAAATCCAGAGTCTGCTATCAGGGTAAATGCTGAAAGATCAGAGAAGTAAAGAAGCCAGCCACTAGAGACCTCTTACCTCTACCAAATCCTCAAATGGAAGCAGGCAAGATCCTGTCTCTAGGAATCCTTAGACTGAATGCACTGAGCTCCCATCTCCTCCTCTCTATATTTCTCTCTCAGCCCAGCCATATCCTTCAGTCTCTACCTCCCTAGGGCTGGGATTAAAGGTGTGTGATCCCAAGTGCTGGGATCAAAGGTGTGACCTCTGCTTGTCTTTTATACTGATTCAATCTCATGTAAATCAGCATGGCCTTGAATTCACAGAGATCCATCTGCCTCTATCTCCTGAGTGTCAGGATTAAAGGTGTGTGTCATCACTGTGGCTAACTAGTGGCTTAGCTTCTCATCCTGATCTTTAGGCAAGCTTTGTTAGATCACAAACAAAATATTACCACCACACTTCCCAAAGTGCATTTAATTATCAACTCACATATGGATTACCCCTTAATGAAGACAGAATTCTCATGATCCAGTCATCTCTCAGTAGATTCACTAGAGGATGGGACCAAGACTTCAAAACACAAACAAAACCGTAACACCTTCCCCACTGGCCTCTGTGGCTAAGGCTGCATCTGAAACTCTCTGTAACTGCTCATAATTAGTTTCAGGTGTACATACAGGAACTCTGAGCTGATTGGACCTCCAGTTTTCAGACCATCAGTCATGGATATCCATCAACAGACATGAATCTTATTTTCCGGTGCCATTAGTCCTACCTTCTCCAATATTGTCCATTGAAGGCTCAAAAGCTCATTGGATACAGAAGACTGGACTCCTCGCCTTCAACAGCTGGAAATTGATTATGTCTTATTGTTTGAGATAGGTACTTTCTAATCCCTGGTATACCCTTGATTATTGGTAGGATACCTAAAGCAGGTCTCCATGTTCAAAACTCTTAAAGTTATAAGTGAAAGAAACTAAACTCAAGTCAGTTGAGACAAAAAGGGAATCTGATGTATACACTTTTAAAGATCAAAATTTCTATTAAGGTTTGGCCTCATTTCAAGTCTTGGATAGTGTCATCATGCTTGTGCCATACTCTGAACAATTCTGCTTTGTAGAAGGTGTCAGTTTCATTCTGAGTTCCACCTTGGTGGTATGATGGATAGTAGTGCTTCTGAAGCCAGCTGCTCACAGCAGCATGTGCAGCAGGAGAGAGCAAGCTCTTGTCCTTTAAAGTTGTACAGCATCTTAAGTCACTCAGTCAGTTCATAACCAATAGCTTCTGCTGTCCAAGGCTAGGTGTCTGCCATTCCTACACTCTAGCTGAGAAAATAACCTCCATTTCAATCACTAAAGAGTCCAAAAGCTGTCTTATGTACGCTGATATGAATGCCATTCTCCTCTTGCTTTTAGTCTATCTCCTGCATCCTTTGGCCTTGCTGGGTCTCCTATAACCTTTGTCCATTGGATTCCATGCTGGGATAAAGTCCTTTTAATCCACAAATATATTCCTAAATAAGACCTAACTCCTTATTTTCCGGAGCCTTGAGAACCTGTGTCATGAATATTCATTGTAATCTGTATCAGCAATCTTTCACTTAATAAATGTGCATTAAACATATTCTATGTGCAGGATAGGCAACTATCAGACAACAATGCAGAAAGGGAGGATTAATTCAACTGTTACATAGAAAACATAGCTTGTATTGATGTGTATTACCTTTGGCAGACAGCCTTTCTCACCCCTAAGCACATCCCTGGCTTATTGTTCTGTCTCCATTGGCCCACTATTAAAGTTCTCTTATGAAGCATGCCGGAGTCTATGTAGAATTTATCATTTTGCAGCAGTATGTTAAAGCATCCAGGATATCTACTGGTACGTTAAACTCATTTGCCTCTTGGGTCTCAATTTATCCTGCTCACGGATGTTATTTTCCAAACTAAAACCAAAAAACAAAACAAAACAAAAAAAAAAAAAAACCAGCATGCTGGCTGGAATTGAATAAGAGTCAATCCATCAGCCACATAGTTTCAGAGTGGACAGTATTTATCTCCCAAACATTTACAAGGCTCTGTGGTGACCAGAGAATTGTGTACAGGAAGATGGATAAAAGGTAAGCCTAGCACACCAGGAGCTTGCCCTCAATAGGAAGAAAAGCATGTCCACAAATGGAATGCACAGTGAAGATTAATGTGCTAAGCATACAGTGAGCAGCCCAAGCAAGAAGTTATAGAAATGGAGGTTTTCAGGATGGATATGGGAGGGGTCAGCGGCTGCAGAGTGTTGTTTTTGTAAAGTTGGCCCAGTGAATTTGAGGTTGTAGAATGCCACCATGCTTTATAACTTATCCTAATGACCACACTTCTCATTGTTAGTTCTCTATAAACTCTGAACTTCCATCCCCAAACACTGACTGCCAATGTTCATCAAAGACTCCTTATGCTGCATGAGAGAAATTTAATAGTGGACTGATGGAGACAGAACAATAAGCCAGGGATGTGCTTGGGGGTGAGAGGTTTTTATGCCTATATTGGTTATTGCTATATAACAAATTACCCCTAGTTAACAGACTATTTTCTCCCCAGCCACAGTGTGTGGAGAGAGTATGGAAGAGCTTAGCTGCAAAGTTCTCACATAAATTATTGTAAAATATTGGCTCAGGGTGATATAACCAAAAGTTTTTACTGGGCCAGGAAATATGCTCTAAACCTAACACATGGCCATTGGCAGGAGGCTCATCTCCTTCCAAGATGTTGGGCAAACATTATGGGGTTAAAAAATAACCTGGTATAAGGGAAGCTCCCAGGAATTCACAAGGATGACTTGTGAATTCATCCAAGCTAGGAGTCAGCTTGGACTCCTAGCAATATTGGAAAGGGTGCCTGAACAGACCTGCTGTAATCAGATTAGTGACTGACTACTCTAATTGTTATCATAGAACCTTCATTCAGTAACTGATGAAAACACATGCAGATATCCAGGAGTCCATTTGAAGAGAGGAAGAAGGGACTATATAAGCAATGGAGGTCAAAGTCATGGCAGAGAAACCCACGGAGACAGCTGACCAGAGCCTGTAGGAGATCATGCACTCAAGCTAGGGAGCCTGCATAGGACCTACCTAGGCCCTGGGTTACATAAGGCATCTGGGTGACAGTTGTGTAGCTTGGTCTGTTTGTGGGACCCATAGCAGTGGGACCAGGATCTGTCCATGACGCATGAGCTGGCCTTTTGGAAGATATTCCTTATGGCATGATGCCTTGTTCATCCTTGTTGCAATGGGGAGAAGCTTGGTCCTGCCTCTGCTTGATATGCCATGCTTTGTTGACTCTCATGGGAGGCCTTACCCTTTCTGAGGAGTAAATGAGAGGCTGTGTAGAAGGGAGATTGGGGGAGGGGTGGGAGGAGAAAACAGAGGAAACTGTGGTTGGTATGTAACATAAATTTGGAAATTTAATTTAAAAATTATTTTTAAAAGATATTGGACAGAGGCAAGTTACCCTCATCTCACAGGCCTTTCCACATGGTGGCCTAAGTGTCCACACAGCATAGGAAGTGTCTTTCTCCACAGTGAGAGATCCACAAGAGAGAGGAATTAAAAAGCAGTATTGGGATTTATTATTGTTATTATTATTATTATTATTATTATTATTATTGAGACAGTGTCCTATCATGTAGCCTAGGCTGTTATTGAAATCATGAACTACATCATCTTCTTAAATTCTACTTTTGAAGTCATGTGCCACAACACTTGAAAGCCATAGTGTGGTGGTTTGAATGAGAAAGGCCACCATACTCTTATATTTGACTGTTTAGTTCCCAGTAAGTAGAATTGTTTAGGAAGGAGGTGTGGCTTTGTTGGAGAGGGTGTGTCATTAGGGTGAGTTTGATGTTTTCGAAAGCCCATACCAGGCCCAGTCTCCCTCTCTCTGCCTCCTACCTGCAGATTAGGATGTAAGTTCTCAGCTACTTTTCAAGTACCATGCCTGCCTACCTATCTACTGCCATGTCCCCTGCCATGATGGTCATGGACTAACCCTCTTAAACTGTAAGCAAGCTCCCACCCAGTTAAATGCTTCTTCCTATAAGTTGTGTTGGTCATGTGCCTCTTCACATCAATAGAGTAATAACTAAGACAGAAGGTGTTCTAGTAGTGGTTCTAGGAGGACAGAATGGTAAGCATGGATGTGTTAAGTAATTCACCCACACCCACAGTTGCTATAGAGACTAGGTGGTAGGAGCCTGGAGGGCTAGTATAGGGTTCTCCAGAAGGCAATATATACTTTGAACTCACATCCATTCTATGGTATGCTTTCTCCCATAGCCAGGATTCATGGGTCTAGGAATCAAGTGGTGGAAAGAGGAATAGTCCCAGTCACTATCACCATAGCAACTCACTAGGAAAATTTTTACTTCTTGTTCCCATGACCTTAAATTCTGTTGGCCTACAAATTTTGGTGCTGGGTTGGGGGAGAGCACTTCTGCTTACATATACAACAAACATTTCATTGAACTGGAAGATTTAACATTCCCCTGACTACTTTGGGCTTCTGATATTCATAAACTCACAGGCTAAATAAGGAATAATAGTGTTGGGAGGGGTGATCGATCCAAATCACCAGGGGGAAATTAGACTGTTTCTCTACAATGGAGGTAAGAAAGCTTATGTCTGGAGTACAGGAGATATTTTAGGATATCTCTTTGTGCTACCATGTACTGTGGCTAAAGTCAACAACCTAACTCAGGAAGGATGACAAAGGGCACAGACCCTTCAGGAATGAAGGTATGGGTCACTCCTCCAAGGAAAGAGCCAAGACCTGTTGAGGTGTGATGGGATATGTTATTCTGTAAATATGTTTCCCTTGTTGGTTAATGAATAAAGCACTATTGGCAAATAGGAAGGCAAGAACTAGCCAATAAGAAATGCTAGTAACTGGCCAACAGCTTTATATCTAATACAGCATCTCTGTGTGTTATTTTGGGGCTGACACGGCTGTGGGACCAGACTGGTGGGAAAACTGCTCATAACAGAGGTGCTTGCTAAGGGTGTGGGAAATACAGGATGGATAATGGAGGAGGGCAGTTATAAATGTCAACTAAGGCCATGGGACCAGTTGTAAAATGAGGGATATAATTGGCATAAGTGTTTTTGTTATATTTTGTTAAAAATGTATTTGTGCAGATATTTATGCTTTCTTTCCTCAATTAATGTATCATGTAACATAACATCAATTGAGATAACATCAGTGGTTGTCATATTTAAACTATGAGAAACTAAAAGAATGTCCATCAAGGGACCTTGCCAGCTATTCTAAACTATATAATACATTTGGGATTGTATATGGAATAGCTATATTATGTTAGGCATAATTATAATCTGGTTGTTGTTTTCATTTGGAAATTAAGCATGATACAAAGAGATATAGTTATGGGTCAGTTGACAAGGGGTGGATATGTGATAGCCATTCTTTGTTGTCAATCTGCAATTAACTGAAAGCACAAGCAGCTGGGAACAACTATGAGGAATTTTTCTTAATCCAAATTTCTTGAGGTTAGAAGACCTACAGAAAATCTGGGCCACACCTGTTGCAGAATATTTGTTTACACTGTAAAGATGTGTCTCTGCCTAAGGCACGTTCTGGTTGGTTCAATAAAGAGCTAAATGGCCAATAACTAAGCAGGAGGTAATAGGCAGAACTTCCAGGCAGAGAGAGAGAAACTGTGAGGAAGAATCGAGACTCAGAGTAAGTTGGATGTGCAGTACTAAGAAGAGGTAAATGAGCCACGTGGATTTAATCTGCACCTCATGCAGATTAAAAAATGTGGGTTAATTAAGTTATAAGAGCTAGTTGGGAAAAAGCCTAAGCTAAGGCCAAACTTCCATAATTAATATCCAGGTCACGTTTTGTGGGCTGGCAGTCTAAAGATAGTCTGGCAAGAAAGCTTGCTACACACACCTTATATAGACAACCTATATAAAGGACATGGAATAAAGAGGCTTTTGCTTTTTCCTTCCTTGCCATCATTCTCACTGGCAAGTTTATATAGCCTGCTGTTGAAGCATTCCCTCACTGGTGTTAGCACCTACTTCTTCAGAATTCTGACGTATACTGAAAACTAGCTGAGACAATCACCCTTGTTGACTGCACAACTATTAGATTATTGAACTTCCCATCAGAAGCCAGCTATGTTGTATGAGCTGGACTACAACCTGTATGTCACAATAATAAACCCCTCATTTATACTTATATGTTTATTCTGTCAGTTCTGTTCATCTAGAGAACTAAGATTTATACATGTGGTATGTAACACACATGGTGATTTCTATGACTTGGCCCTCAAAGCCATATAATGCTGTTTCCACTTTATTCTTGTCACTGGAAGTGAGTCTCTAAGTTGAGCCATCCCCTACCAGAAAGCTATTTGTTTTAAGATCCTCTTAAAACCATATACCTTTTTCAGTAAAGGGGAATAAGAATGCAGTGTCACAAAGAGTAAATAATGGTGTTAAGTTGTGGTTAAATTGGAGTGGAGGATAGAGGGCAAGGTAGTGGAGGAAATATAGGTAGGGATAACTAACACTAAAGACTTTTCAAAAAAAGTCATATAATAACCTACTACTATAAAGCTTCCTAAAATACAACTACTTCCTACATACAACTACACAAAAAGAGTTAAAATGGAGTCAATCTATAATAGAATGGCAATGACCCTACTAGACACTACAGGCTAATAAATAGAAAAAGCCCAGTGCCAGTGATGAGTTGTTTTCTTTTGGAATTTATAGACAATTAGGTCCTGCATACTAGCAAACAGTGCAGGCTATTGACAATGCTCTTGGTTACCATCCAGAACTTGACAGTAAGACCCTGCATTTGAAGATAACCACACTTGAGTCATAGAACATGGAGAGATCAAGCTGGTACTCACCTGGAAGCTTCAACCCTACTGGCTGGATTTCATATTACTGGAAGGAGAAAAATAATCATCAGTATTACCCAGGTATAAACCCTGTGAGCTACAATAATGACTGGCGCAGACATGAACACTGCTGCAATATTGGTACAAATGACATGGGAATAATCACCTACTTCCTGGTTGGACTGAAGTTCCAAAGATAAAATCAGTACCTGGCACCAATATTGGGGCCAAGAGTCTGTAGCTAGACATGTCATGTGTCAATAAGGGAGAACTTAGTCCTAGTATTCCACTAAATAAACACAGTATTGAGTTATTATGTTCCAATAACTTATTGGTATAACCATAGGTTAGTGCATAGCTCAGTCGCAGCTCTCATCAAAAATTTCTAATTGCAATAGATGGTGATTAACTCAAGGACCCACAACTGGCCAAAATTCAAATAGTAAGAGACTGGAATGCTAAACTCTAAACAGAGTGTGTGTGCTGCACCTCTCCTCCCAAGACACGGAGATCATTGCAGAAGAGTGAGTGGAAAGTGTTAGAGCAAGAGGCAGATGATGACAAAGAAACAGTGTCTTCTGGACACAACAGGACAGTTGTGCAATGAAATAACGGAAGTTGTGACAGTATGCACAACACCTGTACAAGCATAAGCCAGGTCCTAATCCCAGGGTCATGAACTCCTAGCCAAGGATCTATTGACAATTGTTGACTAACTGGGAGTGGACGAGTTGGTTTTCTTTAAGAGTGTAAGTCAAACACAGTCCAATGGAACATTATATATCTAAGAATATTTAGGCAACATTAATTAGACTAGATGTGTTTTTTAAAAAAGAAATAAGAAAAAAGGGACACAAATTGGATAAAAAAGAGAGGGAATATTGGAAAAGTTAAAGGAGGGTGATGGGAAGCATTAAAAACATTGTACAAAATTCTCAAAGAACTAACACACACACACACACACACACACACACACACACACACTTTGTACATTTACAAATAAATTTTATAGCTATTTTAATTAAAATTAGGTGAAAGAAAATTCATACAAATTTTGAAAAGTAACAGCAATATGCATCAGGAATCTAAAAATACAAGCTTATACACTATGTCTGAAAAATTCACCTTTTACTCATCCAAACTAAAGAGATAAATAGTACTGTATCTTGTGATAAGGGCACCTGGGAAGTTAAGACAGACAAGAATCTCAGTTCTCAGGCTACCAGTTCTCAGAGTAAAGATTAGTATCCAGGAATAAGGCCCTTGGGATTCCGTTATCCTGGAGACACCAGGATCTTTTGCAATTCTCTTTTGCCAGCTCATTGCTGACTTACTAGCTCCATGACCTTTATTGACACATTTGCTAGTAAATGCCCTATACTTAGCATCTGTATATTGGTAGCTTTTGCCTAATTATGACTTCAATCAACTACCTGAAACGATACCACCTCAAAGTCGGATTTTGCCATTGGGGTGGGGGGGACTGTTTGGCAAATGTACAGGTCGTATTCACAGTGGTTCCTACTGTTGCCCACCCATGAGCACAGTTATTAAATAGGTTAAAATGGCTACAAATAACCTCTGCATTCTATTGACCAATATCCTATTTGGGAGCGTGGGTTCTAGAAAAGAACAGTCTTTAGGTTGGCCTGAGGTCACAATAAAGATTCATTGAATATTTATAAAAACAGAAATTACTTGGAAATGCAGTATTAGCCAACATATACATACACACATGCACTCAAACATGTGAATGTGCATACACATGCATGCATGTACACACACACACACACACACACACACACACACACACACACACACACTATCCTCCATACTGAGTTCCTCTATTGAATGTTCTTGGTACATGATAAAGAGATTATGATGAACCTTCTAGCTCTAGACTAGAAGAAATTGATTTCATCTTCATAAGAGGCCTTTAAATTGAATTATCATTCCCTCAGGAGCATCTGGATTTTGCAAAAACCTGGACTTTGCAATTTTTATAATGATGTTTTGACTACTCTAGAAAATTTAGCCTTCTGTTTTGTGAGAAACAAGGTCTTTCATGGAAATGCTGCTTGCGTATGGAATATCAAATAAGAAATTGTAATGTAGCTGTTTTCTAAAAATGGAAACATTATATCCTAGTGTAAGGCTCTTTAAGGCTTAAAAGTAAAGTCTACTCACAAGTCTCAGAGAGTCCTGAAACTTTTTAAGACCTCTCTCTCATGAAGGCAAAGGAGAAAGGAAGAAGAGAAGAGACTGACATAGTGAACTGGCTTTAGGTTGTCTTAAGAGCTCCTAGATACAGGTTTTATGAATCATCCTACATATTTAGTTGAGGTTTGGTGCTATAGCTGTATTTGAGTTCTTTCTGCTCCTGTAAGTAACCCTTCACACAGACTCCTGTAAGCAACCCCAATAAACATATGAGTTCACTAAACTGGAGTTGGTGGCATCATTACCATATCTGTCAAGGGTTTCCTTTCTGAACGGAGAACACAGGTGCTCATGCTTCCCCAGGGATTGTGTTACACAATGTAAATACATTAAGAACAAGAGTAGAGGTGGCCACCTTAAAACATAGCATCACCCATGTTTTGAATGAATGCCTTTATAGCATGCTCTCCAAAAACAGCCCAGTCTCTCTCTGAACAACCCACAGAGAGAAATTCAGTAATTCTGAACTAGAACACCCTATCTTTGCTGTTTTCAAACAGTAAAGACTTCTTCCAATGATTCCTAGTATTCCTGAACCAGAAGGTAGAATAAGAGTAGATTTCTATTACATCTGTTTACAAATATTTGGATGCAATGATTGGATCAGCCCTTTATTAACTCATACTGTAGTCTTCAAATGAGGGTCACATACCATTAACAGTGCCGAAGTCAAGTGGTTTTTCAATCTCCACCCCATCCATTGGAAAACAATTGTCTTGTTTATTTTGCCCAAAGGGAGACTTACCCAACATGAAGGATGTTTCTTTACTCCAAATAAAACATACCTGAGGAATGAATGAGAAAAATGTCAGGCCACAGAGTACTTTGATTCTCTCTAAAACTGACCAAAAAGCTCCCCAGAACATTTCATTTTATAATCCAGTGTTCCCTTCCTTCAACCAGCATCCTCTAATCTCTTGTTCCCTCACAGCTAATGTTCTAATCTTTGTTGTCACTGCACCCAGTGTAGCCATGAGTGGTGACTGACATGCTAATTGATTGTACTGTCATAAGCATTATATTACATTTACATTATTTATTAAATGACCTTAACATATACATTGAATATATAATAATTTGTCAATTATAAGTTCAGAAAGAATAGACCAAGGTATTTATAAGAAGAAAACAATAGAAAGTTTCTAAAAGTTTTAAATTGTTATCTTCTATGATAGAAAATTCATGTAAATGATGTCTGAATTAAAATTTTGAGATATTAAGAAAATGCTCCCCCTCTGAAGTAGTAGGTAACAGGTATATGAAATATAGCATTTGGATACTATCCCCCTCCAAAAAAATAAGCAGCAGCTAAGATAGAAGAAAAGCATTGGATTAGTGGTAGCTGTAGTTTTTAAATTGTGGATGATGGATGGTTTGTTGTTGTCTTCATCTGTTTGATCATTCTAATTCCTCTGCAATAAATACAGATTGTTTTGAGAACTCAACATTATTAAAGGCTTTTAAAACCTAGAGATTGGAAGAAACGCTGACCTTGGAGTTTGGAGTCTGATAACAGCTCAGCTTCTTGTTAACATGGACCTGAGCTTCCTCCCTGCTCATCTGTTAACCTTCAGCTCTCCAAGAAGACAGCAAGCAGTCCCTACCTCAGGAGCCACACCACATTTAAATGAGCCAGTGTTAATGACCACTGTTTAAGACTTCCTGCTAATTCTTAAATAACTAAAGAACTGAAGCCACAGAACAAAGAACAGGGATAGAGAGTGTTCTCTGAGGACTCACCTGGGAGTAGCTTACACACTCCAAAGTTCAATTCCCTTCCCTGTAAGTGGAGGTGCCAGCAGCACCTGCATCACAAGGGTCAATGAGAGGCAGCAGGGAGTAGCCCTCTGCAGCTTGGGTGCCAAAGCCCGTGCACTCCTATTTATGTAAATAATATTTTATTGAAACATGTGCAGCCACTTACACATTGTCCCTGGCTCCTTTTGTGCTACAAGAGTGCATCTGCCCCAGTGCCCCATTGCAAGTAACTGACCATGTCCCCCAGTAGCTAAACTGCTGCAGTAGAAGTGTGCTAACCCCTCAGACCATGTATGGAAGCATCTAGAATCGTGCCTGTTATTGAAAAGACAATGTTATTATCATTATTACCATTATTATTGACTAATTTCTTTGCTTGGAAGTAATTCTGAAAAATCTCATGGCTCAGCCCTGTTTTCCTCAGTATTAAACCTAATTAGTCTCAGTTGGATGAGTCATTCTTGAGAGTCACTTTTAAAAACTGTCAGAGTGAGTGTTCCCAAAGAAGCCTTGTGCCATCTAGTCTTTGCATATCTGTCACTACCTTTAGGATGATAGTATGGCCTTCTCAATATTGTTTCAACACCTGATCTAATCCTTCTTGAGATAAAGACATTTCCAGTGTGCAGTCTCTATACAGCACCTTCTCTTGCCTTGACAATATTATGACTCACATCACACTCTCTTCCTCCCAGGATCTTGTGATCCCAATTCCTTTGTTTTATTACTCAAGTAGTCTCTGGAGATAGGCATTATGGGTTCTAGAAATTAAGACAATATCGACAAGAGAGAGTAGAAGCAATCCATTAACTGACCTCTCCATGCAGCTAGACCATCCCAAAACACAAAGTCAGAATCAGTAAACATCTTCAGGCCACAATGTGATGTTGTCATCATCTAAGGATGTGCAATGCAGAAGATATGATGAAATTATTGGAGGCCTGGTGAAAGAAAAGGCCCGAAGTCAATGTAATCAACATCCCCATTTATTTTTTTTATCAGGAACCTAAATAAACACTGTGGGTTGTTTCATAGATAGATAGAGTGACATAGGAAGATTTATACTGGACTGACTTGGGGTGTAAAAACTACCTCAGAGCACTGACTCCCAGCTGGGGACCAGCTGGAGGAGTGTACGTGTGAGCCAGAAGCTTCAAATTAAAATACCAGAGGCTACAAAGTTGTGTTAGCATATGAAATAATAGTTGTTGTGTTCAAAAGGTTGCAAGAAGTTCTAAGAGAAAGGCAGAAGTCTCAATTTTTAAACATAGTCAATTAATTAATCCCCTATTTCAATGCAAAATTGTGTGAGCCAGACAGTGTACATCTGCTGGCTAAATTAGACCCAGGTGTTGCAAGTTTGCACCTCTTATGTATCGATGCTACAATCTTCGGTGTGCAAACCAATCGCTTAGAGCCTTTTAAAAAGATAAATTCTTCTCTGAAAACCCGGGGTGATACTTAAGAGTTTTCATTTCCAGAAAGCTCCTGGAGGGTGTCTGTGCTGAGCCTCCATGGCTCACACACCAAATACCAGGGCTTTAGGACAGAAATGTGTGTCATGTGATTTGTAAACAGCCACCAAGAGCATCATGGAGTAGGTTCTTAGGGATGCATAGTTCAGGCCACACGGACAAAAACTATATCTTAATGAGTCTGTATTAAAGCACGACCTGTGGGAGATCCTTATACACATTCAGGGACCCTGTCTTAAATCAATGGTTTTCTGCCTTGGAGAACACTGAAATTACCAGAGAAGCCTTAAATAGGCTGATGTCTTGACCTATTAATCTCCCTAAGACAGAACAAGGAGCTGGGATTTCTTAAAAGTCCCAGACTGGTCCCAACACATAGAGAAGGTTGAAGATTCAAAGTGCTCTTATTAGATTCTTCTGTGAATTATATTTTTCTCAAACTAGAGAAACATGAGAATTGTATTTGAGCAGTAAAGGTAATTTCAACTAAAGCTTAGGGGTTGGGTTGCATACACTCAAAGTCAATATGTGCTTGTTCAGCCTGTGTGTGAGAGAGGAAAATGCCAAGAGGTGGCACAGAGTAGGAACTCTGACTCTATCCAGGTCCCAGGAGTGAACATCACTGTTTTTTTGGATGCTTCACAATTCTTTCCACAGCTGAGCCTGCCAAGAAATGAAGCCAACACCACACTTGGCTACTTGGAGGATGATAAGCAGCTGATGCCTGGAGTGGCCAATGGCCAAAGTAACTGATCCACAGACAGCCCATCTGGTCAGGCATAGAAAGACCTGGCTTTGGTGCCTTGCCTGGTTGCACAGTTAAAATGCAGGGCATTCTGTTTTCTGGTTTTATAAAGTAATTGGTGACCAGTTTGATGTTCTAAATAGCAATAATAAGCACAGTGGGGATGACTACCTGACATCTACTTCTAAGTGGTGTGCAAAGGCTCTGGTCTGGATTGCAGTCCCTAAAGACCAATTGAGCACAGGAGAAGGTGGAATTGGCCCAGGGCTTCCAGGATTAGAAGCCCTGAAGCACATAGGCTTGCTTCCAGCACAGAACTAGATGCAAAAGAGCAGAGAAAGAACACTGCTAGGACCACCAAGCGGACAAAGAGAAAGACAGTAATGAAAGCAGACAGTCCACAATAAAGAGCAAACAAAGCACAGCAAACAGGTTTTGGAGGCAGACTTTGGAAGGCATCCCAGAGGACACTAGGATGCAGGTGGATACAGATGATCATGGGATGCCTGTGGCTGAGCTGATAGGCTGGGAGCCTATTTGAACAACATCCCTCATTACCTCTTTCCATGTCTGTCAATTGGTCAAAAATTATCTATTGAGCCTCCAGTGTAGGCCATGAAATGGGTGGAGCTGGACTGAGGCTCCTCAATTTCATGAGTGAATAGTTTGAACTTGAATAAGTGCCTTCTAAAGGTCCAGTCATACATTCTGCAAACATTTGTGAACAAAACTTCTGGCATCATAGACTGTGTGTTTAACACCAGGGACACCATAAAAAAAGAAAACATTATGCAGCTACTACCCTCATGGAAAATAGCTACTCACAGGGAAGGCAAACCCCAAACTACCAAGTGAGCAGCATAAATCAATGTCAGGTGGTATGAGGAATAGGATACTCAAAAGGAAACATTAATTTTAAATAATTTTATGCATACATGAAATGCATTTGATCATAGTCACCCCATCGTATACTCTTACCCCATCATGCTCCTGTATACCCCCTTCCGTTCCACCCCTCTGACTTTCACTTCCTTTTTGTGTGGTCCACTGAGTTTAGAGTAGCTTGTGTGGACACAGCTAGGGGGATAGTTACTAAAACAAGGACAATTTACCTATGGCTATACCACTAAAGAAAATGACTTCCCTCTCACAGGAACTATTAACTGCCAAAATTCCTCCAGAAGGGCTGGAGCCTCTTAAGCTCTTCCCCCATCTATAATGGAATGTTGAAAGGTCAAGGGACCTTGTCTGACTTGAACCTGTATGGGTCCTGTGCATGCTGCCACAATCTTTATTAGTTCATATGTGGGTTAGTCCTGTTTGGTCTGGAAGAGATGGTAAGAAAACTTTCCTTAAAGAAAACTTATTCTTTGGAGATTCTCTGACATTTGAGTTGAAATCTGGAGGGAGAACAGGAGTCAATTAAACCAAAGCTGTGGTGAACTCCCAGCAAGGAAAAAGAATGTGTAAAGGTCCAGGGAAAGGAGGTTAACATGGCTGGAACTTAATGAACAAGAACAAACTAGCTCTTGCCAAGCCTTGTGTGTGGTACAAGAAACTTGGTTTTCATTCATAAGGGATGAGACACCAATTAAAGGCTTTAGGTGAGCAAGACTGCCTGATGAGTAAGGGTGGGAGCTTTCTTTGGACTATCCAACAACAGCAATCCTTCTGCCACCTCCAATAAATGGGAGATTAACTTGAATAAAGATTTTTACCTGAGTAGGCAGTGAGAACTAGCTACTTCCTTAGTGTGATGAGCTCATCTCCATTTACTTAGTGTCTGACCCTCCAAGTATGCCCTTTCTGGTCCCTTTACCTAAGAGGTCCATCCAGAACCACCACAGGACACCACTGCATTTCCCTGAGTGCTGTGCTTCATGTGGTACAATCAGCTTTATGTTCATAAGTTACTGACTCCAACAGAAGGAGGTTCTAGACCTGTGGTTCTCAACCTTCCTAAGGCTGCGACCCTTTAATACAAATCCTCATGTTGAGTTGACCCCAGCCATAAAATTATTTTAATTGATAATATAACTGTAGTTTTACTATTGTCATGTGAGTATCTTGTATGTAGGATATCTCATATGCCACCACTGTGAAAGGGTTGTTCCACCCCCTAAAGGAATCTCAGCCCACAGATTGAGAACCACTGTTCTAGACCAAACATGCCAATGTGCTCTCTACATACCCATACATCACAGCATCTTCAGTATCATCTCCTCAGTATGCTGTGTGTCAGCATAATGGAGTGGTTGACTTGAAATATGCACCCATTTAGTGTGTGTGTGTGTGTGTGTGTGTGTGTGTGTGTGTGTCTGTGTGTGTGTGTGTGTGTGTGTGTGTGTTATTGTCAGTATCACTAGAATAGCTAGATTTGCAAGCTTTCTCTTCCTTTCCCTCTCCCTCTCAGCTTCTCCTGTTTAAGTAGATCCCTATGTCTATATACCTCTATATCTGGATATATCTATGTATATACACATAAGTAAACATAGAGCTTCAGTTCTGTTGTTTTAAGTCATTAAAGACAAACGCATAGGCAGAACATGAGGAAGCAGACAAAAGGGAAACTTCAGACAGTGCTGATAAGATATGGATGATTTCAACCACATTTGAAGTCAATAAAAAGGTTTCTCAGGAAACTAAAAGTAGGAACTAAAGAAATAGTTCAGAGGTTAAGATGGTTCAGCAGTCTAACTGTCTGCTCTTTCAGAGATCCAGAATTCAATTCCCAGAACCCACATGACAATCCTCAAACTTCTGTAACTCCAGTTCCAGGGAAGCCAATGCCTTCTTCTGGGCTCTGTGGGCATTGCACATACATGATATATAGACAAACACACAGAGAAAAACATCAATACACCGAATTTAAAAAAAAAAGTAAGAGAAAGAAACTAAAAATCTTTCATATAACCACCTATATCAATCTTGGCAATTTACAAAAAGTATTCCAAGTCAATATGTTCTTGAGACATTTTCACATTGATGCTTACCACAGCACTATTTACAACAGCTAAGTTATGGAACCAGACTAGGTGCCCATCGACAGAGAAAATAGGTGAGGAGAATCTGGTGTATATGCACTGGCAATATTTTCAGTCTTACTGAAGAATGAAGTCCTGTCACCTGGCAGGAAAATGGGTACAACAGTAGATAACCATATTAAATGAGTTAAATTAATATGTTAAAATATCACACATTTTCTCTCGTTTGTAATTCTTAGATTTTATGTTATTGCATAAAACCATGAATATAACTTGGATATATGTGTGAAACTGTCTAGGGAGACAAAGGGGGTTAATAGGAGTGGGGAGAGTCAAAGGGAGTAAATGGAGGCTTTATAAAGGAGAATATGCCCAGCATACAATATATATACTTGTACAAAAATTTGAAAATAAACAAATAAGAAAGGCATCTAAGCATGACTCCTTATAGAGTATCCTGTACCTGTGTCTTGGAATTGTGTACTGCCCTATCACTTTGTGTTTCTGTCTGATCACATAATGACCTCACTAACTTTCCTTCAAGAAACAAAACATAGAAGGACTAGAGAGATTGCTCAGCAGGCAAGAGCATGAATACTCTTCCAGAGGATCTGAGTTCAAATGCCAGTGCTCATGTCAAGTGGCTTACAACTTCATGTAACACCAGCCCCGGGGAAAACCCAACACTTCTGCCAGCGCCTGCACTTGTGTGTATATGTATTTATATGCAGATACACAAACATACACATAATCATAAATAGTAGAATTCAGTCTTTTTATTTTGACAAGGAACTGCATGCAGTCCAATCACTTAGTATGTAAATATGCGGAGTGCACACACTATGAAGATTCTAGAATCAGATCCTCAATCCTGTGTTAAGGAAGAGGTCATCTTATGCAACAGATGAGCTGGATTTAGGATCTCCTTACTGCATACTCTCCACATAATTTAGAATAATTCATTGAATTTTCATTTTACCAGTTTTCCCTTCCTGTGGATTCTATATATTTCCATAATAAACTAAGCACAGAAAAATGGAATTAGATATGACATCTCCTTTAAAATGAACCCACCTGAGTTTCTAGGGGATCTAATTCTTAAGTCTTTGACCAACGGATCCAGTAATACTGTATGATGTCCAGATACGTGAGGGGAAGAAAGTCAAGCTCGTTGCTGTCTAGGACAGTGCCCAGCAACGTGGTAGCTATTCAACAACTACTATTTGGATAAAGATCAAGCCTAGGACCTTTAGAAGCAATCTGTAAATGGAACAATGTCATCACTGAGTGTCTGAGCAGAGCCACACACTTGAAACTGCAGCAGGAGGAGCTGGAGCAGGAAGATCATGAATTGAAGGGCAGGACGGCCTGCTTAGCAAGCTCCTGCGGCAACAAGAACTTGTGGACATTGAGCCTGGCACATCTTTCAACTTCTGGACTACAGGACCAGAAAAGGAAGTTCTAAAAGTGTCAAACTTGTTCTGGCATAGTGGTCATCCTTTGTGCTGAACCTGAAGTAACCAGATCCATTCTCTTGTTCCTGGTCTCCTATGTGTTGAAAGGGGGCAGGGTATAGTCTGAAGGTGCTTTCGGGCAGTGAGTTAACGTATCATATGCTTGGAAGTCTGGTGCCCAGCAAAACAGTAAATAAATGTTAGTTAAGTAGGAATGAAGCATTTTTGCCACTCACACACTCACAGTCATGAAAGCTCTTGGAGTCCATTGACCCCTAAAGTAGATTTGGAGAAATTGTACTGACCAATCACACAGTAGAGAAGGACTTTCACTAAGGCAAGATGGAAGGGAGACCTCATTTTGAGAGGAGAGAGGTGGGGCATGGCCTCCTCCAGCATGGGCTGCCTACGAGGCACCTGGCATCTTGGCCATGTAGTATACTAAGAGGCCTGTACTCCTCTTGCTCAGGGGCTGTAACCATCCTATCAGCCCTGATTTCTCCATCCTGGCATGCTCCCTCTTGGATTGTGACTCACTCAATTATTCTCTAATTAGCCCTGGATTGATGCTTATATGGGAGTTTGTGTGCTCCATCAGTTCACTTTAACCTCAGCTCCTCATCGTAGAAACAGTATCTGCTTTGATCTAAACTCCTGGCATCTAGGCTCATTCTTACCCCAGTTCTGAAGTTTCTTGTCTTTTACTTTTCTCCTGGCTGTTACAAAATGCCCAATGGAAGCAAATTAAGAGAGAATGGATTCGGTTTTGGCTCGTAGTTTCAGGGGACTTCAGTCCATGATGGCAGAAAAGGAATGGAGAGTGGGGCAGTTCATTCCATGGTGGTGGGAGCTTGCAGCATGGCTTGTTCATATCTCAGCAATTCAGGCGACAGAGGGCAGGGCTGGAAGTGAAGGGGCTTACAATTCACAAAGGCTTATGCTTAGTGGCTTGCATGCACCAGCTAGACAGTGGGTCTCATAAAACAAACTGATGACCAGGTATGAGTGTGTGAGGGAGATTTTTACCTCCAAACCATAACAATCTTCAATGGCTTAAAGCATAGGAAGAGGAGATTCACAGCTCAAAACACTCATCACCCATTTCATACCTGTGTTTTGTGAACTCTGCAGCAAGCCTCAGTTTAAATTCCAGAGCTTTTGGTTTAGAGATAAAATTGAAGCACTTCCGGATGCCTCAATTTCCCCATCTGCATAAGATGGAGATAACAGTTCTCAACCTAGAATTCTCAGAATGAATATCTACACAGCACTTATTACCTGTAGTTTATAAGGCAGTTGGTTATATTTTCAGATGCATTATCTCATTTAATCTTCATAAATTGAAAGTGTTAAAGATAATTCTTATTTTATAAATCAAAACACCCAGGTCCAAAAACATTAAATAATATTCTTAAGGTCTATCCCATCTAATGGACCAATGGCCAACTGCTGAACCATTTCTCACTGTTTCTATAAATTGGAACCGGGGCTCTCACATTAAAGCCAATCTTTATACAGGCATTTAACTTACAAGCTTGGTCTTTAGACAGTTCCCTGGGTCAACTACTGTACCTTCTTTTCATCTACCTGACATGGGTTCATTCTCCAGAGATTCATGTGCCACCAAGTCTCACAAAACTAAACCCAAAGGGCAGCTGAACAGACTCCCTCAGAAGCAAAATGAAGGTATTCTTAGCCCTGACATTCAGCAGGGAGTAGCAAGAACAAAGTCTCTGCCTCTTAGTAATCAGTGTGTATCTGAAAAAACAGATAAACAGCTTAAAATGCAATATAGCAATACTGATAGACGCAATGAGGAAAGAGAAAAAGCAGGGTGAACAACAGTGTCCCTCAACATCACTTCAGCCCCTGCTCACTGACATAAAGCAGTGCTTTGTGACCTGCTATCTGACACCAGAAGTCTTTCCAAGTGGCCAAGAATTTCAGAGCAGATAGGAGAGCAACACTTAAAAAATCAACTCAGCAGAACAGATGGCTTAGTTATTTCATGCCAATTAAATCAACGGTTCAGCTGTCTTATCCATTGCTGGATGATCAAGCTGCAGAGAGCCTCTTGTGCTGGTGCAGATATCTGATTTAACGCAAAAGACGTTAATGGAGACAGCCATGAGGGTCACATGGACAGTATTGCCATAAAGAAATTACACAATGGCAACATAGCAAGGCAAAGGAGCATGTGGGAATGGTGGGATGGTGAGTGACAGGGGCAGAAAAAAAAAGCCTTGTGTAATTAGGGTGATGTTGGGGGTTACAGCGCTGAGTACTCAAACCACTTAGGCACATGTTATTATAATGATGCACTTACTTTGTGCCAGATTCTGCTAGGTACTGCATACTAGTAGGAGGAGCTCCAAAGATAGATAAGATGCTGTACCTGCCTCTATGGCTAGCAACAGACCCAAGAAACAAAGAGCTATAGTCTAAAGTATCATGACAAATGGACAACATCATGACCTAAGGTGTCATCAGACCTCTTTTTCTCTCCAATTCTTAACAAGCAATTCTGATGTAAGAAGACCTACTTCTAAGATTAGCAAGGCCCTGGCTTGCTAATATGTTATACTTTAGCACCAGAGCTTGAGCTTTATAAAATAACTGAGCTAAGACAATCATGATCATCTTAGAGGGACACAAAGAAAGGCCACAGGTGTTTGCACTCATGAGATGGAATCAGCCCTTCCTCCTACTCGGTTATGCTGAGAAGAAAGAAATCTGAGATAGGACCTGAGGGTTTCAGAGGTAGACCCAGACTGACCTGCAGAATTTTCTTTCCTCTCTGAGATTAATAATAGATAAATGTTTGTAGGACAAGCACTGAGTAATAAAATGCCCGAGGCTCTTCTGGTATTGAGCAGGAGCTTCCTGGAGCATCAATAAACAAGAGGCAGGAGCCACTCTGAAGAGACATCTAAGTGAGCCCTTTTCTTGGTTGTATGTGTGGAAATCACACTCTGCCACTTCTGAAGCTCCAGGACAGCATCATTAAAACTGACAGACTCTTAAAATGTGACCCTGGTGTGAAAATAGACAAATAGAGTAGCAGTAGGATAGAGAGCCCAGAAAAAGGCTCACTCAAATCTTGATGGTTAACATATTATAGAAGCAGGACATTAAGATGGTAGTGATGGGATTCACTAAATACAACTTAATCATGGGGTAGACACTACATTTTACCATACTCAAGCATGTATTCTAGATACACCAAAAAAACAAACACAAGTTGGGGAGATGGCCTAGTTGGTAAAGTGCTTGCTGTAAGGCATGAGGACCCAAATTAGGATTCCAGCACCGACATAAAAGCTGGATGTGGCAACACAATTTGTAACTCCAGTAGTAGGTAGGGTAGACATCAGAGGGTACTAGAGGACTTGATGACCAGCTAGTCTAGCTAGTTGGCAAAACTCCAGGTTCAGTGGCAGAGCCTGCTTCAAAATTGCTATGACAATATGCACCAAGACCAGTTCAACTTATAAAAGAAAACATTCAAATTAGGATGCACAGTTGTAGACTGTTATAAACCATGACCATCATAGGAGGGAGCAGGGAATAGGGAGTATAACAGCACACAGACAGACATGGCACTGGAGAAGTGGCTGAGAGCTTACATCCTTATTTGAAAGTAGGAGGCAGAGACAGACAGACACACACACACAGACAGACTGTGTGTGTGTGTGTGTGTGTGTGTGTGTGTGTGTGTGTGTGTGTGTGTGTACTGGAGTCATGTAGGATTCTGAAACCTCAAAGCTCACCCCCAGTGACACACCTCCTTCAACAAGGGCACACACCTAGTCCTTTCCAAACAGTTCCATTAACTAGGGACCAAACATTCAAATATAAAACCCTATAGGATCATTCTTATTCAATCTGGCCTCCACACACAAATGCCCCACATGTGTACACAAACACACACACACACACACAGAGAGAGAGAGAGAGAGAGAGAGAGAGAGAGAGAGAGAGAGAGAGAGAGAAAGACACAGAGAGAGACAGAGACAGAGACAGAGCTGAAAACTTTAAGTGTTAGAAAAATGTTTTTCAAATAATACCATATAGACTCTTCACAAATGAGATTTTAAAAAAATTCAGTCATTATTAAGAAGAATATTGGTAAGTCTGATCACAAAGCTTAATGTTTTAAAATATTCTCTAAGAGGTTCAAAGTTAAATGGGAGGATGAAAGATCATTCAACATATATGATAACCAGATGGTTAAGACTCAAATTTGTCAAGATTTCTAAAAAAAAAATGAGATTAAAAATAATTAAACTTAATAGAAAATTGGGCCAATGGGCTGTGTGTGTGTGTGTGTGTGTGTGTGTGTGTGTGTGTGTGTGTGTGTAGCATAAATCAAAAGATACTTGGTTATGTATTAATAAGGACACTGTAAACTACAACAGTTGTGTTCCTGGAGGTTTTCTCCAGCAGGATAGCAGAGTTAAGGTGAACATGAGCTCAAGATAAAAATAATAATACCTGGGTATTGGTGAGCACCAATACCCAGGTTGTTGGGGAATTCCTAGAAGGCAATCCAATAATATACTGAATTATTTTTATGGACATTTACCTAAACTTCTTTCAAGAAATCTAGTTAAGTGCCTAGAAAAACACACATGCAAAAAGTGCTCCATATACTGTGGACTAAATGTTTGTACCCTACCCCAAATTCACAAATTGAAGTTCAGCCTCAAGTGATACTGCATTTGGGGATGGAGCCTTGGGGGAAATAATTAGACCATGAGGGTAGAACCACTATGAATAGTGCTAACCACCTTACAAAATGTGAGATACCTAGCCCGTCTTTTTTTGAGTCACATGAAGATACAAGGAAAGGTAGGCTGTCTGCCACAAGAAGAGGGCTCTTTGCTAAACTCAACCATGCTGATATCCCAGCCTCACAACCTCCACAAACACTATGTGAAATGGCAGTTTATAGCTTAAACCATCACTTTCTGGTTATGCCTGTGGTGATTTGTATAGCAACCTGGATAAAGACAACATAGCTAGGAATGAGGATCCATGTGATCTCTTCCTGTAACACGTCTGCCCTTTCTCTTTTAAGTTGATTTTCCAGGGTCTTTTGTCACACCAACAGGAAAAGAAACCAAGACATATGGTATGATGCAATTTCTGTTAAAAATAAAATGCAGTCAGGCAAACACAAAGCTAAATTTTATTTTAAACAAACATACAAACACTTGCTATATGTGTAGGCATGGATGTAAGTATACCTGCCACTCTATAGCTATAGATACAGACACTTAATGTGTACAGTAAATAATTGGAAAGGCATATACCAAATTCTTAGTAAGACTACATCTGAGATAGGGATGAATATGTGAGGACACAGAAATATGATGGGAATTTCATTTTATATTCTTGTACTTTTGGGGGGGTTAAACCAAGGTTTCTCTGTGTAACAGCCATGGATAAACACACACACTTGGGGTTTTTTTAAAAAATAGTTTTTTAAAAAATAATTAATTCTTTAAGGATTTTATACAATATATTTTGATAACATTTCCCCTATCTCCCCTAACTCCTCCAAAATCAACTATCTCCACCTTTATCTTCCTACCAACTCAGTTTTGAGCTTTCTGCTACTTTATTTCATCTAGTACTGTGTGATTTGGCTTCCACACTTTTGTCTACTTTTTATGTTGCTGTTGCTGTTGCTGTTGCTGAACACACCCAGCCTCATTCCTCTGTGTCAACAGGAGTCAGGATGCTGTTTCAATTTTCCTAAATTTGTATTTTAATATTTAGTTGATTTCAGAGGGAGTTCTATGGGTTATTTAGTGTTTGAGTGGAATGTTCTGCAAATGTGTTAGATCCATTTGACTTATGATGACATTTAACTCCAGAGTTTCTCTATTTAGTTTTTGCCTAGATTCCCTGCTATTGATGAGAGTATAGTAATTGAGGTTACCCACTACCACTATGTTGGCATCAATCTTTGATTTTTAGATCTAATAGTGTTTCTTTTGTGAAATTGGGTATATTTATGTTTGGTGCATGAATGCTTAGAATTATAATATCCTCTTAGAGTACTTTGTTTTTGATGAATATGCAGTGTTCTCTATCTCTTCTGATTAGTTTTTGTTTGAATTCTATTTTGTCAGATAAAAGAATAATTACACCTGGTTTTTCTTTTCCAAATTGCTTTGGAATGTGGTCTCAGTATGTAGCCCTTACTAGCCTAGAACTCACTAATAGACCAGGCTGGTCTTGCACTAAGATAGGTGCTTCCTCTGCCTCCTGAATGCTGAGATTAAAAGCATGAGCCCCATATCCAGCTAACACTTGTACTAAGCGTACACATAAGCCTATGAGTGGTGATGATAGGAATATATCTAAGTATTCTGCAACTAGGAAAGGGAAGATGGGAAGGGATAGGAGGAAATGAAGAAAGTAAAGAAAGAGATAGAAGAGAGGGAAGAGATAGAGAGATGGAATGTAGAAACCAGATTTGAAAAGATTTAGCAAACAGTATAACTTTATTACTTTTGAGATGGAAAGGGAATGTTGGAGGCTTCTGCATAAGAGTTTCTATGAAGGCTCTATGTCAGAGATAGACGTTAACAGCTCTCGCAGTGCTGGGAGATAGAAGGCTCCATTAGAAACCTGTGGAAACCATCCTAAAATGCTCTGGCTTGGCAAGTTGAAGGGAAGCCTCAAGCAAGACTAAATCAGCTTAGAGCAAGAAAGGCTGAGAGTTGAAACAAACATTTGTGAACTTGAATACACAGTGGAGTAACTGAGGAGCTTCTACAGCTCAATAAAGCTGTGACAGAGTGCTTTCGGGTGTCAAAATAAGGCTTAAACCCCAATCAACCTCACACAAAGCTCTAAACCTTTTATTACACAATGGCCTCACAATTATTCCCTTGGTTATCTTACAAATGAAGCCCAAAGAGACTTGGTAAATTCTTCACAATCACACAGCTGATACTGAGTGGCAGATGGGGCTGGCATCAGTAGTCTCATATTTCAAATTCTTTGTGTCTTTGAATTTCACAAACTTGTCTCTCATCATAGCCCTAATTCTACTTTCATTTTCATATGAAGAAACTCAGGCTGCAGGTAAGAAAAGATAATACAGTACTAGGCCAAAGAACAAAGTTCACAACAAGCCACTCAGTGTGGAAGGCCATGTTCTTCCTTGCACCACCATGGGAGAGCCTGGTTGTTCTGTGGGGAAGCATCCTTGTGCAGGTTAGACAGTAAGAACTTGTGACAGATTCCTTCCCTGTGCCCATCCATGTGTACCTAAGAACACCAAAGAGCCTCGTCCTCTTAGTCCTGTTTCTGTCTGGTGTTGACCTATCTGACCTTGAATCGTGGTTGATTGGAAACAGTTGGGTTCTCTTCTAGGAGTTCAAAATTAGCTCTCCAAGCTGGAGGTAGCTTCATAGCTTACCATGGGTCCTCTATAAGATGGTGAAGTGACCTCAGGGCTGGGGTTGCCATGCTGGTACAGCCTTTAGTGATTGTGTATGAGAAATAGTAATGAGGGTAAATTAGGATTACCAAAAAAAAGTAGAAAGGCAAAGATGAGACACCACAATGTCTCTAACTACAGATTGACAGAGTGGCTACCTTCATGTTCTCTCTCTCTCTCTCTTTCTCTCTCTCTCTCTTTCTCTCTCTCTCTCTCTCTCTCTCTCTCTCTCTCTCTCTCTCTCTCTCTCTCTCTGTGTGTGTGTGTGTGTGTGTGTGTGTGTGTGTGTTGTATGGGTACATGTGGAAGCCAAATGTTGACTTTGAATCCCTTCTTGTATCATTCTCTGACATAGTTTTTTGAGGCATGGTCTTTCACAGAATCAGGAGCTTGTATTTTCAGAGATAGTGGCTGGCCAGCAAGCCCTCCAGGATTCACCCATCTCAGCATCAATACCTGGTTTGCAGATGTGAACCACCACATCCAACTTTTTACACGGGTGCTGGGGATCTAAACTCAGGTCCTCAAACTCATATAAGCACTTGGCCCATTTAACAACCTCCCCAGTCCCCTTGGCTTGGTTCATTGATGTCACCCAGCCTGCCACAAGATCTGTGTGCATATCTGTGGGAATCCTTTAGGTATCTTGTTTGCTGTGTCCAGCACATCTCCAGGAATGAATCTGTCTGGGTCAGTGAGGGAATAAAGAAAAAACAAATACAAATCCTCAGAAGTTTGAGGTCAGTGAACTGGGCTGTCTGATAGAGAAACCTCAGCACCCCAGACTGGTCATGTTTATTATATACATTTGGACAGAGATGTGGGATTATTGCAAGCAGCTGAACAAGGAGATGGAGTTATTACATAAAGATAAATAATGAGGCAAGATGATTACATACAGCTGAACAAAGGGGCAGATTTAGCCACTCTCCATAGAAATAGTTTCTGTAGTCTTTAGGCTGTAACATCCTCAGGGAGAAATCTATGCTGGACATTTTCTCCCTGCTCTATCAATGTCTACACACAGATCAAAGGAAGGCTTTGCTTCCCATGTGAGGAAGGAGTTGCCACTCTCCTGCCCTATGCCTATGTCAACTGTATACATTCACAAAGGACTTCATTCTTTCAGGGCTTCCTCCACTCCCCACAGTTTCTTGTGCCTTATTTATCATTGCAGACAAGTTTTACACATATTACTCTGTATTAGCAACTTTTTCATTGATATGGCATGATGCATGAGGGAAACAACTTAAAGGAGGAATTCGTGATTTTGCTCATGGTTTCTGTGGATTCTATCTGTCATGACAGGGAGGCACGGCAGAGCAGGCCAGCTCACACTATGGAAGACAGAAATCAAGAGAGGGGATTATCAGTGCTCTGCCGACCTTTGACTTTTTCCATCCTGCATTTATTTAGTCTTTCCCCTGGCCCATGAGATGAAGCTCTACACATTCAGGACAGGTTTTACTTCCTTGGTTAATCCTCTCTGGAAACACACTCCCTCACAGAGGCATAGGTCATCCAAATCCAGTCGTTTTGGAAACAAAGTTTACTACATTCTATTTCTCTTCCTTTTGTTCATAGAAGTTGGTCCTCAGTGAAAGAAACACCTGAAGGAAACGTCAGCTCCAGTCAAGTATTTCTTGGCCTGATTTTTCATTTCAAAAAGCAATATCCATAGTATCTTTAGGTACTCCCTCATAAAACAGAAGATGTTGAGTTCAAAGTATTTCCCTTGTCTTGAGAGAGGGAATAAGAATGTATGTGTGTGTACTGTGTGACTCCTAAAGAGAGTATCTGTCCCATCTGCTTCCAACCACACCAACAAGAGAAAAGACTCAAGGGGGAAATGGCTCGATGGTGTTAAAAGGCGTGTGGAGCCAGTGGTACCATCACTCCATGAAGAGAATGCAGAACAGACTACAGAATCTGTAGGGCCATGTGGGCAGTTTTGATGAACATCCCAGAAGCAATCTCTGAAAACCAGAATGGGAAGGTGGAAGTCCCTCCCAGAGATGCCTTCAAGCAGTGCAGCATAGAAGCTGTACCCCAGTGAGGGAAGAACTGGAATTAGTTTCTTGGAGACTGAGGGACAGAGATCATTTGCTTAGAAAGTCCAGACAGATGTGTCTTGCCCTTTCAAGACTGAGATTTGTACCCACTGCACTTCATAGCAAGTCCCGCTCCTTAAGGTGGCTCAAGTGGTCTTCTGTTTCTGACAAACTTTCCTTGACTAAGATAGCCCATGTAGAAAGTAAATTAGCCACAGACCAACATACTTTTATCAATATTCTTTTATTGCCTCTGTGTCTGGTTCATTTGGTGTTTATAGCAAAGGTCTAAAATTGCAGTTTCCTTGCCAGTGTGGGTTAGTTAACTTCAGTGTGTTTTATGTTCCCAAAGCCAAGACTAAACCTGATCAATTTTCTCCCAAGGAAACATCTTGCATTCCATCTAGGCCGTGCAGTGGATACCCTTAAATCCCCCTCATCAGCTCTGTTAATTCTCCTTGCTGCCCTGATTGTTCAAGGCCACAGCTAAGCCATAGTGAACCCATATATCAAGTGAAATGAGTTCTCATCCTCATTGTATCTTCATTCTACCTTGTCCTTTTTAAGTGTTTTATATTTTTATTAAATGATCATGTATTAACTGTTAGAAATACTGTTTCATTGTGATTTTTCACAGATGTGTACAATGTACCTTATATTCAACTCCTTTACTCTCTCTTTCCCTTGCTGCTCCTTGGTGGCCTTCTTCTTTTCACAGATAGTCCCTTCTATGTTCATGACTTAACAGACATTCTAGACTTTGCATGCGAGAGTAAGCAAGTAGTATTTTTCTTTCTGAGTGTGCCTTATTTACTTAACAGGATAACCCTGGCTCCATGTGTGGTCACATTCTTCTCCCTGACTGACTCTGAACTTGAACCTTCACATTTTGGTCCTTTTGTCTTCTCAGGTGTAAACAATCTTTCAACAATATCTCATGTACCATAGATATTTTGTTGTTAGCATAAGAAAGCTGTTCACAGCATTGCATAGTTCTTAAGTCACAGCCCTCATGACTGAAGTCTCCAGTCATCTTGCCCCATGCCTGACCCCCCCACCCCATTTTTAAAGATTCCACTGCCTTAAAAATTGGTTTCAGCCATAGATTCAGTACCAAGGGCTACTGTTTATGATTATTCTTTGAACTCCTTTTCTCTCCTCTTGCTTTTTTTTATAGTGTTTTTATTCTTTTAAATTTCATTTTACATTCCAACCACAGTTCTCCCTTCTTCCCCTCCTCTCGCACCCTGTCTCCTCCCCCAGCCCACTCCCAGTCCACTCCTCCTCACAGATAAGGGCTCCCATGAGTAGTCGACAAAGTCTGGCACAATAGGTTGGGGCAGGACCAAGCCCCTCTCCCATGTATTAAGGCTGAACATGGCATCCCACCATCGAGAATGGGTCC
Organism: Cricetiscus sungorus; assembly: GCA_030556225.1. Taxonomy (NCBI): domain Eukaryota; kingdom Metazoa; phylum Chordata; class Mammalia; order Rodentia; family Cricetidae; genus Cricetiscus; species Cricetiscus sungorus. The sequence continues at coordinate 83,880,320 of JANBXA010000007.1, read as the reverse complement.
CAACAAGCTAGCTCATGTACCATGATTATATTATTCTCCTCTTGATTTTCATATAGATTTTGTTTGTTTGCTGAAAGACAGGCTAGCCTTGAACCTGATATATAACCAAGGATAATCTTGAACCCATGATTCTCCTTCTTTCTGCTACCTCTCAAGAGCTGGGATTACAGCTATCTACATGTCCCTAACTGAAAAAGAAAGTAAAAACTCTAACCTGGGTTCAGTTTGATACTTCTCAGGCCATAGTGGTAGCACCAGACAGTGAGGTTCTCTGGTAGCTCCTGGGATTTTCCTGTGGGCTAAGTACTCCAGCATCTGACCTACTCGGTCTTAGGTCTCTGCCTAGAAACTCTCAGGTCTGTGCAGTAATGGACTTCAGAGGACTCCCTCCAAGCACCAGTCTCCCTCTACAACTACCAAACGTATTCAGGAGCATACTTGTCAGAATAGACTGGCCTGAATTGCTGTGAACGAATTACCTGAGGCTGTCGTGTGCTCTATCATCTGTCCACACCATCCTCAGGAACTCGATTTTGTGTTTGGGAGAGGGTGAGGGCATGACTTGGCATAACAAAGGCAGAGCAGGGTGCAGGGTGTTGCATCTCAGCAGCTAACTTCAGTGAATCATTCATTAGCAGAGTTGGTGCTTCTGAGAATGAGAAACACGGAAACTGATAAAAAGGAGAATTTATCACTCTGCCTGGAAGAGTAAACAAAGCAGAGGAGCTGTCCATCACAGTGGGCTCTGGCACCATCAACAGCCAACATCTGCCGAGCTGGCTGAGCGATCATCTAAGAAAGAGAGGAGTGAACAAACTGTGCAGGAAATTCTCTGTGTCCTGCTGAATCTACAGCTCTGGGGCAATTTTCCAAATGAACCGAAAGTGTTCAGGGCACTGGAGCTTCCAAAAAAACCAAACCAAAACAAAACAAAAACAAACAAACAAAACAAGGCAGTCCTTGGGAAAGGAGGTGCATTAGAGTGTTATTACTGATCTATTCAATGTTCTTATCTATCCTACCAACCTCAAGCCATTGGGAGAATAAGAGATGTTCTTAAGTGACTTACTTTGAGCTGCAACAGAGAAACAGAAAATGTGACTTCCAGGTGGACGTGTTAAGTAGTGTGTCTTCTATGTTTTTTTTTCCTTGCCCACAAGGGCTGTGGTGAGACCAAGAACTGAGACTATTTACCCAACTGTAGAACACATGGTATACTGAACTGAAGCCAAATAATGATGTACAAATGAGTGAGAAGTAGACATCCATGGCTACACTTACTGATCTGTTGTTTCCTTATAAGTATTGCTGCTTCCTCTGGACTGTCCCAGTTCAGCTCTCACCCAGCCATCTCTCCTCACACATCCCCTTGTGTTACCTGCAATGAAATGTGAATGGTACCAGCAGGGTTGTGGGAGACACCCGATTTTCTTAAGTTTTGATCATAAGCCTCTTGTAGTTCTTGCAAGCAGCTTTCTACCCCTGTGACTAGTTAACAGAGCTAAACAGGGACAAATGCTTGTGATAGCACCATGCTGATCTACATACACCCCTTAGCTACAAATACTGTGTTAAATACTGCATCAAATTTATCATTGCTGATTTATTTGTTCAAGGATAGACTTTCTTGGAAAACTCCCCATCTCTCTTAAGTAAATTTCCAGGACTTACTTCAAACTAGGTCTTGGCGCTGATGGAAATATTTAAAACAGTTAATGCCTGCCATGGAGATGCAGTGCACTGGTTTAGTGCTACCCTCACAAAAGACACACTGTACTGAACTACACATGAGGAGTTGCGGCCACTGCTTCACATAGCTTGCTATGGTTTGCATCTGATTTATTTATGCCTCTCCCCAAGGTTCAGGTATTACCAGCCTGAACCTCGGGGCAGTGGTATTGGGAACTGGCAGAGCCTTCATAGAGAAAAACTTATTGGGAAGTTCCTAGGTCATTGACAGCTCGCTCTAAAAATGAATGAAAGCTATCATCATTAGAGCAGGAGTTGGTACAGAAACACATGCCTGACTGTTGAGTTTCCCTGTGCTTCCCACCCTGCTGTGCGACTCCAACCTTCTTCACAGTTCACCATGAGGACTCCATCAATGTGAAGCCCTCACAAACTCCAAGCCATTTCTAGATTCTTAACCTTAGATATCTACAACTGTGAACTTTATAACCTTATCCTCCTTATAGAGTAAACTGCCTTTGCCATTTCATGACAATAATGTTATATATTCCTATACATATTGTGTGTATGTATTCACAATACATAGTTTTGCTTTAACTTTTTCCAGTCAGCATTTTAATTGAGTTGTATATAGTTTGTCTTAGTGGTATAATATGAAATAGGTATTTGGATTTCCCCAAAAAAGTTAACTCAACGTTCTTTGTTGAATAATCATATTTTTGTTTATTCAAAAATGCTAACATTCTTGATAACAAATATCTATTTGTACTTAATTCTATTTCTATGCCTCTATTCTGTTCCAAAGATCCACTGGTTTCTTTATATACCGGAGTTTCAACAATGCATGTCCTTATAATATATTTAAATACCTGGAGTGGAATATGTTCTTCAGTATGTGGTGGGATTTGCCTCCAATTTACAGGTTAATTTGGGGGGAAATTAGAAATTGTGAAATGTCATTATTCTGAGGTCTTGATATGTCTTTTCACTAAAGTCTTTTTAAGTCTGTTTTCCAGTGTTTTGTTTACTTTTCTTTTATAAAACTTTACTTTCACTTGTTAAGCTCGTTCATAGACATTTTGATTTTTGATCTGTTTGTTTTCTATTACTATGGTAAATACCTGAATACCCAAAAGCAATTTGGGAAGGAACAGGTTTATTTGGCTTACATTTCCTGGTCACAGTCCATCACTGAGGGAAGTTAGGGCAGTGTCCTGGAAGCAGGAACTGAAGCAGAGACCATGAATGAGTGTTCTTAATGGGTTGCTCCCCATAGCTTGTTTGGCATCCTTTCTTACAGCACCAAGGACCACCTTTCCAGCAGTGGCACTGCCCACAGTAAGCTGGGCCCTCCCACATTCATCTTTAAGCAATAAAATGCCCCACAGACATTTCTTGAATTGTCATTTTCTCCTCCAAGATATGTCTAGGTTTGTGCCAAGTTGACAATAAGTAAATAAATAAATAAATAAATAAATAAATCACAAGGTCATTCTGTAAATAGTGTCTCTAAAATGTATTCAAGTTTCTCACCTTTCCAGCATGCCTAAAAGTTTATTTATTGTATCTTCCTCCTGTGTGGAATTTCTCATTAACACTATTAGTTTTCATATGGCTTTCATTGTGGACTTTCTTACCACTTAAAAACAATAACATTGTCTCTGCCTGCTTTTCTAACAGATGTTCCAATGTGTACCCTTTTTAATTATGTGAACAAGAAGTTCTAGAGTGTGGGGGATGCTTTGCTATATGGAATTTTATTGTGTTTTAAACATTTCATCAATTCAAACAGTGACTGGTAAAAGTACATTCCACTGGAAAGGGGGGCACCAGAGAGTTTTAGAACTTTTTTCAAGTTCTGTACAATTTTAAAGAATAATACTTTAACTATATTTCTCTTTTCATAAGCTAAAATTGACAAATATGTCAAGTCAAGATTGACAAAGACAGAATTAAACACTTCCTTGTTTTCACAGTCTCCAAATTTATCTACATTGTGGGCTCTTTCATCATCCACAACCTTGAATTTGAAGTCTTGACTGATAGAGAGCAACCAAAGATAAACAAGATAATGCAGCGTATAAAGTAGAACCAATCTCTAAAGCAAAGTGCTGTTGGGTAGTAGTTCCCTGGTTCATAAAACACTGGAAAAGTCATGAAATTCTAGTGGATGTGGTACAGAATTTGCCTGTATATCTAACTCTTGCTTTGAGAATGCATTCAGCTGTGTAGATGCCTGTGATAATAATGATTTTTACCATCCTTATCCTGCCTCTGCCAAGATAGCCTTTACTCTTTCACTCTGTATAGTTAAGGGCAGTGTGGCAATAATCTGCTTTTATTAATAATGAGAGGCTCACAGCTTCAGGTTAGCCTCTCTAATCTTCTCTTTAAAAACTACAAAGACACAGAGATGAAGACAGTAAAAGATAAAATTGATAAAATTCATGATGCCTGAAACTGGGCAGAATTGAGTTCAATTATAAGACTAAAGGATTATAGGGTGAATGGTCCTGTATTAACAAATAAAATAAGATTGTCTTAGATTTCCTTTATGTTGGTGCATGAAAGCAAGAAGCCTGAAATGGATGAAACAGCTCTTTGTAAAAGTCCACTAACTCCCATTACTCAGAAACATGGGGCCTGCAGCAGTGAAACAACTGGCCAATCATCCCTGAAGACCTGACCAATGCAGTTCCACATTCAGAAAGCAGGTCTGGGGCACAAATGCCATGAATTGAATTCAAGAAGGTGCTGTCCCTGTGCATACCAGTGGTGCACAGATAGCCATAGCCTGGTAACACTTCACAGAAATTTCTGTTTTCTTGTAGAATTCTTCCTTGTGGGTATATGGGACATGGCAATGGGGATTGGAAGATGAAGGCTTCAGAGGATAGGGCTTCTTGGGTAATAAACTTACTAGAATCACAAGTTGGCAAGAACTCTGATGCCAGTGTATGTAACCTTCCTGTTGACTACAACCTATATATATGATGGAGTGCCCATACATTATGAAGAGGATGAGAAGTTTCTATTGGATGGCTACATCATAACCATTGTAATGTTGGAGAAGAACACAGTACTCATGGTGGTGCTGTTTGTGGAAGCAAAGCCTCTCACAGTCAGTTGTATAAAGTGCAATACACACATATGTCCACTCAATATTATCAGTAATAGTAATAATTAGCCATGCTCCTGGCTTATGTATTTGCTATGCTGTGCTGTGAGTGACCATTGGGAGCATCAGGCATCTCTATTTAATCTTGTGGTGTGTTACAAGTAGGTTTTTCCCCATGGCTGGTCTAGTCCCACCTCCGCGCCAGCCCCAAATAACATTCAGAGACTCTGTATTTGATATAAGGCTGTTGGCCAGGTACCAGTTTGTTACTGGCTAGCTCTGTCTTAATGATTAACCCATTTCTACTATTCTAAGTATTTCCACGTGGCTCATCTTAACGGCCAGAGCAGCTGGCCGGCGTTCTACCTCTCCGGGCTCTCCATGTTGACTCCTCCTTTTTACTTCCTCTTTCCTCCTTGTCTCTTAGCCCCGCCTATCTTGCTTTTCCATTGGCCAACAGTGCTTTATTCATTAACCAGTATGAGAAACATATTTACAGAATAACATCTCCCATTAGTGGTGGATTTAATCTCATGTACTTTCATAGTAGCCTTAGGTTCAAACTCATACACACACACACACACACACAAACACATATGTCACACAGCCTAGATATGAAGTAGTCCACAGCATCTTAGTTGGTATAAGTACATGTTGTGATATACACATATAATGAAATCAACCAACAATTCATATCAACATAATTATGCAATGCATGATCATGGATTGAAAAGACCTATCGCCTTCAACTGGTATCTCTCTCTCTCTCTCTCTCTCTCTCTCTCTCTCTCTCTCTCTGTGTGTGTGTGTGTGTGTGTGTGTGTGTGTGTGTGTGTGTGTGTGTGTGACCTTTATAATCATCACAGTGACTATTTTATTGTCTCCCTTTGCCTGCATCTCATAGCCAGTCTTTAATGGTCTTGGAAAGTACTTTTAAATGCAGGTCATATCAGCCAGCTCTCATGGTGCATACCTGTAAAACCAGTCCTCAGGAGGCTGAGGCAGGAGGATCCCAAGTTCTAGTAGCCTAGTTTTCATAATGAGTTCCAGGCTAGCCTGGGATATATAGTGAGCACCTACCTTTCCTGCTGCCACATCTTAAATTGTAGCTCAGTGCCCAATCAGATACAAAATGCAAGTTCCCAATCATTGTTCTCAGTGGTCTGATCCCTACTGTTGAGTATGCTGAGATAGCTCCTATTCCAACCTACTCTTTGCTTATACCTTCTCCTTGTACAAGTCAGTCCCTTTTACTCTTCCTCAAACACATTTCTAGTTCTAGCCATTTGTAGAAACAGTTCTGTGTGGTTTGAATATAAGCTGCCCTCTATGTGTTTGAACACAAGCTCTCCAGATGGGGGCAGTGTTTTTGGAAGGTTACCAGGTTTCCTAGCTGATAGCAGGTCATTAAAAGTGGTCTTTGTACAAGGATGAACCCAACTAACAATCTAAGCAATAGTGGAAAGGCTACCTTTAATGCCCTTCCATGGTAATGAATTTACAACTACCTTATATGCCATCCTAGAACCTTCATCTGGTAGCTGCTGGAAGCAGAAGCAGACACCCAAAGCTAAGCACTGTGCCAAACTCCTGGAATCTAATTGTAGAGAGGGAGAAATGATGAGCAAAGGGGTCAAGACCAGGATAGAGAAACCCACAGAATCAGCTGACCTAAACAAGGGGGAGCCCTGCACCCCAGTCTGATAGCTGGGAAACCAGCATAGGACCGACCCAGAACCTCTGAATGTGATGTTAGTTAGGAGGACTGGGCAGTCTATGGGGCCTCTAGTAATGGATCAGTATTTATCCCTAGTATATGAATGGACTTTGGGAGCCCACCCCACATAGAGGGATACTCTCTCAGCCTAGATACATGGGGGAGGGTCTAGGCCCAACTCCAAATGATATGACAGACTTTGAAGACTTCCTATGGAAGGCCTAACCTCCATGGGGAGCAGAAAGGGGATGGGCTGGGGTTTTCGTGGGAATGATAGAGGAGGATGGGAGGGTGAGGAAACTGGGATTGACATGTAAAACAAACGTTTCAATTTAAATTTTAAAAAAAAAAAAAAAAGGAAGAAAAGAAAAAAGAAAGATACCCATTTCTGGCTATGTCTTGCACTCTCTGCCTCCTGGCTCCCATGTGAAGCAGGTGCTACTTCAACTGCCATGCTTTCCCTAAAAGCCAAAACAAGTCCTCTTCCCATAGCTGTTTTCGGTCAAATCTGGTCACACAATGAGAAAATCCCTGCTACAAATTCCTTCTATCCTGAGATACTGATCTGGTCACCCTCAGATTATCTTAGTTTCTATGCAGAAACCAAGGGCTCACACCACCTTTCCTTTGCTCTGTCCCTTAGTCCTCTCTGCTTCTCTCCTGGGTCATTCATCACATAACATATTATGGTTTTATATGTTTGTGTATTTGTTATTTTTTAATAATGTATATTTATCTGTGGACTCTCATAAGAAAAGTTTCTAAAAAGGTAAGTTCCTAGAAGTAAGAATTTGGTTTCGTATGTCTATTGGTGTATTTATGATGCAGAAAGCAGATTCAGCATGGAGCAGGTGCTCAATAAATATTTATAGGAATGAAGGAAAGAAGGGAGGGAGGAAGAGGGGAGAAGGAAGGATTGGGAGGGAAGAAGAGAGGGAATAACTAAAATGTCAAAGATGAGTGAAGCAGAGAGCCTCTGCGTGGCACACTGTGAATACTGGATTCCTAAAGCTGCTGTGTGAGTGAGTATGGGAAGAAGGCAAGGGGGGCAGAAAGAGTGAGGGAGCAAAGACTCATGGGAGAGGCATATCCAGCTGGACCCTGGGGAGATTTCTTCTTCTCAAAGAGGAAAAGGAAAAAGAGGATTGCAGCTTTAAACATTGCTGGCTAGTGCATCATGCTCAAAAAATTCTTCCTTTGCCCTTAAGTTGGAAAAAAGTACATAGGAAGACAGTGCAGAGCTGGTTCCTTGCTGCTTGCTCTGCCAGCCACTGAGGCCTGTTCATTCAGGTTTAATGCCAGAGTTAGCTGTAACATTTACTTGTCAACTCGTGTCGTCACCTCCCTCTTCTGTCTCCAGGACAGAAGCAGCAACACACTTCTATTCTTCTCACCTGTTTTCTTCCACTCTGCCTTCTTCCCAAGTTTATGCTCCATAACCCTGCTCAGATTTACTAAGTGAATTATTAAGGCTCTGCCACTATTTTGTTCCCCGCTGCTTCTCCTCTTAGATTGCTTCGGTAGACCTGCTTTGGATTTTCACTTCTATCTTTTTCTACAGTACACTGAGTCTTCTACTTTCTTACCCATTTGTGTGGTGTGTGTATAGTCTATGTGTATTGTGTGAATGTGCAGTGTGTGTGTTTGTGTGTGATATGTATGTGTATGTGTATAGTGTGAGGGGAATGTGACTATATATGTATGTATGTAGTATGTGTATGTCTGGTGTAATTTGTGGGTGTGTTATGTATGTGTTGTTTATGTGTCTGAATGATGTGTATGCATAGTGTGTTGTATGTGTTATGTAAGAGGAGTGTGTAGTATATATGTATGTGTATACATGTGGTATATTGTGTGGGTGTATACCTTTGGTTATATTCTGTGTAAGTGGTACATGTGTGATATTTGTAGTGTGTGTTTGTACACTGTGTGGCATGTATGGTTTGTGTTTATATGCTATATGGTATGTGGAATACATGTGTTTATATACTATGTGATATGCAGCATGTAGTATATGTGTGGCATGTTATATGGTGTATGTGGTGTGTGTGTGCATAGTATATAGCATATATGTGCGGTGTATGTGCCTGTGGAGTGTGTATGTGGTATATAGTGTATATGTATATGTATATGCTTTATGTTATGTTTTATGTAGTGTTTATTGTGATGTGTGTGGTGTGTAGTGTGTATATGTTTCTTACATTTTTGAGGTTGTGAGCCTAGCCTTTAATGGTTGAGTCATCTCTTCAGCCTGTGTTCATATGCTTCTATGCTGTGTTGTGTATAGTTTGTACATGTAATGTGTTTATAGTGTGGTATGCATGTGTATTGTAAAATATGGGATGTGCATGTAATGTGTGTATTATCATATGTGGTGTCTGTGTGGTATATGTATGTGTGTGTATGTGTTGATGGAAGTGTGGTGAGTGTATATATATATATACATATATACGTATATGTGTGGTGTTTATGTGTGCATTTGCTCAGGGTGTATGTGCAGGTGTGTGTGTGTGTGTGTGTGTGTGTGTGTGTGTGTGTTTTGCATGCATATGAGGGTACAGGTGCACATGGTCATACCCACACATCCAGAGTCCATAGGAGGACAATAGATTCCATTCTTACTAACTTTCCATCTTGTTGCCTGATGATATTGTCTGTCAGTAATGGAAGCTTGCTATTTAGCTATGCTAGATGGCCAGTGAGCTCTCAGAAAGCACCTGTCTTTAGTTCTCAGGAACTCTTTGCCCCTCAAGAGGCACAGGCTTTTATATGTTCACCATTTGGCATGAGTGCTGGGATTCAAACTCCAGTCCTCATGTTTGTAGAATAGCACTCTCACCCACTAAGCAAGCTTCTCAACCCCTATTTCTTACTTTTTTATAATAGTTTATAATATTTGCAATATTTTCCTTGCGAAACTCAAGTTATTTTTCAGCTTTGCTGAAGGCATTTTTATTCTTGCCTAATACTTGTGAATAATGGATCGTCTTAATGTCACTATTGTCTATGCGTCAGAAGCAAAAGTGTTTTATTTTCACTATAAATGAAGGGACCTAACTGTGTGAATCAGTTAGAAAGGAAGTCAGGTGCTTTTGAGGTTTTGTACATGATTTGAATTTATTTTTAGTAGTGAGTAAAGTATTGAGCTTGCCCCTAGTTATCTTTATTTTATAGTCTATGGAAACTGACTTGTTCTCTGTTTTAAGTAGGCACTGTAACTGATGATTTTCTAGTTCCACTGTCCATACACCCAGGAAAAAGTACTCTTGTCTGTAATGAGTAGGTTTTTCCCTATAGGTCTTGTCACACCGCTGTGCCAACCAGCACCAAAAAACATGCAGAGACTCTGTATTTGAGATAATGCTGTTGGCCAGTTACTAGTTTCTTATCAGCTAGCTCTGTCTTAGTTATTAACCCATTTTTACTAATCTAAGTACTTCCACGTGGTTCATCTTACTGGAGAAATGCTCGGACCTCTGTTCTCTCTGGTCTCTCCATGCTGACTCCTCCCAACTACTTCCTCTTTCCTCCTAGTCTCCTAGTCCCTCCTATCTTGCTTTCCTATTGGCCAATAGTGCTTTATTCATTAAGAAGTATGAGAAACATATGTACAGAATGAGAAGATGTTTGCATGGCTTTCTGTTGGACATGGAAGAAACTGCTTCTTGGCTGAATGGAATTCTGATGTATCATTTCCTATGTATACCATGACTTTTTCTTCTTTCTAGATATCACCTTCCCAAGCATGAGAAGCAGTGGAATTCTACTGCTCTCACTTTCTGTGCCTCCTGATGTGATTCTGGGTGACTCTGTTGATCTAGTCCCATCTTCTCTAACTCTGGAAGTCCCTTAAAGTGAGTAGCATATGCAAACCGTCTCCTCTATTTCTCCTTGCAGATCTCTTTGACTATGTCTTGGATCATTTTAGAAAATACCTTAGAGAAGAGGGTGAGAAGAGTTGGACCACTTTCATTGGACCTCAATATGGTGATTTCTATGACTGCATGGATAGCTGAGAGGGAGAATCTGTTTTCCAGGCATGTATCCAGTAATTGATTATCCAATTCCAAATGGTCAGCCCTGAAAGTTACACATATAATCAACACTAAACAGATTCAGTATGTTGTGTTTGTATATTCATGCATATACATGTAACAATAATAAGGAAAAGGAGGCCATAAATTTGAGAAGGAGTAAGAGGGGGAAAGAGGGGTTGGAAGGAGGCAAAGGGAAATGAAGTCATATTTTAATTAAATTTAAAAGTTACTTCCCCTTTAGATGGAGTACATCTAACACCCTTTAGCATCTTTATAGGACTTAATATTGACAAGGCAGAGGCACATTTGAATTGTCAGCCTATGGTGTTCACTTCCACCATCCCTAAGCATGTTCTGGAAACCTCAGCCATCCCACAAGCCAACAGACATGCCTGGTCTCCTGGCCTTTTGAATAGAGGGTTGGCAGGCAAGTCTATAAAGACCCAGAGAGCAAATACTTTGGGCTTTTCAGGGAGTGGAGTGCCGCAATATGAACTCTGTTTTTGAAGCATGAAAGTAGTCATGGGCAATATGTAAATGTATGAATAAAAATCTATGTGCCTGCATTTCAATAAAACTTTATTTAAAGTGTGGAGGGTGGCTAAGAAGGCTATATGTTGCCAACCCTGGCAAACAGTGGGATTCTCCACCAGGGTAATGGGAAGGGGCAGAATTTCCTGTTTCACTGTTAAGTGTAAGGCCAGCTGACCACTGTAGCAAAAACAAACAGTCTCTCCCATAAGCAGTCACACCACAGGTAGACTCGTGCAGCCAAGAGCAGAGCTGGCTTAATTGAAAACCTAGTGATAACATGAAGAAAACAGTTTACATATCCAATCAGGTGTCATTACACTTTGTGGAAGGATGACCTATTTCTCAATAAATCAATATGGAAACATCTCATAAAACAATCTTTTAAAAATTCAATACCAGGTACCACTCTGTAGAATATTTTAAAGAGATCCCATCTGTGATTTTTCCCCTAGCAAACACAGGTTCCTGCAAAGACAGCTGTTTGCAGACTCTTATGGCAGCTCCCTCTGTAAACTGACCCACTTCTTCAAGCTTGGCTCTGCAAACTGCGTGGCTTGAACAAGCCCTGTGTGAGGCAGGTTTCTTTTTCAGGTACTGCAGCCTGGCAGCTATTTCATTACTGCCAACTCTAAAATTCTCTTTTTTTGGTTTTCAGGCCTTTATAGGAACTCGTAAGGGATAAATAGGCAGCTGATGAGAACAGCCATGTGCAGAACTCCAGTGAAGTTCCTCTGGGTTCCCGTCCACTCCTCTTGGGCTGTGTTATCCTTGGGACCAGATTCACATTCATCTTGGTGCCACTCACAAGTCCTCTTGCTTTTCATATAGCCTCAATAAATATCAGTACAGCAAATGCAGTGAAAAGAAACATGTGCAGTGAAAAGAAACAAGAAAGAGGAGAAGTAAGAGATGCAGAGGCAGGGGTAGGGGCAGTTTCTCAGATTGATCAACTCCATTTTTATCCAGTCACTCTTCATTCATTCATAAATATTTGTCCAGAGTCTCCCTTATGCCACATACTCACAGAGACACCCTGCCCCACCATTTCTAAATACATGAGTCTATATGCTGAGCACTGGAAAGGGCTTTGTGGAAGTTATGTAATTCTCTTTCCAGACTTTCTACCATCTTCCCTCATCTCTTCCCTCTCCCCCACTCTACTCCTCTTGCTAGTGTCCCTCCTGTCCCCAGTAGTGCCCACTGTCTGCTTCCATTGCCCAATTACCCCATGAGGCTGAATTCTTAAGCTAAAAGATAAGTCTGAACTCTGAAAAATCACTCTTACTTCTAACCATGATGTTATCCCTAACAAAAATCACCAATACCTTCATTCTGTCTTACTATTGATTCAGAGGGACACATGGACTTTGTTCATACCCCTCCGTACTTTAAAATTACAGTAGCTGTGAAACTCACTGATAGGTTTTAACACTTAGTGTTAATTAAAAGCACATATATTACCACATTGTAGACGTATGTTTTGATAGCTTTACTTGACACAGTTTCCCTTCTACATCTTATTCTGTATGTCTAAGAAAGTTGTTTTGAGGCAGAGCTTGCCAGTTTTGTCAAACCCCATGGAGCCTGCACCAGAAGTGTTGTTGGCAAGCTCCTCAGCACAGCCCACAGAAACACCATCCATCTCCATTAGATCTGCAAGGAATAGAGGATGGCTAATTTTATTGTTCTTATTAGTTTTTAATGGTTTGGTGGGGGTGTTTTGCTTTTTAGTTCTTTAACATCTCTAGTGAGAACCACTAGGCATCAGACTAGATTCCTTGCCCATCACATATACTTTAAGCCTAGTGTCCCCCCCCCACCCCGGGTTTTCCCCAGTGATGAATCAAACTTAACTAGATCTCACAGTATTTAGTAATAGTAATTGTCTTGCATATTTAATTCATTTGATCATAGTAGCAGAATTTTAAAGAAGATGCTGTCAGAATCCTCATCTTAAAGATGGGAAAATTAAGGTACATGGAAGTTAGTTAATGTGCCCATGATCACTTCCTTAGAAGCACCAGAATGTCTGCCCACAAAGTCCATTGTGTTGATATTGTCTTTACCTGGGCCAATGGTCATCAGTTTTGCCCCTGGCTTCATGATCCCGACTTTACATCATGTGGCCCAACAATCAGTCTTAGTTCCCTACAGAAAGTTGTGTTCCTCAATCTTCCTAGGTTGGTGAAACCAACCCTCTTCTTTACCTGGTAGGCTCCCCTGCACTTTGCTTCCTATCCCAGAGGGAGTTGGGAAGAGTTGTGTATTTTTTCTTCCTTACATCTCTTGGAGAGTTGAGATCTTTGCATAAATCCACTCCACCTCCTCAACAAGAAGCCTTCAATCCGTGCTATCCCAGTGACATTCTGAATAGATTTCTCATATTCTCAATTCCTGCAGGAGGCAGCACAGGTTCTTTGGTGTAGTAAACAACTTGACTATTCAGCCTCCCCAGTCGGATGATCCACCTTTCCCTCTACTCACTTCATTTCAATCACACAAGATATTTGCCTTTTTCTGATAATGTTTGATGATTTAATACCATGAATGCATATCAAACCCAAGTTCAAAAGTCATTTGCTCTCTAGCTTTCCTTGAGATAGATTAACGCCCCTCATCTATACTTTCAAACCCTTGAAGCAGTGATCCATCATAGCATTAATTACATCAAATCATTGATATACATTGTTCTTCTCTGCCTCATTCTAGGTCTTTCTAAAGGATGGTGATGTGTTCTGTATCTTTGCATCAACTAGTATACATATCTAGATCTAGGCGATATGTAAGGTTAGAACTAACCTCAACCTTTTACTCTCTAAAAGCATTCAGCTAGACTATGTTACACACCACCATAGCAGTTGATCAAAGTCTACAGAACAGCAGAAGGTAGAATTTTGATTTAACTTAGGTTTAGCTCATAGACCCAAATATTCTCAGGTTAAGAGATGCTGAAAACTACATACAGCAGTCACTAACTGATCTTCAAAATTTCCAACCTATCAATCAGATAGTACTTGACCTCTGTTGCTTGACCAGTCTTCATTCCATGCACATACATAGCTGATCGATTTCCCAGTGCTTTATCCACTGACCCACCAGGGTCTCCCAGCTGTGCATTGAAAAGCAACTCTGGACATGGTGTTTCTTGGATGTCTCACAGTCTCCAGTAATGCTTCCTTGAAATTGCTGGTGATGATGGGGCTGTAGCAAGGTCCTTTCTACTTATTTTCTGCTGTGATTGGCAGGAAAATGCCTGAGTGGCTTAATATCTCACTGCACTGTGTGTTCTGTTGGAGTTTATCTCTCCTATGGGCCATAACACTTTCTTCTAGTTATTCTACTAAAGTGAATTTCTTTCCTCCTTCTATATTCCTTTGATTCCCTAGATGAGGACTTGAGAGTAGCTGTTCAGGTAACAAAGCGAAAGTAAGTACCCTTTCCTAAACTTCCAAACTCCTTCCTTAGAACAGAGAAACACTAACCACATGAGGTTATCATCAAAGATGCTGACAGGTCATGTTTTGAAATAAGCAGAACCAGTGTGTAATGAAGTGCATATATGTGAGTATGGCCTTCTTGCCTTTATTTCTATCAAACTGAAGTGGCACTCTCTAGGCATCTCAGATGCACTGTAGCATACATTATTCTACACACAGGACTGTGTTTTATCACTTGCATGTATTTTGCAAGTATTGTTCAGAAAGCATATGCTTCAAAATGTGGTTTTGGGATGTTTCTGGGGGAAGATGAGAAAAGGAGGGGGGGTGAAGGGAGAGAGAGAGAGAGAGAGAGAGAGAGAGAGAGAGAGAGAGAGAGAGAGAGAGAGAGAGAGATTGGACATGTACAGTAGCCTAGCTTCTTGATTTATTCTGGGTGGGGCGCAAGCCCTCAAGATCTGTAATGAGAATGAAGTGGAATTAATTTCCATTGGCCACTGTTCTTTGTATATGCAAATGATTCCAGAGTAAGCCAACAGAAAGCTCCCTCTGCCTAGGTGAAACAAAGGCAGTAGCCAAATCTGCAACTCCAAAGAAAAGTGACAACTTTGGGCAGAGTCAGCATAAAAAACCCAAAGATATGCTTGTAATACCTAGGTGCCTAGCTCCCCTACAAATTCACAGATGAAAGGGTGAAGGAGGGGAAAAAACACTAAGTCTTTCAAATATAAAGAAGGTGGGATTTAGTGTGAGGTGGGAGCCCCTGGTGGCAGGATTTATCACACTTGCATTAATCTTGTCATTTTCTACAAAGGAAAATGCTGTTGGCCTCAAATCCATCTCTCCAATGTATCTTCTTTGGCGACCAGGAGAAGAGAAAGTGTCAGTGACCAACACAAAAACAGACATCTGCCACTAGCAGTCACACATCATCAACCTTGCCAAATAACTTCATTTTCTAAATGCATAACACCTCTTCTGTTTGGACAGCTGTCCCAAACAGTCATGGACTCAGAAACCTTTGCAGACAAATTCATTTTCTGCTGTGCAGTGTGGGGGAGAAGGTGTGTCTTGGGGAACTGGAATTTGTCAGTTAGAGAGAGGTCACAGAGTACATGTGCTTCTGTGTCTTCCCCTTTGAAATTGTCCTTGGACAAACAGGATACATGAAAAACCTGTGCTAGGAAGGAGGAAGTGGAGGTATTTCAGAAAACAGAAATGTGTGCCAGAGACAAAATGGTGAAGCTCGCTGTAGGAGCCCATTCTCGTGTAGCCCCAAGACACATATATGTGGCCCTGACCCTCTGAGCCCCCATATATTCAGCCCCAAGGCAAAATCTCTCAAACAATCCTCCTGTCTTAGCCCCTTCCAGGCTCAATATCACACTACCAAAGACTGGGTTTACAAAGAGAAGGAATTTATTTCTTACACGCATGATTTCTGGAAAGATCAGAGGTTGCATTGTGTCACCGTGTGTCATAACATGGGTGAGAGCAATCAAGATATCAGATTTATAGCCTCAAGCTCTTCTGTGGTTGACACTGATCTACTCATGATGTTGGACCCACCCCCCCATTTGTTCCCAACTCTCCACACTGTTACCTAGAGGATTGTTAGAAGGGGCAGAACACATTCAAACAATATCTATGTTCAAATATAAACCCAAAGAATTCCAATATATAGTTCTGTTTATTTAAGTCAGGGTTAGGGCTGTGTGAGGACTGGCCTCCTAGCCTGATAGATTCCTCAATCCAAACAGAAAGAGAAAGTGTGGATATCTGTTCACTGACATATGTTCCTCTGGTTCTTCCTGCATCTGGAGACCACCACTCACGCTGATTTTATAAACCCACTTCCTGCCATCTGTGAAGTATAAAGTGGGCCATGTAAAAATCAGATTGCAGGCTGGGAGTTGACCCCATGGATAAAGCACTTGCAATGTGTCAGTTTGCTTTTTGTTACTGTGATAAAACACTGACCAAAACCAGTTTCGTTGGAAACCAAGAAAAGTGGTTTTGTTTTGCGGGGTTTGTTTTTTATTTTATTTTATTTTATTTTATTTTATTTTATTTTATTTTGCTTACAGGTCAAAGCCAGTCATTGACGGAAGCCAAGTCAGAAGCCTGGAGACAGGAACTAAAGCAGAAACATTTTAGGAGTGCTGCATACTAGCTTGCTCCCCTTGGCTGGCTCAACCTGCTTTCTTATACAACTCATGACCACCTGGCCAGGGGTGGAACCACCCCCCAGTGGGCTGGGCACTTCCACATCAATCATTAATCAAGAAAATGTCCCACAGATACTCAAGTCTGATGGAGGCATTTTCTCAATCAATATTCCCACTCCCCAGGCGATACTAGTTTGTGTAGCCGACAAAAACTAACCAGTACACCGTGCAAACTTGAAGGTTGGGATTTGGATCCTCAAAACCCAAGATGTAGTGATTTGTGTTTGTAATCCCAATGCCCTCATGGAAAATCAAGGCAGAGACAGGAGAATCCCTGGAAGCCTGTGGGCAGCCAAACCTGGGATGAGTAGCCATGAACATGTAACAAGAGATGCTGCCTCAGATAAGATAGAATGTAAGAATTGATGCCCAAGGTTGTCCTTTGACTTCTTCACTCACTCACACACTAACCCACACCCATGAGCATTTACACACACACACACACACACACACACACACACACACACCTAACCCACATCCATGAACATTCAAACACATACACACACACACACTCACATCCATGAACAGTCACATAAACACACACTAACCCACACCTATGAATGTTCACACTCACACACACAAAAATGCACAAGAACATCATATACACATAAACTTAAAAAAATAAAATATACAGACTACATAGCTCTGTGGTTAAGAGTACTTAGTGATCTTACAGGTGATCAGAGATCTCAGAAATAGCAATTCATAACTGGAGTTGAAAACACTGAAATTCAAAAGAAAATTACTGATCAAACCCATAATAAGAGAAGGGTTAGTGTCTTCATTTTATCCTGACTGAGCACTTGAGTTTCCATGGATACAGTAGCATCCTTATATACATACCATCTCTACTACCAAGATGAACTTGTGTCACATCTTCTTCAGTAATTTCTTCAAGTTCCATTTCTTTTATGTAAAAGAAGCCCCAGACTTTCATAAGTTCAATCATGAGTTCCTATTTGTGGATGTAAAATAATGTGAACTGAGGTTCATTCTGCCCAGCCAGATGTGCCTACCCAGATGTGCATGTCAAATCTCAGCCCACTGGATCAAGTCACAGTTAGAGCTGTAAGGAGCTGGGCACAACAGTTAACTTCTCTCCACACCATAGTTTATCCGAATAGTGGGGTAATGTTATGTATCTCACTCAAGACAGTGATAAGGATAATCGATAATGATTGTTGTTGAAGACTAAATTGGGCTAGATACTATCTAATTGCTTTGTTTTCCATCTGTAGCTAAGTGCCAGGTTTCATTGCCAGGACAGAGGAGAAAGACTTAAATATGTTGATAACACAGATAACAGCTATAAACTTTGGATAAAATGTGCTAAAACTACCATCAGAGATCTCCAGTGTTTGAAGCAAAGCAAGACATTTGGAAGAAGAGTCAAGCCATGGAAGGAGATGCCTTCATGGGATGCTTTATATGGGGCATATCCTGACAACAAACCAGTCAAACCGTAAGAAAACTACAGAAAACCCACAGAGTTTCTGGCATATTGAACAAAGAGGTGGAATGTGGTCACAGCTATTGAAGGAGAGGGGAGATCCAAAGAAGAAAAAAATTAAAAACCTGTGTATAAATCTACCAATGTATCTAACAGGTACCGGGACTATGTGTGCATTAAAAAAAAAAAAAACCCACAGGTAGCCCATCAAAACATAGCACATCAAAAGAGAAATTTGAGCTTCCTCTGACCTATCCAAGACAATGAAGTTATATGAACATTCATCACAAATTCACAAATTAGCATTAACAAGACCCAGAATACAGCCCCACAGTATTCAACACATGCAGAATAAAGAAAAATGTGTTCATTTTGTAGAAGAGAACACAATCAGGAGAGAATAACCCTGAGACATCTTGGATGTTAAGACTGTCAGACAGACTCTACAACAGAATAACTATGTTCAATGTGGGAAAAAAAACACGTTCATAATAAATTAATGGATAGGATATCATAGTACAGTGTCATGTGGCTGCCAACACAAATCTCCATAAATGTGGTAGTCAGTTCTGGAAGCCAGGATTCTGAAACCATTGTCATGGCAGAGTCAAACTCTGACAACACTGAAGTGGCATCTTTCTTTATCTTTCCAGCTTTGGGGGGGGGCAAAAGTGTACCCTGGATGGCGCCCAACAGTTCTACTTTCATGTGACCTGCTCTTCAGTATTGGACTTTCCCTCTTCTCTCTCTAATGAAAACCCTGGGCACTGGGGCTTGATCCCATGTGGGTAAACCAGTATGAAATATCTTAAGATCTTTAATTAAAGTATGCCTATACAGGTTCCTTTTCCAAATAAAATTAAATTCACAGGGTCTCAATGTTAGGACATGGGCATCTTTAGAGACATCATTATTTAGGTGTCTGTAAGTACCAAGCAGAGTTTTGTGTGTCAGAATGATAAAATTTGAAAGTGTGTATAATAACACTTGACAAAAATACTGTTCGCAATCTAAGTGGAAGTATGACATTAACATGAAATAACCATATAAAATATTCTAAACTACATTAATACATAAGCTCTAAAACTACCAGATTTTGGAAATGAGATATATAAAACTAAAAGAAGTGATGTGCTTATCTCCTCCTGGACAATGCCTTCATCACAGCATGGTGGCTGAGGACCTTCAGTGCCAACCACTCAGGAATGGAGGTCAATTACATCTCCTCCTGAGATGTTTACAAGGATGATACACTCACACATAGGAAGCGGTGGGCAAGAAGTCTGATATATAGGAAGTTATCAGGAAGGGGAAGGAGGGGGAAAGAGTGAGAGGGAGGATGGGAAGAAAGAGAGGGGGTGGGAAAAGGGAAGAAGGAGAAAGGCCAAATAGTTGTAAGTGAAACTGCATCTTGCAAGTGACGGAGAAAATATTCTGACTCAAATATGTCTGCTTCCCACATCCCTGGTCCTCTCATCCCACATAGTGTTGAACAGAGATGCTGCCTCATCTGTTCTCTGCTTCTTCCAATCCCGATTCCTCTGTGACTGGTAGTGGTTCTTTTTCTTCTTTCTCCTCCTCATCTTATTCACACTGAACTGTAATTTATAGATAGTTAATCTCTTAAAATTTACAGTACAGCTAGCTGTGCCACACACCTGTTATCCAAGTACTTGGAGGCTGAGATGGGAGGGTCAGCCAGGTCAAGGCCATCCTGAACTACACAGCATGAACCTGTCTCAAAAATGCAGTGTTTATTCACAAAGATCATCACAATCAATCTTAGATTCTTTTAGCATACTCTCATAAATCCTTACTCATTAGCAGCCACATTTCTCCCTTTACCCCTGGGCAACTGTCCGTCTACTTCCTCTCAATATAGATTTGTCTCTTATAAACATTTCAAAGAAATTATATCACACAGCAAGTGGTCTTCTATGAGTGGCTTCTTTCGCTTGGTGTAATGCTTTCAGGATTCATCAATTTTGTATCAACACTTCATTGGTTTCATTGGCTTTCTTTCTCAAGTATTATTCCACTAAATGGATATACCACATTTTTTACCAACTCATCAATAAATAAGCATCTGGGTTGTTTCTATGTTTCAACAATTATAAATAATTCTGACAAACCCTTCATATACAATTTTTTTATGTCTACACAATTTTCTTTTGATTTTTTTAATTTAAATTTGAAACAAGCTTGTTTTACATATCAATCCCAGTTCCCACACCTTCCTGTTCTCCCCTGCCCCCCCCCCAAACTCCCATCCCATCCCCTTTCTGCTCCCCAGGGAGGGTTATGCTTTCCACGGGGAGTCTTCAAAGTCTGTCGTATTTGGAGCAGAACCTAGGCCCTCCCCCATGTGTCTAGGCTGAGAGAGTATCCCTCTATTTGGAATGGGCTCCCAAAATCCATTCATATACTAGGGATAAATACTAATCCACCACCAGAGGCCCCATAGACTGCCCAGTCCTCCTAACTAATACCATATTCAGGGGGTCTGTGTCGGTCCTATGCTGGTTTCCCAGCTATCAGACTGGGGTGCATGAGTTCCCCCTTTGTTCAGGTCCCCAGTTTCTATGAGTTTCTCCAGCCTGGTCTTGACTCCTTTGCTCATCACTTCTCCCTCTCTGCAACTGGATTCCAGGAGTTCAGCTAGTGTTCAGCTGTGTGTGTGTCTGCTTCTGCTTCTATTAGCTACTAGATGAAGGCTCTAGGACAGCATATAAGATAGTCATCAATCTCATTATCGAGGAAGGACATTTAAGATAGTCTCTCCACTATTGCTTAAATTGTTAGTTGGGGTCGTCCTTGTAGATCTCTGGACATTTCCCTAGTGTTATATTTCCCTTAAAAAATAATGGTTCCCTCTATTGTGGTACCTCTTTTCTTGTTCTCCTCTTATTCTTTCCCTGACTCAATCTTCCTGTCCCTCATATCCATCTCTCCCCTTCTCTTCCTCCTAACTCCCTCTCCCTTCCCACCATGCTCTCAATTTGCTTGGGAGATCTTGGTGACAATTTTCATTGCTGATGGGTTTACAACTAGAAATAGACCTACTGAGTTACATGGTAAATGGTAATACTCTCCTTAAGTTTTGGTGCTGCCTACTTTTCATTTGTCATATCATTTTATAGTTAATGATGAATTGTATGTATGTTCTGATTTCTCCTCTTCCTGCCCCACATGAGCCTCCCTCAGCATAGTCATCCTTATGAGTGCAGAGTGCTATCTTGCATCTTTGATACGCACTGGATTAATGGCTAGTGATATGTTTTCTATGTTCTCAAATACCATTTACATAATTTCTTTGGATAAATACCTATTTAAATCTTTGGCTCTGTGTTGAAAATTTGATTTGTCTCTTTCCTTGTATCATTTCTATAATGACACGAAAAACATCAACTTTGATAAAAATCCAATTAATGCCTTTTCCCTTTTTGTTTCTTGTGCTGAGTTCCTGGCTCAGATTAGCCTGTACTGCTTGTGTTAACACACTTGTTTATGCCCTGTTTCCTACTAAACTATAAGTACTCTGAAGGCAGGATGCTTGCGTGCTGGTGTCAGTGGCCCAGAAAAGCCATTCACCCAAGCAGGTATTTGGTGAACAGTGTATGTGAATGAATATGTGATTCCTTATGCTGGCCTCACAAACAGCTGGTGTGTCTCAGGCATGTTAGCGATGAGGATGATATTGCAAGATTAGGAGTTGATTCACTTCTACCCCAAAAAGCATTTTGAAAAGCATTCACTGCAGCTCCCATCCACTGGAACCCAGGATATGAGAATTCCAGAGAAACGGAACCGTTGCTTAGAAGCTGCCCTGGGCAGGGTATAGGAATGGTTGCATATATGGATATGAGGCTGAGCCACAGTTAGGCGACATCTGCTCATTGAAACCAGCCAAAAGCACCAGCAGCTTCATGCAGCTTTATTCCAAGGACTGACAGCCATTGTGTGTCCCTGAAGAGCCCTCACTCGGATGTGATTGGTAACAAACCCAATAGCTGCTCAGCTCTGCAAGCTAATTGATCACTGTTTGGCCATTAGCACTCCTTACCTCCTACACCACATTCCAGGCGCAGTCCCTTCCTGTGCATTGCCATTATTCACATTATTCAGTTTTCCTCTCCTGATTAACTTCATAAAAAGAATGTAGCTGGTCTAGTTCATGTAAATAAATAAATGAATGAATGAATGAATGAATAAATAAATAAATAAATAAATAAATAAATAAATAAATAAATAAATAAATGGTTTGTTTTATCTCCCCTGAATCCCAGGTCTGTGTTATAGGCTCCTGTTATTACGACAATTTAAAAGAGACTTCCAAACAGTTTTTAATGTCCAAAAATAATATTAAAGATGTAATTTTCCCAGGAACAGTGGTGTTACCAAAATGTCAGCCCTGGAGCCATCTGGGTTCCAGCTCGTGGGACCTTTCACTGCTAAATTCTGCTTAGACCTGTCCCTTAATAAGGACTCACTAGTGCCCTCTTCTGGATAGGCTGGGAAACCCCCCCACACACACACACACCTTACTACATAAGAAAGGACCACCAGAATAGATTGCAATTCAGTGGTCTAGAAGAGAATGCCTCCTTTAAGTAGAACAACAAACTCTGTGATTGAATAAGTGTTCTTCTCCTTCACTAACACATCCTCCATATCACAGAGTCTTCAACATTGAGGCCCCTAAATCCTATCCTCTTCAGTCAGCTACTTCTTTTTATGTCAGTAATCAGACCTTAAAATTAATAGGTGTGTTAGTCAACTTTGGTTGCTATTAAAAAAAAAAAGAATACCTGAACAAAACAGCTTAACATGAAGAAAACACTATCTGGGCTTATGGTTTCAGTCCCTGGTTGGCTGGCTTCATCACTGTGGGCCTTGGAAAGGAAAGCCCTCTCACTAAGACAGAGTCAGAGATAGAGAGGAAGGATCCAGGGACAATATACGCCCTTCAAATCTCCGGGATGTCACTAGTGGGCCCATCACTCCTAAACTCATCTTAGACTTGGCCCTCAGTGGAAACCCAAGAGATGACAGTAAGTTATTGTTAAAATTTTTCTGCTGCTTTGTTGCCAGTACCTGCCTGGCTAGTCCCTAAGTGGCTCTTGATCGGTTGTCCCATGTATAAATCTCAGTTTGCCCTCTCTTGTGGATAAACAGACATCATGCTGATGTCGCCACAGCAATGCTCCAGTCTTCTGTGGTGCCTACTGTAGTTTCCTTCTCTCCTCTCTTGACCCAATTTTGGAAACATATCTGTTGGTTCTTAGCAACCTAAGGGTGAGCATGAGGCTGAGTTTAAGCCAGTTGCTAGGGTCACTAGGATGTTGTAGTATGGCTAATCAAGCTGCAAGAGCTGAGTCTCCAACTGAAGGAACATTGGATGCAGCCTTTCTGTGGTTTGAATGTATCCTCTGGAGGCTCACTGGTTATAAACTGAATCCCAAGATTCATAAGTAAATGGTAGTTAGAGTGGTCACCTTTGGGAGGTAATTAGGATTAGGTCATGGGGTGGGACCTCTTGAAGGCACCAGAAACTTTGTAAGAACCAGAGGAGAGACCCAAGTTAGCTAGTGTTTTATGAGGTAGCACAAGATCTCCACTAGATGCAGCAACAAACTCTTAGACTTCAGAACCAGACTCCAAAGAAGAAATCTCCAGTATTTCCCCTATAACAACAGAAAACAGGACACAACAAGCCCATATTCCAGGACCAACTACCTTTGAGACCCCGTGGGCATCCAGGGGTTTCAGGGAACTGAGTCCAGTAGTTTTCATCTGGTATCAGAATGGAAGAAGAAGCTAGCGCTCCACCTATCCATTGTACTATCTCTGAGGATGTGAATGCTTTCTCAACCCTGCTGGTCCTCACGGGTGGAGACTATTAATAAACTCTGGTTTTCACAGGGAGTCTGCTCTGGAACTGGGGAAGATTCAACCAGTAAGGGAGGCGCCTCTGAAATACCAGCTTGGGGACTTAGGGGAAGGCAGAGAGGGACTAACCAGAGAGATAGCTCCAAAGTGCCTGTAGGTTGGCTTTGCTCTCCCTGGCTCTGTCCCTGTTACCTTCATTGCTCAAATTCCACCTAACAGCTTGACTCTGCAGGAGGGAGAACACTCTTTAAAGACAAAAGTAAAGGCCTCATTAAATGGGGAACCCAGAGACTAGAATGAATAGAAATGAAACACTTTGAGCTGCAGCTCAGGAGGTCCCAGCAGAATAGCCCTCTCCAGTGGAGTAAAGCATTAGCAAGAGGAAGCTCCTTAGAGCACTGCAGGGCTGGAGAGGGAGAGGGGCAGGTCATTGCTGAGTGGAGGAATTTACATCCAACCTCACCACTCCCAATAGTGATGCAGATTCAGACATGCAGACCCAAGGCTGTAGGTGATAAAACAGAACAGGCTGCTCTGGGAGAGCTGGGAGCTTCACCCTCCCTTCTCACCTCCCCACATGCCTTCCCCTTCCCTGGTGTGCAGATACAGTATGCCTGGCCTCTCCTGTCTGAAGTATAGAACTCAAAGAGAAAAATACAAACTGGTGAAAATTAAATTGTGCTCTGTTATCCTGGTGTCCAGGGGACCATTGATGAAGGACAACTGCTGCTCAGGCCAAATGTGCTGTCTTTGCAAAGAAACAAGATCTTTCCTGGAGCTCGATATCAGACCTGTGGTGACAACCTCCAGGGTAACCTCAAATCCACTACAGTGAAGGTAGTTCGGTAGAGAAGGAAGCAGGGTTGAGCCCCAATTTGGCTGGTGGAATTGCAAGGTGATAGATGAGACTGCTTTAGCCTGGGATGGTTCAGTCTGTTTCCTTCTGTTGTTCATAAATTAAGGATAATATAGATCTCCTAGTCCATGTAGGAAGGGCTACAGATTAACTAAGATAATACATATGAATGATGCAAGCTATTTATTTTAATGAGGACCAGATAGCAACACAAATCCTGGGCATTCTAGCTAATTTAGAAGATCTTCCTAATAATAACAATAATGGCTAAGCCCTTGTGTGCAGGGCATAGTCCTTCAATTTTTTTACACTCATGAATACATTTAATCATTTTAATGAGACCATGCGTAAAATATTCTTCTTACACCTATTTTATATGTGGTGTTCACAGTAGGCAAATAATTTGCTTAAAGAAATATACCTGCTAAGAGTGACCCATGGCCAGCTGATTTTTCCATGCAGCAAGTTGCTTCCCAGCTGAACATAGCAGCAAGTCACTCCAAGGCTTCCCAGCTTCTCTGGGAACAATGCCACAGAGGCACATTAAGTAGATGGTTTTGCAGATTCTAGTTACCCCAGAATTCTCAGTGCTCATAAACAGGCGAGCTACTTGACATTTGACATCAATGCAAAATGACTTTGCTGTTATTAAACATTTATCAGTGGTGGGAAGATATCCAAAATGGCCTGTATCTCCTAGTGCCATGGCCTTGTGTCCCTATCCTTTCAGAAATGACTATTATACTTAATGTTTGGAGTGTTTTGTTTCGTTTCATGTTTTGAGAGATGGTCTTGGTCTTTTGTCCAAGCTGATCTTAAAATCTATGTAGCCCAGGCTGGTCTCAAACTTGCTATGTAGCCTAAGCTAGCCTCAAACCCCCAAGTGGAGGGATTACAGCATACACCACTTCACCTGACATGGCATACTTTTAATGAATAGAATCCAGTGAAAATGGTGGGCTGCCACTCTACTAGATTTCCACATGTGTTAGTCTTCCCAAGCCACTGTAACAAAATACTACAGGCTAGATATTGTAGAAGACAGAAATAATTTTCTCATGTTTCTAAAAGCCAAAATTTTAATACCAAGGTTCAGTTAATTTCATGATTAGTGAGGGCTGTCTTCTCATATTTTTTCCCCTGGCACATGTGCAGTGAGGTAGAAAGCTCTCTAGTGCCTCTTCTAATAAATGGTAATGTTGTGGGCCAGTCCCTCCCAACATTACATTATTTAATGTTAATAAAATCTATGTAAGACCTATCTCCAAATGACATATAACAATATAGTTAGGGCCTCAACACATATATATGGGTGAGACATATCTCAGCCTACTGTATAGTTCAGAGCAACACAGTGGATTATATTGCTGTTTCCAGAATCTTGCTGAACCAGGATCCTCTGTAGAGGTTAGCTGAGCTTTCTAAGCATCCTGAATCTCAAACACCAGTGTTGGCCATTCTGGGTTTTATCCAGAGACCATGAAGGGAAAGAGAAGACACATACCTGAGTTCTTTGTTATTGTCAGCAGTATTTAGCCTCTTTTGCTGGAGGACTGGAGTTTCTCTTTCTTTACTCCAATTTTCTGAGGGATACCCTCCACCACTGGAAGCTACCTACATTCCTTGATTTGTGACACCCTCCTTGGCCTGTCAATCATTGGTACATCACATTTTCTTCATGCGTTGAATCTCTGACTTCTGAGGTCTTTAACCTCAGCATGCAGGCTCAGTAGAAATGTATGTAGTAGGTACACCTCTAAAAAGTTTATGCCATTATTTTACTTCTTCCTGCATAATAGCCTCCATATCTTTAGGACCATCAAGACCTTAAGTACATTTGCAGTATAATTGGAATATAATATAATATAAAATATATATGTTGACCAAATAATGTGACATTGGGATGATATTTCATCATGTGCATGGTTCTGAGATCATGCAAGGATGGCATGCACACTGAAGTGCATTGTAAAGTCTCAGGGGCAAGAGTCACCTCTGAGACTCGCATGCAAAAGATCCTGACTCTGTCTTGCTCATATTTTCTCTCTCTGGCTCTTTTTACTTGCTGGCTCTGCTGAAGCAAGTTGCTACTCTGTGAGCTGTGCTATGGAGACACATGATGAGAAACTGGGCCTTTTCCAGCCAGCTATCCAGGAAGATCAAGGACCATGTGTAACATCCCAAGAAGTCAGCCCAAACAAATGAGTGAGTTCAGCAGAGACTTTCCAGGGAAGCCTGTGATATCTGTAGCCCCCCAGTGACCATTAATTACAGTCTGGTAAGAGAACCAGCCCAGCCAGAGTCCTAGCACTTGAAAACAACTAGATTAACTGTCCTCACGAAGTACGTGTTTTGTTTTGGTTCTGTGTTTATACCTTTTCTCTAACAAACAGAACTTTAAAATTATTAATTCATTCATATAGTTATTTACAGTATATAATATGATAATTTGATAATGTATGTGTTTTTAAATGTCTAAACCAGCCGGGCATTGGTGATGCACACCTTTAATCCCAGCACTCAGGAGAAAGAGGCAGAGGCAGGCAGATCTCTGTGAGGTCGAGACCAGCCTGGTCTACAAGAGCTAGTTCCAGGACAGCCTCCAAAGCCACAGGAAACCCTGTCTGGAAAAAAACAAAACAAAACAAAAAAGTCTAAACCAAGTTACTTAACACATGCATTACCTCACATATGAGGATGCAGGTATGTGTCTCATGTGTGACATATATATATATATATATATATATATATATATATATATATATGTATATATATGTATATACATGCATATATGCACACATACACATGTGTAGTGAAAAGATCAAACTTATCCTAATCTGTTTTCAAGTATCCAACATATTTTTGTTAATTATATTTATTATAATATGTTGTAGATTTTTCTGTTATTCTTCAATCCAACTTAAGTTTTGTGTTCTTTTTCAGTGTTGTCCCAGCCCCAACCCACCTATTCTCTGACAAAACAAACAAAAGAAATTGAACTTTTCATATTCTATACATAACTCATAGGTAGTATCGGCCTCTTTGTGCCTGGCTTATTTCATTTAACATTATGTCTTACAGGATCATCTATGTTGTCACAGATGATAACTCCCTCTGTTATTATAAAGGCAAGGTGATGTTCCATTGTGAGCATATGCTGTGTTTTTTAATTCTAAATGCTTTGGGTTTTGATTTTGTTTTTTAATATTTTATTAATTATTGGAGAATTTCATACAATGTATTTTGATCATTTTCATCCCTGACTCCTCTTCCTAACATCTTCCCCATCTATCCCTACCTTTCCAACTTCATGCCCTTGTTTTTTTTTTTAATAACCTATTATTTTCAATTTACTATTCATATACTTTTGGGTGTCGATCCCTCCACTAGATTGTGGTTGATGTACCATGAGACATATCCTTAAAGAAAAGTAACTATCCTCCACTAGAAGACTCAGCTGTCCATAACTGCCCAGTTAGGATTAAAGGCTAATGAACCCCTTCCCACTCCATGCTAAACACTGAATGGCTTGATCTTTTGCATGTCTTCTGCGTGCAACCACATATATTATGAGTTCATGAGTGTAGGGGCTCTGCCATGTCCAGAAAATACTGTTTCACTCTGGTCATCACTGACCTCTGGCTCCTAGGCTCCTACGATATTTCTACCTCTTTTTCCAAAATAGTCTGAGTCTTGGGGGGAGAGGTATGATAAAGATGTCTCATTGGTGGATGAGCACTCCAGAGATACTTATTCTCTGCACCTTGGCCAGTTGTGAGACTCTACATAGCTCTCTCTCTCTCTCTCTCTCTCTCTCTCTCTCTCTCTCTCTCTCTCTCTCTCTCTCTCTCTCATTTGCTTATGAGAAATACTCTTACAATGTAGCCTGGCAAACCTCAAACTCATGATCATCCTGCTTCAGCCTCCCAAACACCACCTGTCAAACATACATCTCTTAACATATAGCCTGGTGTTGATTGTATGGCACATGATGAATAGATGGGATAGATAGTCTGTTTCCTAGAGACTGAGTTAGGGAAAATGAAAGATACATCACCCAGTAATATTCCATAAGATGCTATTCATGTGATTTATGTATGATGGAGCTTAGCTTAGTGTAATGCCTGTTTTATGTTAAGAGCTTTGTGGCATAAAGGGGTGGAGTGATCTTGGAGAGGTAGATTAGTTTGATCAGTTGCTATTTGGTTTCCTCTGTGTGCACAATGCAGTAAATATTTTCCCTGTTCTGTGAGTAGCTCCTGGAGATCCACAAAAATAGCATCCATGCTTTTTCATGTTTAGGTGGCATAATTCTCCAAAATCTAGTGACTGGCACCTCCGTGCCACCTGGCATCCTCTGGCTGTGCCCACACCAGCATCATCAATCATTTTCTCCTTACAGAAAATAAAGGTATCCAAGGTCATCTCATCCATGAAAGCTAACCAGAAAATCAAGCCCATCTCTAACATTTGCAAGACCTGAGATGAGTGTAAAAAAACAGAGACTCATGTACCTGGTGTGTAAATTGTTGTAAATTGAAAAAATCAAGTTATTGGCCATTAAATAAAGTATGTGCCAGTCTTTTCTTTAATAAATATGTGAAGGGATTAACAGCCCACAAAGGTGACATGAAAATTAATTTAAACTGAAAGAACTTGAAAAATCAACTACTATGGAAATACTACCTTATAAACAGAGCCTTTCCAAATAAAGCCTCCTCCAGAGCACTTGCTTTCTCATTTAGGAAAAGGCTGTCCCTTACCATGGGGAAGGGAAAGTTTAATAACTGCCCCCTTAACATCAAAAAGCTGGATGGGAGGGCTGGAAGAATAGCTGTCAGTAAAATTCTTACCTTGCAAGTAGGAGGTGCTGAGTTTAATCCCTAGAACCCAAACAAAATACCAGGCATGATGATACATACTTGCAACCCCAATGCCTTGCTCAGTTGCTGGGGAGGCAGAGATTGGAGCTTGCTGGCTTGCCAATCCAGCTTAACCAGTTAGCTTCAGGCCAAGACAGACTCTACCTCAAAGAAGGTAGATGACAGTCCTAAGATGATAGCTGAATTTATCTTGTGACCTTCCTGTGTGCATGCATACACATGCAACACACACACACACACACACACACACACACACACACACACACACACACACACACATTCACATAGAGAGAGATCAATGAAAACTGAGAACATCCATGATTTCCTATTAAAAGCCTGATTTCTTATTAAATCACTATATTAACATTTTTTGCCACTGGCTATTCAGTGAATGCCTTCTGGAGGACACCTGAATGCATATCAAACCACCTTGTCTTTTTTCTTGCTAATCTGCCATCCACCAATTAGTTTGCAGGCCACACATAAGAATTTAAACAGATGCAAGAAGTGTTTCCATCCCAATTCACAATCTGGTGATGACCTAGAAGATCTTCCAGACCCACTCATATGAGGAAAGCCAGCTCTTTGCAATCAGCTCCTTTCCAGCGCTGTCCTATACAACTGCCTAATGTGCAAGTATGTGGATGCCTTAGCCTGTCGATGAAGGCATGTCTATACCGCTGCATCAAGCAGCTGGATTTTAGGAGTTGGCAGGCCTAGGAAGGCACACACCTACATGGATCTTCTAGATGATAAAATCAGGAAGAAGTAACAAGCAATGCAATTGAGCCTGGGGCCATTGAGAAAAGGAATCACAGGATTCTAGTGAGCATATTGAATATGAAGATCTAGGAGGACACTGTCTCCAAGCACATGCATCCTTTGGATACTGCAGCTCTTCACCTTTTGGTAAGTGGAGGAGAGCAGTAATCCAGCCCTCAAAAAGACTTCCGATGCCTTTTGTCCAGCAGTATCATTGTTATCAGCACCTGGGGGTGGTCTGCATGTTTGAAAGGAAAAAGAAAGGCTATTTTCTGGCATTTGGCAGAGCACTGAATTGATGACCAGGTTGGTAAGACTGAGGAGGGGTCAGTTGTGGATTGGGAGACAGCTTCCTCTCAGCAAGAGAGGCAGTACCAGCTCACCATCCAGGACCACACAGCCTGGAATCACAACAGGCATTAGAGAGCCCAAAGCAGTGCTTAAACCACTCCCAGCTAGGTAGGGACATCTGCTATCATGGGATCTATCTCTGTCAGTAATCAGGGAGAAAGGATTTCAAGGAGGAGGCAAGTGCCCCTCCCTACCCAGACAATACCAATGAACTTGCAGTTATCAAGATGGAGTAAAGTCCAGAAAAGTGATTGACAGTGTGCCCAGGCTCACTTCGATCTTGCTGAATCGCTCAGCACTCACAGTGAAAGCCTTAAAGGGAAATAGCACTTTCCCTGCAAATGGTTTTCAAACCTGTCTGCCAGGAGACTTCTTTCTACTCTCTTCATCCCTCTACGTGCACTGCTTACACCCGAGTCTGTATGTCCCTCACAAGAGGACAAACATACATATGGGCATATTTGGAGAATGTGTGGGCACTTCAGTCATAAAACCCTGGCTTCACTGTGGCTTTTTTCAGTCTAACAATTTTATTAACCCTCTAAGAATTTCACACAAGCATATACTGTATTCATCTCCCAGGCCCTCCCCCTAACTTCTCCCAGGTCCACTCCACCACCCCATCACAATTTGTCATTTCTTTTTCTTTTTATAACCATCACAGTGGCTTTGTGAACCTCTCTCAGCATCGCTATCTTCACTTCATAAGGCTGTTGTGGGGATTAAATGAAGGAAAATGCAAGAGGTGTTTAGCACAGTACCTATACTGTATTTGCTTAACAAACACTAGGTATTATTTCATTAGAGCTAGCTATTCACAAGCTGTCTTCCCCAGTAAATTATGATCCATATAAAGCTGATGGTGGTTGTTTCTTCTATCTTCAGAATCTGCCAGAGTGCCTCATTTAAAAAATTTTCATATTTGATCTACAATCCGTAAAACACAGGAGAAAATTTTATAATAGGCTATGGCCAAGGATTTACTGAATCAAAAAAAAAAAAAAGAAAGAAATCAAGAGATGGTGGCTTATAATTAAGAATTCTCCACCCTTCTCAAAGTCCATAAAGCACTTGTAATCTTAAAAAGCAGCTTTCTGAGAAGTTCAGCTTTTCCCTTCTCTTTGAATTCCCATATAGGAAGAAAATAAGATGATTCACTCTCAAACAAGCCAACATACTAAAGCCATAAGCAAAGAACCCAGCGCTGCCCTGGGAGCCTCCAGTTTCTCTGATCTCATGTGGGGAAAACTGCTGCACAGTTATCTGTCATTTGGTTGTTTTTATTAACAAAAGACCTCAAATACAGATTCCCAGTGGGTGTGAAGCCATTCCTTCTCAAGTAGCAGTGAGGAGCAGAAACATGTTTATAAAAGAGCCACACAACACTATCATCCCACAGCTTCCAGCAGCGCTGCCTGTGTGGAATGCAGCACCACTGATGATCTGAAAACCACAACCAGAATGGAGTCCTACATTTTATCCCTAAGTATTAATACAGACAGCTGAGAAAAGCAAAGAAGGAGAAAGAGTGTGTTGTGTGACCTGCTTCTTCTTATTGACTTGGTCATACTTGCCTTCTCCACTAGACTGGGTTGATTTCAACACTGGATCATGCGTTCCTAGAATAGAAATGATAATTATAACAAAACTGGTATTTGTCAAATGAATGAATGAATGAATGAATGAATGAATGAATGAACCCTCACCAGAATATTTCCTACTTGTGGAGTCTTTGGTGACAGCAATCTTCAGGGCTACCCCCTCTCAGATTTCACACAGGCTGCATGCTCTAATGAATGATGACCCTTTTAGAATCTGCACTCTGGCACTTCTCCAGCCATCTGAGAGGGTGGTACATGTGTAAGCAATAGTCATTTCCCATGTTCTAAGTGACCTGTTGGTCAGTTTTATAGACACTAGGTATACTGAACTTCTCTCCTTTAATGTTTTGTCCATCTGAAGTAGCACTGGGGTAGCCTAAGGCACTTTCTTCTATAAGAGATCCTTGGTCTCCCTCCCTACTCAGTAGGAGGGCCTCCACATCCTAATTTAGCTCTGCCTAGTAACCCTGTGTGTAACAAAGGATCTGAAATTTCATGGAAAAGAAATAGTGAATATTTTCTAACAATTAGAAATAGCCAAAATGTGAAAATCATCAGACCTAGAAGTGAGCATATAAGAATGCATTCAAATGATTAAAATATAAACGTTTGACTTTGCAGGGAGCATCTGTCTCTCATCAGAAAGATATTGAATCCTCTGGTATGCCAGATCAGGGATCTTAGGATATGGCTTAGTTGGCAGAGAGCTTGCCTAGCATGAATAAAACCCTGGGTTTGATCTCCAGCACTGGATAAAACCAGAAATAGCATTGCATACCTGTAGTCCCAGCTGTAGAAGCAGGAGGATCTGAACTTCTGTTGCCCATGGCTGCATAATAAATTCCTTGAGTTGGAGATGAAAGGAGGGAAACTGGAAAAGAGCTAAATGGGTGAAATGGGCCAGGCTCTAATTGCACAAGAGGCCTTACCTACAGTGAAGGTGAAAACGAAGCCACCCCTAGCAAATGCTTTTCTAACCAGGCTCCCACTTGGAACTGCAGGCACAGAGGTGTGAAGGTCCCATGAAGAAAGCTGAACACAGAGCCATGTTCAAGGAGCGAACATCATAGCCGAGCACACGAGGCCTGCTGGAGCAGGCTTGATTCTCAGTCTTGGTGCTGTTCTCACTGGCACACCATCATTTGTCTTTGCTCTGTTTTCCCCAAGTGTCACAGGAAGAGGAAAGACAAGGGGTTTGTTGCACACAGGAGACTTCCCCTGACCCTCGAAACATCCAAGGACACTTTCTGAAAAGGCATGGATTTAAACTATGGTATATGATTCAACTTGACATATCATATAGTTTGGATAACATCTCAATACAGATGAATATTTAATATATGACAAGACAAGGAACACAAGATTTTCAAGAAATTACTCTGGGACAATTGGTTAGTCAGGGGAAAGCTCCCTTCAAACTCATGTGCTAATACAAATCCCAGACAGATCAAAGAGTTGCTTTTGTTAAATCAAAGCATAAACAAACTATAAACAGTTAGAAATGAATATTTATCAAGGTTCTGGAAAGAGAAAGAATGCCAAGATTGAGCAAAGATTAAAACATCAATAAGGGAGCGATGGGCAGATTTGATTACAAAAAAAAAAAAAAATTACATCTGAGGAACACAGAACTCTTGATCAAACTTAAAAGGCAAATGGGTAGACACATTGACGCACCTGTAACAAAAGGGAACTGTCCATTTATATACTCAAATTTATATGAGTCTTTAAGAAAAGCAAAGAAATCCACAGATGAGTGGAGGGAGGACACAAACGACCCTCTCCACAAAGAGGAGATGCTGTTGCTTAACAAACACGGGAAATGTTTCACTCTGTCTGCTAATCAAAGCCCTGCAAAAAGAAACAACAGCATTAAGTGGCTCTCAAATTAGCTAGTGTTTTACATCGTTACAGGCATGTTAACCATGGGGGAAAAAAGGATGTTTTCTTGAACTGTAGATCTCAACGTAACCTGGCAGAGTCTTTTTAAGAGAATTGTGGGTGTGTATTGAATGCCTTAAGACAGGTGTATTCTTTGATCCAGTAATTACACACGGGTACATACAAATGAATGAAATAAGCCAAAGCACTGGGAGTCAGTTTGGGAAGGGCAGCAGGGGGAGCTTATTGTGCTGCAAGATCAATATTACAGCAGCATAAGTGATAGGAAGAAAAAAAATCTTAAATTTAAATGTTTGGTTAAATAATCCATGCCACTGCCCTTGCGTGGAACATTATGGAGGCATAAGACATGATGTTTGCAAAGACTGAGCCACGTAGAAAGTGCTTATGATATAATAATAACTGAAAAATAAGATAAAAACTGCATGGAGGGAATGGATATAATTATGCAAAAAAGAGTATGCATTAAAAAGCCTCAAGGAAAGTCATTAAAATGTAAATAGTTGCTATGCATGAGTGGTAAAATTGTGGTTGATTTTTTTTCCATTTTCCTTGCTACTTTTCAGGAATTTCCCCCCAATAATGCAAGAACTCCTTGCACAGATATTTAAACTGCCTTTTACTCCTGACAGCCATCATGAATGTCAAAAGTTTCGTTGAGACAAAGGTCAGTGTTGGAAACATTTGGAATGTGGTTCACTAATACCCAATTACATATCTGACACAGCAGAGTTTACCCTAAATCAGTGCTTTTCAACCTTCCTTATGCTGTGACCCTTTAATACAGTTTCTCATGCTGTGGTGACCCCACCCATAAAATTAATTTTGTTGCTACTTCACAACTGTAATTTTGCTACTGTTATGAATTGTAATGTAAATATTTTGGGGGATAGAGGTTTGCCAAAGGGGTCAAGACCCACCAATTGAGAACCACAGCCCTAAAGTGATTTTTGAGCAAGTCATCGTAGAATGACTTAGTGAATGGATGAGTGAGTGAGCAAGCCAGTGAGAGTGAGTCATCTAGCATCTCTACAGTACTCACTCTCTGCTGACAAGACTCTAGAATAATAATATTTTAACTCATTTAACCTCACTTTATGTAGTGGTAAGTACATTACTATCCCCATCTTGTGGTGTTTTGTTGCTGAGGGTTTGGTTTGGTGTGGTGTGGTGTGGTGGTGTGGTGTGGTGTGGTGTGGTGTGGTGTGGTGTGGTGTGGTGTGGTGTGGTGTGGTGTAGTGTGCTTCATTTAGGCTTGTGTTTTTGAGATAAAGTTTCATAGCCAGGACTAGCCTAGAACTCTGTAGCCTAGGCTAGAGTCTCAAACTGACGATCCTCCTACTTCAGCCTCCCTGATGCTGGGATTGAAGATGTAAATCACCTTGCCAGGTTTCTATCCTCATTTAGTTGATGAGTGAGGTACAGAGAGGCAGGAATGCAGCCGAGGTTTCAATTAGACACAGTGGGAATTCAGAATTTAATCCCAGGCAGAGGATCTGCATCCAGGGCCCCACCTCTTCCCTGCTGGTAAATTTTATGCCATGGTGTTCAGCCAGGTCCAGGTTTGTGGCCTGGAGTCTTCAGAAGAGCTGGAGACAAATGACCCTTTTGTCAGTTCCAACTTAAGGATTGCAATGACAGCATTTGGCAAATGCTACTTCCTCTAGTTTTCAGGAACAGGAGGTATCCACTCTGCTCTGGTCACTTGCTAGTTACCCTAGGGTAACACAAAAGAAGTGGGCCACTGTGCCTAAAATGCCTCAAATCCCGACAAGGAGCTTGGATGTTTCTAGGTAAGGCCCCTCCTGAGGCACTGCCTCCCTGCTTTATGTTAAGTAACAAAACAGTTGGCATCTTCCTAGTCACACTATAGAGCTGCACTAAACACTGAATGGATGAAAACAGAAAATGGGCACAGAAACATGTCTGGCATATCATATGCATTCAGTGTGATTTACTTACTTTATTTTACTATCATAACCATTATAAACCTTATCTGACACAATAAGGACCAATAATAGATTAATCAAGCAACTCAACTGAAATTTAAAACTATGCCTGCCTCAAACATTTTATTTTAGCATGAATAGTAATTATATATTCAATCACCAATATTTTGATATAGGACAAAAAGTCACATGTGTGGGGTTGTGCCTGGAATTCTTGCACTTTGAAAGTGTAGACAGCAGGATCAGAGTTCAAAGGTTAGCCTCAGCCAGCAAGTCCAAAAGCCAGCATGGTCTATCTAGGACTCTATCTCAAAAACACACAAAATACAATCACTTACATTTTAATATAGAGATTTTGCTCAGTGGCAGGAAACATGTTTAGCACATATGAGGGTCAATCTCCAGAATAAAAGAGTGGAAATTACACTTCTGCGTCCTGATACAAACCACACTTGGAAGGCAATGCCTACAGGTACTCAGAAGTACAATGGACACTAAAGACATATTTGAGAAATAATCCAAGAACAGAATATTACAGGACAGAAATTTCTTAATGACAGTATCTAATGTTTGTATTTCCAATCTCCTCCGCATCATAAAATCCTTTATCCAAATGTTCAATTGGGTTTCAAGATACAGTTCTTCCTTTTTTTTATATTTATACTTTGTTGGTTTGTATAATGTTAATGAAATTGCTTAATTACAAAAGAAACCATTATAGCTGGCCTCATTATGTTGAGAGCAAAAGCAATGGATCTCACTAAACAAAACAGCCAAGCAGTGAGGCTGTGGGAAGCAGCTCTGAGAAGGCAAGCCAGCTGGCGGAGCTCAGCAGGCAGAGCAGGGCTGTGTCACCCTGAGATGAGTTTGCTATAGCATGGTGCCGCAAAGCTAACGCCTTAATCAACAGAAAATTATTCCCCCTCTTTTGGCATGCAAAGTGTTGGCAGTGGTACTTGTTAGTTTTGCGTCATTTTGACAGAATGACTCACAGAAGCAACTTAGGGATGAGTTTCAAGGGTTTTGTCCACAATGGTGAGAAGGCATGGCCCCAGAGGTATGTGGTGAAGGCTGCTTGCATCAAGGCAGGCTACTACTAAAAGAAGATGCAGGAAGAGCTTGAACTCTAGAATATTCCTTTTTTGGGGGGGAGGGAGGATTGAGACAGGGTTTCTCTGTATTGTTTTGGAGTCTGTTCTGGAACTAGCTCTGTAGACCAGGCTACTGGACTCTAAATCACAGACATATACTTCTGCCTCTGCCTCCCAAGTGCAGTGATTAAAGGCATGCGCCACCAATGCCCTGCTAGAATATTCTTCTTTTTCTTTTATATTTATTTATTATTTTCTTATTTTACATAGCGATCCCAGTTCCCTCTCCCTTCCTTCCTCCCTCCCTCCCATCCATGTCCCCCCTACCCCCACCATCCCATCCCCCCCCAATCCACAGGGAGAGTAATGCTTTCCAGGAGGGGTCAACACAAAATCTGTCAAGTCATTGGAGTAGGGCCTCCCTCCTGCCTCTAGATTAAGGGAGTATCCCTTCATGGGGAATGTGCTCCCAAAGTCCTTTCGTGCACCAGGGATACATCCTGGTTCCAATGTCAGAAGTCCCTTAGACTGCTCAGGCCTTCTAACTGAGACCCATGTTCAGGGGGTCTGAGTAGGTTCAATGCCCCATTAGTTCCTCCTTGTTCAGGTCAGCTGTCTCTGTGGGTTTCTGTAACCTAGAATATTCTTAAAGAACCACCCAATGACCTACTTCCTCCAGCTACCCACTCCCAAGTTTCCTCAAGCCTCTTAAAACAGTGCCACCCACTGGGCAAAAAGGGTTTGGAGCTTGAGGCTTCCACCCTGAACCTCAGTGTTGGTGCCAATGAGACACTTTGATCAAGGATCTCTTTGGTGCTAGATGTCCTTGGTGTCCCTTGGCTTGTCAGTGCTTCCCCTCCCTTTAGTCTTTCTGTGACTCTCTACTCTGCATATTTGAGTCCCTGAAATCTCCCTCTCCTCTCCTAAGGGTGATAGTCACTGGACTTAGCACCTACCCTAAATCTAGAAGGTCTCATCTGGAGAGTGTTACCTTAGTTATATGTACACATAATCCAGTGACAAACAAATCACGTCCATGTGGGGTTTGCACATGTGTTTCGGAAGGCTCAACTGACCCATTCTGCTGTTCTATAAAAAGAGTGGAAAGACTTGAGTTCCAAAGCTGTGTGACAATGCATTCTCATTCACAGGCTCTTCAGTTGAGTTCTCTAAGGGGAATAGGCAAATCTTTCAGCCCGTTCCCAAAGAACTTACATACTGCATGAGGAATGGAGGATACTGTGTGTGTGCAGGACCAAGCTCTTTCTTTTCAACTCAGGCCACTATAAACAAATTACAAAGGCCGTTTGGCTTAAAGAGCAGATCCATCTTCTCATGGCTCTGGAGACTGGCAGGCTGAGTAGGACAAAAACACCAGTTCTGCTGAGGACTCCAGGAAGGTGGCCACCTTCTTATGTGCTCTCATACAGACAAACTTTCTGTGTCTATTCTCTGTACAAACTCGTTGTACACCAGTGGCTAGCCGGGCTTTCCAGTAAAGTCCAGGGATCAGCCTGTCTCTCCCTTCCCAGTGTCCCGGTGTTGGGGCTACCGATATGCACCACTGGACCTGCTTCTTTACCTTGGTGCTGGAGATCCAGTTTCACAAAGCCATCTTCAATTGAGCGCTTCTTTTACCAAGGGAAGTCCTTACTCCTCTGTGTGTGTGTGTGTGTGTGTGTGTGTGTGTGTGTGAGAGAGAGAGAGAGAGAGAGAGAGAGAGAGAGAGAGAGAGAGAGAGAGAGAGAGAGAGAGAGAGAGAGCGAGAGAGTTATTTGACATATTAGAGAAAACATGCTATGCTTTTCTTTCTGAATCTGGCTTATTTTGTTTAATATGATGATGTCTATTTTCATCCATTTTCCTGCTAATGTTGTCATTTTGCTCTTACTTATAACTGAATAAAATCCCTTTATTTATACTACATTATCTTTGCCCATTTATGTGTTGATGGACATATGCTGTTTCCATGATTTAGCTATTACACTTAGAGCAACAGTAGACATTCATGGTCAGGTATCTCCATAGTACACAGACTGAGGCTCCTTTGAGTACATTCCTACATACCTTTTTATATAAGGGGCACAAACCATCATAAGGATCTAACCCTGGAAGTCCCCATCTCCAAATTCCATCATTTTGGTGGCTAAAGTCTGACATCAATTTGAGAGTCCATAAGAAGTTCATATGTAAGTTGAGAACCAGCAGTACTTTGCAGTGAAGTCTTGAGAAAGAAAATGTTCTCCTTGTGTAGAAAGATCCAGCCCCATTGTTAACATTCAGGTAATTAAACTGTTGTTAAACTTATGCTTTTCTCTGCTTGACCCACACAAATTCTCTTCTCTTCATGCTTCTCAAGATGTATTTTATAATAAATGCATGTGATCAGACAACCCTAAAGAAACACTTGCACACTCAAGTCAGTTGCACATTTGCAGCCTACTAGCAAATTCAAAGAATGGTTAAACATGTTAAAGATACAGCAACATGAATATAGTGGTTACTGCTGGGCTGGGGTTCTACATTAATTCTCCAAAGGATGCCTTATTCCTTTTATTGACTTTCTCCTCTAATTAAAGACTTGCTTTTGATGGTTATTTTAGACATTCCCTTTTTCTTAAAGCCATGAAGGCTAAGGAAAGAAATATTTAATAGACCACCTTCCTTTTCCATCGCCAAGAATATTGTACTTAATATCGGACAAGGAGCATCCTGATTCCTCAAGATAGCTTTAATGAAACTGAATTGCAATCTGTGATAAAGAAATAAGTGTGCTGCCCCACTATCCCTATTTATGAACCAGCCAAGCCATATATTCAAGTAGAAACTCCAGGAAGAATCTTTGGGCCACAAGAGGAAATCCAGCACAAGGTGACTGGTTCTACATCAAGGTTTTACAAGCATTTCCTTAGCATGTATTATAAATTACAGTATGTGGATATTTGCATATTTACTAGCTGACTTCACTACCAAATAGAATTCCTTTGGGAAAAAGAGACCTGTATTGTTTATCTTGTAATTCCCAACCTGGTCTGGTACTAAGTGAGGATCTCAGTAAATGCTGACTAACAGGCAGACTTACACAATTTCTCCTGCCACTTAGAAATGGCAGAAGAGCTTCAGTGCAATGGCTCACATGGCCAAGAGCCTAAGGGAAAGCTTTACTGCGAGGGTGAGAAAATAACATTCTGGTCCAACCTGGATGATAAGACATCTGGACAACAGCATGAAGAAATAGAATTCTGACTTGGTCTGTTCTGGCTGCTGTAAGAAAACACTTCATATGATTTATGCACAGTAAAAAAAAATGCATTGCCCAGAGTTCTGGAGATTGAGAAACCCAAGATCAAAGCAGCACCAATGTATTTGACACATGCTGCAGGCTAGCTGACACACATGAGACACTTGCAGGTGTGGTATTGCATACCAGTGATCACAGCAGTCAGGAGCATGAGGCAAGACTGTGAATTTTAGGCCAGCCTGGGCTACGTAGCATGACTTTATCTTAAAAATACAAAATAAAACAAGTGCACATATCTTGCTTTGTTATCACAAAGAAGAGAGCAAGCATTCTGCCCTCTTTGATAGGGATAAGCACTTACCACACTGCCGAGAGCACAGCCCTCAAAACATAATGGCTTTCTATATGTGTTATCGCTCAATAACACTGTAATGAAGGTAAGGTTTCACAAGAATGTCAGAGACACAAACAGAAGGAATGGCAAGTGTAGATGTTCCCAGAGGAAGCTGCTTATATTTTCAAAGAAATCGTCTGAAACCCTGTTGGTGATCAGGAAGATGGACATGTAGGGAAGGTACGAGTGGGTGGGCCTTCAGAAGGCTACAATAATCAGATGTTGCAGGGTTTTCAGCAGGGTTAAGGTGGTAAACCACCTTATTTCTGCTTTAGAAAGACCAAAGCCACTTAATTTAAACTTGCTATGAGATTTTTCACTTGGCACCATTTTATTGCTGAGATACACTCTCTGATTTTGTGTAGTTCACAAAAGCCACAAAGAGGGAATTGACAGAGAAGCAAGGGAATGTCCCCACAGAAAACAAAATCTTCTGGCTGCCTGAAGTTCCACAAGAAGAAGGAGACAGGATGAAGAGCATTTGCGCTGAAAAGGCTCTCATAAGACTGAGGGGATGGCCCAGTCAGTAAAGTGCTTGCCACAAGAACATGGAAACCTAGGTGTGAATCTTTAGCAGCTAGGTAAAATCCCAGGCATAATGGTACACAAATTAAATTCCAGCTCTGGGGAAGGTGAGGCAGAGGCAGAATGATCCCTGTGTTTGTTGACTAGTCCGCAGAACCAAATCCCTGAGTCTCAGGTTCAGTGAGAGACAGTGTCTCCAAAACAAACACTATGTTAAGAAAGGTGGAAGAGCAGCTGAGAAAGACACTTGACACAGTTCTCAGGCCCCAGTGTGACTGTATTCAGAAGTAGTCTTTAAAGAAGTAACCATGGTGATTTAGATCATAAGGAGGGGACCCAATCCAACATGACAGGTGTCTACACGAGAAAAGAGAAACATACCAGGAGTGTGTGCTAATGGGGGCCGTGAGAACATATCCTGAAGGCAACATTTGGGTTCTGGTCTTCAGTCATTAGACATAAATGCCTGTTGCCCATGAGCATTTTGTTATGTCAGCCCCCAAAATTAACCCCCTCTAAACTCACATCATCCTCTTCAAACACAAATGGCAGCATTTCTTGCATTCTGTGCTTTATTTGGGATTGTGTAGTATCTTGGCTGGGGTTTATATTGCTCTGAAGAGACATCATGGCCGTGGCAACTCTTATAAGGAAATATTTTCCTGGGACTGGCATACAGTTTGGAGGTTTAGTCCATTATTTTCATGGCAGGAAGCATGGGGTCACACAGGCAGACATGATGCCAGAGGAGTAGCTGAGAATCCTACATTTGGATCATCAGGCAATAGAAAAAGAGTGAGACATTGGGCCTGGCTTGAGCATCTGAGACCTCAAAGGCCACCCCCTCTCCCCACCGCAGTGACACACTTCCTCCAACAAAGCCACACCCACTCCAACTAGGCTACACCTTCTAATAGTGCAATTCTCTATGGGCCTATGAGAGCCATTTTCATTCAAACCACCATATGTAAGTTCCCGTGGTAAAGACAATGCTAGGAAATCCTAGAGAAACCCAGTGGCTTGGTTATCCTCACCATGGTAAAGTCTGAAACTTACTTTGTCTAGCCTTTACATGAGGTGGCCTACTCCATTTCTCATCATACACATAAAAATGGAGATGGCACCAGTTATTTATAGGGAATGTTTAGCCACTAGCTCCCTCTAAAATAAGTGAATTGCAAAATACTTGAAATTCAGGATAAAGCAGCAAAATGGGAAAATCTTTACACTCCAATAAGACATCATTACTGATAGCTATATTGCACTTTCAGTATCAGACTGAAAACCACCAGTGCATGAAAGGGAGTTAAGGGATTAGCATGGACATCAGCCTGCCCAGTAGATAGCACCCAGCTTGGTAGGAAGATGCTCTAGGGTGCCTTACAACGCACCCTGCCCCTGCAACTGTAGAGATTTTCTAAGATGACCCAGGTCCCTGTTGTGAATCAAAAGCAGAGATGAGGTATCCTGGTGGCACCTCCACAGTTATTCTGGGGGTGGAATTTTTATTGGTGAAGGAAGGCTGGGGATGGTTAGACGGGGTTGTTAGTATTTAGATTGCAGGACGATAACTAGGGTTAGCTGATGAGTACTGAGCAACTGGCAGTTAAGAAAGGAGAGTAAAATGATACCAGAAGCCCCAGAAGCCCCAAAAACTTGTCAGTTGCTCTTAAACACTCTTGAAAAAGTGAGAGGAAGAGTAGGAAAAGGGAAGATAAGGGAGAGGATGTATGAGAAAGGTATCAGGGAAAGGAGGTTGTAGTTGTTGAGGTTGAGCACAAGTAGATTTTTCTGTTTAATTCTGGAAGGAAATGACCTACTGCTTTCATTTATAAGAGAGCTGAAGTAAGTCTAGAGAAAACTCAGTTCTTTGTAGTTATATGGCAGAGTTCAGAGCCCAGAGCTCCATATACCCACATACACCATTCAT
Source organism: Cricetiscus sungorus (assembly GCA_030556225.1). Lineage (NCBI taxonomy): Eukaryota > Metazoa > Chordata > Mammalia > Rodentia > Cricetidae > Cricetiscus > Cricetiscus sungorus. The sequence goes on along the minus strand of JANBXA010000007.1, from coordinate 83,836,736 downwards.
TCTTCCTTGTCTCCCTGAGCCAGATTTTCACCAAAGATTGTTGAAAATTAGCAGGAGAGAAGTGTATGCACTAAGAAGATCATGAGCTCAAAGCCATCTTAAGATATATAGTCAGACATCATTTCAAAACACAAATAATAATAAAAGAATGGGAATACATACACAACATCATTCATTTCCTGCTACAAGCCAGGCACTATAACAAGTGTTTCAAGGCAAGTTTTCATTTTGTTATTGTATAATATGTCCATTTTATACATGAAGACAGAGGCCCCAAGATGCCTGGCTGAGGCCATAGAGCTACTTTGTAATAAATCTACCTTTGCTACCCTAGAACCAATAGTTTCCGTTCAAGTCATAGTTGAGCCACCTAAGGTGTAGGGAGCTTCAGCCTTAACAAGTCAACATGAAAGATCAAAAACATGCCCCCAACAAAAATACCCAGGTTCTAATGCTCAGCATTTGGGAATATGGCACTTTCAGTGACCCTGGATCACCTGGGTCAGCTAAGTGTAAGTGTCCTTATAAAGAAAGGGGGAGGGAGCTATGATACACGCCACCCACGCCCCACTGAGAGCCAGCCCTCCCCCTTCCCTCTACCCTACCCTGCCCACTGTCCCACCACTCTGGTTGAGCACTGAGACAGAGGGTGGAGCCAACAATCCAGCTACCTTCAGGGAAATTCCTGGAGCTGATCTGAGCACACTAGACCTGCCTATTCACGTGAGACCACTTATAATTTCCACCTGCCTGGTCTCTGACTCCCACCACAGGTCCTCTACTGGAGTTCTAGGCCTCTCCCAGAGATCTGCCTATCTCGGCAGGACCACTCTGAGTTCCTGCAGGATGGATCCTTGACCCCCATTACAGGGCCTCTGCTAAAGAGGCCTCACTCAGCTGGAGAGTGCCAGGTCACAGCTAGACCTGACTATCCCTGAGGAAACATCCTTCCAGCTGGCTTCTGCCAAAGAGACTGCAGCTGTCCTCTGCTGGAGCCTGATCTTTGACCCCATCACTGGGTTCCTGCCTATGGAGAGAACTCCTAGAGAGCTTGGACCACCCGAAGCTAAAGACATCGAACTTCTGACTTACCTAAGCCCATAGAGAGAGGGAGAGACCCCACCAACACCTACTGGAAGAAGTTATGGGAAGATGGCAATGCAATAAACCACCTAACAACAGAAAGACAAGCATAACACCACCAAAATCTAGGGAATCTACACCAACTAGACATGTTTGGTAATGTTTACCAAACATGTGAAAAACCTATACAATAAGAACTTTGTGGCTTTAAAGAAAGACATTAAAGAAGATACCAGAAAATGGAAAGATCTACCATGCTTGTGGATAGGAAGGATAAATATAATAAAAAATGGCAATCATGCCAAAAGCAATCTATAGATACAATGCAATCCCCATTAAAATCCCAGCACAATTCTTCAATGACTCTGAAAGGATAACAACCAACTTTATATGGAAAAACAAAAGACCCAGAATAGCCAAAACAACCCTGTACAATAGAAGAACTTCAGGAGGCATCACCATCCCTGACTTTAAGCTCTATTCCAGAGCTATAGTTCTGAAAACAGTCTGGTATTGGCACAAAAATAGACAGGTAGACCAAAGGAATCTAATCAAAAATCCCGATATTAACCCACACACCTATGAACACCTGATTTTTGACAAAATAGCTAAAAGAATAAAATGGGGGAGGAAAGCATCTTCAACAAATGGTGCTGGCATAATTGGATTGTGGTGTGTAGAAGACTGCAGATAGACCCATGTCTATCACCGTGCACAAAACTCAAATACAAATGGATCAAAGACCTCAACATAAATCCAGCCACACTGAACCTCTTAGAAGAGAAAGTAGGAGGTACCCTTGAACAAATTGGTATAGGAGACCGCTTCCTGAACATAACTCCAGTAGCATAAACACTAAGATAAACAATTAATAAATGGGACATCCTCAAACTTAGAAGCTTCTGTACGGCAAAGGACACAGTGGACAAGACCAAACGGCAGCCCACAGACTGGGAAAAGATTTTTGCCAACCCTACATCTGACAAAGGGCTGATTTCCAAAATATACAAAGAACTCAAGAAACTAGACAACAAAACACCAAATAACCCTATTAAAAAATGGGGTACAGAATTGAAGAAAGAATTCTCAATAGTGGAAATCAAAGAGGCTGAAAGACACTTAAGAAAGTGCTCAACATCCTTAGATATCAGGGAAGTGCAAATCAAAACAACTTTGAGATACCATCTTACTCCTGCCAGAATGGCTAAAATTAGAAACACCAATGACAACTTATGTTGGAGAGGATGTGGAGAAAGGGGAACACTCCTCCGCTGCTGGTGGGAGTGCAAACTTGTACAGCCATTTTGGAAATCAGTATGGCAGTTCCTCGGGAAAATGGGAATTAGTTTACCACAGGACCCAGCTATTTTCCTCTTAGGTATATACCCAAGTGATCCCCATCCATGCAACAAAGACATGTGCTCAACTATGTTCATAGCAGCATTATTTGTAATAGAAAGAACCTGGAAGCAACCTAGATGCCCTTCAACTGAAGAATGGATAAAGAAGATGTGGCACATCTACACACTAGAATACTACTCTGCAGAAAAAAATAACGGAATCTTGTAATTCACAGGCGAGTGGATGGAACTTGAAGAAACCATCCCGAATGAGGTAACCCAGTCACAAAAAGAAGAACATGGTATGTACTCGCTCATATATGGATTTTAGACCTAGAGTGGAGGATCACCAGCCTATATTTCACACTACCAGAGGAACTAGGATACAAGGTGTATTCTAAGAGGTTCATATATGGTCCCTCACAAAAGGGGGAAGGGACAAGTCCCCCAGAGGACTTGGGAAGTGGGGGGGGGGCAATGAATGGAGAGAAACTAGGAAGATTGAGTCAGGGTAGGAATAGAAGACAGAAAAGGGAGAGAGAGAGAAAACATAAAAGAGGGAGCCATTATTGGTTTGAAGAGAAAATTGAACCTAAAGAAAGTTCTAGAGACCTACCAGAGTAACTCCAACTAACAATTTGAGCAACCATAGAAAGGCTACCATAAATGCCCTTCCCTGATAGTGACATCATCAACTAAATTATCCACCATCATGGAGCCCTCATCTAGTACCTGTTGAAAACAAAAGCAAACACCCATAACTAAACATTGAATTGAACTAGAATCCAGAGAGAGATTTCTGCATTTTCTTTGGATCCCCTATGACCACGCCCTCTACCAGCAGGAAGCAGTTTGGAAAGAATGATGCCCAAATTCCCAAATATTGTTTATAAATGTTTGTTTTCATTTAAGTGGGCTTGGTTATAAATGGTTAATGACCACAAACAATCTTTTTAAAGTTAAAATGGGAATTATGGTATAGATATGAAAGCTTTGTTTTGGAATGGATTTTCATTTATTGATACAATTTAAGGTCAATTTTGTGATATGTATATTTCTTCTCTTGTTTAGGATTGTGTTTATATAGTTCATTGAAAAATGTAATGTATAATTTAGTACAGATTATAGAGAGTTACCTATGATAGTCAAAACTTGGAGTTAAGTTAGTTAGGATTTCTAGATATACAGAGATGTATTTGAGATGGATAGGCATTCTTCACACCTTTCAAAGACCTCCAGAATATGGCATTTAAAATGGTTCAGGGTTTTCTTGACAGTGAGGTACAACTGCTCCTGGAAACACCACCTGCGTCAGAAAGGAAGATGGACTTTGAAAAACTCATTACGAAGTTAGCTTTCATATGGCAGTTAGCCATATGGACAAGATACTGATCTTGTCTAGACTGTTTGACTTTATGCTGTATAAACTGGACATATAGGACCCACAGAAAAAATGACTGCTGATATAAGATGGACAGTGATACAAGATTCCTGCTTAATGGAAGGGTCTGCAAGACAGTCTACAAGACACAGAGAAAAGTGACTGACAAACTGTCAACACAGATGGACAGTTTAAAGTTCCCTACTTTGCTGAGGAGTCTGCCAGATACACTATAGCCTATGGGCTGAAGATGGTACATTACAGAAGAACTTCGGGTGACTGACCAGGCAGTGAGTTGTCTCTGTCATTTCTAGAGTTTATGTATTATCCTTCTGTGGTCATTGATGGAGTTGAAGACAGATGGTTATGGTTATAGTTTTCCTTAGTTAGGATTAAAGATAAGTTACATATAGGACTTTAGACTCACAAAGATAGGATAGATGATATTTTCTTTAAGTCTTACAAAATTTTAATGGACTAAATATTGTTAACTGTGATTCTTATTTGATAACTGTTGTGTGATATATTTTGCTATGTTAAGGTTAAAACCCTTCTTTTTATTTTAGACAGAAAAGAGGAGATGATGGGAGATGTTATTCTGTAAATATGTTTCTCATACTGGTTAATGAATAAAGCTCTGTTGGCCAATGGGAAAGCAAGATAGGCGGGGCTGGGAGACAAGAAGGAAAGAGGAAGTAGTCAGGAGGAGTCAACATGGAGAGCCTGGAGAGGTAGAACTCCAGCCAGCCACTCTGGCCGGTAAGATGAGCCGTGTGAAAATACTTAGAATAGTAGAAATGGATTAATAAGACAGAGCTAGCCGGTAAGGAATTAGTAACTGGCCAACAGAATTGTATCAAATACAGAGTCTCTGCATGTAATTTGGGGCTGGCGTGGCAGCGGGACTGGACCGGCTATGGGGGAAAAACCTTCTCATAACAGGAAACAGGAAACCAGAGAGAGAGAGAGAGAGAGAGAGAGAGAGAGAGAGAGAGAGAGAGAGAGAGAGAGAGAGAGAGAGAGAGAACATACTTCTGTAGCTTAGAATGTGGGAAGAGACCATAAAGTTAGTACAGGAAGGCCCAGAACTTACACAGATTCTCCTCTACACTCGTCCTCCTCTTGCTCTTCCTCCTTCCTCTTTCCCTTTTTCTTCCCTTTCCCCTTCTCCTCCTTCTGCTGCTGTCTCTGTTTTTTTAGGTAATGTCTCATCCTGTAGCCTGGCCTGGCCTTGAACTCACACCAATACTTCTGTTTCTCAAATGCTGAGGTTATAAGCATGAGCCACTTACTATAATTGGATTTATAGCTTGAGTTTATTCCAGTGTGGCTCTCAGATTTCTTCTGAACCCTAGAACAGCAAGATAATAAGCCCAAGTTGTTTTAACCCAGTGAGTTATTGTAACATGCTACAGCAGCAATAGAGGCTCTTGCAGGCCTCTGTGTCTTTATCTATTGCATGGAAATCTTGGGGCTCCCTACTCTGAGTGGCCTTTGTGAAATGTCTCTTCCCTCCTACTTTCCCCAAATGTCACTCCCAGTAGGGCATTCTACATTTTTTTTTTTTACATCTCTCTCCTTCCCTCCCTCCCTCTTACCATCTCTCCCCCCTCACATGCACCCTGACCACCCTCTGATGGGAGATGTTATTCTGTAAATATGCTTCTCATACTGGTTAATGAATAAAGCACTGTGGCCAATGAGAAAGCAAGATAGGCGGGGCTAGGAGACTAGGAGGAGGAAAGAGGAAGTAGTCAGGAGGAGTCAGCATGTAGAGCCTAGAGGAAACAAGATGCTGGACCCGGCTCTCCAATAAGATGACCACATGGAAATACTTAGATAAGTAGAAATGGGTTAATAATTAAGACAGAGCTAGCCCATAAACAATAATGGTAACTGGTCAACAGGATTGTATCAAATATAGAGTCTCAGCGTGTTATTGGGGTGCACGTGGCCGTGGGACCTGGCGGCCAGCAGGGAGGAACAAAGAGTGGGTCAGGCGGCTGATGAAAAAAACCTGCCCATAACAACCCTTCTTCTATATGTGCCCTCATCAGTTCTTCTTGCTGAGAGAGGGTTGTTCTGGCTTCTGTCATATCAGCATGCAGTCTTTTGGTTCTCTGTTGCCCTTACTTCTTTCCACTGGGGAAGATTGAAGGATGAAGTCAAACAGAAGAGAACCTACTAATTACTTAACTTGTGGCTGTGACCAAATACATGACAAGAGCAACTAACTAAAGGGAAGGAAGTTTCAGCTGCCAGTCTGTCACCAAGAGTAGGAGGCAGGTTCACATTGCACCTGAAGTAGCTAGTTAACAGGAAATGGGCTGGGCCATGAAACTTCAAGGTCCTGACACTGTGACCTACTTACTCCAAAGAAGCTCCACAACTTTTCCAAAGAGCACTGTCAACTGGAGACCAACTATCCAAATTCATGTGCCTGCTGAGTGAGAGCTCACAATCAAACCACAATGCAAAGCCTAAAGACAAAAACAGAATCCTAGGCCAATATTGGAATCCCTGGATCTAACTTGAGTTTCTGTCACATATAACCTAAAGCATCTGCTATATCAGTCTATGTCTCAGGCTCTGTTCTAATATATATATATATATATATATATATATATATATATATATATATATATCACACACACACACATATATATATATCACAACAGGCAAACCACTTGCCCAAAGTGTGTTAGCTTACAAGTAATGGCAAAAATCCAAACACATGTGAATCTGAAGTCTTTGCTCTTTCCTCAATACAAATTTCTAACATTCATTTAACGTGAACACAACTTGGGGGGCTATAAAGTCAAATTGAAAATGTTATTTCTGTTCCCAGGTCTTTCATTGCACTAAAAATAATAGATCACAGTTGTTTTAAGCTCCATGACAGAGCCTCTTAAATCCCTGCTGCAAACCTTATTAGGTTTCTGCTCAGAATGTAGTGCTCCATAGTAAAAAGATACAAGTACTTTGTAAAACAGTTTATATCCAAAAACATGTTGTCAATGCTGTTAGCTGTCATGGAGTCACCAAGGAACCATTTTACTTAAATTCAAATAATACCTAGAATTTTTAAGAGGTTCTGCTAGGAAAGTGTTTGTCTGTTTGTTGCTGTGGAGGTTGAGAGTTGCCTCTAGAATGAAGGAGAATGTCAACATATAATTCACAATTTCCTTCCCTTTGTGTTCCTCCCCTAAAATGGTTTCTCAGGATGAGGTTGTAGCTTAGTAATAATGCTTGTTTAGCACACAAGACTCCGAATACACCCGAAAAGTGCTCCTATAAGAATAAAAATAGTGTTTTTGTCTACACAGCTAAAAACTCTGATAACTTAGGTGTTCTATTGACCTTGAAATTAAATAGTTCAGAGAGTATCTCAGTTCTTTTAATTGCCCTAATCTGATGTTCATACATCCAAATGAGTGAATGAACAGTCAGGATTGTCAATCTTTTTAAAAGAACCTTAAACATCTTATTTAAAAAAAAAAAAAACCTGAACATAGCATTCAGAATAAAATATTAGTTCTTAAAACAAATGTTGTCTTTACTTTTCTGTTTCATGTACTAAAGATGTAAGAATAAGCATAAATGATTAACGAGATGAGGATACAGAGGGCTAGGATGTTGGTGATGATGCACAAGAAAGGCGTGTCTCACTGAGCCACCCCAGAGATCAGACAGATGTGTTTGGCAAAATTGGCCAAGAAGAGAGTGCAGGTGAAATACACAGTTAAGTTCACATAGGCTAAGACACTGAAAAGCCTAACCATCTAACAGGTAGCTGAAAAAGCTAGTTTGGGAAACTCCTGAGAGCAAGGATCATGTCTGTATTGCTTAGGGCAAGGACAGACATAGCAGAGATTATAAATAAATGTTTTCTGAAGAAAAGAATCCATCAGTGGAAAAAAGTAAATAATTGGTTTACCAAAATTCAGGCAAGAAATTTGAGCCTGGAAATGAATGGCTGGAGGTCTTGCAGGTAGATAGGGGCAGGCAATTTAATGTTGTCTAAGTAAAAAATATGAAAATGGAGAGCAAAGGGCAAAGGTGAGATGCTCAGTGGGATAGCTTAAGATCAGGAGGACTTGCTGAAGGGCTGGTAAGGGCGAGAGAGAAGTCAGTAAGATGAACAGGATGGCTGATGATATGGGAGATAATAGTAAAAAATGAGCCTTCTATTCTGAGATCTGGAGCAATGACATCAGCCTTCAGGGAAGCCACAGCTTAAAATCCTAGAAGGATGAAGGCCCGCTGGCACCTGAATAAAGAAAAAAGTTGCAGAAAAAGCAGCCAAGCCTCAAATCTCCCCAGTCTGTTAAATCCTGCTGGAGGCAGAGACAGCAGCCGCGAGACCAGCTGATTCCAGGAAACTGTCAAAAGGAGGAATCACCTTCCCCACACAGCAAGACAGCCACATCCCAGCAGGACAGAAACCCAGCCAGGTGTCACTGAGCAGGCCTGACAATGGCAACAGAAGCCATGCTGCCAGTGGAGATTGATCCCCATGGTGTCTCTTTGTCCCTCCAAGTGATTCCAAAGATTCACCCATCTCCCATGGGCCTGAGCTGCTTGCAAGCAAATGCAAGTCTTTTCCTACTCAGCAGCTATGCTGCTTGCTAGTTCTGTGTGGTCCTTGATGGATGATTTTGTTCATCATTTAGCATCTCCTGATGGTCTTTCTTGGAGACCCCCCAGTTTACTGTCATTTATGCACAAAGGCCATTGCCTGGTACACAAGAACAATGCCTGAAGTGGCAGGACCCGAAGTTGATCTCCAAAGACAACAGCATTTCTTGCTTTTGCTTTTAATTGTTATTGATGCAGTTATTGATGCTCTCTGGAAAGGACACGGCATTTTGGCTGGCACTTTTGGGAGAGAGGAACAATTCTGTCCCGAAGCTGACCTCAAAGTGTGCCTTGCCCAGATTCTTATGCCAAGTCCACCTGAGACTCTATAAGCACTCGGTCAAGCAAATGCATTCAATCAGAAAAGGTTCCCTCACAAACAGCTCTCATCATGGGTGAAAGATAAAAACTTGAAGGGCAAATCAATTCTTCTAGTTCTGTACACTCCCTCCTGGCCCCAAGTCAGTGTCACTCCAAACCATAGCCTTGCCGACACTCCTCCTGTAGCATCCCTTAGACCTCACCAGGCTCTGAGTTTGCTTTACAGTCCTCTTCAGGGTTTTCCCTCTAATCTAAGTCCTACATTCACTGCTGCCATTAGGCTGCCATATGCTGGGTTAGAAAGCACCACAATAGCTGTCTAACTTGTTCTCAAAAGAGGAATTTGTCCTGATAACCACGCCCCCGCTACTGATAATTATCTTCTGCAGGACCGAGCAGTCTCATTGTTGCATGTCAGCCTATACCCCAGCCATTTTGAACATCTCACTCTTTTGAAGTAAGTGTGGGTCAGGATCTAGGGCTCCCTTAGACCTTTGCTTCCTTTCCCTACAATCCTTTACCCCCTCAAACAATTTATAGCTTAGGAGCCCTGTGGCAGTTCATTCCAGATCTCAAATTTGGCCTCACTTAGTTTTCCTACTCCATCTGTCTCTTTAGTTGAAGAGAAGGACCCATTGCTATCTGTTCTTTGGGAGAAACAACAAGGAGTATGCTCCTCTGATAACATCTTCTCTGCTGTGTAATATTTTTAATGTCCCCAGAGTGGAACAGACAAATAGCACCATTTCCATCTGCTGCATAGGGTATGAGAAGGAGATGGGGCAAGTTAGTATCACAGCAAGATGAAATATAGAAAAGATACTTTCTACCTGGCTTTGTGACCTTCTTGCCCACTTGCTCAACAACTCTACCAGGTCCCACATGGTCCCTGACCAATGTTCCCACCCAGAATTCCAAGAAAAGACCTCCAGCTCTTAGCAGATTTAGGGAAATAATCTGCTGTGCCTGCCAGCCAGCCAGGACTGAGGATTTCTTCCCACAATTATTCTATGGTCTGGGCACAAACATACACTCTTGGAAAAGTAAGCCCCATTATTCCATACCACACTAAGGTGACCACAATTATTAATAATTTACTGTAGTATCCAAAGTGCTGGAGAATAGACTTTGAATGTTCCCAATTTAAAGAAGTAGTTTCCAAGCTGAGAGATACTTCAGTTCCTGCTGATCACTGTACAGTGTAACTGTGCTCAAATATCACATTGCAACCCAGAAAAGTGTACAATTATTACATGCCAGTGAAAAAATTTAAATGTCCAACCATACTGTAGGCTGTAGATAATTTTTTAAAAAGCCTCTAGGCAAAATGAAGCTCAGAATTAAGTACATACAAACCACACAGTTTAATTTTAATTATTGGAAAAAATAACTTGAGATAAATACTTTCTTATGATAAGCAGCACAAAACTTTATGCTGCTTCAAGATAAATCAGAGTCCAGATTCCTACGGAAAGCTTTCCAATTCTCAAGAATATAGAAACAATATTTTAAAACATTAATCCTGTGCAAGGTCATTTGATCCAGAAGCGTTCAGATCTCCCTTGCCGAGGCATGCCCAGATCGCTGGTATTTCCTTTAAAGAAGTTCACACCAATATTCTGCAGCCATGTTTCCAAGCCCAATTCACAAGAGTCATACAGAGGACTCTAACTCATAGCTAAAATGGGGACTGAGAATTCAGACCCACTTTTACCAAGGTAGGGGTGGGGAAGTCCCTGATATTGCTCTTTATCTATGCTTCAACTGAGGCTGAGAGAGCCACCCTTCAAACACTCAACAGTCCTTCTGAGACAAGATGATCAGGACATAAGCAATTGGCCAGATGAAAGAGAAAGCCCTTTGCTTGCACTGGGACCAGGCCCTTCCTGACCATCTCCCACTTCCTGAATCCTTTGAAATGAGTCATGTGCTCCTTCTTAAAGCACCTCAGAGGAAAAGCAGGAAATCTGGGGGCTCCTCACACCCATCCGTGCCATTCCCCCTTGAGTGGGATGTGCAAATTTGCTTCTTCTTGGAGCAGCCTCTTGTACATATGGCATGTTCTTGGAGGGAATGTGCTCGCCTCTCAGGAACTCACCCAGGGCAGGGCTGGCACCAGCATATGGCCTTTCCTATCAGAACATGAACAGGGGAGATGGGTCCTCAAGTTACCCAGGAGTAGAACACCAGAGATGTGCTTGTTCAGGAATGATCCTGGTTAGCATGCTCAACCCTTCACATAGTAAGAGCATCATAATGGTAGTTTCCTTTCTGTACTTTATTTTTCATCATTTGACCTTAGGTTGTTTCCTTGTGCTATTTAGAAAATGTCTTCTCCCTTATACACCCTATAGATCTTCTAAATTACTAGATTATGTTTATACCTAAGCCCTCTCTCACATACACACCATGTCTTCTCTCTTCTAGATTCAGAAAAAAAAAATCACTTCAGCAGAAAGAGAACCTACTTGAACATTAAGCCCAGTTGCTCCAGGACCCCAGATAGGACAAGATGTGTTTGCCATCATTAGCAGGGAGTCTGCAAGTCTATGTGACAGAGCTTGGTTCTGGGAAAGGGGTAACCTCAGGAGGATAGTCTTGAGAGTGTTACTTTCTTTCAATAATGCACCTCCAGCTTGTGGGTGAAAATGGGGACAGGGAGAAAAGATTCAGTACCCATGGCACCTGTGAGGTTTGTGTATCAGCTTGCTCTTATGGACATGTCCCCAAGTCTCAAAGGAATATGCAGAAGATTAAGAAATGGGTCAAAGAAAAACAAAGGAAAGGGGCTCTTAGGGCTTTGTGCAACAACAGGACCCACAGCAGGATGGCACAGCTGCTGCTGAGACAAATTGTCCTGTACCAACAGAACGAGAAAGGCATGTTCCCATGACACAGCTTTGTCCCTTGCCATGCCATCTACAGCAGAAAGACTCCTCTCAGGATTACAGGGATGTTGGTTCTGTAATGCTTTACATTTGAGACCTGGAATAATTGTTATTATTCGGTGTGATGGTGTGTAGCTTATAGCGTCTGTGACTTGACAATCAAGTAATGAGCTATTGATGAGGGAAATGAACCAGACGACAGCTGAGGCTGGAGACCATTAACATCTATGCCTGTTCTTGCTGACTGTTATCACCCAGGACTCTTTGATAATAGCTCGTAATTATAATCACATTTATTGAGATGTTACTCTATACTGAGTGCTTTATACAGATGAACACATGCTAGTCTTGCAACAGTACCCTGAGAAAAGTGGCATTGCTATTCTGATTTACAGAGAGGGAATATAGGAAGATGCAAACAAAAAGGTCCACCAAGTGCTGGGGCAGGGGTAGTCTGGACACATTTGCCATTAGAAAGCTGTCAAGAAGCACAGAGAATGTCAAGCTGTGTGAGAGTCAAGCCTGATGGTCTTCAGAGAAGGAATGCTGTGGTCTGGGCTGACCTGACCTGGGAGCAACATGAGGATGCCATGTGTTAAACGCTGTGCTTGTGGTCTCCAGAGCCACAAGGAAACGGGGGTGGGGGGGTCAGTTGCATTGAGAACTTAATATCCATGGGCAATCACCCAGCACCTCGTGAAGGAGGCAGATTCTGATTCAGTGGGTCCTGAATTGAGGCCCAAGTTTCTGCACAGGCATTCTGATGGTTCTGGAGCAAGGCTCACACTTTGAGGCACAGCGATGTAGGCAGCTACAAAATAGAGAGCTGTCCACAGAGCAACATTGCTGGAGAAGGAGGAATCCATCTATGCCTTCAGCTGGCAACCACTGGCTTTAAATATGCTGAGCCAAGTCACTGCTACATTAGTGGTGGAGATATTCAAGAGAAAACAGGCAGCCCAGAGCTGGAGTCACAGCTTAGGGTACTTAGTACAGGTGTGTCCTCCAGCACCAGGAAGGAAAGAAGGAAGGAACCAAGGAATAAAGGATGGAGGAAGAGAGGGAAGTAAGAAGGGAGGGAGGAGAAAGGGAGGAAATGGAGGAGGCAGGAAAAAAAAAGGAGAAAAGTAGCATCTGATGCCAGCCACATGTATCCCTCCTGAGTTATCCAGATGAATTTAAAAAGCAGTTAACTATCAGTTAACAGCTAAAAGAAATACAAATTAAATGTAAGCAAACCCACACATCTGACAAAATTAAGTGTTTGCCATTAATTGGCTACAGTGGTGATCTGCTCAATGCCGTGGTGAATTAAAATGGGTGTAATGTAAATTCATAAGGATGGGGTACTTCTCTCTTGAAAAAGAACCCTCCAATTCAACTTTTAACACAAAGTGTGTGTGTGTTTGTGTGTGTGTGTGTGTGTGTGTGTGTGTGTGTGTGTGTGTTTAGTGCTAGTTAGAATTTTGTCAACTTGAAACTTGAGGAACCTTAATTAGGACATTGCCTTGATTAGACTGGCCTCTAGGCAAGTGTATGGAGGCTTTTTATTTGTTAATGATTGATAAGGATGGGCCTAGCCATCTATGGGTGGTGCCACACATGGCCAGGGGAGGGCAAGGGGTGATGGAAGGGACGTTCTGGATTGCATATGAAGACAGGCTGAGCAAACCATTGAGCCAGTAAGCAGTGTTCTTACGCCATGGCATCTGCCTTAGTTCCTGCCTTGAGCTCTGTTCTCATGTCCTGCAAAGATGGGCTCTGCTGCTGAAGTGTAAACTGAAATAAACCCTTTCCTTACCAAGTTGTTTCTGGGAATAATGTTTTATCACATCACTAGAAAGACAACTAAGGCATAGTATATAACTCTGTGCTAAGTGGCTTTATGGATTCCCATGTTTGGTGCTCACACCCTGCTCTTACTTCTGCATCAGCATGCAACTGAAAATTTGTAAGTTGTTGCTTTCATGACATCAAATCAAGACATTGATTTAATCATAGCATAAGAAGCTAGAATCGTCTTTCATAAAATAACCTTCATTGCAAAGGCAGATCCTCCTTGTCTTTACTTTTGCAGAGAGTGAGGGGAACAGGATTGAAAATTTGTCCATCTTTGGTCAAAAAATTGTGCTTTTCACTCCTCAGTCTCAAATATCTCCCTTCTAACTCCATCTCTTTCTATTTCTCAACACCTCTTGGGTTTTTGATTTTACAGTATCAAATTTACAATATTTGCATTTTGTGCTACAGTGATAATTAAGTCTTCTGAGCTTCATCAGTACATTGATTCTAAAAACTGAAAACCAATAGTGGTTTCATAATGATGGCTATGTAGCTGGTTCACTACCCAGACAGTTCTTTCTTGTATAGCTTTTTGCCTGCAGGTCAATTTTTCTTTTACAACTAATTATTTTTCACTTAGTTTTCATTTGGTTCAACTTGTCCTAGAAATTTAGTATTCTTATGAATCCTGTTTCCTTGGAGAGTCCCTTCTGGGCCTTCCACATTTGGTAATGTCTTTATTCTGCTGGTCTACAAATTGATACTTTAATTATGTACAGAATCCTAAGTTGGTATGTTTTCTCCCTCAGAAAACCAAAGGTCATCCATCATACCAGGACTTGTGAGTACATAATCTGATAGCACTTTTTTGTTTTGTTTTCATTTTAGACTTCTCTTGATTTTACTTTTCAGCTATTCTTTTTTATCCTTAGTGTTCTGATATATGTACTATGGAACTGTGTGTTAGTTACCTTCATGCCACTAAGACAAAATACCAAACACAAGCATCTTTCAAGAAGGAAGATTTATTTTGGCTCACTGTTTCAGAGGGTCTCTGTCCATCCAAGTGGGGAAGGCATGGAAGAATGAGGCTGTTCTCAGTAGTGGGAGTGTGTAGTGCTAGTTCTTCATGTTATAGAGATTCAGGAATCAGTGAGAACATAACAGGAACCAGGACCAGGCTCCAGTCTTCAAAAGTCCACCATTCACAACCTGCCTCTGTCAGATAGACCCTACTTCCAAAAGCTCCACAGCCACCCAGCATTGAAAACACAAGTCTACAGGGATATTTTAGACTGAAACCTAAAGCAGGTACTTTGGGGTTTTGTTGTTTTTGTTATTAAGTGCAATCTTTGATAAGATACATATAATATAATCTGGTTACTCCCATCTCCACAAGAACAGTTGCTTATCCCACAAAAGTTATACACACAATTATTTCAAAAGTGGGCACAACTTGCTTGTCAAGTTGGTTGTAGCATGAGTTCTAATAGGTCTTACTAATAAAGGCCAAGAGTCAGATATAGGGGTAAATGCTGAAAGATTAGAGAGACAAAGGAGCAAAAACACAACCATACCTTAACTCCTCAACTTTGCAGCTGAAAAGAGACCAAGCCCCTGTCTCTTTCCTGCCTTATCATTTCCTCTCTCTGCCCAGACATATCAAATGTATCACTTCCTGTTTGTCTGTACAGATCTCCAGACCTTTATGATTAACTAGTGGCTAGCTCTGCCCTCTGATCTTCAAGCAAATTTTATTTGTTAGAGTACATACAAGATATCACCACAGGTGTTGTCATAATTTGTAGGGCTCTAGTTGGATAATATCACTGGTGCCTTTCCAGACTCAGTAGCCTACATAGGGCCCACTAATACTACAAAAGATAAGTGGAAGTTTGTGTGTGGTGTCTTCTGTGACAGCATCTTTTCATCTAATTCTAGTGGGAAACTAAAAGGATTGCCAAGAGTTTACATTGTTTTGGAAGCTTCTGAGGCCACCATGACTAGCAACTATGGGTTTTGTTTATTAACCCATAGCTTCCAGGAATAGCTTCTTCCAGCCATGCAGCATATAAATTGTCCAACTCTCATTAAAAAAAAATACTTTATACTTTAAATATGCTTTCAGGATAGTATGTTTCCATGTGACTTGTCATCACTACTTCATTTTGGTTACCAACCTCTAACTCCTCATTTTATTCTTTCACCCCCTCTTTGTTTAAATCTTTCGACCCCAACATTTACATTCTCTACTTTTGTGTTACCTGTGCTAACTAGTTTTTGTCAACTTGACACAAACAGAATCATCTGAAAGAAAGTAATCGCAATTGAGAAAATAGCTCCATAAGACCTTGCTGTAGGCAAGCCTTTGTGATGTTTTCTTAGTCACTGATATGGAAAGACCCAGCCCAATCTTGGGTGGTTCCACCCATGGGCTGTTGGTCTTGAGTGTTATTAAAAAAAAAAGTTCAGCAAGCCATGGACAGCAGTCTATTAAGTTGCACGCCTTCATGGCTTCTGCATTTGCTCCTGACTCCAGATCCCTTCCCTAATTTCCTTTGATGATAAACATTGATGTGGAAGTGTACACAAAATTAACCCTTTCCTCCCTAACTTGCTATTGGTCATGGTGTTTCATCACAGTAATAGAAAACAACTAAGAAGCACTATTGTCTACTGACTCGCCTCTCTTTCTTAAATCATCTCCCTCCCAAATGAACTCTAAGCTGAATTCATAAAAGTAGGATCAAAGCTATGATCAACATATGAGGAAGAATATGTGACATTTGCTTTCTGTGCTTGGGTTACTTACTCAGTATTTTTTTTCACTTTCATCCCTTTACCTACAAATCTCACAATTTGATTTTTCTGTACACATTCTCAAATTCCATGATGTAAGCATGCCACACTTTTCATATCTAGTCATCAGCTGATAGGTGTCTAGGCTGATCCCATTTCTTAGCTGTCATGAATGGGACATCAAAGAACATGAATGAACAAGTATGTCTATGGATATGAAGTCCTTTACATGGGTTCCCAGGAATAGAAAAGCTGTGTTACATGGTGTTTTATCTGTAGCATTTTGAGGACTCTCCACACTGGTTTCCATAGAGTTTGGGTTTTTTTTTTAAGTATTATTATTCAGTGTGCTGAGCACTTGGTGTACCATCTCAATCTGCATATTGTCTTCATCAGTTCTGGAGGATTGTCTCCCATTATTTCATTAGTATTCACTTCTGTTGTGTGTCTCTTGGTTCTTCATTGACCCTTTGGGTCTCATTGTCACATCCCCACATCTTTTTCTTGTTCTACTCCTGGAGAATTTCCCAGAATTCCTATTCCCACAATTCTTTTAACTTGTCCTCTATTCCAGAATGCATATACCTTCCAGAAATTTGCTGGCATATGGTTATACCATTTCCCCCTGTGGCCTATACTTGTTTTGAATACTGCAATAGCTCCTGAAATCTCACTGATAAAATACATTAGAATTTATTTCAAGTGTCTCTCCTGTCCTTTGCATGATGTCTTTCTCCTCCAGTAGTCTATGTCATGTCTATTCTTTTGATGTTGTTCTTCCATGTTGTGACAAGCACTAACAGACCAGGGGAAGGTGAGACTAGTTCTTCCAGCCTGCTCTAAGTAGAAATCATTTTGTAAAGAAGCTGGTGAACTATGACCTGTGGACCTTGCTGTGATACGAATGCAGAATCTCCCCCCCTAAGTTTATTTATTGAAACCTAGTTACCAATGTGATCATATTGGGAAGCAACGACACAGGGAGCAACCATATTCCAAGGGCAGAACCTTCATGAATAGGGTTTTATTCTTTATCCTTTATCTAGAAAGTTTGCTCCCTATATTGATCATGTGAGGAAGATCAAGAAAGTACCAACTAGAGCCCAGAAATTAGGTGCACTAGACACCAACTCTGCTGATGCCTTTATCTTAGATTTTCCATTCTCTAGACTTGTGATGAATACATTTCTTCTATTTAAAAACTAGCCAGTTTATGATATTTGTTACAATCACTTGAATGAGTTGAGACAAACTTTAAATGGTACGTATGAAAAACATTCCTCTGGAGACAGATAATTTCTCTAGATGAGCGTACATCGTTTCTCAAAGTTCTGGAATAGAAGCCTGGCTCATTGTTTCCTCCAGCAAGACAGTTTGACTGTTTTCCATGTAGGATGCCCACCCAACATCCTGCCCCACATAAAGCTCTACCCACTCTGCACCTGGCACCTTACAGCTCTGAGAACCCTCAATGCAAGTAATATCTACTGGCTTCATCTCCATTTGAACATCCTCCTGCTCTGTCTTCAGCAGTCATTCATCCAAATAGTAGTAGCTAGTTATCTTGATCCAGATATCTGAAATAATTACGTCCAAGGGAAATATGAATGTCAAAATCTATACAAAGAAGCTCAAATCTGCCCTTAGAATATGGGCTGAAGGACAGGCAAATCAAGTTGGATTTAAAAGCACATACATGGGAAACAAGATTCAGGACAGGCTAACAGCAGCATCTGTCATTGGTGGTCATCTTAATCACTCAGGGTAGTCTTATATTTTAATTACTGTTAATTAAACCTGCCAATATCTCACTTAAATGTTCTTTTAGAAAACTGAGAGGCACCTGACAGCACATTTATGAAATACTTCACTCACCATACAGCAGTGTCTCTAGACGTGGGTTTTCCTGTCAATCTACCTTTCCCTCCTCTTCACAGAGAGCACACTCAGTTTAATGGGCCCTCTGAGATGAATATTGCCACAAGGATCTTAATTGTCAATTCCAGAAAAGCATGTCAGCAAAGACTTCAAGTCAGCTTGGAGGGAAGCAAAGGAGCTGTGCTGTACCAACCACAGTGGTGCTTGAAAGGGAGCTGCCTTTGTTGCTTATCTCCAGTACTGCCATTCCTTCCTGGCGACAAACTTCAATTTATTGCCTGTGCTCATATTTTGACCATGCTGTTATCTGCCTTCACCTTCCACGTGAGTACCATGCACTTGGGCAATTCGTCCTCAAACGTACTACCTAAGTGTCAAAGCACTAGGCTCATTCGAACGACATTACAGTTCGATTAAAATGGAAAGTTTGCATAGTAAGAGGTGAATCTTCCATTAGCCCAGGATTTATCTTTCAGGCTTAAATGGTCCAAATTATGTTAATAAAATGTGGAGAGGTGACATATATTGAGAAAACTAAGCAGGTCATACTCAAGCAGCTTTGTGTTCATTCACGGAGTCATCTCACAGACATGTTTACCATGTCTGCTGTGGGAAAGCACATGGGCCAGGCCCTGAGGGAGCCCTGCATGTTCTCTATCCACAGGGCAGTGCCTTAAATTAAATTGGTTTCCCCAGGACATAGACTTGGAGGTTTTTGAGCAGCAGACTTATTGGGGTTATTTTGAAATTAACACCCTTAAGGTGATAAGTGAAACAAGATTGATAAAGGACAAGGCTGAACTAAAACAGAAGCCTGAGGCCAACTCCTGAGGAGCTCTGGATCCAGGATGGCTCTTTATCATTATTCTGAGTTGAAACAAAGGGATCCAGCTTCCATGCCATTTCATCCCAGTCGGTGGGAGCCAGATGCTTCTGAGGAAGGGGTGTAATCTTGGGTAAGCATCTCCTATCCCCTGAAGAAAATACTGGGCAGTGACTCAACTAGACACAGTAGGTAGGTGGCACTTGAGAATAAAGGCTTCAGTCCTGAGGAAGAATTTGGGCGGTTCCCCTCAGCATACACTACAGGTATCCATGTTAAGAACACATGAGTCAAGGCGTGGGAGTGCCTCAGTAGATCACCCACCTAATATGCATTAGTCATTGGGTTTAATTGCAGCACCCACAAAAGTATACAGGGCTGATATCATGTTAAAGGGCAATTATGAAGACTAGGTTCTGAAGCCCTTACTTGATAAATTATATAGAGTAAGGGCTGCAGACTTAGTATAGCTCTGAGATAGAGCACTTGCATAGCATATTGGAAGCCCTGGGTTTGATCACCACCAGCAGCAAAAAAAAAAAAAAAAAAAAAAAAAAGTTCTGTTGAAGATGAATTTATGATAAAAATAAAACACGGTACATTGTAACACAAGATGGGAGGTCCTACTCAGTCAAAGCGTGGATGGCCATTAATGAAAATACCCAGTGAGTGGGAGATAATTTTAAACGAATCATATCTCTATCACTTATCCTTGAATGAAATGAAGGAAAATACTGTGCTTTCCAAAGGTACATGGAGACATAGAAGATACCAGTGATAATAAAAGACATTTTTAAAGGTTCTTGGAAATATAGGAAATAATACAGGTATAGGGGCTACACACCTGGAGTCTCAGCACCCAGGACTCTAGGAGTATTACTTGAGAGTTGGAGATAGCATGGGCTCCACCACATGATCCTGTGTCAAACAAAAAGAGACAGGGAAGGAGGGAGGGACAAAGGAAACACAGAGAAGGAGAGGAGGGAAGGGAAGGAGAGACAAATATTAGAAATTAAAATTATGGTCACTAAAATTTATTAAACTGGCAGTTGAAACTGAGTATTGTCCGCAGCAATTGCTCAATTGAAAGATATTGCAATAATTCAGCCAGAATACGTTATGGAAAGATAAAAGGTACTTTTTCATTAAGCAATGTTGAAGAGACATGAAGAATAACTGTACAGACTATAAAGTATGTCCAGTGGAAGATGTAAAATAGTGGAATAAAGCAAGAGGCAGAACAGAAATACTTTTAAAGGTAATGATCAAGAATTTCTAAGCTATATTATACAATGAGCTAAATCAAGGTATCTAAATGCAAACAAATGCACCTCTATACATATGTTAGGGAAATTTCAGTATATTAAGAAAAAAATAGGTGATACTAAAAGCTACAAGAAAGATAATTGTGCTGGTGGGTGTTGACAATTTGACAGAATCTAGAGTCACTGAGAGATAGGCTGTGGGCATGTCTGTTGACTGGGTTAACTAAGGTGGGGAGAACCACCCACTGTGTGTGACATTCTATGACTGGGATCCTATACTGTATGGCGAATGTATCCATTAGTTTTCTCCTTCCTGCCTGTAATACAGCACAGCCAGTTGCTTCAAGATACCAATCCCTTGAACTCCCTATCATGAATTCTGAGATGCAGTAAGACCACTCTCTCTTAACTTGCAACAGGAAAAGAAACTGAACCAGAAATGCACGTTATACAAATAATGACAATTTGACATGCCACAGACTTCTCATTGACCACAATTGGTAGTAAATGGCCATATACAATCTTCTCTGCACTTATAGAAAATAACCGATAATGATGACCCATATCTGATTAAGTTACCACTAGATGAAAAGGGGAGGAGGAGGGGAACTTTCTTCTGCAGGGCTGGATACTAAACCCAAGACTTTGTGAGTGTCAAGCTAACTCTGACCTACATCCTCAGCAATAAAGACACTTTCAAAAACACAAGAGTTTAAAGCACACACTCTCCAAAAAAAAAAAAAAAAAACCCAAGAGAGAGATAGACAGAGAGAGAGAGAGAGAGAGAGAGAGAGAGAGAGAGAGAGAGAGAGAGAGAGAGAGAGAGAGAGAGAGAGAGAGAGAGAGAGAGAGAGATTGTGTGGACTGTTAAAAGTAAGGCTACAGTATGTGTGAACCCTCAAACTCCTTCCAGGCATAATAATGAATCCTACCTGGAGAGGCTTAGAGAACAACAGAGTTGTCCTGTGTAGTGCTTAACTTAGCTGTTTCCAGTCCAAGCCACTGATCATGCTTCTCTAATGATGTGGGTCAGAAAGAGAGATCTTGAGAACAGAGTAAGTCAACTGAAATGGCAAGAAACTGAAATTAAAATGGGGAAAAAAAGTGTCCTTTAGTCAGCTTTGTTCTCTGAGAAGGAGATGTGCCCATGAATTTGTTTCCCTAGCTACTATGCAGAAAAAATAAAAAATGCCATATTTGGTCATTTTATTGCTATTGGGATGATAAAGTGTCACAGAAAGTTATTGCATTTTAAGACAGTGTTCTTCATGCACAGACACTGGAGAACAGGAACAGAGCGGGGAGGCATCATCATATACAGAATGTGTGGAAATAGCTCCTGCATTGATAGGTCTTTTTACAAAAATCCTGTATACAAAGGAGGGAGGCTCTGGCAGAGGCTGAACTGTACGTGCTCAGGGTGCCCATAGGTAACTCCTGTGAAGATAAATATAGGAAATGATTCTTGTGCTGGGGCTTCTACTGCCAAAAGCACATAAAACTGCTGTGCCTATTTGATTGTGCTGGAAGAAATAAGGATGGCGACACACAATGGAGGAAACACGCCATGATGGCCATCTCACACCTTCTCGGGCAGTCACTAGAGCTTCAGATGAGGACCAAAGGAGGGCTTGATGTGCAAATGGTAGCTTTACCGTGTCATCAGGTATGCTGCCAAGTGTGTTTCATTGCCATCTTGGAAAACCTTAGGTTATACCCATCCTTGGAATTTATACATTTGATTCTTGGGATTGAATGGAAGAAATTTAAGAGAAGGATACTCTTTATAAAGTAAAAATGGTCTTGACAGGCATCACAACCCAATCGTGATACCCAAGCACATCTTAACTACATTGCAAACCATGGATAGGCCAGCCACTAGCGGGGCCCTTGCCAAGATGCGCTTTGTCACTACAAAGTTCAACTTTCTTCCTAGCCTTAGGTAGTAACATAGTGTGAGCTCATCAGAGCTAAGTAGCTCAGGGGGAAAGACAAATGTGGCCCAGGGGGAAAGACCTGGCCTAGCATATGTGAGACCCTGCTTTTGATCCCTAGGACTGAAAAAAATTAATTAACTAATTCACTAGGTTGTCATTGCTAATGTTCTTTACCATTCTCTGCTTCATTGCCTGCAAATGTCCCATTGCCTTTAGATGAAAAGAAAGCCCTTTAAAATATTGAATGCACCTCCTATTACCTTTCCCTTCACGTCCCTCCCTGTTTGCTCTCTACAAGCAGAGTCTTTGCTGCACCACATGGAGTCTGTGCTTCAGCCATGCCAAGTTATTCGTGGTTTTCAAGATAAGCTGTCTCCCTTTGTGTTTATTCCAGACAGTCTCTGGGTGTGGACAATGTGGACTAACCCACCCAGGCCTTCCCAACCTCACTCTGGCAGACAGACGAATTAGATAGTCATTATTTCAGGCTTTAAAAACGGAAGGTGATTTTAAAAAAAAAGTCTGCTTGTACCCCACTCAGGCCTGTCTCAATACTGAGGGTGTGTCCACTGAGATGACTATGACTCACACTAGACAAGCTGCTTGTTCCTGCCTCTCAGACCAGTATTACACCATGACTAAGCTGCAGAGTCCAGAGGGCTTTTTTTCACAAGGAAGACCACAGGCAGGACAAAAGCTGATGTAATAGCTAAGAAGCCATATTATGTACTGAGGGGAGAGAGAGCTAGAGAGAGAATATGCCTAGAGCTCTGTCTTCCACCAACCTGTCCATCTTCACTGCTAATTATCACTGATATAGCAGCTCCAAGATTTTTGTAAAAGAATAAGGCTCACCTCTGTCTCATTGACTCTGATAGCACCACATTAAATATGAGACAGGCTCTACAACGGGAAGGGAGCCAGCATCTTACTTCATCAGGGTTATTGAAGCTGATCTTAGAGATGATAAAACAGGGAAAGAAGCTTTCTGTGGTGCTCACAGTTCCAATGTGCCTCTTCAGACAACACACTCCAAAGCTGCTTCAGTTCTCTTTTTTTTTTCTCAAATTTTCTATGTTCTTCTATCCCCAAAACAAAATCACAAGAATTCCTGCAGACACTCCCCTAAACAGCCTGACACCTCATACAGATTTTTCTTCTAGCCAGTTAACTTCTCTTGGAAATAACTAGGCACATATAAAATACTGCTGATGAGAGACTTCTAAATGTTAGTGGGCAGATGTGCAAATATTCACACTCACTATAGAAAGTCTTAAATAAAGCAATGAGGTGTAATGTAACTTTAAATCTCATCTCTACCTGCCTTGAAAGTTCACCGGGAACCTTCCATAAATAGTGAGGATCCCAGCATGCTCCAAGGTCAGGCTCCTGTCTGCTGTTTCAGTCCACCAGGCAGTGCCCTAACCAAGGGTAGGACTGACCAGCTCTGTGGAGAGCAGCACTCTGTCACTGAGATGAGTAGGATCCTGAGCCCAGAGCTCTTAATAGGAAGAGAGTCAATCAGAAATTGCATGGTTGAGGTTCTGTCTCCTCTAACAACTTGCTGACAGGCCTATCTCTTCCTCTCCTGTCCCCTTCTAATCCCATGTTGGTAAAGCTGTAGCTTCCTACAAAAAAGATTTGTCCCTTCCTCTGTCCTTATGTTCTCTTCTGTGCCCCATATTGTGTAATTTCTCAAATGTTCTCACATGCTCTCACGGGGGCATCCGTATCTACCTTTTATCATGACCTGATTGAGATCAGATGTTTTTCTACTCTCTTTACGGCTCAGCAGAGTACCTGAAACAAAGAGGGTTATGCCAGTTAACATCCCATTAAACAAAATCAGAATGCTAGGACTTAGAGAGATTAAGCAATTTACCTTAAAGGTTCTTCTTCTTCTTCTCCTTCTTCTCCTTCTTCTCCTTCTTCTCCTTCTTCTCCTTCTTCTCCTTCTTCTCCTTCTTCTTCTTCTTCTTCTTCTTCTTCTTCTTCTTCTTCTTCTTCTTCTTCTTCTTCTTCTTAATAAATTTTATTTGAATTACAAACAACTTTTTTACATATCAATTGTAGTTCCCTCTCCCTCCCATGCCTCCCACTGACACCCCCATCCCATCCCCCAATCACTCCCCAGGGAGGATGAGGCCTTCCAGGAGGGGTCATAAAATCTGTCAAGTCTTTTGGGGTAGGGCCTAGGCCCTCCCCCATGTATCTAGGCTAAGGGAGTATCCCTCCTAGGGAAATGGGCTCCTGAAATCTGTTCATGCACTAGGGATATATCCTGTTTCCACTGCCAGAGGCCCCACAGACTGCCCAGTCATCCTAGCTGACACCCACATTCAGGGGCCTGGTTTGGTTCTATGTTGATTCCCCAACTGTCAGACTGAGGTCAGTGAGTTCCCACTTGCTCAGGTCAGTTGTTTCTGTAGGTTTTCCCAACATGGTCTTGACCCCTTTGTTCCTCATTCCTCAATCTCTGAAACTGGATTCCAGGAGTTTAGCTCAGTGTTCAGCTGTTGTTGTCTACTTCTGCTTCCATCAGCTACTGAACAAAGGCTCTAGGCTGGCATTTAAGGTAGTCATCATTCTCATTATAGGGAAAGGGCATTTAAGGTAACCTCTCCACTATTGCTTAGATTCCTAGTTGGGGTCATGCTTTTGGATCTCTGTACAATTCCCTAGTGCCAGATTCCTCTTTAAACCTATTATGACTCCCTCTATCATGGCATCTCTTTTCTTTTTCTCCTCTGTTCTTTCCCTGACTCAATCTTCCTCCTCCCTCCTGCCCACCTCTCCCCTACTCTTTTCCCCTTCCCTTTCTGCTAATTCTCTCTCCCCTTCCCCCATGCTCCCAATTTTCTCCAGAGATTTTATCCCTTTCCCCTTCTTCAGGGGACCATATATGTCTCTCTTAGGGTCCTCCCTATTTCCTAGTTTTTCTGGTGGTATGGATTGTAGGCTGGTAATCCTTTGCTCTATGACTAAAAACCACATATGAGTGAGTATATATCATGTTTATCTTTTTGTGACTGGGTTACCTCACTCAGGATTATTTCTTCTAGTTCCATCCATTTGCTTGCAAATTTCAAGATTCCTTATTTTATTCTACTGAGTAGTACTCCATTGTGTAAATGTACCACATTTTCTCCATTCATTATTCAGTTGAGGGGCATTTAGGTTGCTTCCAGGTTCTGGCTATTACAAATAATGCTGCTATGAACATAATTGAACAGATGTCCGTGTTGTATGAATGTACACATTTTGGGTAGATGCCTAAGAGTAGAATTGCTGAATCTTGAGGTAGACTGATTCCCATTTTCCTGAGGAACCCCCATACTGATTTCCAAAATGGCTGTACAAGTTTGCACTCCCACCAGCAGTGGAGGAGTGTTCCCCTTTCTCCACATCCTCTCCAGCATAAACTGTCATTGGTGTTTTTGATTTTAGCCATTCTAACAGGAGCAAGATAGTACTTCAGAGTTGTTTTGATTTGCATTTTCCCCAATGGCTAAGAATATTGAGCATTTTCTTAAGTGTCTTTCAGCCATTTTAGATTCCTCTGTTGAGAATTCTCTCTGCTTAATTCTATACCCCACTTTTTAATTGGATTGTTTGGTGTTCTCTGTATGTTTTGGAAATCAGCCCTTTGTCAGATGTGGTGTTGGTGAAGATATTTTCCCATTCTGTGGGCTGCCATTTTGACTTGTTGACGGTATCCTTTGCCTTACAGAAGCTTCTCAGTTTGAGTAGGTCCCATTTACTAATTGTCAACCTCAGTGTCTGTGCTACTGGTGTTACATTAAAAAAGCAGTCTCCTGAAGTTGTTGCTAAAGCAATAAGACAACAAAAGGAGATCAAGGGGATACAAATTGGAAATGGAGAAGAAAAACTTTCACTATTTGCAGATGATATGATAGTTTACATAAGTTACCCAAAGAATTCTACCAAGGAATTTCTATAGCTGATAAACACCTTCAAAAAAATGGCAGGATACAAGATTAACTAAAAAAAAAATCAGTAGCCCTACTATATATAGACAAAAAAAGGGGGGCTGAGAAAAAAAAAGAGGAACATCACTCTTTACAATAGCCACAAATAACAAAAAAATATCTTGTGGTAACTCTAACCAGACAGGTAAAAGACCTGTATGACAAGAAGTTCGAGTCATTAAAGAACTAAATTAAAGAAGATACCAGAAAATGGAAAGAACCCCATGCTCTTGGACAGGTAGGATCTGAACATAGTAAAAATGGCTATCTTACCAAAAGCAATCTACAGATTCAATGCAATCCCCTTCAAAGTCCCAGCATAATTCTTCACAGACTTTGAAAGGACAGTACTCAACTTAATATGAAAAACAAAAGACTCAGGATAGCCAAAAACAGCCCTATACAATAAGGGAACTTTTGGAGGCATCACCATCCCCAACTTCACACTCTTCTATAGAGCTATAGTAGTGAAAACAGTTTGGTATTGGCAGAAAATCGAACTGAAGACCCTGATACTTTTGAACAATTGATTTTTGACAAAGAAGCTAAAAATATACAATGGAAAAAAGAAAGCATCCTCAACAAATGGAGCTAGCATAACAGGATGAAAACATGTAGAAGACTGCAGATAGATTCATATTGATCACCATGCACAAAACTTAAGACCAAATGGATCAAAGACCTATGTAGATCTTAAGTTTGTATGCTCTTAATTTTCCTTTTATTAAAGCATACTTGATATTTACTGTCTTTATATCAAGTCTAAATCTTTTCTTTAGACTATTAAGGGAATTGTCGTGAGATATCTACCTCACCTGCACCTGTTGCACTGACCACGCCCATTGAGGCATGGGGACAGATGCAGGCATAACCTGGGGAACTAGGTCTGGGGCCCCAGACCCCAGCTTGCCCTCTAGCTTGCTGGTCAGAGACAGAGAGCATCCAGAGGCATCCTTGGGGCATTTCTGGTGTAAGTGATTTCTCCCCAAATAAACATCCATCAGCCTATTTGTTTTCCCAGATTCTTATTTATTCACGATAGACCTCAATATAAATCCAGCCACACTGAACCTCTTAGAAGAGAAAATGGGAGGTACCCTTAAACAAATTGGTATAGCAAGACTTCTTAGACTTTTGTTTCTGCTTGCAATCTCTTTTCTCCTAAGACATTTTAATGTAACTCTGGGCATACAGATATAAAAAGTAGGTATAAGATTTCCTGGAGAAATTTACTGTAGGATAATCCTTTGGTATATATACAAGGCTTTACCACTTCTTAAACAGAAAAGGAAATTTGAAGATTGAAATGGATGTACATGCTTATTTTACATGAAGACTTGAGTCTTAACTGAATGTTTGATACTGCAGATCATAGTTTCTCTAATGGTTTTATGAATTGACTGATACTTGTATTTTATAATGTAGTGCTCATAAATATACAGAACAAAATAGCCAAAGTATGCTTAGGGCCATTACAGAAATTGTTGGAAATTCTTGCCTAACCACAAGTGAAAATTTATTTATCAATTCTTTTTGTGAAACTCAAGTCAACAACTCAAACAGTAATTTTTGAAATCAAATATCCTAACACAGTACAAGCCAGAGATACTTAAATAACATGCTTACAATGCTGAGTGATGATGATAGGAAAATACTGCCTTTGCTCTCTTCAATTACACTGTTTCTATGAGAGCAGAAAACTTAGTTGGCCCAACAAAGAGACTTCATGCAATTCACAACATGAAATGGTTCCAAGTCCTCAACTTTGAACTAAGGTATTTCAGGAAGTTTCCATTGGCAGGGTGCATGGTGCAGCGCATGGGCATGCCTAGTGCACGCGTGTGTTCAGAATAAGGCTGTAGCAACAGTTTGTGGTGGCCACAAGCAAGCACCACCCACTTAGAGTTCATTGTGCATTTACTGTTAATTTCTGGTTATTTATTGTTCAAAAAAATTATACTACTGCCAAAATGTTTGTGATTTTCCCCTTACATTCAGGTATATAACCCCGTATGTGGTCACAGCCCACAGCTTAAGAAACTGGAATTTGTATGCCTGCACTGGACTCCCCAACTCTCTGATCTGGTAAAAATGGCTATTTTACAGAAACTGATTATTTAGTTTTTGTAACTAAAGTCACAGAGATGCACATCTAGTTCTTATTACCCATGGCAGGCTTTCTAAAGCTTCCTTGCCTGTGTGGAGGATGTGCAAAGTGTGCAAGCTTTCCTACTAATGGTGACTGTATCAAGGGTCTGCCAGATTTTCCAGTAAGGATGCCTGTGCCAAGGGTGTACAAAGTATGCAAGCTTTCCCACTTTTGATTTTTTTGTCTGGTGTACTGTGCCTTTGTTTTCCCCTCTTGAGGAAAAATATGATAAAGGAAGAGCATTTGCAGAATTTTTCAGCCTAATTGAAATATTTTCTACATCAAATATGTTCAATGTAGTAGAAAGTACAGATGTTATTGCTTTAATTTTATAACCCAATTATTCTTTTATTCCTAGTTGTCTTCAGGATAAATTAACTCTTATCAGCTATTCAAATAAGTAATTATCATAAAGCTAAATGCCACACAACCCCATAATCCATGTCAATATATAGAGTCAGCTGGAATAAGCCATCCTCAGATTCAGAGGAAACTCCAGATTTACTATTCCTCATCCCCCCCCCAAATACCCAAGTGAAATTTAACAAGGACATGGTTTGTTCTGTGAGAAGAAGGATTCAGAGATAGGATTTTATTGTAACAGAATTAATTCTAAGATTGAAGCAAAATATAATGTATTTGGACACAAGATCTGGAATTAATTGGCTGTGCGACTTTGTCAAGATTCTTGCATCCCTTTCAGTCTCCATTTCAAGCTCACCAAAAGAAAGGTTTAGAATATTCTAATCTCTAATACTTCCCACCCTTAAATCCCAAAGACTTCATGATTTTCAAGGTACTATAATATTCCATTCAGGACATTTCAGGCTTCAAACACAGTACTTTTAATAGGAAATAAGGCCAATGTGTGTGATTTTTCAAGTACAAAAGTGAGTTACTCTGATTGATTCAAGGCAAAGGTGGGGTTAAGGTTATAAAAAATGGAATATGTAGGTACAAAATTTAAGAATGTCTTCCCAAAATGCAGTGGTCATGACAAACAATATTTTTTTGGTATGTTTGTGGGTACTCAGTTGGCCTGAAACTCACCAAATATGATGGACTGCTTGGTCATCAAGCCATAGGGATCCAACTGTCTTTGCCTTCCCTGTGCTGTGAAAACACACATATAATACCACACATGGTTTTTCCTATGTTGCTTCTTAGGGATCAAACTCAGATTCTCATGTCAGTATGGGACTGAATTTTTTCTTCAACTGCATAAGCACTATTGTAAGAAATCAAAATTAATGGAAAAATCTACAATGACTAATATCAATATTTTAGATAAAGGTAAGACCAATATTTAAGGAGAAAAGGTTTGTATTAAAATAGTCTTACTTGGGGTTTTCATAAAATATCCTTCCCATATCTCAGACACATAATGGGATAATGCTCACCTACTGGTCTCACTGAAAATCTAGTCCAGATAGGTTCTTCAAGAGTTCTTCTCCACAGGGACCCAAGAACCCAACCCATTTTCATGATAGCTACAGCATAGAACCCTAGCATATTGGTCAGGATGAAGGATGTTACAAAAGATATAGGCCAGATGAAACTGGCTAAGAGGCCAGCAACCAGTGGATTGCCCACAGACCAGGGTTAGAAACAAACACAATTGGTCAACAACAACAACAAAAATCAATGAAATTACTCCTATTGATGTTCTGCTGTATTCATTGATCTGTGCTTTCTCCAGTCATCATTAAAGAGACTTCCTCTGGCAGCAGATGGGAGCAGGTGCAGAGACCCATAGCCAGACATTATGTGGAGAGATTCTAAATGGAGGTCTCCCTCAGGTCCCTCCCAACAAAATAAGGGAGGAGGGAGATTGTGAGAGTCAGAGGGGATGGAAGACAGTGTAAGAACACAACCCACTGAATCAACTAGCTGGCAGAGACTGAAGGAACAATCATGGGACCTACATGTGTCTGCACGAGGTCCTCTGTGTATAGCTATGACTGTTGTTTCTGTGAGACTCCTAACAGTAGGAAGGGGTGTGGCTCTAACTCTTTTGCTTGCTCTTGGGATTGTTTACTTCCTATTGAGTTACCCTGTCCAGCCTTGGTATGAGGGCTTTTGCCTTGTCTTATTGTATCTTATTTTGTTGTGTTTGGTTATTGTCTCTTGGAGGCCTGCTCCTTTATGAATGAAAGAAGAACAGGAGTAGATCTGTGAGAGTGAGGAGGTGTGTGTATGTGTGTGTGTGTGTGTGTGTGTGTGTGTGTGTGTGTGTGGTTGAGATGTATTATATGAGAGAAGAATCTATTTTCAATTTTAAAAGAAAGATTTTTAAAAAGAGAAGAAGTGGGCCAGAGATCTCTATGACTGATGAGAACAGAGGGTGACTTCTTTCCCACATCCTATGCTTATAAGGAAGATGACAATGCATGTATTTTTACTGCAGGTTCAAGGATGAGGACACAGTCCTTACATGGAACAGCCTGCTCTCATGGTAAAGGAAAAAGATAAAAGCCAAGTGCCTAGATGTGACTGTGATACTCCTGCTCAAAATGGCACACTTCAGTTCTGCTCACAGATCACTGGCTGAAGAAAATTGCCCTATCACATATCAGTGGAATGATGTACAGTCCTCTCCAAGAGCAAGGAATGGCTAATACTGGGTTGTAAATGTTGATATGCCCCACAGTTCACTCTCTTCATGAATGCCCAGTTTCCTCTCTTTCATTTATAACGTAAAACATGGTCAACCTTGGAATCTAACAATGGCAGGGCACAAAGCCCATGATGAAAACTAAATATAGTAACTCTTGACCCAGTGAATTACAATACATCCAAGATTTTGTATGATTAGGAAAGGGAGAATAACACCATCCATTGCTGCATTACTCGGAATTTGGTAGTTTAGCATAATAAAGTGTGTGTGTGTGTGTGTGTGTGTGTGTGTGTGTGTGTGTGTGTGTGTGTGTTTTGCTAGAGATTGAACCCAGGTTTTTACAACAAATATTTATCTGTTTCTTTCAATCGAGAATCTAGACGTGGCTGGCTGGTTTGGGGCTGTTTTTCATGAGGCAGTACTGCCAATGTGGCCCAGGGCTGTGGTCATATAAAAGTTCATCTTCAGCATTTGAAGTCACTCACTTGACTTCACATGGCCCCAAAAGATCTCTACCAGGATGACTCAAGTGGATGCTTGTAGCTTCAGTTCCCAAGCTATGTGGGCTTCTCCAGGTTGCTTTAACATCTGACATGACTTGTCGGGTCATGACACACAAGTTGGTTCCAGGGCTAGTTAATCAAGAAAAAGAGAATCCAAGATGGCAGTCTACCCTTCCGCATATATACCCTAAGCCATTCTATTATCTCCAGCCATATGAGCCTTTCCAGTTGAGCCTCTAAGTAAAGCAGAAATAGACATTCCATGCTGTGCCCTAATATAATTCCTAATCCCAATATTCTTGATGGAATACACTGGCAGTCATGTTCTTAGTCTTAACAGAATACACTGGTGGTCATGTTCTTAGTCTTGACAGAATACACTGGTCTTGTTCTGCCTGTGAGTTTTTAGTACTTTGTAAAGCACCAGTAACAGGCCAGGATGCATTTGGGGACTTCTGTAGCAGCTGCAATCAAACTAAGGAAAACTGAGACCCATCTGATATGCTAGAGCTCTAGAAATTTCTGGAATAATTGGTGTTTCAGTAGGAACTTGTTCATAACACTGGAGGAAAGGGGCTGTGTCTATATAACACTAACATCTTTGTCTGAGGTAATGCATAAAATGTGAATGGTGAGTTTATAGAATAAGCTAAGGAGATTCCCAGAAATACTATTGAAGTGCAAATTGGTTTTATTTAGCTACATATAACAAAGTTCAAAGAGAGTGAGATGACCTATGAAAAGTGAACTTTTTAGTTCCAGTTTCACCAAGGATTTTAAGGGAAAAAGTCCTGTACCTTTAAAAATAAAAATAATTCTTTATCCTGAGACCTTCAAACAGTAAAAATATTGCTCCACAAGAAAGGGCCTTGGGGCAATGAATTTTGGAGGATGGGGCTGGACTCTGTTAATACTTCAGAAATAGTTGTGGGACTGCTTTCAGCTGTGTAAAAAGGACCCTAAGCATCTTCAGGCTGTTGCCTTACATCTTTCCAACTCTAAGTGAAATCAGAGGGGACTGTGACAAGATATTTAGGAACACTGCTTTTATCCAAGTGCAGTGAGCCTGGTGAGATCGCCTTGGAACTCACACAGTATTTAACTGAACTGGTGAAGGAACTACAACACCATACTGAAAGAGAGAAAAGTTCAAAATGAAAATATTGTCTTGGAGAGGTAACTCAGTGTGAAAGAGCATTTGTTACACAGACATGAGGACCTGAGTTCAAATTCCCTGCACTCACATAAAATCCATATATGACTACACAAACTGATAACCCCAATGCTTGTCCAGAGAGTAGAAGAATACAGGAGAAACTCTGAGGTTTACAGTCACCCACCTAGGTCTGGATTCAATAAAGAATGTCTCAAGGGAACTTGGTAGAAAATGATACAGCTCGAGGTACTTAATGCCTTCTCCTTCCCCTGCCATGAGCTATGTACATACCTGAGTGTACACACAAGTGTCTATACACACACTGCAAAACACATTCTAATTATTTTTTTAATGAAAATAAAAAAGAGGTCTTTGGAGCTGGGCATTGGTGGTGCATGCCTTTAGTCCCAGCATTTGGGAGGCAGAGGCAGGAGGATCTCTGTGAGTTCAAGGCCAGTGTGATCTGAAGAGCTAGTTCCAGGACAGGCTCTAAAGCAAAACAGAGATACCCTGTCTCAAAAAACCAGAGAGAGAAAGAGAGAGAGAGAGAGAGAGAGAGAGAGAGAGAGAGAGAGAGAGAGAGAGAGAGAGAGAGAGAGAGAGAGAGAGAGAGAGAGAGAGAGAGAGAGAGAGAGAGAGAAGAGAGAAGAGAGAGAGAGAGCTTGAATAACTGGTGTGCTTTTCATGGAATGGAACAATACCAGAACAAAAAATATCTATTACTAGGGAGTAAGATGGGCCCATATCTACCTGCTGACTTGGCTGTAGAATTGCTATGGTCCAGTAACTGCTGTTCCTATCTCCCATTTTCAAGTGTCCATTTTTTTTGTTTGTTTTTGGATTGTATATTAGCTGGGTTTGTGAGAGGTAGATTACTAATCTCTGTATTCACAGGTATTCAGAACAAGGGAAATATACTAAAAATCTGAAGAGCTTTAAGTAATGCTTCCTAGTTTAGGTAGTGATGTCAATGGATTTGAGTCTGTTCCATTATGGGATAAGGTTTTGGTGTTCTTGGAAGAAGCTGAGTGGATTTTTGTATGGGAGAGATGTGTTAGTGGCTAAAATGAAGATTGTGAGAGATGAAAATATATCACAAATTCCCTGGCCTTCATCCCCATCTACTTACCAAATGCTAAATCTGGGCTAGCCCATGTCTTCCTTGACCCTTAAAGTATGGCTGATGGATGGACCATATTAGGCTGTGGTCTTTATAAAAGCTGGCAGACCCAGATAGATCTTCTGTGAATCTGGTTGGGTTATTTTAGAGAAGCAAATGATGTCAATGTCTGGTTTTGTCCTTACTCCCATTATGAGTTGTTCAGGAGCTGTCTGTAACTCTGTGCTCAGGCATTCAGCATTACAGGTTACACGATGCAGGATAGACAGGATATGTTACCTGTGTCACCCCAATCTCATGGTAGAAGTAAACAGTGCAATGGGATAACTTGATATTGGCTCTTGGGGCTACTTCTTGTTCATATTATACATTATATCTGCTTATATTCATTGAAAAACAAAACTGTGTTCCAAGCCTTAACTGCAAGGAAGCTTGGAGATGTGCCCAAAGCTGTGACTATGGTAAGCAGCAATGCCTATGTCATAATGAAAACATTATAACAATCTCACAGAAACTCCTCATTCTCTGGGAGCTGTTTTAGGTCAGTTGTTCCTTGTGTCTTAAACCAGAAACCTAAGGCAAGATAGAAGCAAATTATACCCATCTGAAGCACAGGATACTTCTAGGGTTTATGTTTAATTTGAGAGGTTCAGAAAAATGATAGAATAATATTGTAAGGAGTAGTTAGATAGATTCAGTTAGTATTTTTTTATGAATAATTAGAGAGTAAATTTAAATGACTCTGCTCAAACCAATGTTTTTTTCCTGGAAAAGCCCCAACAGCTCTGTCTAAAAACCTACTGTGACAACATCTGGGACTGAATTTCAGAACTCCAAGATTGGAATCAGAGAAACCAATTGAGAGGCTGTTGTGGTAAACGTGGGTTCAAAAAATAGTAAGTTCTTGGCCAAGGTGAGGAAACTGGAGGTGAAAAAAGGAATACATTCCAAGGATCTGACACAGATGGGATCTGGAGAACTTTAGGAACAAATGATTGTGCGTGGGAAATCCAAAAAGTCAAAAACTAGGGAAGAGAAACCATCACGTCATTCCACAATTTATAATCATGTGAATCAAAGTCTTAGAAAGTAAAAACTTTTAATCCCAGAATAAAATAAGCCTATGTGAGCTTTCATAAAGAGGAAACTTTAAAATTAAAATCTGAAAAACAAAGTGATTACAAGAGCTTAAAAAATGTTTGCATTTCCCAATGTATGGGCAGTGTGTAAAAGTGCTTACCTCACAAGCATAGATCTGCAAGGATTCTTGTAAAAAACACAACAATGACTAACCCCATAAGATACTAATGGTACAATAGTGGAACTTACATCTTGGTAGTAGCCAATAGCTCTAGGTGTGAACTTATGGCCTGCTCAACAGGAGGGACATTTTAACTGGTTCTGGAAACCCAGTCAACTAACTACTCAGGGCTAGTGACAATCTTAGAGGAGAACCTATTGCCATCACTTTATCAGACCAGCATAATGGCTAACTGAATTCCAAATAGTTTTCCTTATATCTACAGATATGTGTAGCTATCACCTCTCCCCAAACAAGCTTCTCTTTGCAACATATGGAGACGGTTACAGAAAATCACAGTTGGTGAAAACACAGAGACCAAGTGATTATAGGGTGCCCACTCCTAATAGATACACGTGCAACACCACTCCTGCACATAAGGCTCAAGGAACATCATGGGAAAGTGAAAAGGAAAGGATGTTAGCAAAGGTTCTCTGGCTTTTACAGTCTTTCCTGACCCTAGAGAAGACTCCCAAAGATGGGGAACACAGAGCCTGAACCAGTCATCTTCTATGACCAGGAAAAACTTCCAGTGGTGGGACTGGGACATCAACCTAGTCACAAAACCTTCAACCTACAATTTGTTCTGCCTGCAAGATATGCTGGGGTAATGATGGCACAAAGATTGTGGGAGTGACCAACAAATGACTGGTCCAATTTAAGGCATACATTATGGGAGGGAGCCCATACCTGACACTGACTGGATGTCCCGGAACCAGAGGCTGGGTATCCCAGAGAACTAGGATAGAACCAACACATGACTGGCAAAAAAAATTGATTCCTAATGATATTTTGCTATAGATTAGTGCCTAGCCCAGTTATCATCAGAGGGGTGGCATCCAGCAATCAATGACATCAGATGCAGAGACCCACAGGCAAACATTAGGTGGAGCTCAGGGAATCCTGCAGATGAGCAAGAGGAAGGGTGTAGGAGCCAGAGAGGTCAAGAACATCAGGAGAACACAGCCCACAGAATCAAATAAGCAGGACTTATAGAGGCTCACAGAGACTGAAGCCTGTATGTGACTGAGCTTGGTCCCCTGCATATATATATTATGGCTGTGTAGCTTGGTGTTCTTGTGGGACTTCTGACATTGGGAGTAGGATGTCTCTGACTCTTTTATCTGCTCTTGGGAACCTTGTCCTTCTACTGGGTTGCCTCATCTAGCCTTGATATTATTAGGGCGTGTGTCTAGTCTTATTGTAACTTGTTATGTCATGTTTAGTTGACATCCCTGGGAGGCCTGGTGTTTTCTGAAGGGAAATGGAGGCATGGATTGGGGAAAGGGAAGGTGTGGGGGGGAGGGGACTGGGAGGAGTGGAGGGAGGAGGAATTACATCAAGATGTAATGTATGGGAAAAGAATTTTAAAAAATGAACCACAGGACCAAGAAACCTGCTGTGAGAGTGTGTTTCAGAAAGAGAGAAAGAAAATGTGTGTGTGTGAAAAAGAGAGAGAGAGAGAGAGAGAGAGAGAGAGAGAGAGAGAGAGAGAGAGAGGGAGGGAGGGAGGGAGGGAGGGAGAGAGAGAGAGAGAGAGAGAGAGAGAGAGAGAGAGAGAGAGAGAGAGAGAGAGAGAAAGTCAGGGAAGTTTGAACTGTGATATATCAACGATATGGCTGCCAGACAATGAAACAATGACAGTACCAACAGTCATGCTTACTTAGAAGGGGCAAATCTCACA
Source organism: Cricetiscus sungorus (assembly GCA_030556225.1). Lineage (NCBI taxonomy): Eukaryota > Metazoa > Chordata > Mammalia > Rodentia > Cricetidae > Cricetiscus > Cricetiscus sungorus. The sequence goes on along the minus strand of JANBXA010000007.1, from coordinate 83,800,083 downwards.
GGGCCCCACTCCAGACAAAGAACTATGGGCAACTAATGACTGCTGGCTGAGAGAGAAAGAATTACCCTCTCCTGATAATAAGGCTCCTAACTAGTTATTAGATATCAAGTGGTCAGCCTTGAAATGGACTCTCAGCAGGTTTTATGTATTTGTCTATTATGTGAATGTGTGAATATGAGCCTGTAGGTGTGTATACACACACACACACACACACACACACACACACACACACACACACGGAATTTGAGAGAGAGTAAGGAGAGGGCCTTAAGAGAGGTTGGAGGGAAGAAAGGAAAATTATATAATCTTCTTTTACTTAATACCTTTTAAAACAGATGTGTTTAATAAGCATCTATAATTCTAATGATTCTATGGGGGAGGTGGGAGGAGAGACAGGAGAATCCCTGGAAACTCCAAGGCTAGCTAGTTTGGTGTATATAGCAGAAAAACAAAAATACCATTCACAAATGAGGTGGATGGCAAGAACCAACACCTGTCTTCTGATTACCCATGCACCCTGCATTCGCAATCATTGTTTGTGCACGTGCACACACACACAAAGAAACTAAAATTTAGAAATTGTTGCAACACACATAATAAAGAATAAATATCTCAAATAAAGATTGATTTCAAGTCAACAGTAAAATATAAACTATAAAGGGGAGTTTATAGTTTATGGAGACAGCTCTAACAGAGGACCTGGGTTCAGCTCCTAACACACACATAGTGCTCACAACCATTCATAACTCCAGTTGGGGATCCAACACCCTCTTATGGCTTTCACTGGTACCAACATATTGGTTACACATACATATATGTAGACAAACACTCATACATGAAAAAATTAAAAAGTAAGAACTCACAAATCAAAAATCATGTGGCAACTTACAAAAATGAAATATAAATCAAGAGTAAACATGTAGTACCCATTCCTCAGTAAAGACTGGACAAATTGAAGATTTAAAATGTAGCATATGCTTTGCTCAGACTGCAAACCCAGAAAATATATGGGCTGAAAGAAATGGACTTTAGAAAGACCAATTGAGCATGTCTAAGGGAACTGGATAGAGCAGACTCTGAGCATGTGCAGAGTCCTGAGTAGACAAAATGCTGAGAGTGTGTAGGGTCCTGCATAAAGCACTTTATGAGCATTTGTAAAATTCAGGGTTCAATTCTCAAGAAATCACACACACATACACACACACACACACACACACACACACACACACACATACACACACACAAAGAATAAAACATGGTGTGGCAATAGATTTGGAGAAATGACATCTTCCAATTGCTGTTGATGAAAGTATAAACTAATATGTTTGATCTAAAGGAAAATACTACAGTACTTTTTGTCTCTTTTAAGAGATGGTCTCATTATTTTACCCACACTAGCCTCAAACTCCAGATCTTCTTACTTCATCCTTCAAGTTGTCTGGATAACAGGCCTGTACCACCATGACCACTGATCTCTTGAGACCCCCTTCCTTCTCATCCTTCTCCTTCCCCCTCCTTCTCCTCCCTCTCCTCCTCTTTCTCTTCCCCCTTTCCATTTTTTTCCTCTTTATTTCCACTGCTATGGATAGAACCCAGGATCTCGTGCATATTAGACAAATGCTCTATCACTGAATTATATTTTCAATTCCATAAACAATTGAAATATCTTTTGACTTAGTGCTGAGTTTAAAACACTTATTAATGAATGCTGTGTATGTAATTTTTAAAAATATATTCAAGGATATTTACTATGGGGATACTTATTTAACAATCTTAACACTCAAGGCTGGGGGGATAATTCATGAGTCAAGAGCATGTGTTGCTCTCCCAGAGAATTAGGCCTTTGTTCCCAGAACCCACATGGCGCTCACCATTACTTGTAACTCTAGTTCTGACTAGAGTTAGCCTGATATCTGCAGGCACCAGGCGTGCATGTGGTACACATACTTACATTCAAGCAAAACACTCACACACATAAAATAAAATGCATCTGTCTTAGTCAGTGTACTAGTGTGTGAAGAGACACCATGACCATGGCAACTCTTATAAAGGAAAACATTTGATTGAGGCTGGCTTACAGTTTCAGGGACTTAGTCCATTATCATCATGGTGGGAAACATGGTGGCACATAGGCAGACATGGTGCTGGAGAAGTGACTGAGAGTTCTACATCTGAATCGGCAGGAAGAGAGTGAGACTGGGCCTGGCTTGAGCATCTGAAACCTCAAAGCCCAACCCTGTGACACACTTCCTCCAACAAGGCCTCACCTCCAATAGTGTTACTCCCTATGAGCCTATGGAGGCTGTTTTCATTCAAACTACCATAGCATGTTTAAAAAGAAATGTTCAACGTTTGTGGTCTGTACAAGGGATACTAGGTCTTGGTGCATTTGCCTGCCAGCATCCCTACAACAGCCACAACAGCAGCCTTTCTGTTCTTCTTTCTTGGCTATGTGTGTCATTTCAATCCTCCAACATCTGTTTTCCAGTCCAGGTTGTCAGAAAAATTGTCACTGATATCCTATCCCAATTTCATGTCTCCACTCTCTAAGTGATGTATATTTTCTCAGTTATCATGTCCTGATGATTCTCTGTTCAATACTATATGAAAAAAAAGTAAGTGCAGAAGAGTGCAGAAAAAGGACAGCAAGGCTATCACTTAAAAATGATAGGAAACTATAGTGTGGCCAGTGGCCAGAGCCACATTCCATCACTGGGTATCTCGGCTTTGGCACTCTTGACAGCTTGAGCTAAGGTGACTCTGGCATAAGATCTTGTTTATATCTTGCTCTACCCATTAAAGACCAACAGCAATTTCCTCCTACTTGTAACAATCAAAAATCTCTCCAGACATTGTCAATATTCCCCAAGGTCAAAAATCACCAGCAGTTGGGGACCACTAGCCTATTAGAACACAGGAGGATAGTTGGAATCAATTATGGAGCAGAGCCAGCAATTCTCGTGTAGAAAAAATAAGTTTCTTGTTTCTTCATGAAGATAGTGCCACTACTGACCAGTAATTTCCAGCATTGACCCTGTGAGAGAGGAACTGGAGACAATTTTATCAATAAGTAAAGTGTATAAACCAGGCAAAATACTTCCTATTAGCGTTTATATTGAAGACTAGTGAAGCCTTACTGGTGAGTAAAACCCAGGTCATCATTATTTTCCAGGCTTGAAATTCCTCTGAAGAAATAATTGCATAAGATGATTCAATAAGTTACCCATTAGCATTCTTGTTAAGAACATCTCTTTCTGATCACTCATGGCAGAGATTTTGTCAGATATGCTCTTGAACTAAAATCCAGAGGTTTGTCTCACCCTGTGGCCACTTTTGGTAACTTCATGACAGGACATGATCTTCCTGTGATGTTGCCCCCAAACCCAAGTTTTTATCCCAACCAAGTACACTGTGCCAGGTAATATGCAACTTCCTCCTCCATGTAGCACAGACAGTACTATCATAACTTTGGGAAGAGTTTGGGAAGCTAAAATACAAACTATCCACCTTTCCTAGCAGCCCTCTGGTCCACAATCTAGCTTGAGTACTCAATTTCTCTAAGCCCACATTAGATTTCTTTTCTTTCAATGGACTCATTTTTATATATATACATATATATATATATGTATATATATGCATATATATACATATATATATATTCATTGCACAAGCAATTGGTTTCATTGTGATAATATTATACCTATATGAATGATATTGTAATAAATATTATATATGAATCTATGCCCTACATAGAGAGAAAATGTGGTAGTTGTCTCTCTGAGTCATTTATTCCACTTAATATCTCCAATCCAGCCTGTCCCCCCAAATTGACATGATTCCATGGTACTTTGTGGTTGAATAACACCCACATTACCTTTATCCATTCCTTTAGCTGATCTGTAAGTGAACTACCTATGAATAACATTTCAATACACATTCAACATCAATACCTTCCTGGCTACTGATTCTTTCAGGCATATGCCCAGTTCAACCTAAATTACATTTATAATGTAGTCAAGAGGGAGGGAGAGAGGGAGAGGGAACTGGGATCAATATGTAAAATAAGAAAAATAAATAAATATATATACAAAATATGAGTAACTCCAGAAGATCCAATACAGAAAAAGATTGTTTGAATACAATTTTGAATTCACTTTGAAGAGAAACTGTATCAGAAGGAGAAGAGGGTAGTGATAGTCTTATCCCGTGACTGATGGATCGTGGGGTGATTTTAGGAGCCAACGTTGTATTATTGTGTATCATCTTAATATTTTTAAACCACATGACAGTTTTCAAAGGGAAAAAAACCAATTTCATTATGATAGCAATAACAAAAAAAAAATCTGAGCTTAAGATTTGGCTTCCTAAACTAAAAAGAGCATAGCCATAGGAAAACAAACAAAACAAGAATCTAGTCATGATGACACCTGCCTATGATCCCAGCTGCTCAGGAGCTGAGGCAGGAAGGTCGTGGATTTAGGTCAACCTGCACTGTATAGTAAGACATTTTCTTCTTCTCATTCCAGATAAGCAACATCACCACCACCCAAACTCAGAAATTTCAAAGGACTCTTCCAGGTCCTTTCATATTGAAGTAGTCACCAAATCTTTTGGATTTCAAGTTTAAAGCAGACAACACACTGACACACACCCCCCTCTTGTCCCCTGCCTGCTTTAGATATTATTCTGAGTTTTGTCATTCTGATTAGGGGCAACAAGATGGTGCCGCAACAGACCTTTCTTCTCTGGATTCCACTTTCTGTGTGTTTACTTAAAGTGACTATTACAAAACCTGAATCTCACTGTTGTTTATCAACCCCAACATGATGTGGTAAAGATGAATGAGAAGCCTATTCCTTATTGGCCTAAATCTGCATTGTAAACATATTTTCTAGCATCCTCTCTCACAATTTCAGACAAGTTATGCATCTTTTTAAAATTTTTTTGCAGCTGAATTTGAGAACATAAAGTTCCATTTTCTGAGAGTAGTGACTTTTCCTTTACCTGGAAAACCCATATTTATTAAGTGTAAAGCAAAAGTGTTGTTTACTTTGTGAAACTTTTGAGTTTCCCAAGGGAAAAATCTCTTGTTCTGTTTCTTTTGCTTTGCACAGTACCTGGAAACCAGTAGGAGACTGAGTGTGCATGACCATGAACTTTTATAACCCACTCCAAACACTCAAAGTACAGACAACCCAACTATTGAATAAACCACAACCAAGAAATGAACATGTTGTGTATAGAAGATAGTATTTCTCTTAATGCCTAGTTCCCTCCTTTTTGAAACCATCTGATCATTAGGAGAAACATTATACAAATCTATGGCTCTTTTCCAGGCACAACATGCAGAGCTGGAAGCACCATGGCAAATGTGAAGAGCTCAGAGCCTGGTGTGATTCAGTCTCCACCCTCACCCTCAGCCACCTGCCTCTGAGACCCTTGCTGAACATAACCTTTTACAAACTAATGCTTCACTTTGCATAGCTGACATTTCATTCCTGATGGCTTTCAGATTCTCTACCTCCTTTGGTTCTTGCCCATTCTCCAGTCCCTCAGAAGAATTGCCAGATTTACCTCTGGAATCCAGAGATTTAAATGTTAGTCCAACTCTTGACTGGCATCCTGGATTTTACCAAACCCAATTCTGTTGGAAACACTCTGGGTGGGGGTGGCGGCAACTACAAACCAGTCCCACCCACTCCTATGACTTCCTTTGATTGCTAGAAGTAATTATCTTCTTTTCTCTACATATGCTGAAGATGATAAACTATAAGGCTAAGGGTCTTAAGGGTCTTTATACAGAGACAATAAATTTTGAAGCTGTGTCTGAGCTTTGCTGGCGAAAGACTGAGTAGAACAGAACAGGGAGCTCCAGTGAAACATCACTTTCAAGAAGGTCATTGAAGTACATTCAGGCTGCCAAGTTCCCGGGATTGTTCCCAAACTCCCACAGAGCTCCATCAATCTGGCTACAGACTGGATGCCATAAATGAGGCTCTCTGGCTCATCCTATGGCACTGAGCCAGGTTTCCCTGGGGTCTCAGAGGCTTCCTAGGTATGAGCAGAGTGCCTCAGGAAGTCATGCTCTTGATTGCAGCCTTCACTTCCATATTTTATGTTCAGAACTAGAAGCTGGAAATAGTTGATTATATTTAGAACATATAGTCTCATCTAGACAGATTGTACCTGAAACATCTTGAATATCCTCCTGGGCAGGACCATGGGGTCATCCAATGCAGCCTCCCTTGAGTCAAAGGCATTTTTATAGGCACAGTTACAACCGCAACAACAAAACTCATTAGTTACAAAGAAGATCCCTCCCCCTGGAGCCACTGAAGTACACTGTGTAATTTGCATAATAAACATGTCTACTCATCTGATCATACTTTCATGGAGTAGCAATAATAAAAATCTGCAGAGCATTGGCTGCCGGGAAATGAGAATGTCCTACATACTAGCTCATTTAACTCTCCTAATTAGATTTTCTACTTCACAGGGGAAAAACAAGGCACACCACAAAGTAGCAACCATGAAGCTTCTGTGGTGCCTCCTGCCATGAAGGTGGATGTAGTACTTAAACTGCATCCAAACCAAGCGGGATGAGTCTTGAATAGCTCCAAATGTATTTTTACTCAGTGTCCAGAAGTATCAATGAAAAACACTCACACATAGATTGTTTCTTTATTTCCCCTCCTTCAGATCTGAAGAGGATGTCTTTCTTTGGCTCTGGAATGTCTTCTTCTCCATTCTCTCTGCCATCCTTTTGAAATGTATATGTGTTAAATACACACTCAAAAGCTAAACAGGAGGTTGGAGAAAAACGTCTTCTAGCAATAATCTTTAACTCCAAAGACTTCCAGGTCTTCTCTGGCAATTTTTGAAAATGCAGATGTTTGAAATTCTGAAAATTCTGATTCAGGAACTTTGGAGTGGAGCCCAGGAAATTACGCACGCACGCACGCACGCACGTACGTACGTATGTATGTATGTATTTCTACAGGGAACCCTCTAGCTTAGAAACTAAGAGCTTCTGTTTCTATGGAAATTAGCAATAGAATATTTTCTGATTTTGCCTGCATTTTTCTACCTGTAGGGAAAAGACAGCTGATGAAGACTTAGAAATTCTTGATCCTGATTGAATGTCATTAATAAACACAAAAGTGAGTGGTGCCACACAAGGAAGAGCAGAAGATGTCTTGGTGAGTGAGCTTCTAGATCCCCTCTCCTCTTATTAAAGCTAAGCTTGGCATGCTCACATTCTGTCTACTTAGCTACACTCTGTTGTTACCTATTTCCTCTTACCTTTCCCCTATAAATCTGATCATATCTGCTTTCTATATGTTAGAATTGCCACACATTTCTCCATCTACTGGCCACACCCTTTCTTCTCAACTACACTATCAGTGACCTACTCTTTTTCACCTCACTTCTACTGCTTCAGGAAATATTAAGGCTGGAGACATACCCACTCAGTGCACTCTCTCTGAGTGTGGATGGTTGCTTGTTTGATTGATTTTTTTATCTACTATGGAAGAGAACTTTGTCCAATTCAAGGATAGAACGTAGTGAGAATTTCAGTGCATTTTCCTTCCCTATAAAAGTCCTCAAGGTCAGGCATGGGGAAATGACCCTGCTTCTTGGGAGAGACTTGTGGTAAAAGACTCCCTTCCTGTGGGAAGTTCTTTCAATACTTGGGTTTGCTTCTCCACACCCTTGCAACTGCCCTCACTCCCTGATGTATGGCACCATTCACAGTGCTTGTCCTAAAAGCAGCTTCTGGCTGGATCTGAGCTGAAAAGACCCCTGGATGATGCTGATCATGTATGGATAGGAAGCTAGTTGTACAGTTCAGTCTGCTTACAAGCAGAATGCTGCAGAGTCTAATAGCATGTGAGTTTGATACTGAGCAAAAGGATATAAGTTTTCAAAGAAACATGGAAATTTTGTTGAGCAAAACACCAGAAATGACAGCAGAACTTTGGCTTCCACACCCCCAAAACAAATTTATTTTCTATAAGAAACAGCAAAATTGAAGAGTGTGAAAAGATTCAGAAATGTTACAGGGACCAGGTTTGTTTTGTATATCAAGAAAATTTAAATTTTAAAATAATGAACACCAGATACCAATATTTTTATTTGAATTCCAGCATATAATTCCCACCCTGTAGGGGAAAGCTGATAAACACTGATAAGAAACCAGAATATAAGAGAGTTGACCCAGTGAGGACCAAATAAATCTCCATCACCAGATGGAAGAAAGTACCAATTCAAGACTTAGAACAGTGGGACTGACACCCCGCCTGTCCTCAGACCACTTAGGTCACTATCCCTGCGAGTAAAATAAAGTAAAAAATACAGTGCTCCCCAGATGATCTCAACATGCAACCAGAACTGAGAGAGAAGGCTGAGGGATACAGCTCAGCTCAAAGGTAAAACACTAGCATATCACGCGTGGGACATGGATTCAGTTCCCAGCATGGCCCAAATTAAAACAGCAAATTGAGTGAGCAATCCTACATGAGTGCTGGGAAATGAAAAGGGTTAAAGGAAAATGTTATACTCATTGGTTCTAGTGCATCACAGTGACAGTGGATTGTATACTTAGACCTTAAGCAATAAACAGCTTTTTAACTATAGGAAAAGAAAAATAAACAGAATATGAAGACAGAAGACACCATATTTTAATGAGGCAGGATTAAATAGGCACCAATGCTCTGTGAGCTCTGCTCAGCTAAGATCCCACTGTTATTGTTCCAGCCTTGCCTCAAGGAGACAGAGAGACAGGTTTGTAATCACACATCTTTTGAGCAAGCACTGACGCCTACAACATGTTCAGCATTATCATGTGGAGTTGAGCCAAACTTTAGGAGGCAAGATCTTGCCCTCCAAAAGTCAATAATACCAATAATACTGCAGGGGAAACTATACAATAAAATGAATTGTCCCTGGGAAAGTAACTCTAATACCAAGTTTTTAAGGAGCTGTTGGGCAGTGAGGAAGAAGTGGTGGTAGTACTTGGTTTGTGGTGGCAGGGGACCAGAAACAACTTCAACGAAAAGGTGACTGTTGAGCTGAACTTAGACATAGGAATGGACATCCACAAAGAGCTTTGTTTTGACAATGATTTCATAGTGGCCATGAGATAAAGTATATGTCACAGAGCAACAAAAGTTAGTATTAAAGAGGTGAAATGCAGTGAAATTTCTTACAGCCACAAGGAAAAGTGAAATCATCACTGATGTACATTTCAGAAATCTTTATAACTATAGTGAGCTTGAATGCAATAGAAATGCACAGAAAAGACAAATATTTAGTTACTACCATAGCCCAGGTATACATCTGTGTTAAACCCTGGCTGTGAGAACAGATTTGAGGAAGACTAGCACAGAGATAGAATGAAACAAGGGTGTATATTCTCTCTAATCTTACTCAATGCAGTGCTCAAAGTCATAGAGGAATAAAAGAAAGAAATTAAAGGACTACAGACAGTAAAGAAAGAAATAAAATTATCACTATTTGCAGACAACATGATCCTATACTTAAAAGATACTAATTACCACACACCCAAGCAACTCTTAGAACTGAAGATCATATTTATGAAAGTAGCAAACTCGCTGAGGGGAAACTAGCATCAAAAACAATGAAGTATGTAGAAAAATGCTTATACAGAGAGGTGAAAACTTTAAAACACTGAAGAAAAAGTTAAGGAGGACACTAGAAGATAGACAGACCTCTGCTCATGGATAGGTAGAATTCGCATTAAAATGTCTACATTATTGAAAACACTCTTCAGGTTCAATGCAATCCCTATCAAATTTACATCTCTAGAAAATATAAATCTAAAATTGTTATGGAAGTACAAAAGACCCTGAATAACTAAAGCAATGCTTATCAGGAAGAGCAATGCTGGTTGTACTACATACAATATATGCCCAATATAAAATAATATTGCAGATCCATAGTAACAAAACCATCCTGGTACTGATATGAAAAAAAAAACTGACATGCAAACCAGTGGTATAGAACAGAAGACCCAGAAATAAAGCTACACAGTTACAGCCACTTAAATTTTTGTGAATCTCTGGCAACAACCTTTATTGGAGAAAAGTTTAAAAACAATGCCTGAAAAACTGATTTTCATGGGTAGAAGATAAACTAGACCCATATATTTCACATCACACACACACACACACACACACACACACACACACACACACACACACTCAATTCAAAATGTATGGAAGACCTTACTATAAGACATGAGTCTTTAAAGTTGTAAGAGGGAAACAGTTTAAGACATAAATTTAGGTAAATGTTTTCTGAATGAGACTTCAATATTCACACAAAAAAATTCCAAAAGTTGATAAATGGGATTGCATGACATTAAGAAGTTTCTGCACATAGAGAAAACAATTACAAGGACAGCCTACATACCTGGACAATTCTTTACTGACTGAGCATCAGACAGAAAATTAAAATCCAGGATACACAAAGTACAACAGAAACTAAACACCAAAAAGTAAAAAGATCATCTTGTCAATCAAAAAACGAACTGAATAAACAGGTCTTCAAAGGTGAAATACAAATAACCAATAAATACTTGAAAATGTATCCTTCTCAGTCATCAGGGAAATGAAAACTAAAGCTCCTTTGAGAACCATCCACCCTAGTCAGAGTGGCTGTCATCAAAATACAAATTAAACAAATGCTGAGGGGGGGTGGCAAAATAAAAACATTCATTGCTGGTATGAATGTAAACTGGTGAAGCCACTGTGGAAATCAGTATGGAGGTTCAGAAAGAAAGAAGGCAGGGAGGGAGGGAGGGAGGCAGAAAGGGAGGGAGGGAGGAGCACTACTATATGATCCAGCTGTACCACTCTTAGAGTCAACACCACAGAGACATCCACAGACCCATGTGTCATAGCTACACTATTCACAATAGCCAAGAAAAAACCCAGCTCAGCTGCCCATCAACAGAGGAGCAGATAAAGACAATGTGCTGTATACACACAATGAAGTTTTATACAGCAACAAAGAAATATGAGTCATACATTTTTAGGAAAATAGATGCAATAAGGATTGTGTTAAGCAAAATAAACCAAACTTTGAAAGGCAAACACCACTTTTTTCTCTCTCATGCAGAACCTAGATTTAAGTTTTTTCATACATGTATATGTTTGTGAGTGTATGTTTTCGTATATGGATGTCTGTAAGGCCTTAAGGTAGAAAGAGGATTATTAGAGGGGAGGTGAAAATCTAGGGAGGAGGCAAGTAGAGGAGAGTGATGCAATACTTGCAAAAGAAAGTAGAAGGTGGGATTAGAGGCAACCATCTTGGTGGACAGGGAGACATCTGAGGACAGTGGGGAAAGAGACTAATGAAAACAAAGCGTAGTGACACATATGCATGACAATGCCATGATGGAACCCAGTACTGTGCATGCTAAGACAAATTGGAAATACCTACACGGAAGCTTTCAGGGAAGCTGATAACTTAAGTATGAACTGAGGTAGACCAGAGGAAAAAAAGGAGAAAATTGGAAACAATCTCCAAGTACTACCCATGTGGTAAGGTGGTGTCATTGGTTACAGTGTGGAATAATAAGAAAGGGACACGTTAGACAAGACATGGCTTAAACCAGGACATAAAGTGAGCTATTCCATTTCCAACAGTGAGACAGGAAAACCTTCATTCAACTTGGCTGATCCTGAAATCAACCTAGTTTAGCGTGATGACTTCACTGAGCCCCTTGGAAAAGGACTGACTAACTTTTATGATAACTCAACTATTAGTGAAATGTTAAGTCCCTTTGGACATTGTGCTACACATTAGTAAGCACAGCATGTGGGAGGCTGAGTTCAAGGCCAACACAGAATACATAGTGAAACCTTGTTAGTGAGAGGGACTAGATTTAAACTCCATCAAAAAGAAAGGGCTTTTACTCAAGTAAAAATGGTTGTTATTCTGTTTTTAAAAAGATCCATGTTGTCCAAATGTTAAATGTTCCAATAGAAATAGGATTACATATAAGTGGATTTTATATAGGCCCTCTTATTCTTACATGTTGACAAATAAAATTATTTCCTTTAAAACACTGCCCTTACCACTGAAGCTCATCCATGACCCTTGAAAGCTATAGATTTGTTTATTTGTCCATGTTTTCAATCTGAGACCCTCTTACAATGGCAGAAGTTGCTCTTTCTCTGGCTCCTATGGTGATGTTTTGTTTATGATCTAACAAATAAAACTTGCCTGAAGATCAGAATGCAAAGCTAGCCCAAGTCAGACTCTTCCAGCTATCTCATGGTCCTTTTTTATTTTGTGCCAAGAATTTAGGAACAAGGTCACGTTCAATACATGTCATCTGTGAGTTTATTGACTTTCATCTTAGCTGCTTTCACCTTTCATGTTTCTGAACAAGTATTTCTGATTAGTGTACATTTATAGGACAACATTTTTACCAAAGCTTGTAGTTAAAAAGCAACAGCATGCTGAACTACGTAAAAGGAGAATAACCTCCATATAAGGGAAGAAATCAGAGCACAATCAACGAAGCATATGTTCAAGGTCACACAGTGGCTTTTTGACAGAGTGTGACAAACTGGATGTACTGATTCTCCCCCATCTCACTCTGAAAGCTCATTGTCTGCTTAATAAATAATTTTGGTTGTATCTGTTAGCTGTTCCTGTGTAACAAAACAAATATGAACCATCAATGGCAGGCAACAAAAAGCAATTATTTCTCATTTGTGCCTGTTGGTCAGCAGGATACAGATATCTTCAGCTGCTGAAGCTGGGCTTCGTTCCAAGCTTAAAATCTGGTTCAAACCAAGTAACATTGATTTAGTTCTTTCTGGAGCCTGCGTCATCTGGGGGAAAGAATGGTGGCTGCTTGTAGTGTATTCTGCTCATAGTGATGGTCAAAGATCCCAGAGGGACAAACAGACACATGATACCCTTAAAGCCTAGACTGAGAATTCTGTGCTCTCTCAAACATATAATCCTCTAGCTTAAGAAGTATATTCAGCAAAACCCAATGTTAAGGAGGCAAAGATATACATAACCCCTGAAGACCAATGTGGGAGGAGGAAGTGGCTATACACTGAATAGCAATCATACCTTCCAAACCTGCTACTATCAAGGATATATACTGTGCTCAACACCACAACTATTTTATGAATATTATTAAGTGCACCACCTATGTGGTGAATGTGACTACCTCCTCTGACAGTTAAAAAAACTGAGATGCTACATACACTTATTAATGATTGGCAGAACAAAATCTGAGCATAGGTCACCTACACACCAGGCCATTCTCTCTCCCCTTCTCTCTCCCTTTCCCTTTCTCCCTCCTCCTCTAGCCTCCACCCATCTCTGTTGTGGAATAATCTTTTTGTACACTATAAAATGTGTCTCTCTGATTGGTTTAATAAAAAGCTGAACAGCCAATAGTTAGGCAAAATTTTCAGGCACGGAGGATGCTGGAAAAACAAAAACGAAGAGCAGAGTCACAAGGAGACACAGAGGGAGCAGAAAAGCAGGATGAACAGTACATAGATGAGGTAAACGAGCCTTGGGGCAGCACATAGAGTAATAGAAATGGGTTAATTTAAGTTATAAGTGCTGGCTAAAATCAAGCCTAAGCTATCAGCCAAGCTTTCATAATTAATAATTATTTGGGAGCTGGATGGTGGGATAAAAAAGACTTGCTACATATCTCTCTCCCCTTTCTCTCTCTCTCTCTCTCTCTCTCTCTCTCTCTCTCTCTCTCTCTCTCTCTCTCTCTCTCTCTCTCTCTCTCTGCCCACCCTACCCAGTGTAATTGCCTATTTTCAGGGGAAGCTCATTTACTTTTAAGCTCAAAAACAAGTTAGTTCTATCAACAGCTGATGAATGCCTGATGACAGTCAGGGTCATACCCAATATTTTCATTACAGCATAAAAGGAGAAGGGCAAGTGGGGCTGTTATGGGAAGGCTGGCTCCTTGTGAGGCAGTAGTCCAAGTCCATATGTTCTTGCGCTGAAATTGGCAGGGTAGAAGGGAGTGAAATGCTGTGACAAAGTGATAGCATGCAACTAGTATGTGGCATGCTAGCTATTTACATTTAGCTTAGTTTTTGTGTTAGTACCATAAATAAGCGTGAACCTTGTTCTTGTGAAACACAGCCCCAGAGACTGTATAAATAACAAGCTGATTTAACTTGGGAGTTCAGCTAGGGCAGACAAAGGACCGAGACAGTAAGTCAAATGTCACTTGCAATTCCTCTCACTAACTCAGATTCCTAAGCAGAAAGGAGAAGACCTGACTGTGACCACTGGTGGGTAATGAGTTGGGTCTTCATTCAGAGTCACTGATTGCTCCATTATCCTTCCAACAAGTTCCTGTCCTTCCCTAAGTATCAAGGCTGAGTTTCTTCTTTGGCCCTCACTAAAAGTTTTATCATTCCCAAACTATGTCTTGAGATAAAGGAACTGCCCTAATCTGCCCAAGACTTTTCCTTGAGGTTAAATCCCTGGACTCAAACATGTCCCACACCCTTCACTAAGAGTGACTCCAAAAGATTAAGGAGCTGAAAAGGTACTATTTCTCTTGTCCTCCATCTAAGACTGAAAAGGCATTAAATGTTCAGCATATTGACCAAAATGTGGGTTTAGGATTACCTTCAGATCCTAAACTAACCAGATGTCAAAACAGCAATTAACTCATTAGGCTTGTAGACATCTGCATTATTTTCAGACATCTATCTGTAAAATTCCCTTTTCATATCTGATCTAGAGTTAAAAAAAAACTATCCCAAGAGTAAAACAGACTAAGACCTAGAAAGAACATATGGCCACTGTTTGTTTTGTTTTTCTAAGTAAAAATTTATTGAAACACAGCCATGTTCATGTGTTTATATGTTGTGCTGCTTTTATACTATAATGACAGACTTCAAGATTTGTGAAAGGTACTATATGATTGGTAAAGTGACATTAACAATCCCACCTTTTTTTTTTTTTTTGCCAACCTATTATTTCCTTTGGAAACAGGAGTGTGGCAGGGATCTTGAATGGAGGGAGAATTTTCTATTGTTCAGTCCTTACCTCTCCATCTTTGGGGAAATAGTGCATCTTGTAATTGAGGAGGTGAATATCCTAAGATGTTAAAAACAACATGTTTGACAGCTTTACATGGCCACAAACTCTTTGATATTCTTTCTATATGCAAGTGCAGCCTATGCACCTGGTTCTTGATCTGGGCTGTGACTCATTTATAATGAAGAGAATGTGGTAAAATGAGTTCTCTGTGACTTTGAAGCTATCTAGAAACATGGCACAGTTTTCACTCTACTGCCATATTTGTGCTGGAGTGTAGATTCAGAATACCAGTGGGTGAACGCGGGAGAGGAATGATGAGAGAAGTGACTGGAATTGGGGAGGGCAAAACCCAAGACAAAATTCACATATTTGAAAATGATCACAATTGATTGGAAAGCCTAAAGTCTCAGGAATGAGGTCAAAATGAAGATAAAGGAAATATGCCCACCATCTTTGTAAGGAAACTTAGTCACCATCTTTTCCTTGTTGTCTGTTGTCCAAAGTGGCACTTGACACTTGTTCTTGTTGCCTACAAAATAACCCCAAGCTTCTTATCATCCCATCTGTATGAGTTAGTTTTTCCCATCCATATGACAAAATACCCAACACAAATAATGTAAGAAAGAATGGGTTTATTTGGGTTCATAATTTGAGGATATTCAGTCCATCATAGCAGGAAAGGCATGCCAGCAGGAGTGTAAGGTGGTAGAGCACACTGAGTCCACAGCAAGGAAATAGAGAGAGAGGAGCTCAGCCCCTCCCCCCACCTTGTTATTTAGTCTAGGATCATGGAGTGGTACTCGCCACATACAGGATGGACCTCCCTTTCTCAATTAAACCTCCCTAAAAGCAGCCTCATAGACACACCCAGCCAAAAGCTGGCTGCTTACTAGCCACTTGGGCTGGAAGAAGCTGTGAGTTTTGCTTTAATGAACCCACAAAAGAAAAAGCAAGCCCTCATGACCTGGACAAGACAAGAAAGGACAGAAACTAACTGTAGCTAATTAGCAAGCAGAGTTAGCTGAGTGGGCTATTCAAGCCACTTGCAGTATTCATTTCAGAGTGGGAAGTGGCTAATGGCTAAGAGATAGAGGCCTTTGCCCCTGTGACTTCTTGCTGGGGGCAGCTCACTAGATTTCCTCTAATGCCTCAAAGAAAGTTACAACATATAAACAAGGAGGAAGCAGGAAAGAAAGGGGCATCTGAGGCCACTCAGGGGGAGATACTGCTAAAGGACCCATTGGATCCAGCAGTATTTCTACCTGCTCTGAGCCTGCCTCCCCAGGGGATCTCCAGGGTTAAGCATCTAACTGGCTACTGTGAGCACAGGCAGAAGCCTGAGAACCCACGAGATGTAGGAACTGGAAAATCCAGTAGTTAACAATTATCACTATGAACTATGTGTGTCTTCTGAGGAGCTACAGTTCTGTGACACCTAAACACCTTGTCATTTGAACACCCGAGACACAAGACATCCTCAGCCCTGCAAGCAGTGCCAACTGAATATCAAAGTCTACATTTCAGGCCTCGGGCTCTCAGGGGAACACAACAAACACAGAAAGCATTGATGCAGACACGCGCACAGTTTGATCTGGTGGAAAGGCTTGGTACCGGTTCTGCAGAGTTAAAACTGCAGACTTAGAGGCAGCACTGGGAATAAGACACAGGCGGGACTACAGGAAACCTTTAGCCAAGATGGTAAATGACCCAGGGAATTAATGGAGGAATGTAAAATAGTGACTAGAGAAGGAAGAACAACAATTAAGGGAAGAGAGGAGCTGAGTGAGAAAAGAGCATTTGGGTGCAGAAATGACAGCAGTAAGAAACCTGTGTTTCCCAAGCTGTGGCACTCATTATTTGTTTATCTCAGATCCTACTTTAAATTTAAAATAGAAGCAGCTCTCGATGTACTAACAAGGTTTTTGGAGTAGATGTATAATAAAAATGAATGCAGAGAAGACACACAGAAGAGAGAGATAGCCACACAAGCTCTGCTTTATGGGTCTGGAACACAGAATTCCCCCAGCTTTCTTCTCACATCTCAATAATCCTCCTACCTATTTAAGCAATACTACCACAACAACAACCACCATCACCACTGTCCCGAGTATCTCCCTCTCTTATGCCCATGTTAGGAGCCTGGAAAACATCCAGCGATCACCTTTCCCTGTCTCTAGTCTCTCTCTCACCACCCTGACTTTGCACACAATTGTCTCTATGCATCCATAACTTCCTTCCCCAAGCCTTGTTGCCACTTCCCTAAATCATTATATGACAGCATAATTTTTGGCTGCCAATGAGATCACAGCCAAACAAAAAAAAGAGAATACATCTTGTCTTGGCTGTAATCCTGGCTATGTCCCCTGTCACCTGTAAGTTGACAAAGCTGGATATGTAGTAGACATGGTAACAGCTCGATCTCCATTCTTTGAGGCAGAGTCTCTCACTGCACCTGGAAATCACAGATCTGGCTAAGGTGGCCAGCCAAAGAGCCTCAGTGATATGCCTGTCCCCACCCCAGCCCACCCCACCCCACCTGCCCTCCTTTAGCCACTACTGAGCCATGCATACCACCACACCTAGCAGGGAGTCTGAGCTCTTGTCCTCACAACTGCAGAGCTGGCACTTTACTAAGCCATTTCTTTATTGATAATTTATTCATTAACTCTATTGTTAGGGATGCTTCTAGGAAATCCAAACCCATGCACAATGTAAAAATCTCCATGATGCGGCCTTAGATTAATCTAAGGCCCGCTCGAATTATTCTCCTGCTAACATGTGCCTCATTCCTGATTCAGCAGCAAAGTGGTAATAAATGGTACTTGAATTCACTTGCACATAATCTTTCCACATCCTTCAGAAGACAGAAACAGACATTTGGTTGTCTGTTTGTCTCCATCCTTTTCCTATTACTCCGTACTTGGGGGATGAGCGAATGGATGGATCCTGAAGTTCTCACTGCCTGTGAAAGCATACTTAAACCACTGCTCAGAGGGGGTCAGGAGGAAAGGATAAGATGTTCTTCTGTGATCTTCAGTGAGTACAAGAACATCACACCTCTGCTGTGGCTTGAGTTTGTGCCCCAAATGCCCATGTGTTAAACATGTGGTCCCAAAGGTAATAGATATCATTACAGGGAGAACCTTTAGGAAGTGGGACCTTATAACCTTAGATCACCAAAACATGCTCTTAAAGAGGACTCTGAAACCCCATTCTCTTCATCTTTTTCTTTGTTTCCTGGCCCAAAAAGTGACCACACACTCTCATCATGGCATACTGTCTCAATCACAGACATAAAGTCAATATAAGCCCTTACTTTTTGTAAATCAACTATCTCAGTTTTTTTATAGTAATGTGAAACTCAATTACTGAGTAACTGAATATTTATTGAAAGTTTACTATGTGACTGGCATTTTCCTTAGCACTGGAGAGATATATCAATGAGACAAGGAGTTTGCATTCTATTTCACAAAAAAATAGTAACAGTTAAAAGCTACAGAAATATCTATTTGACAAAGATGTCAAAAATACACATTGGAGGAAAGACAGCATCTTCACCAAATAGTGCTGGGGAAACTAAATGTCCACAAGTGGAAGAAATCAGGCCCATGTCTATCACCTCGAACAAAAATCAAATCCAAATGGATGAGATGTAAAACCCAAAACACTAAAACTTCTAGAAGAAAACACAGGCAGTATTCCATATAATATAAGGGCAGGAAATGACTTTCTACATGGGACTTCATTTACCCAGGAATTAAGGTCAACAGCTGACAAATGGGACCTCATGAAACTGAAGGTCTTTTGTACACCTAAGGAAGTAATCAATCGAGTGAAAAGGAAACTCATCAAATAGGAGAGACTGTTTGCCAGATATACATCAGATAGAGGATTAATATCTAGAATATAGAAAGACCCTCAAATCAAAGATTTAAATTACCCAGTTATGAAAAGGGGTGGCTACAATCTGAACAGGATTCTCAGCAAAATAAATAAAAACAGCTAAGAAATATCTCAAAAAAATTAAAAGGTTCATTGTCCCTAGAAATTGTGGAAATGCAAAGTGAAACTAGTCCAAGATTTCATCTCACCCCAGTCAGAACAGCTGAGATCAAGAACACACCTTACAACAAATGCTGGCAAAAATTTGAGCGAAGGGAGGCCCTCATTCATGGTTATGAGTTCAAAGTGCTGCAGCCACTGTGAAACAAATGCTAGTGAGAATGTGGGCAAGCAGGGGAGGGACGGGTAAGGGGGGCTCATTCACTGTTAGGATTGCAAACTGTGGCGGCCACTGGGAAAATCAGTGTGGGGAGCTCTTAGAAAGCTAAAGCAAATTACCATATGTTTTACAGTACTTCTTAGTATATGCCAAAAGAACCTGACCTCCACAGAGCCTTGCACAACCACGTTCATTACTGCTCTATTTGCAACATCCAAGAAGTGGAAACAACCTAGATGTTCTTCAATGCATGAATGGATAATGAAGATATGGAACATTTATACAGTGGAATAGTATGCAGCAGAAAAGCTGAAATCATAAAATGTATAGGTAAATGGATAAAACTAGATAATACTACACTGAGAGAGGTAACCCAGACCCAGAAAGACAGATATTGAATGTTTGCTCTCTCTGAAATCCTAAGTCCTAGCTCCAAGTCTTAAAATTTCAGTACATAACCTGAAGTAATCAAAAAAACAGGATAGTGGAAGACAGGTGCTACAACGGGGTCAATGGGAAAACAAGGGGTTAACTATGGAGGGGACAGGAAGTGACATAAGAGAACAGGAAGATGAAGAGACAGGTAACACTAAGGATGTCTTAAAAGCTCCAGGGAAAAAACATTCTATACAACCACTTAAAATAACACACACACACACACACACACACACACACACACACACACACACACATATATATCTATATCTATATCTATATATATATATACATAATGTGTGCATACATATACATATATATGTATGTACATGTGTATATACTTTTCAGTGGAGTTATGTTGTTTGGGTGAGGATGTTTCCCAAAAATATCTAGACACTGACTCGGGCATGAAGTTTGTACACACAAAATGAGGTGCACTGCTCTTTGAAAGCATCTTGGGAAGAAAATGTCAAGGGTTATAATGCCTTAAACTACACGTAATTTGTGCTTTTTTCCTAATCACTAAACTCCATGGAACAGTTTTGAGAATGAACTATTTTTATGCAGTTGCTGCTCACTGACTTGAAAACTTCACTCTTACCTAAGACACCTTTGTAAGCCCATAACAACCAGGCAAGACACTTGAAGGAGCCTAGAAGTCCGTGGTAGATGCACATAGAATGAAAGGAGATTTCTTAGAGTAGTGGGGGGAGCACTTTTGTAATTTCTGCTGTGGTATGTAGCATTTTTTAAATACTAACTCCTAGTCACAAATAAATATTTTTAAGTTATATAAACTTGTAGGTATGATCATTTGCAACTTACTCAAAAGAAACAAGGGATGGTCCTTAATATTGGATTGATTTTATTCACAGGAATATTCACAGCTTTTCTGTTGAATTCTATCTACATGTGACATATTCTGAGTTGTAATGTAGTAACTCCTCCAAACTCCAGGTATTCAAGCAAATAAGAGTTTATTTTCTATTCACTCCACAGGAAATTAAACTCTGCTATTGTTATTTATTTATTTGAGAAAGTTTGTTTATTTATTATGAGACACAGTCTTACTACATAGCACAGGCTGGCCTTGAATTCACTGTGCAGCTCACGCTGACCTCCAAGTCAAGACCTTCTCCCTGAGCTACTGAGTTCTAAGACTGAAGTTGCTTAACCTGAGTCATCATTATCCTTTCTGCAGTCTTGGCGGGTGAAGACCGTACAATATCAAGAATGGCTAGTCACACTGATGGAAAGCAGGATCCCACAGAAATCAAGTGCATAAACTAGGAGTGATGTGTACTACACATGACCAGTTCATTGGCCAGAAGTGGTCACATGGCCCCATTGGAGAAGGTCAAAAGAACAATTCTATGTGCAAGGCAAATGACCAGGCACATGTGGTGTGCAGCATTGGTGGCTCCTGTCTCAATTTAATAGTGCCCTTTCTCAGATTAGAAAGTGGGCATCTGGAAAGAAAAGAAAACTGGAACCTTCCAATTCCGTGGTGAGCAAATACAGAGAGAAGATAAAAGTTGACAGGTGACACGGGAGTGATTCCACATGATCTAGAGAGAACCTTCTGAAAGACTGGAAACAGGCTAAGATTATTACAGTTTAATAAGGATCAAATTAGGCCAAATAGATGTTTATTCAGGGAGAAATAACTCACAACATAAGCAGATGAACACCGGCAGGTTCCACAGAATCCTCTCCTCTCAGTGTCCCGCCAGCAAGAGAGAGTCTCCGACCTCCTCCTCAGCCTTTTCCCCCAGGTCATGTCTGACCCTGTCTCCACCCCCAATGGGCATGGTCTAAGCCACAGGTGCGGCCAAGGTGAATATCTCACTACAATTCCTCTTTTAGTCTAAAGAAAAGATTTGGGCTTGATACAAAACTATATACAAAACAGTGAATAATAACTGTGCTCTAAGAAAAGGAAAATCGAGAACAAAACTACCTACATATCTAGTCCTAGGGTGAAGGCATAACGCAGTTTACAATAGAGTTGTCCTAAGCTGGAAAGCTTAAGTCTAGTACTTAATATATCTAACTAGGAAGAGAGAATAATAGTTGTGATAGTTTAATCTACAACCTCATCAAGACCTGAGAAGGAAAATAATGATACTAGGGAAGACAGGAAGTGCGGATGGGCAACTTCCAAAAGGTGCAGTGAGTATAGAAACAGCAAGCTACCTGGACAGTCACCCAAGGTCTCACAGCAACATTGGTACAGCCAGTTTTGGCTAAGGCCAAGAGTACTTGACATACCACAACAAAAGCAGGGAGGTAGAAAGGCTGTCTTACCCTGACTTGGCAAGGTTCAGCAGTCTTCTATGTTTGTCTCCTGCAAGCACATAGGACCGCATGTCCAAATCAGTGGTCAAGGTAGGGGCAGTTCCTTGCCCAAGAGGCCATTAGCCGAAGCAAGGATGAACTCCAGAAGGAGCAACAACAGTGTCCAACATACTTTCGGGAAAGTGCACGGTGCTGCCAGGAGCAACAGTGTCTCATGTCAATGGAGTACTAATATTAAAACATTTAAATGCCATGTTCTGCAGGTCTATGAAGTGATTGATGATTAAGCATCTATGTCTGACTAATCTCATAGGTAAAGGAAACATGGGTGAGGATAATCTGTAATACTCAGGAACTTAGCTTAAAAACCTGATTAAAACTTCCTTGAGTAAAGCAAGGATAAATACCTAAACAATATAACTATGTATGTGTGTATGTATGTATGTATGTATGTATGTATACACACACACACACACACACACACACACACACACACACACACGCACACACACGCACACACACGTAAATTCCTAAAGTAGAAGTAGAGTAGAAATGTCTAGACAAGAGGTAGAACTCTAAAGGGCAGCAAGATAAATATCCCAAATTGTATCAATATACAAAATGCCTTGAACACAAGCAAAAGTATACATACATACATAGAATATGGCAAGAATAATGTGCATAAAACATCATGAAAAGATTTCACACAATATGACAAAATATAATATACAATTCTTCCAGGAAGGGAATAAACTTAATTTTACGTAGGTTACCACAGATAAGAATATATAACAATGTAAACTGTAATACTAATAACTCACTCTTACTAAATAATTCACAAGAGGATAGGCTAATCTACCTATACCCATTCTGAACCATACCTTTCCCAACCATACCCTATTCCTATCTTAAAGAGATAACTGAGTCTAAGTATCACCTTCCATACCCAACCCCAAGTAACTAAAACAAACCCTATGAAGATGAATATTATCCCTAAATTCCAAGAGTGGGGAAAGGGCGTGTCGTTATCTTAAGATTACTTCCTGCTGAAATGGAATGAAGATTGCTCCATGGGATCCTGTAGGAAGAAAAATTTTAAGCAATCAAATTTCTCAACAGAACTGGCTGTGACATAAGTAGGTAGTCATAGTGTGGCAGAAAATGCTTGACTAGAGTTCTATTTGAAACTCTGGCCAGGTTGTAATAAGAAGGTGCACCATTACAGCTCGCTAGTCATGAATTGTCTTGAGCAAAGCAATCTCAAACCGGTTTTAGGGTGAAGTTTGTAGTCCAGATGCATCAGGTTGAGTCAAGTGGAAATGATGAAGTGGGGCCCCATCTTCTTTTTGGAGAGTTCAAGGATTGCTGTTAGGAATTGTTATTATTTTTCTAAGGATTTTATGTTTTGTGTTTTAATTTTTAGTTCTCCATTATCATTTTTAATATTTTGAACCTTTTTTAAGACTTCTATGTTTTGTGTTCTAATTTTCAACTCTCCATTATCATTTTCAATATTTTGTGTTTTGTTTCTTAGCTCTCTGTTGTCATTTTTCTACATTTTGAATCCTTGTTACTAACTCTCTTACGGTTTTTACAAGTTTCTTGTTGTTTGCTCTCGTCTCAAACCATTTCTTTAAAAATATCATAATAATGATGAAACCCATTGCTATTACAAAAAAATGTATATATTGGTTAAGTCGTGATTTTTTTGTTAAAATTCCTTTTATACAATAAATAAAAGAATTCCTAAAGTCCTGCATTGTAAGATTATCTGCCATAGCTATGGGACAATTGATCTCAAATATTATATCAACTTAAATTGCGAAGAATTTTGCAATTACCTTAGGTGTAATTCTGCTGCCCTGGAACTTTGGTGCTTTTAGTTGTGGATCTCAACACCTCCAGCCATAACCACCAATAGATGATCCTTCTGATCTTGGACCCTGTAAAATAGCTTTTAACAAACTATGGCAAGCGAAATTTTGTTAAATGAAGGAGTGAAATGAGCCTTATGCAAATTGCTGAGACCGCAGGTCTTACAGGTGCTGCCTGCAACTGGTGCCGCTAGGCCACAAGCACATAAACAGGGCAAGCCCAGAGTCCGGGCTAGCACTGCAGGGCTCTGTGCGAATGCAATCTGAGGGAATGGGCAGAAGATGAGCAGTGGTCTCAGGGCTGATTGAGATAGAAGGAGTTGTAGGGCAGACACAAGCTTTGTCTCACAAGCTTTGGTGTGTCCGCCTGGTTAGGCAAGGGACCCTGCCTGTTTGGGGATGGTGGGGCAGGGGTCAGCGGCTTCTGCTGCCTGGGCGAAAGCCAGGTCAGGTGAAAATCTGGATCCCACTTCTGACACCAGATATTGCGGTTTAATAAGGATCAGGATAAACAATTAGGCCGAATAGATGTTTATTCAGGGAGAAATAACTCACAACATAGGCAGATGAACACCGGCAGGTTCCACAGGATCCTCTCCTCTCTGCATCCCACCAGCAAGAGAGAGTCTCCAGCCCCCTCCTCAGCCTTTTCCCCCAGGTCACATCTGGCCCTGTCTCCACCCCGCAATGATCGTGGTCTAAGCCACAGGTGAGGACATGGTGAATGTCTCACTACATAAGATGGCTTTTGCTAGTATTTCAGTGATTCAAGTACATAGTTAATAAAGACTTTTTAAAACCATACATTAAACTATAGATATTGCATTCCCAGTATGACTACATACATTTATTAATTCTGCCCAGTCAGAACTATGTTAATGTAGCATGGACATTATTAAACATACAAAAGCATAGATTTAAGGTGAAGAAAATCAGTATGTGTATTAGCATGCCTCTCAGTCAACATAATTTCTTACACTCTCCCTGGATGCCTGTACTCTGCTTTGGAAGAACACCCTTGAAGATGAAAAAGAAGTTTACATTTTATTTGTAGAATCTAACAAGAAAATCATATGTGTTTTCCAGGGCAGCAGCATATACCTGTAGTCCCAGAGTTCAAGACTGCTGAGGGAGACAGGGCCAATTTTCTTCAGGGACGCAGCCCCTGATGGGTTGCACATGCTCTGATGGATAGCCCCACATCCACGTGTACACCCCATATTAATGTATATACCAGAAGCCCTAATTAGACTTAGTGGGTTTTGCTTTTTTGAAAAGCACATGGAGTTGGGAGGAGGCATGCTGGGGGGTAGCCACATGAATAGTTGGAGACAGGAAGTAGAGACAGATATGATAAAAACACAGTATACATATATCAAATTCTCAAAAATAAATAAAATATTATTTAAAAGAGAAATGAAAGAATGGGGTAAGTGATATGTGTTTTTTTTTCTATTTACATTATTTCCAGAAACAATATTTACGTTTATGTGAAATATTCACTATAGGAAAAAATAATATATCCTCTCCCTCAAATGTCTTTAAAATTATCTTTGCTCCCAGATATAACTTATCTCTTGATGCATTTACTCCTTCTCTGCAGAGCTATCCATAAGGGTAAGCATTTTTAAAAAGAAATTGTAAAAAACAAACTGCTTTGCAATCTCCTCTTTCCAGGAAACACAGTGGAACAATGCATTGCACATTCTTCCGCATCATTTTTATAACTTTATCATTTCCTTTTTTCAATGGTAATATATGTTCATTGTGAAATCTTATTCAATGTGTACAAGCAAAGAGAAGAACTAAATTACCCACTTTCCATTGTGCCAGATGTAGCCACTTTTAATAGTTGGCAGTCTGTGTCCTCATTCAGTCCCTTTCCTGTGCACTCAATTTCCCATTAATAGGACCGCATTGTACCTGGTATTCTGTAATCTGTGTTATCATTTGATGTGTGTTGTAAACACTTCACCATGCCACGCAAGGCTCCTCTACAGGACCATTCCAGTGACTGTACGCTCATGCTTCCAAGCCCGATTCCTCCTAACACTGTTATAGAAGAATAACAGAAATATTGAGACAAAAACAAACTCCGTGGCAAAATAAGTTTGGAAACACAGCTTACTGAACCATGACAATGCATATATGCTGCTGAAGTCTGAAAACCATAGGACTAAAAATATGTTTTATCTCTGTTCCACTGGGTGTTCCTGGGGTGTATTTGATCATGGCTGACATTTCTGAGGTAATCTAAAATCATCCCACAAAGCCCTCTTAATGACTATATAGTCTCACCGTGACTTCTTGAACATTTACACTCACAGTATAAATACAAACATCAGAATTGACATAAATATGTTTGTGTCTATGTCTTATGCCTTCATACAATTAAATTAAGATTAATTTAATAAAAGAGAATTGTGATGAACAGTAGTACAACTGTTTCATCCTAGCACTTGGGAGACAGAGAAAGGGTGATTTTTTTTCAAGTTCAAGGCTAGCTTGGTCTGCATAGTGAGTTCCAGGCCAGCCGGAGTATATAGTGAGACTGTTTCAGAGAGAGACAGACAGACAGACACACACACACACACACACACACACACACACACACACACACACACACAGAGAGAGAGAGAGAGAGAGAGAGAGAGAGAGACAGAGAGACAGAGAGACAGAGAGACAGAAAGAGAGAACAAACCATGGACTTGAAAAGAATGTCAGCTTTAAAGTTTGCTTTCCTAACAAATAGCTTTGGGGAAATATTAAATTTATTTGTATTTCTACTGTGAGAGCCTGAGAATAACCAGCTAGGAACAACCATGCTAGCACTGAATTCTATTATTTAAAAAGAAGTTACATACATAACTGGTTGCTCTACTTCCAATGCAATTAATATTTATTGTAGAAAACAGTTGACATAAGGATGAATAGAGATAAATTACCCATAATCTCACAACTCAGAGATAATCACTCTCAACAGAAAGGCAGGAGCTGAGGACACATCTCAGTCTCACAGAAAACAGAAGCATAGAAGGCAGCATATAACCATGGGTACTTTGTTGTTTTTAAAAACTGCTGACCCAAGCCTGTAACCCCATCTACTTAGGAAACTGAGGCAGAAAGATTGAAAAATTTAGGTCAGCCTAGTCAATACAATGAGATCCCTGTGAGCTGGTTGGTTGATTATCAGATTGGCCTTTAGGCAAGTCTGTGGGGTATTTTCTTGGAAGGGTCTGTCCCTCTCTGGCTAGTACCACCCCTGGGCAGGTGGTCCTGGCTGCTATAAGAGAGCAGGCTAAACAAATCCAGAAGAGCAAGCCAGTAAGCAGAATCCTCCATGCTGTCTGTTTCAGCTCCTCCCTTCAGGCTCTTGCCATGAGTTCCTCCCCTGACTTCCTTTAATGAAGGAATATAGATCATACATTGACCTTAACCATTTTTTTCCTCAAGTCACTTTGGGTCAGTGTTTTATCATAGCCAGATAAAAGCAAGCTAAGATACCCTATTTCCAATATAAAGTTTAAAAAATAGCTTGGGATATAGCTCACCAAGAGCACATTTGTCTAGCATGTGTGAGGCTATAGATTTAATCCCCGGTACTGCAAACAACAAATGTTTTAAACTTGAAATTATACAAGTTCCATATCATACCATTTTATTCTTAGAATTATATCCTTAAAATGTTGCCTCACTTCTTAAATTTATATTTCTGTCTATTCTTCCAACACTAAGCAGTATGTCATGTTTACTAACTCTTAATATTAAGTAATTACTATTTTTCTATTGATGTCTTTGCCTTTTCTTGTTTGCTGATGTTCTTTACACATAAAGGAACTTAGTTATTTTTCATGTATGTTGCTGATATTTTTCAGAGATGACTATTTAGTTTTTAATTTTATGTACATATTTAGACTGCATTTTTACATGCATAAAACTCTAATTTTTATGCCAAAATTGTTATCAAACTTGCATTTTTCTTCAGTATTGGTCATCACATTATCATTAGGAGTTTTTCTACATCCCTGGTCTGTATTATTCTTTTTTGATATTGATAATTTTCTAAACATTTGAATCTTTAATTCAGTCATAGAAACCTAAAGCAGAGATCAAACACAGAGCAATGGGCATGTTTCCTCTAACTACTTTCACACTTACCCCATATGACTTAGGCTTTCAGTTATGCATGTGTGCATCACATGCCATTCTAATAGTCTTTTTCTTGATCATTAAGGTGCTTAAAGTACGCCCAATAACTCCTCAACATGCCCCAAAGTCCAGTATTGTACTAGTGCAGCATGTTCTTGGCAGCAGCAAATTATGACCATTTAGCTCCAAACATTCAAAAACAACATTATGTGCAAATTACTCTTGAGTACATACATTCATTAAAACTCTCCCCCCAAAAAATGTTATTTCATATCCCTGTTGTTCAATATGAAACAATTCCTTGCTCTGTTAAAATAGACCCACACAACCCACCAAATTGTAGCTGATGTAGTAAAGATGGTATTTGGGGAACGCTTGGGACAACTATCATGGAAGAAGCATAGAAAGATCAACTTGAAGTGGAGAAGAATCCTGCTTTCATTTCTGTTGCTGTTGTTTGGTTGGGTTGGTTGGGTTGGTTGGCTGGGTGGGTTAGTTGGGTGGATTGGTTGGGTTGGTTGGTTGGGTTAGTTGGTTGGGTGGGTTAGTTGGGTGGGTTGGTTGGGTTGGTTGGTTGGTTGATTATAAAAGGAGTTTGATAAGGAGTGAGAAGAAAAATCAGCCGAAACTAATAATGTTTTAAAAGTCATAAGGATCTTAATAATTCTAAGTTAGTCAAAGGATAACACTTTAAAAAATAGTTAAAAAATAATTTGAACTTTGTATGAGTAGAAAGGGCTCCTCTTGGGAGCCATGGGCCATTAATCAAAAATTCCAGTGGTAGGCTATCGCCCTACACTTTTTGGTCATAGAGACCAGAACAATATAGGCAACTATATCAAACTATATCTGTTGTTGGCTGCCCACCAGAACTAGGTGGTAAGACACTATAGTTGAAGGTGCTAAATGTTTTAGTACAGAAATCAAGTTGGAATAGGACTAATATCTTTTAATCTTAAGGGTAGTTCTTATAGTTCCAGAAGGTGCTATGCAAATTGCTTTGGGAGAACTGTTATAAGCAACTGTGGATCCTGTGTAGAGCAAGACTAAGTAACCAGGTAAGATGAACCCAGTGGTGTGGCACATCTGCTATGGGGAGTTTCTGTTTAGACTTGGTGCCTGTTCCACAGGAAAGAATTCACATCTTGTACTCTAAGCCCAATCCATGCCTGGCTTTGGAAATCAGTGTGGCAGTTTCTCAGAAAACTGGGAATCAATCTACCACAAGACACAGCAATACTACTTTCAGCCATATACCCAAGTATGCACATGCATACCACAATTATGACATTCACTCAATTATGGTCATAGCAGTATTATCTGTAATAGCCAGAACCTGGAATCAACCTAGATGTCCCTCAACTGAAGAATGGATAAGGAGAATGTGGTATATTTATACAATGGAGTACTATTCATCAGTTAAAAACAAAAACAAAAAAACAACAACAAAAAAACAGTGACATCTCGAAATTTGCAGGCAAATAGACAGAACTAGAAAAAAATTATCCTGAGTGAGTTGACACAGACCCAGAAAGACAAATGTAACACTCGCTCATAAGTGTATATTAGATAAACAGCAAAAGACAAGTCTATAAGCCATAACCCCAGAGGACCCTAAGAGAGACATACATGGAGCTGCCTAGGAAAGTGGAAAAAGACAAGATCTCCTGGTAAACTGGGAGCATGAGGGAGACAGGGGAGATGGTAAAGAGGGAGATTGGAGGAGGGAAAGAGAAAAAAATAAAAGTAGCCAATGAGGGGGCAGGAGTCCATGGCCGAAGAAGTCATAGTCTCTAGTAGGGAAAATGCTTAATCTAGTTGTTGTCTACATAAATACAATTATGCCAACACATTAGTGCTTCTGTGAACTTTAGTCAGAAAAGCTTCTATTTCAGTAGTTAGCAATAACTGTAGAGACTTGTAACATGAAAATACTAAAAAAAAAAAAAAAAAAAAAAAAGTGGTTCTTGGGCATCCTGCATCCTGGAAGAAGTGGGACAAATACATCTCCCCATTCAAGGCTCAAGGAATGTCATAAAAGAAAAAGCAAAAAGAATTTAAAATCCCAAAGAGAGTGATGTAGGGTGCTAACTTCTAGGCATAACATGACCTTTGCACTCTTGAACTCAAAACAGCTGTGGTTATCTCTATTTGTACAAGATCTGAACAAGATCACTGAGCTCTGAAGCTAGGGAATGTGATGCAGATGTCACATCCTGAACTGGTCATTCCACAGTCTCTTATTCTTTGCACATTGGTCAGTTGTGAGGCTCTGTATTAATTGTCATCTGCTGTATAAAGAAGTTTCTCACAGATATCATCTCAGAAAAGGAGGCACAAAGATGGTAAGAGCCAAGGCAGTGGGTGACTACAACAAAATATTATTTTCCAGACACAACAGGGCAGTTCGGCATATGAGCTAAAGTAGAAGTGATGGCATGCATAGGATCAGGCCAGAAAAAATTCTCAGTGAGGTGGGGAAAGTGGTCAGGAAATCCCACCCCTAGCTGAGTAGGAGCTATTGACAACTGATGGAAACTGGAGAGTCAGTTGTCTTCTGGGATGTGGCCCCTGAGAAGCTACCCATTCTCTAATACATGGCCCTGTTCCCATTCAGATACTGGCAGCACTAAGTGGACTCTATGGGTTTTTTTTTTTAAATGAAGATGACATGAAACTGTTAAGAAATAGTGATGGTGGGAAATATAGGAGGAATTTAAAGAGAAGGAATGGGGTGAACATGATCAAAACATATTAGCAACATGAAAATTTCAATCTATAAAGAAGGCATTTCTCTGATGAAGGTTGAGAAGTATACTAATCTATATGAATAAAGATAAGAACCAAAAGGGAAGTTTATTACTATTTCCATTTAGCAGAATAATAGTATCAGTTCTCCCCTAAACCTATAACCTAGCCAGTCATGGGTTTTGGGCCCAGTTAATAGTACTAGGCATGGATTACATCTGATGGAGTAGACCTTAAATAAGACTCCAAAGAGGTTGGTTCCTCTCATAACACCCATGCCACTGCTGCACCTGTGGGAATATCTTGCTAGCCCAGTCATTACCATAGCTCACAAAATTCAGATCTGGGTAAGGCTACTCATTACTTTTCTCCCCTGGTAGCATGCAAAGTAACTTCAAACACCAGGACAACTGACAGGTAAAGACAATGCTTCTAAGTCAGAACCTGTTTGAATTTTCTGTGCACTCTTACTCAAGAAGTGTGTGTCTTCAGTGATCGAACCTTATTATCAGGTTCTAGAAGGTAGCAAAGAGCAATGGCAATAAGCCGTAATATTCAGGGAGCAGAATGGAAAGGCAATGACCAACAACTCAAAAACAAGTAACCTTTATATGACACTGGGATTTTTATTTTATAGGTTATGGTATCTGAGCAAGGCATTGTCTCCCATTATATAATAACTCCTTTTAAACTATATGTATGTCTGTATATGTATGTGTGCATATATGTATGGGTAGATGGGCAGGTGAAAGATGGCCCTATACTCATGCATGTACTGATAGCACTAAGAAGAATCAGTAGGTTTAGAAGTTAAAACTCAATATGAGGGGAAAAGTAATAGGGTGGCTAAAAGAGAAACTAGAAAGGAAGGAAAGAGAGTCTATTTGATCAAAACATATTATATGCATATATGAAATTACCAAACAATAAAAAATGGTTTTAGACTTCTTTATTTGGGTTTTATGAGTATGAGTGTTTTGCCTGCAAGCATGTGTGTGCACCATATGTACCTGGTCCCTATGGATGCTACAAGAGGGCACCAGTTGCCCTAGAATAGGAATTATGGGTGTTTATGAACTACCAGGTGGGTTCTGGGAACCAAACCAGGTTAACCAGGTTCACTACAAGAATAAAAAGTCCTCTTAAGTGTTAAGCAACCTCTTCATACCCTAGTAAATATTTCTTTTAACATTTGCATTGCACATGATTGAGCTTGCCACAGCACTTTCAGATCTGTAATATACTCATATGGTTTTACTTTTGTTGTATTTATTCCATTATTTATTTAGAGACAAAAGCCTGTCATGGAAGTGATGAGATGTTCATGAGACCACAGTCTATTCTAAGAATTTGTATGTACTTACAGTTGATTGGAAAGAGAGATTTTATTCAGCAGTATAGCCAATGGTAAGTTCCCATTATCCTATAAACAAACTTTTGCCTATGCCCCCATAAGCAACCCTAACAAAGCTCATTACATCACAGGAAAAACAAACAAACAAAGGACACATGAAGGAAATGGATGTAGAAGGAAGGTGAGTTTGAAAAGAGGAGACTATGGGGAGTGAAAGAGGACATAAGAGGATAACAGCAGGATGAATATTATCAAAACCTTTTATTGATGGGAGATGTCATTCTGTGAATATGTTTCTCTTATTGGTTAATAAATAAAGCCCTGTTGGCCAATAAGAAAGCAAGAGAGGTAGGACTAGGAGACAGGGAGGATTCGGGAAGTAGTAGGGAGGAGTTTCAAGATGAAGGACCAATAGGGTAGATCTCCGGGCCCTCTCTCTGGTAAGATAAGACCACATGGAAACACTTAGATTAAAAGAAATGGGCTAATAGTTAAGACAGAGCTAGCCAATAAGTAATACTAGTAACAAGCTAACAGCATTATATCTAACACAGCGTCTCTGTGTGTTATTTGGGTCTGGCGCGGCTCTGAGACCAGGCCGGTGGGAAAACCTACTCTTAACACTTTATGTTCATGTATAAAAAAATCATAATAAGACTCATTATTGTGTATAATTAATGTATGTTAATAAAGACATATTTTGGTTATCCAGTCCCAAGTGATCAACCCTAAACACATACAAACAATATTAAATGAAATCAACAAGCTGGTGTGTGTGTGTGTGTGTGTGTGTGTGTGTGTGTGTGTGTTTGTGTGTAAAACAATAATAATTTACAAAGGTGAAGTCTTGAATGGGGGATGGAGGAATGAGAAGAGCTTGAGGGGGAAAAGGAAGGTATTTATATATGAAACATCCAAAATGTTCAAAAACAAAACATGTATTTTTTGTGTATGTCTGTGAGGTGTGTGTGAGTGTGAGTGTGGGGGGCGTGGGTGTGGATGGATGTGGACATAGGAGTGTATGTCTATTCACAGATGTGGGATCAAAGTCTGGTGTGAATTTTCCCTTATTGCTCTTGGGTCATCATGCTAGCAGAGACAGTGCTCGTGCCCACTGAGCCACCCCACCACACACACACATCTCAATATAAACAGTTTTAAAAGAACTGGGGAATGGAAAGCAAGTTATAATTTTAAAAAGTAACAAAAACATTTTTCCATAAATCCACGCAAACAGACAGCAACTACATGAGAAGAACATAAAACTTAATTAGAAAAGCACAAATTCAAGATGACTAGATTAATGGAAGATTAGAAATGAAAGCTGGCAGAGATATATAAAACAATTCAAAATTTGTAAATAAGTGACAATTGTTTCAGAATTGAAATATTGATCAGAAGAAGCACGAGGCCAGTAATAGGCCAGTACAATGTTTAATACAGCAACCTCATTTCTAAGAATCTGCAATGGCTAATACCAGTTGTCAACTCATTGCATCTTAATTCAGCTAAAACACAAGCTGCTGGACAGTCCTGTGGGGAATTTTCTTGGTCAGATTATCTGAGGCAGGAAGACCCACCCTAAATCTGGGCCACACTTCTGACAACAACCCAGATAATAAGGCATGGAGGAAGGAATCTTTCGGGTTGCTTGACCTCACTTTCCATAGCTAGTTCATCTGTTTGTCTACTCAGTAGCTATAGCATTCCTTCCCCATGGTTAAAGCTGACATCCAGCTTCCATTTTAGACTGAAGACCACCATCTCTTCAGGAACTCTCCAAGTCCTTCATACCTGATTGGGACTGTTGAGACACCCAACCTCATGGGACTGAACAACTACAGGATTCTCAGCCTCTCTAGTGTGAGGCAGCCATTGGTGTAAATTAAATCCTGGATGGAGCACATGCTTGAAGCCAACCCGATAAATCTCCTACACACACACACACACACACACACACACACACACACACACACACACACACACACAAACCACACACACATGTTCTACTGGTTCTCCTTTTTTAGAGAACCTTGACTAATACAGAATCTATCTCAAACATGTATGAGCAAATGCATAAAAGGATGTAGACACAAAGCTGCCATATAATAGATTATATTTTTAAAGGGAGCATAGTGGTGACATATGCTTATGACCCAGCACTTAGGAGACAGGAGCAAGAGGATTACCGTACAGTCAAAGCCAGCCTGGTCATCATAGCAACTCTCAAGCCAACCAGGACTACATAGTGAGACCCTAAATTAAAAAGAGGAGGTGGATCCCCAACAGAAGTCTGGCTGGCATAACTATGATATATCTACACATAGTGGGGTACAGTGAGGCTCTGGAAAGAAATCTGGGCATGCACATCTATCTTATAATCTCTAAACCATGCCACTGGGAAAAAACAAACACCCACAAAAAAAGTGAGAATACAAACCAAAATCATTTTCAAGTAGTGATAACAGCGAGAGATATTGATACAAGCTATATTTCATCAAATATGCTATGTTCTATAGATTTTACTTTGAGACCTTTTTTAAATTAAAAAACAAAAACTCTACAATCATAGAATAGGTAGAACAAGATTGCCCAACTGTTAAATCTTCATCTTGGGTATATAAGGCTGGTAATGTTCTTTTGTTTGAGTTTGAAGGGTAAAATCACAATAAAAGGTTTCCTGGGATGTTATCATAGCCAGAACATCCCAATTCTGCCTGTGAGCCATCATTTTTTCCTATCAGAATCTGAAGAAATACTCATGCCAGAAAAATAAACAGAAAACGCAGGGGTGATAGCAATCTACTGTTTAATCTGGCTTGGCTCCTGAATCTTAATGCAGACATTGAGTAAGAAGAGCTGGACCATATTGACCAGGAGACTGGAGCCACAAGAAGCACACTCTCACCTCATAGCTGAAGCCACCTCTGCAGAGTAAGTCCAGCCCCCTGTAGCCTAAGGGAGGAATTTTCATTCTCCAAGACTCCTTGTGTTAGAAAACACATCCAAATCACTTTTATTAAATCTAAGTGCCGAGAGACAGAATAGGGATGAAGTTGGAAAGAAAGGGACCAGAAAGAGCAGGGAAGAATTGGAATCTTTGGCATCTTTTAATTTGCCCAACACTCAAGTCTTCCTCAAGCTCTGTTTGTTCCAAGGAGTCCAGAAGCTGTATAGCATGGACCTTTAGCAGCTTCACTCAGCTTTTCTCCTTTGCAATTCAACTTAGAGAAATTCCCCCAAAGACTTTTTTATTTCAGTCTATGCATGACCTTTTTTTTTTCTGGCTACCAGAGTGAATAGGATTTTTCTCTATCTTAAAAAAAAAAAACAACAGTATTTCAGGTATTTCAGAAAAGGCAATTAGATGCATTATCTTGCTAGGGCTGCCACAACTAGGTACCATAGGCTGAGTGGCTTCAGAGCAGAAATTCACTGCCTCACACTTCTGCCAGCTGGAAGTGTGAGGCCATTAAGCTGTTGCTGTGAGCTTCTGAAGCCCCCTTACTTAACTTATCTTTGGCTTCCCATGGTCTCCCTCTGTGCATCTATGTCCAAATCTCCTTCTCTTCTTCCTCCTCCTCCTCCTCCTCCTCCTCCTCCTCCTCCTCCTCCTCCTCCTCCTCCTCCTCCTCCTCCTCCTCCTCCTCCTCCTCCTCATACCACAAACTAACTTCACTATATCAGGGTCTACCCTAATGAACAAAAGTTAATTTATTCATCCCTTCAATGACTCTATCTCCAACCATAGCTATTCTGATGTACCAGGGCTTGGGCCTGCAACATAAATTTGGGAAGGGACACAAGTCAGCCTGCAACAGATGTTGTGGCTCAAATTAACATGGAATCAGATGGTTTGAGACATGTTGTGGGGGTGACTAGAGTACACGGGATGAACTTGAGAGACAACCAGGAAAGGAACTGCTAAAGGAGAGAGTGGGGTGTTCCTGATATGAAATCCCAGAACACAGATCAAGAAATAAATCATGGTGGCAAGAGAATAATGGGAAAAGAGATGAAGAATGTGTAACCTTTTGAACTTTGAGGAATTTTGTTAGATATTCTACCCTATAGCCTCTATTTTTTTTGTAAAGTGGGTGAAGAGAACATAGGGTAATTTGATAAAGGAAAGTTACAGAAATCAAAAGTATGTGTGCCATGGAGAACAACTGAGGGTTATAAAGACTGCTGTGTTTCATAAATGATGGTAAGAAACACAGGGAAGGTAATGGATAGTGACCCCATATCACAGTTTGGAAAAGTATACTTGATGGATGAAAGCTTGCATATGTTTTAAACATATGTGAATGAACATATAAGGCAGTAGGAAAGGGTAATGGAAATGTGGCTCAGATAAATGGAGCATTATTCAGCCAAAAAAGAGCAAAATCCTGCTGTCTGAAGAACAATGGATGGAACTATAAATCACCATGTTAAGCAAAATAAGCCAGACAAGAAAGACTAGTAGGAATTTAAAGTAGAATTGGAAATTAAAGATAAGAACTGGGACCAGTGGGATGTGGAGGAGAATGAGTGTAGTCAACAAGAGAAATATCAAATATAATCAAAGTACCTTTTATTTACATATGAAAATGTCATAAATGAAAAAGCACTATTTTATGCAACAAATATACACTAACAAAAGGTTGGGTTAATTAAAAGATGGCTCTCAGAAAAGGGCAGGTCTTCCTAAACATAAATGTTGAAAAATAAAACAAATATTTATGAACTTGACTACATAATTATACACATCTGCTAATAAAACATACTTAAAATAAATTTCTATATCACAAATAACAGAAATCTTGCACCAAAATAATGAGAAGCATTTTAAGCTATAAAGTTAGTTAAGGCTAAGAATAGCATTCCCAGTGTTTGCACGAATATAATCACTTACCTGTTTTCACAGAAGTTTGGAAGATAAAAACTTACATCGCATTAGTGGTCCTCAACTTGGCATTTTCTATCAAGAGGCTTTAAAGTTCTTTAGAGTTAGCCCTTCTGTTACATGTAAACAAACTGAAGGATTTCGTTCTTTGCACAAGAGTGTTCATCCTAGTCATATGTAACTTTAAGGAGAAAGCATCTGCCAGCTTTAATGCATACCCTGGAATTGGTTGTATAAATTTGGACACATCCCTATTCTAGAATACTATGGAGCTATGAAGAATCACGTTGCAAATGCAATATTAGTAGGGGGAAATGTTTGCAATGTTGGGGTTTGTGGTGTAGGTGTGGGCGAGATTGTGAGGACTCATCCCTGCAAAAGTTAAAAGTAATTGGTGCATTAAATAAAGTTAGCTGGGCCACTATGGAGCCAGCTGGACGGGAGCATGTGGCATACGAAAGTGACTTAGTATTCCATGCACACATGAAAAGGGACAAATACAAAGGAAACACAAAAAAACTGTCTATGATTATTTTTAAAGTTCCTAGCATATTCTGGAAATTTTCTTCCATTGTGCTGGAATGTTCCACATCATGAGTGTATCCTTTCCCATAAAGAATCTCAGAAATAGCTTTTTTCCTAGCTTCCCTTGTAACTACAGCACAGCCATATGACCTGGGCCCTGCCAATCATTTCTGAAATCTAGGTTTAGATGAAAAGAATTCTGGATAATAGGTGCCACCTAGGAGACATTTGCTGAGACTATCCCGACTTGCCTTGAAGAGGCTGCAGCTGGCAGAGGCCCTCGGTGGTGACATAATGTTTCTGGAGCCATCTGACCATGGGTGTGCATTCCACTCCTTCTTCTGTGGCCCCCACATTTGACTAAGCCCCCAGAAAGAAGTCCTAACATCTAATCTTAAAGATCTTTCCTGTAAACTGTTGACAACCAAGCATACTGACTGGTCCAGACTCCATTCTTGCTGTGGTGCCTGGCAATACTAAAAGCATATTTACCTCAGTTAATCCTCCTGTCACTAGATCCTCAAAGAGTGAGTGGCAGAACAAAGAATGGACTCTCAGATCTATAATAACCTGAACCCCTCTCTCTAACCATGAACAATCTTCTATCCTTCTGCAACCCTGTATTTTACTCCTGTAGAATAAGAAAACTGGAATAGAAATAGCTCTAAGTTTCTTTCCACTGTAAGGAAGTAGACAGTTCTGTATTCTTGGAGATTCTTTTCATCACCACAAAGCCAGTAAACCCTCATTTGACTTGTGACAAAATGGCCATCTTCCTACCATCTTAAGAAGTCACTGGCAGAATGAAATGGAACAGAGACTGAAGGTGGCCCAGGGGTTTGACCACCAAGCCCATCAGTGTTTTCCTAATCCTGGAGAAGCTTTGGAGTTACTTTCAGCAGCCCTATGCTCACACTCCCATAAAGAGGCTGCAGACACCTTGTTCACTCTGCATCCACCAGCAGCATCGACCCACAAATGCTTTTCCAGGGGAGCTTTGATGCCTTTGACAGAGAAACTGAAGCAATAGATTCTGATGGGTGAAGCACAGAAACAGCACTGGGAAATCTGGCTACTCTCCCAGCTCTGTTACTTACAGAATGGCCCTGGGCAAGCCCTATGGCCTTTCCTGTCCCCGTGATGCCCTGAAACACTGAGCACCATGGTGCAAATGAAATGAGACAATGCAAGTGGAAACACTCTGAAAACTGAGGAATCACACAAACTCGATGGGGCTATTATTAATTTAGAGAGCAATCAAAGGATCTAAAACTGTCTACATTTGAATAGTGTTTCTTATTTTTGCAGCATGCTTTTCTCGTTTTGTCTTCACATGTGAGAAACTGGGGCAGTTATTATTATCTCCATTTCACAGATGAGGAAACAGGACAAGCAGCAGTGCCAGCCCTGAGAACCAGGCTCCCAATCTCAACCCCCATCCCCTCCTGCATATTTGCAGATAATTCATCCCTGTCCACTGTGCAGGTGACAGAGCCTAAAGGGTAGAGTGTACCTTTCAGGAGTGCCATTGTCAGGAGTGTTGTTGGAGGATGTCTGCAAAATGCTAGCCATTGGGAAGACACATGGCTTGCAGTGCTCTGGACTTTCAACTGGACTTCCTATAAAATAAATGTAGAGCTGCAATTCTCAATAGCAGTGGAGAGCCAAAAAAAAAAAAAAAAAAAAACCAGAATTGGTATTAAATACTAAACAAGACCTAGATAGAGACGTGGTCTATTGTTTATGGCCAATAACATATCAGGAGTGTGGTGATTTCTACAGAAGAGAGACTTATTTTGTCTCATGGTCCGGAATTCCCCAGGTCAAGGGACTGTGTCAAGAGTTGAAGGGTTGGTCACATTGCTGACAAACTCGAATGCTTCAGGGAAGCA
Organism: Cricetiscus sungorus; assembly: GCA_030556225.1. Lineage (NCBI taxonomy): Eukaryota > Metazoa > Chordata > Mammalia > Rodentia > Cricetidae > Cricetiscus > Cricetiscus sungorus. The sequence goes on along the minus strand of JANBXA010000007.1, from coordinate 83,760,620 downwards.
TGTGGCAAAAGATAGGAATTGTTCATGAGTGTCTTCCATGGTATCAATCTGTCATTACAAAGCCACCACAATGCAACTGGCTTTGATCCGAATCACCTCCCAGAGGTTTGACCACTGAATGCCACAGTCAGAGTAACCTCATGATGGTTCAATTCCAGCATGACCCAGCCTGGAAAAAGCTGCCCAATTGGTGCAGTCCTAGTAGAAGAAGTGTCATTAGAGAAACCAACCACATTCTTATTGGATTTAAAGCCTGCTTCAGAAGATATCACTCATGCCTTGTGTTGTCAACTGCCCTAAGAATCTGTGGTTGGTTATGTCACAAGGTCAGGGAGAACCTATCACTATTATTCTACTTAATAGATAATTAGAATGCCCTCTAAATACTTAAATTTGTACTCATAAATCCATGTATCCTTCAACCCTCATCAGAGAAGCTTCTTTTTCTAATAGATGGCAATTAACACAGAGACTCACAACTTCTCAGTGTGCAGAAAATAAGATATTGAATGAGATTGAATTCCACACCTTTCCCTGAAAGACTAGGGCCTGAGAAGGGAAGACAGAAATATTGTAAGAGTCAAAAGCAGTGGACATTTGCAGCAAACCGTATTCCAGACTTTGGTGGGGACATTGCAAACACAATGGCTGGTACTGCATACCTAAGATAGGTACAAGATCAGGCCAGCCCACACCTCCTTATTTACCATTATTTACCACATTTTGACTAGCTGTGGATCTTGGTAATGCTCTCCATCTTCTGAAAAAATAAGTCTCTTTGATGAGGGATGAGAACTACATTTACCTGTGGGTGTATACATCTTCTCTCAGGTCTATGATCTTTCCAACAATGGCTAGACTTATAATACATGAATTTCTACCTATTGACAATAGTGGGTGCCTTGGTTAGGGTTTCTATTGCTGTGAAGAAACAACATGACCACAGCAATTCTTGTAAAGGAAAACATTTAGTTGTGGCTAGCTTACAGTTCATAGGTATAGTTCATTATCATCATGGTGGGTGGCATGCAGAAAGACATGGTGCTGGAGAAGGAACAGAGAGTTCTACATCCTGATCCCCAGGCAGCAGGAAGTGAACTAAGACACACTTCCTCTAATAATGTCACGCCTACCCTAACAAGGCCATACCTCATAATAGTTCCACTTCCTATGAGCTCATGGGGGCTAGTGAGATTCAAACTACCACAGTGGGCCTTTTGTCCTATTAGACAGCTTATCTTGGTTACCTTCAAGATAGAAGTGCCACTATTGCCCCAGTGAGGACATCTTGCTAATCCAGTCATAGGCTTTCAGTTGGGTGTAACCACTTATATTTGCATCAGCAGCTTGCATAGCATCTTCAGACAGTATGAGCAAGGCTCCTCACAGAGAAGGTTTCCAGGTCACATTCAACTTCATTCCTCCAAGTCCTGTATCTGCAGTCCTGTATCTTCAGCAATGGGACAGGGTCTTACTTTCAGTTCTGGAATGCAACCAAAGGCAAAGGCGATAGCCCATATTGTTTTGCTTTGGGAAACACTTATATTCCCCTGACTAACAACACAGGGGGAAAATTTCCATGTCTGGCACTGGGATTTTTGTTAGATAGTGCATGGAAAAAGCATTATCACTCCATCTGGTTTACTGGCATCACTCAACTAACAGATGATAGATAGATAGATAGATAGATAGATAGATAGATAGATAGATAGATGATACTGATAGACATATTTATGCAAATGTACCTATATCATATTTTAAGTAAGCTTATAAAAAGTTTTCTTGTAGCTTTTATTTAAGCTAGTGTGAATTTTAAGAGGGCACATCACAGCACATAGCAAATATTTCCACAAAGTTCCCCCAACCCAATCATGGTCTTTCTGTGATCCCATTGCATGATCAGCCTCTGCAATGTCTACTTCAAGGGTAGTAGCTTTAGAGTGTTCCAGAGTCACCAGAAGCAAACTAATGCTTATTCAGAATACACAGGTTGTGGATTCACAGGCCAGTGTGCTGTGATTGTCACTGTTGAAGCCATTGTGAAAAGTGGTGGCCTTTTAATGAGTACTTTTACTATACTGGGAATTAAAAAAAACCTGAGACATATTTTCATCATTTCTAGGAACGACTCAGTAAAGAAGACATGATTAAGATTCTTCAATTTAAACCCCACAGTCCCTGTGTGTAGCTGTATTAGATCAGATGATTGGCAGGAGAGCCTTTTGGAGGCAAAGTATACTTCAGGCTCAGTCATTTTATGGATTTATCCCACAAATTATATGAATCAGCTTCAAGCCAAGACATAAGAGATACCACATATTTCCACTTGTTCTTGTCCATAGATTACCCATTACAAGAAGAAAGATGCTCCAGGGAGTGGCTAATGCAAAAAGAGTGAGACATGTGGGAGAGACCAGCACACAGTTTGCATAACAGTGCTTGGCTTATGGAGTTCTGGCAGCGAAAAAAAAAAGCTGTAGACCCATATGCATGAAATAAGTGCTGGGTGCTCTTAGTTTTTTTTTTTTTTTTGGGTATTTTTGTTTTTTATTAGTTTGCTTATTTTTCAACTTTCATAAGATTAAGTCCAGTGCCTTTTGCACACTAGGCAGGTACTCTACCTCCTCAGCTCCAATGCAAAGGCTGTGTATCCTAAGTGTCTACATTATAGAGTAGTTAGCTATGCAAAATACTGCTGGCACAGTGGCTTCATCTGAAGCATTGATTTTAAATTAAAAGGCCTACTTGCACTTAGGAGAGAGTCATGATTCTTTGATAGCAGCCGATAAGAATTGCTCTACAATGTATAAAGCAAAGGATGTTCAATCTCTGCATCTTTCCTTAAGCAAATCAACTACACCACTAAGTTTGCAAATGCTGAAGAGATGACTTGTCTAATGCTGTCACTACTAGACTCCCTCCTCAGACACCAGACTTATAAAAGCCCAGACAATTAGAAGAGGAACAAAAGATGTTCCTATTTTTACCCCTGCTCCTTCGGTCTTTAGTGCTGTAGACAAGTTCAGAAAACACAGGGCTAAATGGACGATTTTATATTTGAATAACTGAATGTTCTTCGATGATACTGAGTCTGGCATTACAAATAGGTTCATGCCCACATTGTTTACTGAGTTTACATGGAGTAGAAATGCTACCAGGACTATAGAGACAAATCTATGCTTCTCTAGTTGTTCAAGATTTCTTTTTATGTCTCTCAAAATTTATATTTGTATTTTTTCAAGACATAGATATTTTTTATCAGTTTTTACAAGAACTTTTCCATTGTCAAAGTTAAATGCCAAATCCCATTGCATCATTTTTAACCCTTCTGTGCGGCCACAATGCTCCATTCATGTTGAATGACCTGAGGAGGTCATTCTTTATGTTTTCTTAGACTCCTCCTTTTTTTACTTAGAAGCTGTGTCTGGCTATCTCCTACTTTGCTTCATGGTCTAGCCTTAACAGCATCTCTCCTTCAATAGGACCAGGATTCAGGAGAAACAGGTCAGAGTACCAAGATGCAAAACTTAAAGAGGCTTTCTGAACTGGGTAAGTGTCCCCTTAGACTTTGTGCCCTAGGCATCTCTTTCACCCTACCCCACACTCTTTAATGTTTTCCTTAATTAAAAAGAACTCCTGAAAAGAAATTGAGCCTGAAGAGGCTGATTGACAGATTAGAACTACAGTAGTGTGGAGAGGTTGGAATGTTAGGTCTAGAGGCTAATTACCTGATCCTGGGCTAATTCTAGCCCTCTAGAACAGCTATGCCTTGTCCACCTCTGTATCAGAACATCTTGTGACTAGTAAATAAACGCCTTTTATACTCTATTAAGTTGACAGGCCACTAGCTTCTGCCAACCACAATGTTAGAATGTCATCAGACAGCATCCCGGACCTAGAGAAAAGCTCCTCCCAGCTCCCCATGTCGGTCTCTCTGGTGAATCCACCTATGGATTCTAAACTTGCCTTAATTTGTGACTTTGTTTGTTCTACAAAATTATTAAGAAAAAAACTTTATGAAAAGCTTCCACATTGGAACATGGAATTTGTGGTAACCTAGATCTGTGTTCCTGGACCATAGTTGCTCAAAATGGCTCCAAAATAATAATTTGTCCCTTTAAGATGAGAGCTGTGATTTTAACATTTACACCTTGATATATTCAATAACTTCTCAAAATGCAGCTTGTCTTTCTATCCTCATGCAAACTCCCCTTGCATACCATATTGTACTTATTTTGGACTGACTGTAGTCACTCAGCTTTCCATCACTGTGGCAAAACACCTGAGAAAATAAACTTGCTGGTGGAAAGATTTATTTAGTCTCATGATTTCAGAGTTGTCAGTGCATGGCCATTTGATTCTTGTTTCTGGGCCTGCAATGAGGCAGAACATCACCAATGGAGACCAAGAGTCACAACAAGGCTTTTTACCCTGTAGTGGCACGGAAGAAAAGAGAGGAAGGGACCAGAGAATCCCAGTACTCCTTTAAGACCATGTTCCAGTGTGTCAGGTTCCTTCTGCTTCAGTAAATATCATGACCAAAATGTCTCTCATGGTGCCAAACTTCAGCTTTCCTCTATGACTCCCTCATGGTTTCAAAGCCAGGAGTACTTGGGAGACTCTTAAAAACTACCAAGTTCAACTGTCAGCATGAGATGCAACCTCAGTATCCTCTGGACTCCAGCTTCTATGCATTGGTCCCGAGGAAGCACTTGTGCATAAGATTTCACCCAGTGATGCTGGTCTCTTAGTAATCACAGCTGATTCTTCTGCCCCAGGTGACCAGCACCTATTGTCCCAGTGAAGCACAGATGCCATTTCTACAGAAATGCTTTAAGAAAAGCACAAAATCACATGAATGGCTCTGATCAAGTCATGGCTTCCCGCTGAAATTTCACAAGCCAGGACTCCACTTGTGAAATCCAGGATTTCACAAGTCATGACTCTCAGCATTATCTTCCAAGTTCCCGCAGCAACTCTTTAAGCTCTGAACACTCAGGGGCCTTACCCAGACCAAAGTTCCAAAGCCCTTCACAATTTTTCCAAAATCAACATGGTCACATCTGTTACAGCAATGCCTCACAAACCTGGTACCAATTTCTAGGTTAGGTTTCTATTACTGTAATAAAAATATCACGACCTAAAGGTTTACTTCACCTTACAGCTTGTAGTCTGTTATCTAGGGAAGTCAGGGCAGAAACTCTAATCAGGAAATGAAGCAGAAGCCATGGAGACATCCTACTTACTGGTTTACTCCCCAGGGCTTTTCAGCCTGCTTTCTTATACTACCCAGGACCACCTGAGGAGGGATGCTCACTGCTCCCAGCGAATGAAGCAAGAAAATGCCCCTCAGACTTGCCCAAAAGAAATCTGATGGAAGTATTTTCTCATTTGGAGTTCCTCTTTCCATATAACTCTAGCTTGTATTTCAGTGGCAACATATGTAGCCAGGAGCTACCTCCTCTGACTTGGCCCCACTTTATAAAGTTTGAGCCACTAGCTAGGAACCAAGCTTTCAACATCAGAGCCTCTAGAGATATTCCAGACTGAAACTGTAACAGAGACTACCTGTTAACAACTTTGTAGCAATAACACTGAGGTGTGTTTGATAAAGAGCAATAAAATAATAGGCAACATATATGATCTCATACATATTGAGGATCAGGCTTGACTCCGTGTGTTTTACTGGAGTGAACTCCTTTAACCCTCACTACTTAGATATTACCTACTTAGATATTACCACTGCAATTGAAGAGTCAACGAACAGTTAATAAGCCAAAAAATGCTAAGTAAATTTCACAGTATTGAGATGTGATCAGAACTGGGGTTTGAACTGTGTCCTTCTGATGCCAGACCTGTGTGCATTTGTTAAATCACATAGTTTTCTCACTGTGTTAGAATGAAAACCAAGGAAGGGAAGATTGTCTCTCTCGTGGTTTCCATTATCTAACACATCTGCAAACACATCTGTTTCTGAGGATGCTGAAGCTTATGAGGTAGGGTGGCATCTGGGCACAGCATCATTCTTTAAGCAAAGTCTTCAAGTGCTGACTCCTTCCCCACTCCCAAGAGGCTCCAATATCGGTGAAAGATGTGATTCTGAGTACTGATTCCAATCAAGAAAAGCAAACACAAAAGGTCTGAGCAATGCTGTAGATGGCATTGCCCAAGGACAGCTATTGCTCAAAGGAACCTCAGCCCTATTGATAACCTAGCCAGACAATTCTGCCTCGTTGGCACTGGATCATTTGCTACTGAGAGGTCAGAGAGACACTGTGCCCTGTCCATTAGATATCAAAGGATGCTACATTCTGCCACTTCATGTGCTAGCCCTGTTGAGTCTGTGGAGACTGTTGCCCCAGAGCCAGTGCTACAGACAGTTAACACTCAGAACTAGCTCTGTTTATATGCGCATAAAGCAATTCCAAATCTCTACCGCCCAAACAGTTCCCTTGAGCCTAAATGCCAACCTGTCCCATTCTGGGCCTTACTATAACTCTCCTCCACCTTAGGACCACTGAGATCATTCAAACTAGCTAGTCCTGCTCTGTTTTTGATTGTAAGAGTCCAACAAAGCCCACATCAGCCCCAGAACCTCTGCCTCCTGACCAACCTGGTGCTTCCAAGCTTCACTCTGAGGAATGAGAGCCACAAACTATCTTTTCAAAGGCAATTGCCTCCCCATGTGCTGGTCTACAATACCAGAATCATAGGCAGAACTTCCACTTTGGAACTCAAGTCCATAAAAAGAATACATGCCTATTCATTTTTACCTGATTTGTACCAGATGAGAAACAAAAACTTTGATTTAGTAGTAGTAGCAGTAATAGTAGTAGTAGTGGTGGTAGTATTATTATTTGGAGAAGCTACAATTTTGGATTTGATTAATTTCTGAAATTTTTGATGTCCATAGGTAACTCAAGTTGAGTTACCGATCAACATGTTATGTGGCTCACATGTGTTTCCAAACACCTCTAAACTGAGGAAAGAGGAAGGGAGCTTGGGATAAAACAGACAGTCACTGTTGCTGTAAAATATAATTCCTACTTCGCCCCTCCAGAATTAGCTGGAATAGAGGAAACTTGTAGTTTTAAACCCAAGGTAAATACATATGTACAAAAGAGTTTATAGTGTGACTCACTGTGTTACAGTGCAACTTCCATGAAGCGATTTTTCTTTCTTTGTTTTTTTTTTTTAAATTTTATTTGTAAGAGCAGTTGTAAGAGCAGAGGGTGGATACCAAGGGACAGGAAATGAATTGAATGAAGATGCATGATGTGAAAAACACAAAGAATAAATAAAAAGAAAGTTTTTTAAAAGTATATGTTATGTTATAACATAAACATATTCAAATTAATCCCTCTCCCCACTTATAAGAAATATTTTCCTCAGAGAAAGAAACCCTTATCTGCTCCTGATGGAACTGGGAACTGGTGTAGCCTCTATGAAAATTGGTATGAAAGGTCCTTAGGAGGTCAGAAATAGAGCTGCTTTATGGCCTAGCTGGACCACTTCTGGGCACACAACCAAAGGAATCCCAGGCATTGTACCACAGAGACACCTGTGCATCCGTGTGGACTGCAACACTGTTCAGTAGCCAAGTCTAGATAACCATGCTAGGGTGAATGGGTTAACAAATTGTGGTTTTACTCATGCTTGAAGGAGAAAGGAGTCAAGCATGACATTTTCGGGGAAATGGGTGAAAGTTGAGATTGTCATGTTAAGTGAAATAAGCCTGATTCGGAAAGAGAAGTGTCACATCAACTCTTATGTGTCGAGTTCATACTTAAAAATAAAAAGACACAGAAAAGGAAGAGAGTCTCTTTGGGAATAGAAAGCAAACCAGTGGGAAGGGAGGACAGGAGAGGAAAGGTGGGGGGTGAATATGACATAAGTACATGGCATGCATGTGTGGAAACACTATGATGGCACTTCTTATGTTGTACAATGAAAACACACTTATAAAAATACTCTAATAAATAAATCAAAGAATTAAATGGATAAAGTAAAACAGTAGCACTATATAGCACTTTGCTATATAAGATGCACTTTATATTTTGTGTTCTGCCCTACTTAATTTTATGGTGCTGGCAGCTGCCCACTGTTGTGCTTTTACAGCCTATCTGTGGATTTAAAGGAATGGTACAGAGAAAACCCACAAACTGGAAACTTAGTAGAATCAGGCAAGGAAGCTGATGATCAGAGTATCAGGATTAGTTCACTTTTTCACCAAACAGCAAACCTAACTTAACTTAACTATCCCTAATGAATTTATAATGGTAATACACAGAGAACACATATAAAAGAGAGTTCAAAGAAAGTCATTAGAATATATACATATGCATACCCATGCCCACATTCTATTGTGTAACAAATCCATGATGCTCATACATGTGCAACATGCATATACATACATAGTACATCTAATTACAGAGTCATGTGTTGCCTGAAGGTCGTCATCTTCAAAACTAACACCAGAGCTTGGCATCCATGCTGAGGAGCACAAGGACAGACTGACATCATGCCTGTTATAGTCATGTCTAAATATAGGGAGGCAGATTCCCTACAGCATAGGTGTGGATGGGGGAGGGTGTTACTGAGAATTAAACTTAGGGTCTTATATATGCCAGGCAAGAGTTCTGCTGCTAAGTTATGCACTAGGCCTTTTTTTTACATCTTATTTTGAACGAGTCTTACTAAACTGCCCAATATGGTCTTGAAGATACTCTGTGGCTCAAGCATGCCTTGAAATTATACCAGCCTGCCACAGTGTCCTGAGTAGCTGAAGTCGCAGGGCTGCCCCACTGTCCTGACTTGTGTGGGGCTTCTCAAACCTTTTCCACTAGTAACCCCAAGTTACTGATAATCATAAAGAAATGTATCTTATAATAATTTTTGTAAAGCTGGAGAGATGGCTCGATAGTTAAGATCACTTGGTGCTCTTGCAGAGGACCTTGCTTCAGTTCCAAGTACCCACATGACAGCTTCCAACTGTCTGTAACTCCAATCCCAGGGGATCCGATGCCCTCCTGTGGCCTCTGCAAGCACCTGGCATACATGCAGTGCACACATATACATCAATTAAATAAAAAAGAAGAAAAATAATATTTTTCATACATATAACTTTAACATTTAATAAAGGTAAAAACAAATGTGCTTACCAGTGAGATAGATCTGCATGCTTATTTTTATATAGAACTGAATCTTGGTTGAATATTTGATACTATAGGATGATCCACATCCTTGACTTTTTCAAGTTCATCAATGTTTTGATTTTGTTAGCATCAATCCCAAGAACACATATTGCTTCACATAAATGCATAGTACAAAATGGTAGGTGTCAGTTTGAGAGTATTTCAGAAACCATTGGAAATTCTGTCCTAATCTGGAGCCAAAATTCATTTAAAGATGTTTATGAAATTCAAGACAGCAACTCAAATAGCAAATTTCTAAAACCAAACATTCCAGCACAATACATTCCAAAGATATGCTAACTTGATACTTCTATGCTGGGGAGTGATCTAAGAAAATATGAAAGTCTTTGTTTTTTGTAATTAAACTTTGTTTCTATAAAAGCAGAAAACTTCCTATGTACAATAAAAGCACTGTAACACATACCACAGTCTCCAAGATTTCTGGGACAGCGGGAGAGACTGAATGCAGAATGAGACTGAAGTCTGATCTTATGAGATAGGACTGTTTATTTCAAACCAATGCTCTCAGAATGGAAGGGGTATGTGCCAAGAGGGAAGAAAATACTTGTTTATTTAAGGGGGATGTGGAATTGGGGAAGTTAAATGCAACTTCAGGGGCTATGCAGAAGTCTACAGTCTTTACTTCCTGGAGTTGTTCATGCAGTTGAGATTTATGTTTAGAAACTGCCTGGCCTGGCTATCAGGATGCAGGTGATAGTGGGTGACTGAGTTAGGCAGTGGTGGTGATAAGGAAGGGGCTGCGATGTCAACACATGGGGCAGGAGATTTCAGCAAGCCTGGGGAACAGAAAGCTACTTGGTCAGGGTCTTGCAGAGTTTGTTCAAGGTTTATTCCAACAGTCTCCAATCTGAGCTTTGGTATTTTAGAATACATCCAGTGACAGTGTGTGACATAACATCAGGCACAGAGCAAGTATTGTGTATGTTCAGGACCAAGGCTACAGGAAATAAACACAGTTCAGCGAGAGCAGGCAGTGCCAGAAATACCTCAGATCCATTCTGTGTTTGATTTTGAGTTCATCTTTGCTCGTTGCACATTCAAAAACCTTTCATTGTTCCCAAATTTTTCACAGCATTCAGTTACACAAACGCACAGAAGGTTGCAAGCCCACAATTTAGGGAGGTACTATAGGGGGTGACACAGGTACTTTCTTGTTTGTCATTAATATACATTGGTGTTAACTGGCTTTCTGCCGTTGCGCCAAAAACACTTGAAGTGCATCAACTTAAATGGAAAAAATGTTTGTGTTAATCTATGGCTTCAGAGACTTCAGTACATGGACACTTAATCATGTTGCTTTTGAGCCTCTGGTAAGGCAGAGAGCATCATGATAGGAAATGCATGGTACAGCAAAGCTGTTCACCACATAGGAACCAGGAAGCAGAAATTGTCAGGAGGGGTAAAGGTCCTGCAAGAACTCTCAGATTCTGATCTAACTTTCTCCCTTTGGGTTCCACATCCTCAGAATCCTACCTCCCAACAACACCATAACCAGGAACCCAATGCTGAGTATTGGTGGGATCATTTCAGATATATCACAAATTATAGTTCAAGTGTACCCCAAGATTCAAAACCATTGAAGAAAGGTCCAGAAGGAAGAGCAGACACCACCCGGAGCTGAAGAGATGCACCAGTAGTTTGTTGGGGAAATTCATGCCACCAATAGTTTTGGGGTCCTGGCCTTAGGGTGTGGTCTGTGTTTGGATATGATTTCTTATAAGGAAGAGGAGGGGTCGCTCTCACTCCTAGGGTGTCTGAGCAGAAGCAAGCCTTTCAGTTGTGCACAACTCCCCTGGGATGAATGGCAGGACACAGCAGCGGGACCCACGGTGATGTCCGCCTTGTCCTGTATTCATGAGTATTCATGAGTCTGTATTTCCCCGTTGAATCCCCATAATAAAACCCCTTCAGCTGTTTCACCTTAGTCACCACAGTGCCTGCAGAAACCCTCTGAAGCCCACACGTTATTGGCTTAGCATGCTCATAGCTCAGTTTTAAGAACTGTGTATCTATTGCTTCACTTATTAAAATCAAGAACACTAGTATCTGTAGATGAGAAAATAGCACACTTTGTTTTTATTATTCTTCTTTATTTCCCCCAGTTTATTGTCTGAAAATTTAAGCTCACATTCCCATCCTCTAGAGTTCCCTGCTTCATTATGGGAATCCTTCAGATTTATTCATATTTGCATCTTGCTAATTGACAACAATTTTGTCCATTAACTCTGTGTTCAATTGATTCCATCATTTTCTGCCCATCCTTTCAGGCCTCAGATTTCCTTTTCTAAGATTTATTCATTTTAATTCATCCACATACTAGATGGAAAAACTCCTTGCAAGGCATGTTCATCTGTTGGCTTTCTTATAATAAGATACTTCAAGGACATTTCATATCTACAAATGTTCTTTCTATTGCTCTCTAATTTAAATAATAGATCCACACTGAGATTACATTCACCCCCTTGAAACTGAATATTATGGAGTGCCCACTGTTATGAAGTAACCTGCATATGCTATTAAATGAAAATGCTAGTTGAAGGAATATGTGTGAAGCTTGCTACTATTTATGTAAGGAAAGAGGAGATTCGCTCACAATACACTCTCTCATTAACATGTATTAAATATATAATAATATACTCAACTTCATTAACATAATACTACATATTGTTAGTTATGTCAATTTACATACTGATTAATGTTATCATACCTACCATATTAATGTTTTACAAAGTTCATTTATCTATCCCATTATATGCTAAATACATTGAATTGACATTTTCATGTCAAAAACATGGAAAACCTGAAAACTTAAAACTGTTAAAAACAAGACAGAGATAAAACACATTGGAAAAATTAGGAACTAAAAATAGTCTTCTTTGAATAGACCGTGTATTAGAACCATCTTTGAAGCCCTGTTAATAATGTACATACTTAAAAAACTAAATAAAGAAAACTACAGTGCTTGACTCTATAGGAACATTCAAGCAAGTGAACCTAGGTGAGTACTCGGTGGGCAAGCTAATCTCAACACAACAGGAGTGTCCTGAAATTCTACAGCACAGTAAGTTGACACTACAACCCTCACTGAGCAGATCCAAAGAACAAAAAGGTGAGAAAAGAAAGGTCTCCAGCTGTTTCCCGGTAGCATTCAGGTGGTTTTCATGGCTGTCATTGTTCCAGTGAAACTGGATCAGGTGAAAAAGCAACCAGCCTCACTGCTGACTGGCAACTGGGACTGGCTTGGGGAATGTACAAGAATCTGAGGTCCATGAGGTCTGCGCAGTAATTTCCATCCTGTGGGGAGCCTGCTCAAGACTCCAGAATGCCCTGCAATTAATAAGATATACAAGGAGGCCCTCCCCAAGTCACCTGAGCAGTAAACAACTCCTGGAATGAAAAGAGGGGGGCCAGACGCTTGGAGGAGGTGCTCTGCCCACTGAGCAGTCAGGAAGAGATTCAGGGAGCTCCCTGAAAGTCATGAAGAGGGCTGGGGTTCCAGCATCTAGGAGTGGAGGTGGGCCTGTCAGTGCCTCCTCGGCCTTTGAGAGGCCCATGGCCCAGCAAATAACCCCTCACTCATCCTAAGTAACACTAATAAATTCATTGTTTCATCAATTTGCTCTTTGGTCTGTCATCAGCCCCCTATATGGAGGAAATAGATATTTGTATAATACTGACAGGAAAGGTATCACACAATCTGAGACCAGACAAAAAGCCAAGTAGGCCTGATTTTGTAATAAGCTTAGGATATATTTCATCTTTAAAAATACCTAGATCCCAGCTGGACATTGGTGGAACATGCCTTTAATCCCGTCACTCAGGAGGCAGAGGCAGGTGGATCTGTGTGAGTTTGAGGCCACTGGTCTACAAAGCTAGTTCCAGGACAGGCTCCAAAGCAATACAGAGAAACCCTGTCTTGAAAAACACAAACAAACAAAACAACAAACAAAAAACCTAGATCCCAACACTGTCCAAAAAATAGCCTGGAAGCAATGGCTAACTCAGGAGCATTGAGTCCCCTTGGTACCCAGGTTGTGGTCTCTTTTCCCATGGAGGAGAATCAGAGGTCTGGGAGGAATAGAGGATCTGGAATATGGGGCAGCAAATGTTCAAATTGGGTTGAAAGCATCTTGTCATACAAGAAGGCTGTGAAAGGCAAGAAGGGTTATCCTCTATCATCCTTGCTCAGCCTGAAGCCAGACTTTATTTTCTTACTCCGAACAGTTTATTTCTCCTTTCTGTTTGGCAGCCGTTGTGTTCTTTATCTTGAAAGCTCAACTGCTTTATCCAGTTGGCCACTTCCTGGTCATTTTCCACTGTCTGCTGGACCCTCTGTTTCTGCAAGCAGGGTTTAGGTACCAACTGCTCTCATTCTTCACTGTGGGATGAGGCACCTTCATCATCTGTCTGCTGGGACCCTTGTTATGCACAATATATTTGTTTATTCTTTTATTTTTATATCCCCTCTAACTCCCCTCTCCTTCTCCTTCCCTTTGGCAACATTCAAATGTGTTAGATGTGCGGTCTTTCACTTGTAAAACCGACAGTGTTGTTTTATTCACACATATCATTTAATTTGCATAAATGGTGCCGTAGTTTGGACTTCTTTTATTTTCCACATCTTCATACTCGACTGCACATCACTCTGGGAGCATTTAGTCTGAATACCACTACTACATGGGAAGCATACCAGGCTGTTTACCTGTTTTTTGTACTTAAATTCCTGAAAACTAGATCACCTTTAAGTCATCACTACCACAAACAGCTTCAGAACGGTCACCTTGAAAATTGATGTGATAATCTCTGCAAAAGCACCCAGAAATTGGAATGGTGGGTCATGTGACATATATGCTTAGCTTGACAATGTGTCACTGATGGGTTCTCAATGGCTGCCCCAGCCGCACATGGCTCCAGTGTCCTCACTTTGACAAGCCTTTTACCGTCTGACATCTTCATTTCTCTCAGTTCAATCTCTAATTTTTAAGATTTTCTTACCTAAATTTGTTTGAGCTTTTCTTGGGAAACCATAAAATACTCAGTTTAAAAAATTCCTTTGTCCTGCATAGCCATTACTTCCAAATTTTTAGTATTACTTTATTCTATTTTTAGTTAGTGTTCCTTGCCATTTTCTTCTACAAACAAGAAATATCCTAAAATATGTCATCTTCACTTTTAGTTCAATTTCCCTGTCAATTCTGCACATTAGTATTGCTAAGCTACAACTCTTAAATGTATTCTATCAAAAGTTCTCACTTTTTAAGGTGGAATTTTTATTCTTTGAGAATTTCATACAACATATTTTAATCATCAAAATTTCTTGGTTTTTAATTTTATTTTTGAGACTATACTTACATCATCTTTCTCTTTACTTTCCTTCCTCCAAACCCTCCCAAATACCTCTCCCACTCTCCTTCAAATTCATAGCCTCTTTTTTCACCAATTGTTGTTGCATGAATATGTGTATGTGTATATACAGTATATATTTCTAAATGTTGCCTGTTCTTTCCATGTAATGTTTCTTATATGTGTGTTTTCAGGGCTGGCCATTTGGCACTGAACAAATAATTGGTGTGCTCTTCCCTGGAAAGAACCACCTCTCGTGCTCCTAGCTTTCTTCAGTTGCCTGTAGTCCTTTGTGTAGGGTTGAGGCCTTATGGGATTTTATTCTTGCACTTTGGTGTGTCTATTGGTGCCATCCTTGTTCAGTTCACATTTCAATGGTCCTATTTGTGAGACTTTATGGATATAGCTTGTGACATTACTAGGAGACACAATCCCATAGCAAATTCTGTGGTCCTTTGGGTCTTATTGTCTTTCTGCCTCCTCTTCTGCAATGTTCCCTGAGCTGTAGGTGTGGGAGTATTTTGTAGATGTATCCATTGGGATTGGGCTCCACATTCTGCAATTTGGTAGCTTATGCTTTTCTATAATGGTCTCTGTCTGTTGCAAAGAGAAGTTTCCTTGATGAGGAATGATGATTACATTTATCTGTGGCTATAAGGACAAATATATAAAGATTGTTGTCAGGGATTATGCTGATTTAGTATATTAGTGATTGCAAATTATCCCCAATAATTATGACTTCACTACCACTAAGTAGTTAGCTAGAGTTCTAGTACTAAGCATGGTTTCCCTCTTGGTGATCAGTTCTGAAGTTCAATTAGGGAGCTATTGGTTGCTGCCAATGTGTGTCTGCCACTACTGCACCCTGAGGGTTATTGTGCCATGCTGGCCATTCATGTGATTCATAGGCATCATAGCTGGGTTGGATTGTTGGTTGCCTCCTTCCTTTGGAAGGCTACATGGTACCTTCTGATACAATGAAAACCAGTTGCATAGAGAGGACATTCAGGTCAGTTTCATCTCTGAACCCTGTTTCTGAGGTATGTAAGTATAGTGTATCTTTAGCAAACCAACAAACAAAATAAACACCGGCTATCCTTCCACCTTTTGGGGACAACCAAGGGTAACAACAATAGGCTATATGTTTGGACAGCCCTTGCCAACATCTCATGTCTGGTATTGGGGATTTTCAGGTGGTCCTTGGCTCTTGAAGGGATTAACTTCAGCACAGACAAGAA
This sequence comes from Cricetiscus sungorus, assembly GCA_030556225.1. Taxonomy (NCBI): domain Eukaryota; kingdom Metazoa; phylum Chordata; class Mammalia; order Rodentia; family Cricetidae; genus Cricetiscus; species Cricetiscus sungorus. The sequence continues at coordinate 83,744,824 of JANBXA010000007.1, read as the reverse complement.
AAGTTCATTATATCTGTTTATGTATATTTATACATAGGGTTATATATATTAATAGGAGGGATTTTTAAGGTAAATAGTTTTTAAGGTAAGATTCCTTGTGGCTTTTTCAGCCACCCCTGTGGTTATTTTACCCACCTCCCTCTTATGTATTATCTCCCTCCTACTTCCCTAAAGAAACCACCCACTCACTGCATTGCCCTTATCAGATCCCTTGTGTCCTACCATTCCTCTTTACCCTTCTCCAACTTTCTGCTGGAGTTACCTGTCTTCTTCTCCCTAAAAAGTCCCCTCTTTCCCATTTCCTGGTCAGATTACTTGTACCCTGCTATGTCCTTCTCCATTGCTCCCCAGTCCCCCATCTTGGCTATAGTCCTGTTTTGCTTACCTTGTTTCTGTAGTTACAACACTCGCATCTGAAGACGTAGAGCTCCTGACTCCAGTAGAGAGAACATGTGACTATTAAATTTATGGATCTGAGTATCTGGGTTATCTCACTTATTATGTTGTTTCTAATTATATTCATTTACCTGCAAAGTTTGTGATTTCATTTTCTTTGTATTTGAAATAATATTCCATATATGACATTTTAGTATTCATCAGTTGTAGGACAATTAGGGTGTTTTTTAAAATTCCTCACTTTTATACAGAATTATTTCTGATTCCCTCATAGCAAGATACATTTTCACTAAATCTTCCTGTAATGTATAGTCTTCTATCTCAAAAAATGCAAAAAAATTTTAATTTGGTGTGAAAGCATAGAAACTTTCTAAACTATATCATTTTCTTTCATAATTTGTTTTATATCATGTGTTCACACTTTTTGCATATTTTGTCTTGTAATTAACTTTATTTGGCAAAAATGCTAAGAAGAACTGGGTTTTGTGACTAAATATCACAACTATATTTTTCCTGAGTTCCACATCTTTCCACTTGTAAGCTTCTAAACCACACCTGTTAAGTCTTATATAGGAAACAGAATCTCCTTCCTGTCTTTTCTCAGTTCTAGGGGTTTCTCCTAATGTTGACAGAGGTCCTGATGTTTTTTCCTTACTTGCTACCTAATGATTATGCCTGAAGGCATCCTGACTGATTGCCATTGATATTTCCTAACTAATACTGTGCCTTTACAGTTCCAATTGCCAGCCACTGATAGAATCCTGCAACAATGGTCAAATTTGTACCTGCTAAGTCAAAAGGTGAATTCCTCCTTACTCAGGTTTTTTTTTTCTTCCACGTATTCAGTAAACTTTTTTTGAGGATGTTAATTTTGTGTATGTTGCAACTCCATTATCCTCCAGTAATTTTTCTTCGCCTTTTGTGCTTAATTTTGTCCACCTTCTCACCTCTGTCATGATTACTTTTACTTAAGGATTTATGGTAGCTCTTCTCTCTGGCAGCTTTCATATTGCCTTCTATGATTTGGCTTTCAATTTCTTTATTTTGCCTCTACTTCTATCCTTTTCTTCCTCTTTTATCTTTTAAAATTATTTAATAATTTTGGCCTTTAAAAAACAGCACATGAACTGTGGCATCTCCAAGCATCATTTGTTTCTGGTGATCGTTCTTAGTTTCTTACTGTCCCCAGCAGTTCCCATTCCTTTCATGTCGGGTATATGCTGTTACCCACTTCATGTCACCTTCGCCACCCACCTGAAGACCTCTCTTTCCCTTTCATTGTCCCTTTCTAGTTTCATAACCTACACCTACATCCCATATACATGCCATACATATGTAAAAACTAAAATGTAGGATCCATACATGAGAAAAATACTGGTATCTGTTTTTATGAGTCTTCATTATTTCTTAATATAATAATTTCTAGTTACATAAATTCTCATGCAAATGCCACAATTTCATTTTTCTTTATGACTAAATAAAATTCTGTGTGTGGGGCTGTGTGGTGTGTGTGTGTGTGTGTGTGTGTGTGTGTGTGTGTGTGTGTGTGTGTGTGTGTGCTCGTGCATGTGTATCTACTGGTGATGGACATTGAGTCTGGTCCTATTTCTAGCTATTGGGAACAGTACAACAATAAATATGGATGTATAAGCATTTCTGTCATTGGACTTATACTTCTTTGAGCATATGCCCAAAAGTGGTATAACTTCTTCGCCTATCTCTCTTTTAATTTTATGTATGTAAGTGCAGGTACCCCAGACACCAGAAGAGGTATTGGATTCGTGGGACTGGAGCCTCAGGCGATTGTAAGCAGTGCAACATTGGTGCTGAGAACTAAATTGAGATCCTCTAGAAAAGAAACACACACTCCTAACTACTGCCATCTGCCCAGCTCCATTCTTCCCCCGCCTTAATACATCTTCTTTGAGCCACCATTTCTTCTATTTGCTTTTAATTAGTTAATCTGATTTTATAGGGAAATGTTCATAATCTTTTTTCCCTAAATAGATACATTTTTTTCTAGGCTTATAGTTCACATTTACTTTACTTTCCAGATTTTATTATTTTTGGATGGAAGTTATGTATTTTGGAGAAGATGTGGGCTAGCGGATGGAGTGAGGGGCAGGCTGGGTGAGTGAGCTAGGACAGCTGGCCATTCAGAATTAGGTGTTCTGTCTCAGAACATTCTTCCCAACTTTGGTTTCCAGCCTCCTTTCCATGTTATTTGCATCTTATTCCTTCTTCATATGGTAACTCTACTTATATGCATTTGGGAAGCCTGTCTTAGTTTGCAATAAAACACTATATCTTCCAAGTTTTAATCTTATGACTTAGTGTTTATTTTCCTCCTGCCTCCTTCCTTCTCTCCTCTCTGCTACACCCATGTCTTGCTTTTTGTTGATATTTGCTTGCCTACACAGTTCCTCCATCACCTCCCACCACTGTGTGGCATTTGAGTGGACTCGGGGATGGTTCAAAAGCCTACTCGTAATCCCAGATTTTCAGAGACCATATGCAGTGCTTATATTTGGAGAGCCCAATGTGCTGATTGAAGTCTGTGGAGCTACATCTCCTCTTGATGGAATGACTCAGTTTGGTCAGACTTAATTTTATTTAGAAGATACTCATCGTAGCTTGTAGTTGGAACTTTGTGTCCTTCTAGCCTAGGATGTGGAATTGCATTTGTTGACTTAAGAATGCTTCTCTCTGTGGTCAGTTTCAAGGAAAGAGGATAAGTTAAAACGCTTTTAATCTATTAACATAGATTGGGATGAGCAAGAAATAAAAGAAGGACTTAGAGAAAAGAAGCTAGGCAAGCTTGAGAACAGACAGGACAGCCCACTGAGTCAGCTGGTGAGGCCTAGGATAGGTCATGGACTGGGAAATAAGAAGGTCAGAGAAAGAAAATTCAAGTGATAAGACTGGATGGAAGCTTGTAGGAAAGAGAAATGAGCTTAGTCAGAGGCTAGAACCCCCCAAATTAGGAATACTGATTTGAAATGTCCCCCAAAACTCAATTTAGTCTTGGTCCCAGGTGCAACATGGTTTGAGGGTGCAACTTTTGTGGCGTAATTGGATCATGAGAGCTCATATTTCACCAAGTAATTACCTGATTGGTGGATTCAAAAGCAAATGTGCTATTAAAGAGGGAGAAGAGGTGGGGGCCGGGTAAAATTTAAAGCCATATTCTCACTCCCCTCTCCCCTCCCCTTCCTCCCTTCCTGTTTCTTGCCCTTGTCTTCTTCTTCCTCTCTCTCATTCCTCGCTGCCACAGTGAGCAACTCTATTCTACTTGCCCTCTTTATCTTCCCTTCCTCACTACTCTGCCTTACCATTCACCCAGGAAGTTCAGCGCATAAGAGCCATGGACTGAAGCCTCCGATACCATGCACCAAAACAAGCATGTCCTTCTCTTAAGTGGTTTGTCTCATATTTCATCACAATACCAGAAAGCTGATTAATACAGAATAAAAAGCCAGAGGTGATCCTATACCGGTTAATGAAAGGCTGATCCTGTAGAAGTGAGAAGGAAACAAAATAATAGTTAAAATATAAAGAGCCTTCCACAAAGGGAGCTAATTAGCATAGCCCAATGAGAACTGGTGTGTGATAAGGTTTCAAAAGCTAGCATTACATTAAATAACATGGGAGTCACTGATAACCCTAATGAGAGTGGTTTCAGAAGCTAGAAGGAAGGAGAGCCTCAGTATCAGAGGGATGGGTGTGAACAGAATATTTCCAAGTCCAGTTGGCAAACAGAGAAAACGTTAAAAGATGTCTGGCTATTAACAGAAAGATAAATAAAGAGGCAGGAGAGAGGATCCTACACAATGATCCAGCATATATAGGAACTATAGATATCCCTATAGCAATAATAACTCAGATTTCTATGGAAATTTAATTCAAGGGGATTTTTGCCTACATAGGTTCATTTCAAATTCACCTCACTAGGCCATTTCAATGTTACTGACGAGGAAACGGAAGCCCAGAGAGATAACAGCGAAAGAGGTTTCCTAGGGATAAATGGAAGAAAATAATTACCATATCATTTTAGCACAGCTTGCTTAGGCACAACCCCACCACTAAAGCCCTTCTTCATGTCAGTATCCTGGAAGAGAGCAAGGTAGAGGCAGCATTTTAACTGAGACCAAACCTACTGTGAAAACTGGTAGATTGAAATCTACATTTTCATTTCCAATGGGATAAATTTGCAGGATCTATTTGGCTTCCTTATTAAACTCTCCAAAACATTTTCTCTGCCCTGGCACTTCCATGCAAAGCTGGATACTAACAAATTACCTGAATTATTTTACAGCTTAACAGGGCACATGTTACCACACCATTTATAAACATGCCTTCTGCAGAAAGGAAGTAAGAGAAAGTTGGCTTCTGGTGTCCACCTTTGTAGCAAACTATTCGATAGTAGCCCCTGGAGGAGGCCTCCGTGCCTGGATAAAATGTTTTTTGGAACTTCAGATTCCTCATAGAAAAACAATTTCTCCAAATGCACAGCCATTTCTGCTGAGCCACTAAATAAGTTCTGCCTGCCCATGACAGGGACAGTCTTAAGGTGATATGATAGATGCCAAGTAAATAATCAATCAATACACTGCTCTAAGCCTCCGTCTATCAGTTTGGCATTGTGTGGACTAATTAGATGATAAAGTGTGATGAATGTGTATTAAAGTCAGCCTCTCTCTGGTAGTTCCCAGGGGTCCTTTCCCATTTTCTAGCTGACCTTTTAGAGCTCAGCCTTATTGTATGTGAATGCAATTAAATCAATTTGTCAGATATTTGCATTAGTCTGGCTTGTTCAGAATTCAATTATTCAGTGTCACTTTACTGCCCTTCGGAGGACTGTACACTGGCTGGTGTTCAAGAGGTGGATAAGGCAGGAATGGGTAATCTTGGTGGGGTTAGGACCTATGAATACTCTCAGAGGAATTTCTGAAATCTGGCGTCCCAGAGTCCTTCTCTCTCCAAGTCTCAGGTGGGTTATAAGTGGGCTCTCGTCACAGCTAGGCTTTAAGCCCGGCTCTGTTAGAAGGATGACTTTAATGAATCATGCCACGTGTATGAGCATAGTTCTCTTATCTGCAGCTCAGAGTGGCCTTTTGTGAATTCTCCCTCAGATCAAGCTGGAGACTGATGTTTGAATGCAAGTGTTTATTGACAAGAGGCGACACAGCAAAGCACAAGGAAAACAGGTATGGGAATAGGATGAAGCATAGCAGTAAGAAAGTGACCAGGGTGACCAACTGGGTTCCATCCTCCAGGGACTGCTGAAAACACGGGAAAAGAGTCAGAGTTGTCCTACCCAAGAAGGCAGGCGCTTGGGCAAATCTCCACCAGCCACCAACTGCTGTCTATTGCCAGCTGAGAGCTGCATGGAGGTCTTGGTTCTCTGCATTTAAGCCTGTCCTGAACAACACTGGCTGGACAAATCAGGCTGAAAGATACAAATGGGCACAGGAAGATGGTAGTACACTGATGGCATACATTACAAGACAAGGCTTCACTGTAGAGACAAAAGGCAGCAGTGAGAATGAAGTCCTCAGTGCTGTCCAACACAGAGAAAAGCAGACAGTCAATAACACCTGATGCCATTATTACTAGAAATAGGCATATGCTGGAAAATGACTTTTCTTCCATGTGAATACAACTGTGATCCCAACTTTACATGATAGGAAAGGGCTGTGCTATATGATATCCTGCATGGGGGTGGGGGAGTAAAGTAGAATCAGGCAAGGCTTCTCAGAGGAAACAACACTTGAACTGTGTGCTCACCAACATACAAGGTGTGGTGGTTTGGACAAGAATAGCTCCAAATATATAGGCTCATATATTCAAATGCTTAGTCACCAGGGAGTGGCACTACCAAGAGGGATTAGAAGTTGTGCAGTTGTTAGAGTAGGTATGACCTTATTGAGAGAAATGTGTTGCTGGGGGTGAGTTTGGGGATTTCAGAAGCCCAGGCCAGGTCCAGAGATGTATTCCTCCCCCTCTCTCTTCCTGCTGCCTGTGGATCCAGATGTAGAACTCTCAGCTCCTCCAGCATCATGTCTGCCTTTGTGCTTCCATGCTTCCCACCATGCTGATAATGAACTAAACATCTAAAACTATAAGCAATCCCCAATTAAATGTTTTCCTTTTTGAGTCATGGTGTCTCTTCTCTTCATAGCAATAGAACACTAAGACACAAGGGAAGCATGGACATTTTCTATGATGCAAAGACCTGTTGAAGTATATATTTGCTGATCTGTTCGGAGTTCAGAATGGCTGACATGAGAGAGAGCTTAATGTTGTGATGCAAATTCAAGTCATGAGAGAATTTCTATGGCATTCAAAGGCTTTACAGTACCATGTTATCCTGCAAGAAACCAGTAGCTGCAGGGTACACTAATACTAGGCTTTCTTTAGACACTTTGATGACACACAAAGGAAATAATTTGTACTAGAAATAGATTAATGAACAAGAGTTTAAAATATCCGCTAAGGAATAAGAGAAAATGCAATGAGTGTATGCAAAAGCAACAGCAGGGTTTTCATTGAGCCAGCATGTTGCACTACTTCAAAGGGAAAAGAAGTTAATTCAAGCTTAGATCACATTAATAGAAATAGTGTCATGTCCAGATTAATGGATGTTGCAGTCACATTTGTCTTGCTATCTGAACCACTCAGGAAGAGGTGTCCAATTTTAAATAGCATATCTTTCAAAGGGGACATGAATACAGTGGAATACACTCAGGAAAGAATGAGCAGATACTAGAGTCCAAAGGCTACATTAAATGTAGGACATATCCAAGCTGGCTTCTGCGATGAGGAACAGAGTTGTATTACATTGTGTGCTTCCAGAGGCGGAGACTCCAAACTCCAGTAAAGCAATATTTAAACCAGGGAAGTAAATCAAAAGCTTGTTAACAATGGGTAGCCAGTGCTGGGAGGAAGCGCCAGTCCTGGGAGTATTTGGCTGTCGTGGAGATAGAGGCCTGTCCAAGAGGTTTGATGAGACACTATTCCAGTGAAGGGATCATATATCAAAACCTATTCCATTCTAAATATTCTGGTTCTGTGTCAGTGGTCTCATGAAGGCATACCACAAGAGGGATTAACTAGCAGGAAAAACCACAGAGGATCAAGAAACAAAGGATACCATATCTGTGGGGTCAGTTCCAAAGGGCTGGATTAGGGGGGATGAGAAACATGTTAGGATTTTCCTTTATATTCTGTAAGGGAAATGACATAGATCAAGGGCCTGCCCCTATACTCCCCCATTATTGCAATAGCAATAACAATAGTATGGCAGTATCCCCTGAAGAAGAGGAGGATGGAGAACAGCATGAAGAGGAAGAGGAAGGAGCAGCAAGGAGCATGGGAGTGAGGAGAGAAATGCTAATACTTACACTTTATTGATACTTTACACTTCTGGGTGTTCTTACTTGCGTATTACAAAACTCTTAGAACTTCATCACTTTGCTAGAAGACCTCTTCCTCCCACAAATAGTGTTCATAAACGCTGCTAGACAGTGGGGCAATTTCAAACATATTTTGGAGGAAGGAATGACTTTTGGCTTGAAGATCTAGGCTGAAAATGCCATCTGCCTTTGGAGCAACATAAGACATTTCTTGCATATCACCCTAAAGCTTCTCTGTAGAAACCATTATCCAGGTAATGGCTACTTCCTAAAGTGTGAGATTCGATGTGTCAGCACAGTCCTGTCTAATGAAACTATTTGCCCTGCAGCTCAGAGCATGGCTTCCAAAATTCTCAAGCTCTTCCCACTGTCTGTTCTGGACACACACACGAGGGAGGTAGTGTCTGAGGTTGTATCCAGCTTTTCCCTTCACTGGGCCAGCTATCGGCTATGCTGATGTGTCCATACATGCCGTACATATCCTCCCAGGACCAGAAAAGTTTCTAACACACCTCAGAAAAAGTGATCTGCATGTTAAAGTAAAGAAAAAATAATCAGCAGTTCAGGATGGTGTGTGTAGCCTGTCCCTTGCACAGCCTTGCCCAGCAGACTCTGTTTCTGAGTATTTGCTATTACACAACTGGAGAGGAGATCAAACACAAATCTGTCTTAATCTCAGTTCTTCTGTTGCCTCAAACCAAAGTGAAGTGATAGAAGGGCATGGTTTGAATCTGAAGGTTGCACAGTATAGCCAAGTTTCCCAACAAGGATTTGGAATCAGAAGTTGGAAAGCAGTAAGAAATGCTGCTGGGTGACCCCTTCTCCCACATCCAACCTCTTCTCTCCTGCAACCCTCCTACTTCCCTTTCTCCCCCTCCCTACCTCCCACTCTTTCTTCTGCACTGCATTCCTGATGTCAGATGGCCTTTCATCTCTATTTCCACCTGCCTACTTTATCCTGCCTCTCAGACTAGCTCTTGCTGACTTAGAGAGCCAAAGTCAAAGGTGGCCAAATGTGGCTGCCCAGTATCTCCTGAATTTGCATACTCTTATTTTAAAATTACCAGCAGAAAATAACTTACTTCTCTAAAGCCAATTCCCACTTTCTGGGAAGAAGAGCCTCATCAATCTGTTTAATATCACTGCACCATTTAAACCCAAGTGACCCACCCCAGCTCAATTGGCTGTCACCCCAGGGGCAAAGTGCATGGTCTCTGGATCTATCACTGGGGCATGGAACAGAAGTTCCCAAGGAAAGAGACATACAGATAGTGTGAGCTTCAATCCGATAATGTCATAATGCATTGAAGACAGCTTAGAAAATCCGTTCCACTTTGGCTGATACTCCAATTCTTCACTACAGGGATGCAGCTTATTGTAATGCTCTATACCAGGCATCATTCTGCCTCAAGTAAGAAGATACAGCCTGTGCAATAGATTCCCTAATGAGTACTTTCCCAATAACACAGTTGTGTGTTAGTGTCATTGGTGAGGGAAGCAAAGTTGGAGTATTTTAGGGAAGAGAGCACAATAAATACACCATTTTGTCTTAAAATACGCTGATGTCTTGCTCCAAGTAAAGATTACAGAGTTTAATAAGTCTGTCAGGGAAGCAAACCAGTCAAAGAGCACTTAGGCTGTGAATGCATATGCATTTAAGGAGATGGGGTACAAACAAAGACTTTTTTTTAATGAAGTACAAAATTTCAAATGTCTTGTGCATGTTTCTGCAATACAGAAGGAGTCTAACATAAAACTGTGGCATGGTTTGAAGATGTGGCACCCTCCTACTGAGAACATTGGCCCTCAGTACAGGATGATCAGAGATGGCAGAATAGTGGAAAGTAATGAGGTTACTGGGAGCATCATCCTCAGAGGAAGTTAATATAGTTCGTAAGGAACCTGAATTCCTTTCTGTGATAACCTAGTCACTATAGAAACAGTTATGTACAGCCCCTGAGTCCTGGGTGTTCCTAATCTCAGCATGTTGTCTCTCCCCACTCCACCCCCTTGTACCATGATGCCAACACCACACTGTCATGGCAGTGACAAGCTTTTGACCTCCCTAACCATGAGCTAAATATATCTCTCTTCCTAACATAGTACCAAGCTTTGATACTTTGTTACAGCAACAAAATCTGGATAAGGCAAACTTCAAATATGCACTAAGTACACATCTTCTTTCAATGAGAAGACTATTGAAGGTATAGCCTCTGGGAACAAAAGAACATGTTTTCTTATTGGAAAACAGATGTTAGTCTGCTTACTGATTGACAGGAAAGATGAAAAGGTAAAGAACACTTCAAAATCAGACAAGTCTAGGTTACAATACTATAATTTGGTTAAATTGTGTTCTCTAAATAATAATTTTCATCATTTATGAGATAAGGTTAATAAAAAAGGCTTACTTCCAAAATATTACTATGGAAATTAAAATGAAAACGTCCATCACTTTTACTCTATAACTAGCTTCCATCTTTAAAAAATGGTACAGAGCAAGCTAAATCTAAAAAAAAAAAAAAAAAAAAAAAAAAAAAACATTAAAAAGGGCCTCATGGAAATGAAAGTGGAAGCCAGTAAAATGGAAAAACAAAAACTTAATAGAAAGGAAGCCTTGTTCTTTGAAAAGTCTGATACAATTGATAAAACTCGAGTTAGACTGATTAGGAGGGGGATAAGAACTACAAAAGATACAGTTAGCATTAGGAATGAGAGAGATGGAAATGCTGCAGCATCTTGGATGTTTGAAGAATAATTATAGTGATGCCATAGACAACTTTGTACCAACAAATATGACACCTTAGATAAGACAGATGAATTATCTTAAAAATAAAATGTGCCAAAACTTAGGTGAGAAATGCATTATAATTTTAATTCCCTTAAGACTATAGAAGACAGGCAAATGTAGTTAGAATCTTTACCAGATACTATGCTCCTATAGCTCTCATGATGAATTCTTTCGATTTTTAAGAAAGAAAAATAGCATCTACCCCATCTCTATTAGAAAATTAAAGGATAGCGAATATTTCACAATTGATTTTATGAAGCCAGTGTTATCCTAACTGCAAAACAGTACAAAAACAATCTACAGAACATGGTCAAAGATGCACAATTTCTTTAATGTCTGAGAATCTGATGCAACAATATGCATAGAAGTCAATACATCCTGCTAATAGAGTTTCTAGGGAATGCAAGGTTGGTTTAACATTCAAAATTAATCTAGGCTTTAAAAAAACTATAAAGGCAAAAGGATATTACCATATCAATAGACAGCAAGAAGAAAGTTGACAAATTCCAGTAGCTACTTCCAATTTCAGAGAAACTTTCTGTAAATTCCCTTTTAACTAAGACAGAATGGAACTTCTATAGTTTGATTAATGGCCAAGGTTAACACTGTTTGTAATGAGTGAATACAAAATATTCTCTCATAAAAACATCTACCCTCACCCCTCCATTCAACATTGCCCTACATGAAAGCAACAACAGGCTTTCAAGACAGAATGAAGTATCTTCTTTCACAGAAGATAGGATGTAGAAAACCTACAGAAAACCTGCTTTTGGTAAAGCTTCAGAATATAAGATCAACAATAAACAGCTTGTGTATCCTAATATGCTAGTAGCATGCCATGTGTAATGCCACCAAGAAATATGATCTGACTAAATGTAAGCCTGAAAAAACTGTTTAAAGCCTGTACACAGAAAACCAATTTCTTTTAAAGCTAGGTGAAGAAACCAAGTATTTGTGGATCAGAAGATGAAAAACATTTAAAATGTCAATTCACTCCAAATTTATCTACAGACTCGACATAATTCCTCTCAAAATTCTTGCAGGTTTTTTCATACAGGCACTGGTAGACACTGACTCTACACACAATGGCTTTACAGAGTCTATGACACAAAATAGCCCAAACAATGCTGAAAAGGGAAACTAAATTTGGAAGGTAACTCATGTTACCTAATTTTAAGACTTAGCATAAAAACATGATGGTTAAGACAGTGTGTTGTTGGCACAAGGTGAAAAACAAAGCAAACAAACAACAACAAAAACAATGGAATAGATTTGAATAGAAAAACATTATGATTTGGTGAGTAGGAAAGTTAGATATCCAAGTACAGAAGAATAAATTTCAAATTCCATCTTATAGGATAGAAAAATCAGCTCAATATAATAAGCCTAAATACAAACTTAAAATTATAAAGGCATGAGAAAACATTCTAGGTGAAAACTTCTATAATCTTGAGTTATACAAAGCTTTCTTGAACACTAATTCATGTAAGAATAAACTTACTACAACAAAAGTATAGTCTGTGTAAGAATATATATAACAGATTTCATCAAAATAAAAAATATTTTTTTTCTAAATAAATGTTATAATAGCCATAGGGTACAATAATGACACACATAGTCTCTAATTGAAATTACATATCTCTTAACAGTAGAAAAGTCATACCTAGAGCTGGAAATTTATCCAGCTACACAGGGCTAGGGAGGTCATGGGTCTCAGGAGAACCTATTCCTAACTGCATTCTAAATGCCTCTTCTTACACTCACAGACAAAACTGGTTCTCACTCTCATCAAACAAGCTTTTTTTTTTCAACATAGACTATTACAGAAAAGCACAACAGCACAACTGGTAAAAATGCAAATAATAAGTGATCATGGGATGCCCGGTCACAGTTGATACATCTGCAACACAACTCTTTCATTCCAGGTTCAGGGAACATCACAGAAAAGATTCTGCGCCAGAAGACCAGGACATCTTCTGTGACATTATGTTTCTTTCAAACAACAAAGAAGTTTCACCCATCATACCTCAACAATATGGTTACCAAAATAAGACCCGAACAAAGACAACACCAATAGACATGCCAATATGGAAAGGGAGATCTCACAGGGCCCCACTGGTAGACCAAGAACTATACACAACTAAGGAATACTGAGAGTAGGAGTATAGAATTCCCTAGGAATGAGCCCCAAAATTGGTTATCTAATACCATGTGGTCAGTCCTGAAATTATATACAAGAAAGCAATACTAAATGGAACCAGCAGGTTATATTTATACACACACACACACACACACACACACACACACATATGTATATATACATATATATAATGACAATTAAATAAAAAGGGGTCATTATTTCAAAAGGGAACTGATGGGAGATGTTATTCTGTATATATGTTTCTCATACTGGTTAATAAAGCCCTGTGGCCAATAAGAAACAAGATAGGCGGGGCTAGGAGACCAGGAAGAGGAAAGAGGTAGTAGGGGGCAGAAGTCGAGATGTAGCCCAGGGAAGAAGCAGGACGCCTGCCGCGCGGCTCCCCGATAAGACGACCACGTGGAAATACTTAGATAAGTAGAAATGGGTTAATAATTAAGACAGAGCTAGCCCATAAACAATAATGGTAACTGGCCAACAGGATTATATCAAATACAGAGTCTCTGAGTGTTATTTGGGGCACACGTGGCAGCAGGACAATAGTGGCAGAACCAGCAGCAGCCGGCGGGGAAACCTGCCTTAACATAATGGTGTCAGAAGTGGGATTGAGAACTTTCACTTAAAACTTAACAAAAGCTTAAAAAAATGTTTTAGAAACAAGAGAACAGAGACTAGCAAGACTTCTTAATAGCAGTATTTTCTCGGTTGGATTTGTTTTGTTGTAGACAGAGATTTGCGCGGCTCCTTTAAGGGAGGTTTCCAAAATTAGCATAAGCAGCAAAAAAGCCGCCTTGCTTTTAAAGAGCTCTGCTAACAATTCATTGGTGTGTACAAGAGCTGCAATGAAGGTTTACAATGTGTTTTAAAAAATACACTGGCTTGGGAGAGAAAAAGAAAGGGGATACAATGGTTTAAAAAAGAAAAAAGAAAGTAGAATGAATGGGTATAATGGGGCATGCTATTAATCCCAGCACTAGGCAGACAGAGGCAAGCAGATCTCTGTGATTTCAAAGCAAACCTGGTATGCACTGAATTCCAGGAGAGATAAAAGTTACACAGAGAAACCCTGTCTCAAAATATGTAAAAATAGAAGTAGAATAAATAGAGTAATAAAAAAGTCACGTAAAGATGGAAAACACAGAAAAATTTTTGATACTATACACACTTCTGTTGTCTTTAAATTATTTGATTGCTGAGAAAATAACAACTACTAATAAAAGAAATGCTGCTGGATTAATTCAATTTATATATTTTAAAAATGCTTTGACTCCAAAATTTAAGCCTAAGGACAAGTTACTGGGGAAAAGGATTTCTATTTTTGTTTCCACAGAAAATGAAAAGCTATGGATTCTTTCCAGACTTATATGGTTTGATCAAGCCAGACCCCCTGAAGCAACGTCAATGGGACATTGCAACCTTACAGACCAATACAGCCAAGATTTCTGTATCTTCTTTGGACCCCCATGACAGCGCCCCTTACCAGCAGGAAGTAGTTTGGAAAGAACGACGCCCAAATTCCCAAATATTGTTTATAAATGTTTGTTTTCATTTAAATGGGCTTGATCATTTAAATGGGTTTTCATTTAAATGGGTATATCCAGAAGCAATCTTTTTAAAGGTAAAAAGGGAAGTATAGTATAGATATGAATACTTTGCTTTGGAATGGATTTTCTTTTATTGATACAATTTAAGGTCAATTTTGTGATATGTATATTTCTCCTCTTGTTTAGGTTTTATGTTTATATAGCTCATTTAGAAATGTAATGTATAATTTAGTACAGATTATTGAGAGTTACCTATGATAATTAAAACTTGGTGTTAAGTTAGTTAGGATTTCTAGATATACAGAGATGTATTTGAGATGGATAGGCATTCTTCAAACCTTTCAAAGACCTACAGAATATGGCATTTAAAATGGTTTAGGGTTTTTCTTGACAGGGAGGCACAACTGCTCCTGGTAACACCACCTGCATCAAAAAGGAAGATGGACATTGAAGAAACTCGTTATGAAGTTTGCTTCTAATATGGCAAGACTAGCCATTTGGGCAAGGTACTGCTCTTCTGGACTGTTTGACTTTATGTTGTAGAAAATGGACATGCAGGACCCACAAAAAGGTGACTGCTGATGCAAGATGGACATTGTTACAGGATTCCTGCTTCATATAAGAGGCTGCCAGACAGCCATACAGTCTACAGGACACAGAGAAAAGTTTCCTGCCTTGTTGAGGAGTCTGGACACACACTATGGCCTATGGGCTGAAGATGGAATATTACAGAAGAACTTCAGGTGACTGACCAGGCAATAAGTTGTCTCTGTCATTTCTAGAGTTTATATATTATCCTTCTATGGTCTTTGAAGGAATTGAAGACAGATGTTTTGGTTATAGTTTTCCTTCGTTAGGATTAAAGATAAGTTACATATAGGACTTTAGACTCACAAAGATAGGATAGATGATATTTTCTTTAAGTCTTACAAAATGTTAATGGACTAAATATTGTTTACTGTGATTCTTATTTGATAACTGTTATATGATATATTTTGCTATGTTAAGGTTAAACCCCTTCTTTTACTTTAGACAGAAAAGAGATGATGGGAGATGTTATTCTGTATATATGTTTCTCATACTGGTTAATAAAGCCCTGTGGCCAATAAGAAACAAGATAGGCGGGGCTAGGAGACCAGGAAGAGGAAAGAGGTAGTAGGGGGCAGAAGTCAAGATGTAGCCCAGGGAAGAAGCAGGACGCTTGCCGAGGCTCCCCAATAAGACGACCATGTGGAAATACTTAGATAATTAGAAATGGGTTAATAATTAAGGCAGAGCTAGCCCATAAACAATAATGGTAACTGGCCAACAGGATTATATCAAATACAGAGTCTCTGAGTGTTATTTGGGGCACACGTGGCAGCGGGACAATAGTGGCAGAACCAGCAGCAGCTGGCGGGGAAACCTGCTGTAACAAGGAACAGAAGTGGAGGTATGGTAAATGGAGAGATTAGAGAGTGGAAAGGGAAGGGTGAAATGATGTAATTATACTTTTTTTAAAGAAATAGCTAAGAGAATGAAAAGAACAAGGGAGAAATATTTGTCACATATTGTTTTCAATGAAAAGATTACACCAAGAATTCTCAAAATATAATTTCTCAAATGTTCATTTTAGAAACTAAGTAAAAATTGTATCAAGATGTAGTAATACATGCCTTTAATGACAGATATTTGAAAGCCAGAAGAAGCTCAATTTCTGTATGTTCATGACTAGCCTTGTCTACACACAAAGTTCTAGGCCAGCCAGTGCTACATAATAAGACCTGGTCTCAAAAATGAACAAATAATTTATCAAGGAATAGGCACAGATGTAAGTCAAGCATCATTAGAAAAATGAAAAGCACAGTGAGACAGAATTGTGTATCTATCACAATAGATAGAATTAAAGAGTCTTAGTGTTGGAACTGGGGAAATGACAAAGTTGAGAAAATTGATTGCCAACCAAGTGTGAAACCTTAGGACCTGTGTAGAAACTGGGCATGGGAGCACAGAGCTGTATCCCAGAACTCTACCAGGAGATAGGAGACAGAATCCCAGAGGCTCCTAGACCATCTAACCTGGGATTCACTGAACAAACAACAAAGAAAGCCTTTCTCAAAAACGATGGAAGTCAAGGACTGGGCACCTCAGGTTGTCCTCCCACTTCCACGGGTGCAGTCATATCGTGGGACCTCCTCTTAAACTGATGATATGACTGCCCCATGGTATGATTAAAGGAAAGGTTTTTATTGTAACTGTAACAGAGAGAATAGCCAGAGGTATCGGAAAGAGTTCAGGACAGAGAAAAAAGTAGACTGAACATGGCCAGCAGACTGGACCTGGGCATGAGAAAAGCAGAAGAGCAGAGATTGTGGGAGAGGAGGGGGGTAGGAAGAGGGAGACAGAGGGGGAGCAAAGCTGAAATAGCAGGGTCATAAGAATGAGTAACTGGGGTAGGCAAGTCTGTAGGCTGGGGAGTTTAATGTAGGGGAGGAGGTGAGAAGAGCTAGGATGCTGAGGTTTAGCAGGTACTTGTACTGCCAAGGGAGCAGGAGCTTTGGTATGCTAACAGACCCCACAGACAGCTGTATGTCCCTTCTGCCATTTGGAATTTGGGAAAATAGAGTTTCCATTGGACCTGACCTCCCCCTCTCTCTCTTCCTCATTTTTGAAGATTCCTGGTGTTAATGAGGGTATAGAAGAATTTTTACTCTGACAAATTAAAACAATGCAGTCAACTTAAGCTCATTGCCTCTTAAAAATTAAGCATATTTCTACCCCTAAGATCCAGTGCATAATGATAGAAAGCAAATCAGTGTTGCCTGAGGGGAGGACAGGGAAGGGACCAAAGGACTGAATTAATAAAAGACATGTGGGGACATCTCAGGATAATCATGTTCCTTATCTTATTGGGTTGGCATATCCACAGGTGCAAATATCAAAGCTCATCAAAGTGTGCAGAGTATCCAGTTTACTAATCTTTGGCCAAGTATTTCTCAACAAAGATGCTAAAAATTAATGTGTATATTGTTGGAAAATGTATAGGCACTTCCAGAAGACATTAGGACTTTCTCCAAACTTGTGGAAGGCACAGACCCAAGTAATACAGAGACAGACCCAATAACAAGGATGAGTTGAAAGCGATCAAGTGGCATTAAAGAAAAGAATTTCATTCACCACTTCAATGATAAAATCTGACATTAAGCGGTAAAATAAAAACAAACTAACAAAACCAGGTGATGGTGGCACACACCTCTAATCCCAGCATTCAGGAGGCAGGGGCAGGTGGATCTCTGTAAGTTTGAGGCCAGGCTGCTCAAGTTCCAGAACTATTATTAGCCAGAGAAACCCTGTCTCAAAACAAAAACAAAACAAAACAAAAAAAAAAGCTAAAAAAAGCAAAAAAGGTGATTCTAAGATGGGAAAGTAAAGGTGCCCACCCTTTACCTCCTCAACAAAGAAGAACCAAACAAATGAATTGTTCCATTGGGTTAGTGATGAAGACATAGCCCTAGAATGCAAAGAGAGATGCATGAGAGCCCTACAGTCCATGAAGACTTGTGAGAGAAGCACCACAACCACAACACTAGATCTGTGTTCAGGAGTCTCCTAATAGCAGGAGATAACGTAAACCAGAGGGTCACCATAGACAGCAGCAGTCCCAACAACACAAGAGTCCTCTAGGCCTCACAGCTGTTCAGCCCAAATTTGGGAGCTACCCATAGAGTGAAGAGAAACCTAGAGGAACACAGAAAACAAGGAACTAGATTCAGAAACAAATCACTCAAAACTAGTCCTGTGCTCTCATCAATGGAGGAAAGCCCTTGCTCATAAGCAAGCTTGCAAAAGACTTAGAAGGGAAGTTCACCACCACCACAATCTAGACAGCCCACAGAGAGGATCTTTCCCTTAAAACTTTTGCTGGAAGCACTGTGAGACAGCTCCATCCGACTGGACACTGAACAAGAATGATCAGCATTTCAGTATTACAGGAGGGAGGTCTGTTCTCTCCTCCTAGGAAGCCAGTTCTCAATAGGTGTGAAAGGATCTATCGCACCCACGACCCCATTATGGTTGAGTTTTCTCTTAAAATTACTATATCAGAACCTTCCTGTAGATTGTGTACGTAAGCAATGAGATTTCCCACTAAGTGTGCTGTCTCCCTCTCCAAGGTACAAAGCACTCTGGTGGCCCGGCGCCCAGAAGGCACCAGTGTGCTCTCCAACCACGTGCAGTAATTACCTTAGAAAGTGTTTTTTTTTTTATCATGTACTTGGCTGCAGAAAAATAACACACCTCCTCTCCTCCCACGCTTCTCCAAGAATTGTGTAAATAGATCCAAAGCAAACCCATTTAAGTGGTTATAAGATGGGTTCCTAAGTGATATCTGTTACATGAAAAAAAAAAAGAACCCTACTGTTCCAGAGCCACCAAGATCAAGGTATAAAATACATCACATGGGATTCATATTGATGGACAGCATCTTCCATGGTAGTTTGAATGAGAATGGCCCGCAAAGGTTTATATGTTTGAAAAACTGGTTCCTAGTTGGTGGAACTGTTTGAAAAGGACTAGGAGATGTAGCCTTGTTTTAAGAGATGTGTTATTGGCGGTAGCTTAGAGGTTTCAAAGACTGGAGTCATTCTCAGTGTGCTTGTTTTCTTGTTCTCTCTCTCTCTCTCTCTCTCTCTCTCTCTCTCTCTCTCTCTCTCTCTCTCTCTCTCTCTCTCTCTCTCTCTCTCCCTACTTAGGGTAGAGGGGTCACATGCATCCAGATATGCATATTCCCAAGTCAAACCATGCTGCTCCCAGCTCATCTTGCACACAAGTCCACAATGTTCATGCTTATTTGCTTTGGGGTTTCAAAGTGGCTCTCCTTAAAGGAATACACCAATCATTTTAATGTCTGACCCCATTTTCTCTCAGAGTTGGTTCTGCTACACAATTTAATTTTGCAGGTGACCTGGCATAAAAATTTCAGGGCAGCACCATTCTGTGTGCTGAAGGTTTTGTCCAGTCCAAACCACTGGTCTATTTTTCAGACAGATCTGATGTTTTCCACCGAAATATACTGAATTACTTTTTTTTGTGCCAGAGCATCTTCTCATGTATAATATTACAGTTTTAGCAGCAACTGTCAGACATGTATCCAGTGTCCAATGTCAAGATGAGAGTGCCATCACATTTCTGATACCCTAGAAATTTCTGTAGGCTGCCCTGTTACTACTGGCATATTACATACCCCACTGTTAATATCAAAATAGCAGCTCCTAACCCTGCCTCTCACTCCCCTAAAATATTGTTAAAACTCCCAAAGTGTTGCTTTCCTTTCCCAAACTCACTTCATCCTGTCCTCATATCCCTGCCATAGTAAACTCCTCCACCGGTTATACCAACTACCTCAACTCAATTTCTACCCTTAGAGTCTTTTCCCCAAGAATCAATTCCATAACTTCAATTCTGTATAATTTCTTAATGTTTAAGATACCCTAGGGCTAGTGGATAAAATGCTTGCCAAGAAAGCATGAGGGCCAGAGTTTGGATTCCTAGCACCCAATTTAGTGCAAAGCAGGTGTGATGGCACACCTGTAATCCCAGCACTCAGCAGAGACAGGAGATCCCTAGAGCAAGCTAGCCAACTAGATCAGCTGAGGTTGATGAGCTCTGGGTTCAGTGAGGAAGCATGTCTCAGTAAATAAAGTGGAAAGCAATTGAAGAAGACAGCCAACATCAGGTCTAGACCTCCATGCTCAGGTGAACACATACACATATATACCTGCATACATGCAACACACACACACAAAGACACTCCAAAGCAGGAGTGGTGACAGACAACTGTAGTCATAGAACTTGGAAAGCTGAGGTTGGAGAATGGTGAGTCCCTGACTAGCCTGAATTATACTGCAAGTTCAATGCCAGCCTATACTACAGTGAGATTTTGTGCCCTCAACAAAAGATGCACAAAGCTCGGCATTTGTGCAGGCTTTTAATTTGAATTCCCAGGGTTTTGTACCACTTTCTTTTGTCTTCACTTCATCTTTTCAGGCTTTTGGATTTCTTCTGTAGGATGGCAACCATAATAATGACATTCTACGATGTTAAGTATCTTATTTGCTGTGGCAGTACAAGGAAGCATTTAACACAGCGGTAGGCACATAGGGAGACATCCACACCTCATCAGTCCTTAGTAGTGTTTAGGGCTGTCAGGACAGTATCTCCAGATCAATAGGCTGAAAAGTTGTGCTCAACTTTCGCAGTTCAAATACTGTTGTGTTGAAACTTCATCTTTCATGCTTTTAACCCTTTGACATATTATAGGTCCTTAATGAAGGTGTTAAATGGATGAATGAATCAATAATAATAATAACAACTAGCACTTAATGAGAACATATTTCATTCAAAGCCCTTCACATATCTTGTGTAATCATCAAATGACCCTGAAAAATAGGTGTTAGTTTTCCATTTGAAAGATGAAAAAATAAAGGATCAGAGAGTTGAAGTAAGTTGCTCAAATGCAAACAGCTGATTTTCCCATTACAGCAGCTTTTGTCCAATCTCTTTGTGAAAGAAAAAGTAGATTAAAACTTTTATAGGCCCTTGGAAGCTTTTTAATCATTTCAGCATTGATAAATAAATGACTTATTTTTAACAAAGAGTTCTAGGGGCTGGCAAGAGGGCTGAGCAGTTAAGAACAATGGCTGTTCTTCCAGAGGACCCAGATTTGATTTCTAGTACCCACATGGTGATTCACAACCATCTGTTACTTCAGTTCCAGGGAATCTGATACCTTTTCTGGCCTCCATGGATACCAGACATATAAGCAATACACATAAATACTTAAATGCAAACAAAACACCCATACATACAAAATGTAATAAAATAAAATGCAATAATAATAATAATAATATGTTATACAATGTTATTAGTAAATAGCATACTACTAACGCCATGTCACCATCTTCATATTATCAAAATAAATTTTGTCTTGTCCCCCTTCAACATGTATACAAAACTTCCAGATTTAAATTATTTATAAAAGAAAAAATATTTGAATTAGTTTCTGGATGAGTTTGACTAAGTTGCAAGAAATCAGAAACATGAGACAAAAAATCCTTTTATGAACTGGTGTTTGAATTCTAAATTTTGTGCTAATTTTTACATATAGTTATGCTAAATGATAAGACGAAAGAAAAGGTTTCTGGATGATATTTGCAAGCACTTCTACACAAATAACACATTGCAGGTGTGGAGAGTTGTTATTCTCAATAAGCAAAAAGGCAAATTAGATATAATTGTCACTATATTTTCTATTTTTAGTTTGAGTGTTGAGGGATATTTCAGCATTACCATGTTAGACTCTTCTTTACCAGCTGACTGTAGCTTCCCAACTTCCTGAAGGTCAGTCTGAAGCAAACGTGCAGGCTCCTTGGGATATTTTTGTTCCTCATTAACCAGCTCTTTCAGTATCACTACTGTATGTACTTTTTCCTGTCAAACCCTTGCCCATTACAGGATTGCATTTAATAATTTAGGACTGTGACACAGCCAGCCTTGCTAACTCAAAGTGACCCCACAACTTTACTCTGGATTGCTGAGACAAAGAGAGGTCTGAGGCCAGTGGGGTGGGACCAAGAACTCGTCCCCAGACCTGGCTGGATACACTACAACTTATGTGGCTCAGAGTCTCCAGGTCCTGAGTGCTGGCACCTCCAATCTCCTACGAATAGCTGTTCATTCCTTTACTGACATGTCTGCCTTGTGGAAAGAAAAACACAATAATCAAAGGGATAGTCCATGTTATCATTTGAAAGTGGAATGTCCCCCACAGGGTCACATGTTTGAGCACTCGGTCCCCAGATGGGCCGCTGGTTGGGCATGTGGTATAACTGACAGAAACAGAGACATAAGGGTGGGCCTTCTAGGTGGTAAGTCAGATCTGTTTCTGACTGACTCCTGGCTTCCTGACTGCCAGTTGCCTCAATCCCCCACTACAATATACAGAAGACATCTTTGATGCCATGCCTTGTCACCTTAAACAGGGCTCCAAAACAAATACTTCCTCCCTTGCTCTGTCCTGTACTTTGTCACAACAACTAGAAAAGTAACTAATACACTCCAGTAGAAAGCAAACCCACATCGTATGTTCTAGAACTCTCTGACCCCATACACTTCTCCATGGATTTTTTTTAACAAAGCAATAGTTATTTTGCAAAGTTAAAATCCTTCAGTTAAACTTAGCTCCTATTGATCTATAGAAGTTAGTGTGGGGGTGGAAAGGAGAAACAGAATGGAACTTGGAGTTGTGCATGTTTGTCAGGAGCTTAAGTGCTGAGGGATGCAGTTCAAAACCCATAAGAAAAGTTCATGAGGCAAATGGCCTGGCAAGGGCAGGCATGCTAGGCTCAAGCAAAAGGCAGCAGGAGGAGAGATGGGAGAAATAAAGATAGGAAGAAGACTTTGTGCTCTAAAGGGACTACCAGGACTGGGAGCTGGTGTGAAAAGCCATGTTTAGGGGGAGATGAATACTCTGAGAGACCCACAAGAGTTGAGAAATAGCAATGAGCTTGGCTGGAAGCAGTATAAGCCCAATGGGGTACTCTGTACACAAGTTCCCAGAGTGAAACAGCTGAGTTTCCAACAGCTTCTAAAGTTGATGTCCTAGTGACCACAGGTAAAAAGGAGATGTCAGGAATGCCTCACATTCAGATTTCTGACATTCTTGCCAAATGAGGTGAAAAAAAAAAATCGCAGCTTCTCAGAAAGACGGAAGGGAATAATGCTTATCTTAAACTTTAAATCGTTTTCCATGCTAGGAATCTTCATGTTCTCCTGTGGATCCAGTCCCCCCCCCTTTCCCCATAAAAATGTGGCTACTGAAAGTTACACTTGATAGGCTCACTAGCAGACCTCAGTCCCTGGCTGAGACAGGGATGGGAAAGAAGACAAAAGGTGCTGGAGCATCGTATTTGAGGAGGCCAGGGTTTGTAGAACTCTGCAAGTGCTCCAGGCCCAAGCTCGGGAATGGAGGCCTCTTTAAGTATTCATCCCCAAAAGCCTCACTTTCAGAGCCCACCTCAAGCCCCCACAGAGGCCTTCAAGATTCTGATGGGTTCAGCCAATGGGAGCATCTACTGAGAAGTCAGGAGGATGAGCAATAAGGTCAGGTGTTTGTTTCTTGTTTCCTCACCTCTAAGGCCACCTCTCATAGATTGTAGCTCCGGACATGAATACTGCACCCAGTGCAGGGTGCACTTCAGGGTCATCTCCTCCTCTCTCCCCCAGCGCCCCTCTCCTTCTTTCTCCTCCCTCACCCCTAGCTTTACAGTGGTAATAGTTGGCTGGCTGATACCAGCATAGATAACTGCATCGTCTTTTATGGATCCCCTACAACTGCACATCTGCCAAAAATTCTCTAGAAAATAAATTAAATCATCTTGTTCTGCAGATGCCACCTGTTGAGACTTTGAATATACATCTAGGCTCAGCCATGGTAGTAGACTATGAATTAATATTTTGTGAACCCAGTTAACTACCATGTGACTATCCCAGCTATAGAACAGCATAAAAGTCTTAATTATGTAAATAGAAACATTTCTTTTAAATAACTCATTTTTGCATGGCTACTTTGACCTCAAATGAATGAATGAATGAATACATGAATACATGATATCTAATTTCTAATTCTCATGAATCCGTGATATCTGCAATACCCAACATAGTTATTTAGAAAATGAACTTAGAACTGGTGTGGTGGTACATGTCTGCAAACTCAGAACTCAAGAAGCTGAATCAGAAAGCTCTACAAGTCTGAGACCAAGCTAGGCCATGTAGAGAGACCTTATCTCAAGAAGAGGAAGAGAGAGAGAGGAGAGAGGCTAGGATGAGGAAGAGATGAGGAGAGGAGAGGGGAGAGAAGGAGAGGAAAGGGAGCAGGAGAGGAAAGGGGAAGGGAAAGGAAGAGAGGGAAGGAGAGGAGAGGAAAGGGGAGGGGAGAAGTAGGGGAGGGGATAGAAAGAGAGGGAAGGGGAAGGCTCAAGAGTTAGAAAGACTTCGTGCAAACTGAAGCTCTTCCTGTCCCTGGCTGAGTAAGTTTGAATCACTTACTCACTTGGACACAGAGACACTGGCTCATTTTCTCATCCCTCCAAAATCGTATATTCCCCCTGCAAACACCTTCCATGTCACGATCTGAATTCAACTACTCTGTTGTGACATAATCCCAATTAGGATAGTACCTCCACAGCTGCCAAAATATGGACACCAAATCTCACCTCTTTAAATCCAAGCTCTCAGCTCCTGGGGAAGTCGTACATGCCATCATCTTCCTTGTTCTTCAGCTCACACCTTTCCCCGCCAACCAACAGCAATCCATATACACCTGAAGGAAGAAGCAAAGTTGGAAACTAAATCCACAGGGGCAAGATGTCTCAGCAACAAAAGCATGAGCTATTTTTGCAATGTTTCCGTCTCAGGCTCTCCTACTCTGAATAATATCTGGCTGGAGTGTGAATGGCTGACTCCTGCAGGTATCAGTAACAGACAGAACCAGCTAATTATGTCTCCTCCATGTGAATAGAGATGAAGCTGTTAATTGCTAATTGTACACTTCTCCTGTTTTCCCACCACAGGGTGCTGGGCTGGGGCCACTTCCCCAACTGAACACAAACATGGCCCTTGCTCATGGCCTGAATAAACGTGTAGAGAATAAATGGATAACTGCACCTGAGGCTCTTCTCAAGGGTTGTCTACTGGGAAGACTGGTAGAGAGATGATGGGGGGGGCAGTTCCGGATCCAGCTCCCTGTTTTGAAGGCCCCACTAATGGAACTCAGTGCAGGTAGCAAAGCCCATTCCCCATCAGTAACTGGCATCTGGTCCTTGTTTTCAGTTTACCTTGAGGTGAGTTCAGCCCTTCAGAACCCGTATAACACTGAGGGTCTCTGGACACCAGCCAGCATGTACTTCTGGAGAGGACACTGAAAAAGGTTGCTTTCTAGAACATTCTTCCATCTTCCAAGTGAAAAGTATGGCCAGTAGTGACAACTGAATTTTCATCTGAACAGTGCCTCCCTCGGAGGCCCTTCTTGCCCTTTTCTCAATAGATGATTTGGAGAGATGGCCAAGATGTGCCTTTAATGTGCCAGAGCACTCCATTCCCATAACCAAAAGGATTGGCTCAATGGTGGTCATAGCACACATAGTCATCCAATCAGAGGCACCCTAAAGTTTTTGATTGAATTCTTTTTTATTTAAAAAATAATTTATTAGGGGACAAATCAACAAGAGAGAGAGAGAGAGAGAGAGAGAGAGAGAGAGAGAGAGAGAGAGATACCATAAAAGAGGGAACCATTATAGGTTTGAAGAGAAAACTGACTCTTGAGAAATGTCCAGAGACCTACAAGGATGACCCCAACTAACAATTTGAGCAACAGTGGAAAGACTACCTTAAATGCCCTTCCCTGATAATGAGATTGATAACTAATTTATATGCCATCATAGAGCCCTCATCTAGTAGATGATGGAAACAGAAACCCACAGCTAAACACTGAACTGAACTCCTGGAATCCAGTTGCAGAGAGGGAGGAGTGATAAGAAAATGAGATCGAGACCAGGTTACAGAAACCCACAGAGACAGCTGACCTGAACAAGGGGGAGCTCATGGACCCCCAGACTGATAGCTGGGAAACCAGCATTAGACTGACTCAGACACCCTGAATGTGGGTCTCAGTTAGAAGGCCTAGGCAGTCTAAGGGAACTCTGACAGTGAAACAAGGATGTATCCCTGGTGCAAGAAAGGATTTTGGGAGCACATTCCTCAAGGAGGAATACTCCCTTAGCCTAGAGGTAGGAAGGAGGGCCTAGTCCCTACTCCGAATGACTTGAAAGATTTTGATGATCCCTCCTGGAAGGCACCACCCTCCCTATGGAGTGGGGGGTGGGTAGGATGGGAGTGTGGTCGGAGGCATGGGAAGGAGGGAAAAATAATTTATTTTCCATTCTACATACTAACCCCAGTTCCCCCTCCCTTTCTCCCATCCCCTGCCTCCCCCCTTCCCAGCACCCATCCACTTCTCATTGGGGTAAGGCCTTCTTTGTGGGGTTAACAAAGTCGACATACCAAGTTGAGGCAAGACCAAGCCCCTCCCTGCTGTATCATGCTAAGCAAGTTATCCCATTATAGGGAATGGGCTCCAAAAAGTCAGTTCATGCCCCTGGGATAGGTCCTGGAGCCACTGCCAGCCCTCCCCCAACAGGTCAATTCACATAACTGTCACCTGCATTTAGAGGGTCTAGTTAGGCCCCATGCAGGCTTCCCAGATGCCAGTCTGTAGTCTGTGAGCTCCCACTAGCTCTGGTCAGATGTCTCTGTAGTTTCCCCCATCATGGTTTTGAACTCCCTTGCTCATATGATCCCTCCTCCCCCTCTTCAACTGCACTCCAGGAGCTCAGCCCAGTTTTGATTGGATTCTTAATAAAGAATACATTTATTGAAATTGCTGACCTGAACATACTGTGATTTTCATTCATACTTCTGCCTCCTCCTTCTCTCCCTCCCTGCCTCCCTCCTTCCCTCTCTCATCTGTCATTCTCCCCATCCCTTTTCATACACACCACACACACACACACACACACACACACACACACACACACACACACATGCACACACCTCACAGATGCTGTTCATGCCCGGCACCACATCTACTGCCCACAGCTATAACCTCTCTTCTTCACCCAAAGGCTTTCTCTAGTACTAAATCTTTTTCAACTTTCAAGGGTATGAAAGTTGATGCACCCAAGCAACTGTCATCCAATGGGAAATGGGAGATGGTAAAGAAATGCCCAAGTGACTTTACCTGCAGGGGGGCAATCCCAGGCATACTTCACACAGTTGCTAAGATCTCAGCATGACTTGCCTGCCGTGTCCACCTGCTTTTGAGTTTTCTTTCATCTCAGTTCACTCTTCTTGTTTCCTCTATCTTACTTCCTACAGCACCTCCTGTGTTGTTCCATCTTTTGACAAGCAGTTGCCCACATGAGAATGAGCTCTATACTGAGAAATTCCCATTCCCATGTTGGTAAAAGGAGAGGATGTGAGAAAATACGGGATGACTTGCCTTTACAACACAGCACAGGACTCATACTGTGAAGAAAGGGGGGAAGTAGGGATAGTTGAGCAGGACAAGTCATAGACTGTAGACAGCCATGGGACAAGTTTCCAGTGTACTGAAGGTTTCTCAAACCAAAGCCACTGGCTAGTTCTCAAGTTTTCTAACACCTTGTAAGAATGAGCCTGCTTTGATGGTCTTACCATGCTCACTTAATAGCAGAGGGCTGCCAGTGATGAATATGTCTTTGTCCTGAATGTGGCAGTGGACACAGAAGAGTAAGGGTGGAGCTGTCAGTCGATTGTGCTTCCTGCACAGAACATCTGAACACTGTAGTTTCCTAACCACAGCATCTCCCATGTGAATACTGTTTAAAGGATCTGCCTGAGGTGGGGAGAGGTAGAAGTGGGTAGACAACACAAACTAAGATGTTCAGGATGCTTAAAATAAATCCTACTACTTTCTCAACCTAGATACAGGGAGAGGCCCTTGGTACTGCCCCAAATGATGTGACAGACTTTGATGATTTCCCCATGGGTGGCTCTATCCTCTTTGAGAAGTGGATGGGGGTGGGATGAGGAGATAGTGGAGGGAATGATAGGATGGGAGGGAGAGGGAACTGGAATTGGTATAAAAATAAGGTTGTTTATAATAAAAAAGAAAAAACAAACAAACAAAAGGAATGAATCCCACATAGAATAAACCAAACCAACAGCTGTCATTTAGCTACCTGTATCCAAACACTCATGCTATCAAATGACGGGTTTCATTTGTGAAAGTTAAATAATTTTATACTTTCTGCTTTTTGTTTATTGATTTTTTTCTTTGTGGTTGATATTTAAATTAGATGGACTTAGTTTTTTGTTTGCTTGTTTGTTTTGTGAGACAGGGATTCTCTGTGGCTTTGGAAGCTGTCCTGGAATTACTTAGACCAGGCTGACCTCAAATTCACAGAGATCCACCTGCCTCTGCCTCCCAAGTGCTGGGATTAAAGGCGTGAACTTAGATTTGTAACAATAACAATAAAAGTGGTGCAGACTAATACAGATATCCTAGGTCTTGATTTTTCTAGTGTTGATCTGAATGTTTGGTTTACTTCCTCTATAACTGGAAAGCTGGCATTCGTGGAGGTTGACATCTTTACACCTTTCTCTTTGTTCAGATTATCCAGCATGTGGTCCAGCCCCTTGACTATTATGGATCACATGCTTATTTATCCATGGATGAGATCCTGACTAATCACTCCATCCTAGTGACTCAGGATACAGATTTTAGATATTAAGTGGAAGGCTAACGTGAACATCAGAAACATGTTGAAATGCTCGAGACCCTGCCATGTTGGAAAGCAATTTTTTCTCTAATTCACACTTTAGTTGGTTAAAGGAACAATTTAGACTTCTTGCTGTTCTCTCACAATGCAGTGCTTGCTGACCACTTCCTAGTCTGACTCCATCACTCCATGTAGGCCTGCCTGGCAGGCAAAATTTAAATGAGAGGGCACATAAGAATGTAAAGGAGAAGTTGCTGAGGGACAACTAACACTAATGAGTCTTGGAAATCCATATGGAAGCCTACAATTGTGTATGCTTACACACACATACAAACACATTTAATATCCACTACCTTACACAGGGAGACAATGTAGAATACCTATATTTGACTTGTTGGTCAGAAGGTTCCCAGATATTCCACAAAAAATTACAAGCTACTGCCACTGCTCTAGGTTTCTAAAAAGCACTTGATGGTAAGACACCACACACTTTGATCACAGGACATGGAAAAATCATGCTGGTGCTAACCTGTAAGCATCCCCTCCCTACTAGCTAGCCATCATAATGCCAAAAGGTGATGCCATAATGCAGAGTTGCTGGGGGAAAGGCCATGAAGCTCATGCAAGTAAACAGCTTTCTTTTTTAATTATTATTTTTATTTATTTAGTTTATATCCCAGCTATCCCAGCTGATTTCCCCTTTCTCCACTCCTCACAATCCCTCTCCTCACCTTTTTTCTAGCCCCTCCAATCTACTCCTCTTGTTTCTTTTCAGAAAGGATCAGGTCTCCTATTAGTATCAACAAATCATGACATGTCAAGTTGTGTTGGGCTAAGCACCTCCCCTTATATTTAGGCCAAGCAGAGAAATCCAGTATGAGGAATAGGTTCCCAAGAGTCAGCCAAAGCATTACAGACAGCCCCTGCTTCCATTATTAGGAGTCTCACAAATAGACTGAGCTACACACCTGTCACATACATGCAGAGGGCTTAAGTTGGTTCCATGCAGGCTCCCTGGTTACCAACAGCTTTGTTATTGAATTTAAAAACCACTCCATAGGAAGTAAATTGTGTCTGATACTGTATACTTGCCCAGCACCCCATGGTTGAGGAGAGAATAGATCCTATGGGAGAGTCTATTACTATTATTTGGCTAAATTAATTTAATATCAAACTACCTTCTAAACATTTATCTCTGTTCTCATAGACAAGACCAATTCCCAGTCCTCATCAAAGAAGCTTGTTTGTATAATGGAGGGAGGTTAATACAGAGACCCATAATGGTCAATGTGCAGATAAAGTGATCATGAAATGCTCAGCCCTAAGTCCCTAAATGGAACATCTATATTAGACTCCTCCCTCCAAAGCTTAGGGTACATAGTGGGAGAGAGTGGTGAAAGATTGCAATAGCCAGCAGACAGGGAGTACTGCTACAAACAGTATATTCTTGACATGCCTCATTCCTCAACTCACAACAGCTATGGTGGCTCCTCAAGATGAAGCCAAATCAACATGCTAGTACTGATGGGGAAGAAGTTTAGGAAGCTGCCCACCTAACTACTATCCATGATAATGGCTGAGGAAGGGAGACTCAGTTTTCTTCAAGGGTTATGTCCCCTAGTAGGTTGCCCATGCTTTGGGGATGGTCCTTACATCCATGCACTTATGAGCACCATTAATTAGACTCTGTGAGTTACTAAAAACAAATAAGAGGACATGAAGTTGGGGAGTAGTCCGGGAAGAGTAGCTGGGGGGGTACTGGGAATAGATATGATCAAATTATATTGTATACATGTATCAAAGTCTCAAATAATAAATAATTAAAAAATTTTAATACCTAAATTCCATGTGGCCAAAGCCAATGTTTGTATTTCTTTCTATAAGTATTTTATTCATATGCATTCATAAAGCTTTTCAATGGGGTTAAGTATGATTTTGCACACACACACACTGTAGAATGTACTGATGAACTCTGACTTTCCTGTGTTCTTAACAGTATGAGGCAGACAAGGAAAGAAGTCAAGAAATTGGAGTTCACTGTCTATGTCTGATTTCAAAATGTAACTAAAGAGGTATACCCATTTAGAAATCAAAGGACACACTTCTCTTATGTTGATGTTTTGGAAACATCAACTCAAGAAAAGGAAAGGTTCCCTCCCCCACTTCAGCAAGAATTCTATATGTAGCAAACTAAGGATACAAGAGAAATGTACACCAAACAAGATGCCATCTAAATTTGCAGAGGGCAAGCAATAGTCAGAAGGCGTCACACAGTTCATGGCTCCTGACTGCAAGAGCACCAGAAGTAAACATGAAAGCACATAGTTCTCTGGGCTTCATTTTCTTTCTTTGGGCTGTTGGATAGAATTACCATATGGCTATGAGAAACCCAAGTACATTTCCCCAGTGCCAGCATAGAACAGAAGCCACATAATGCACAAAGTCATCCTGCTCCAAGTCACATGCTTTGAAATTTGTCTGTCATTATAAAATAAGGACCACTGGATCTAAGCTGTAAGAGATTGTTGCATCCAAGTTGGTTTTGTTTGTCTTTTACACAGATCCATTTGCCTCAGGGCTCTGCCCTGTAATGAACTAAAAAACATGAAGGTCTTGGGCTTACTGCTGTCCATGGTACTTAAAAGAAGCTGGCTATGGAGAACTCAGGGTGGGAAGTTGCTGTGGGTGGCAAGAACCTCAATGCAGACCAGCTCTTGAGTAGAAGAGAAGACTGGGTGAGAAAAAGAAATGCTGACTGGCCCTGGTCCACCTCAGTCCCAAGGTTAGCGGTTATATAAACCTTGCAATTCATAGATATTGGTTCCAGTTTACAGTTCGGTTTCTAAGAAGAGAGAAAGAAAAAAAAATGAAAGTCCAGAACCAGTGTTAATGAAACTATGAATTTCAATTGTCTTAGAATTAATCTTGGATTAACCAATAATACTGCCATTTGCCCATGTGTGGGGTGTCCATGTTTCAGGAGGATGGCAGAGATGCATTTATGTAATTTGGCTCTAATGAGCCAATATTTGATAGGCCTCCTGTTTTAGTTGTAGCTTCTACAGCTGTGATAAAACACTGCAACCAAGAGCAACTTGAGAGTGAGAAGGTTTTATTTCCCTTACACTTCTACATAGTCCATCATCCAAGGAAGCCAGGGC
This sequence comes from Cricetiscus sungorus, assembly GCA_030556225.1. Classification (NCBI taxonomy): domain Eukaryota; kingdom Metazoa; phylum Chordata; class Mammalia; order Rodentia; family Cricetidae; genus Cricetiscus; species Cricetiscus sungorus. The sequence goes on along the minus strand of JANBXA010000007.1, from coordinate 83,713,005 downwards.
AGGAATGTAAGCAGGAAGCTGATAGCAGGACCTGAAGCAGAGGCCGTGGAGGAATAATGTTTACTGGTTTGTTCCTCATGGCATTCTCATGAAATAATGAGATTGTTTGAAAAGTCATGGCAACTTTTATTGAGTGCTCACTATATGCTTGTCCCCATTGTGCATAATTTCTCATCTTTAGCTCATTTTATCCCTGTAACAATGTGCTGTAGGGGGCATTATTTCAATTCTTCAGACAAGGAAAGTAAGACCAGAAAAATAAAAGTCTTGGGATGTAAGACCAGGTATTCTGTTGGAGATATATGTTTTTAATAAGTACACCCCACCACATTTAACAATGGGCTAGAATGAATTCTGTAACTCTTAAACACAAGCCTAAATCCTGTGAGCATAAGAAAGAAAGACTTATGATCTCAGAGGAGAACCAACAAGGACTTCATAAACAAACAAACAAACAAACAAACAAACAAACCCTAAGTACTGGCTGACAGGAACAACATCTACCAGAGTTTAAAATAATGTTTTGGAAAATAATGGATAACAGTATTTGCCCTGATTAATAATCATTATAGCCCTAATTAACTCACCAATTAGAGTAAGTGACATGTAGATCAGAACATGTCTGCAAGGCCTTAGGTTTCCTAGTCAGGCCTACCAATTCCTAACTGAATGATGGTCTAGAGCTTGGTCACTTACATTATATGCCTGCTCCGGCCCTCATTTTGTATGTATAAATAGTTGACATCTCCATGTGACATTTAGTCTGCATATTGTTTTTAGGTTTCTGGGATGTGGGTTGATGAATCATTTGATTAGCTTATTTTTCAAAAGCTTGTGAGAAATTTTATTCAGGATTGGGCAAATTGAAAGGGTACAGAATATTTTGTTTTGATTTCAAGCTCAATTTGTGTGTGTGTGTGTGTGTGTGTGTGTGTGTGTGTGTGTGTGTGTGTGTTGTACAATGCATATGCATTTTCAGACAGGGTTTTGAGCCCAGAGCTCATTGAATGGTTAGACTGGCTGGCCAGCAAGATTCAGAAGCCTACCAGGCTCTGACCTCCCAATGCTAGGGATACAGATGGACACTACCATGCAGTTTTTATGTGGGTATTTATGTGGGTATTATATGGGTATCCAAACTCAAGTCTTCACGACTGCATGACAAGGACTGTATCTACCAAGTCATCTTCCCTTCCATCAAACTCAATACTTTATTCCAATACGCAAAGACTTCTAAAATGAACCCCTCTTTGTCTTTTCACCTCTTTGCCATTATTTGCTCTGACAATACCTTATTTCCATTTTTCTCACTGCACTACATTTCAGGCTCCTGGAAGCTTCTGTAATTTTTATGTGTTATCTACTCTATGTAACTGTGTCCTTATGCTGCATACACAGATAGTTAAAACAACAGCACAAAATTTTAATAACATATATAGAGAAGAAAGCTTTCCATGAACCCCATATATCTAAATATATGGTATACACCTATCTCTGGATATATCTATGCATCTATGTGTACATACATATGTGTCTTAGCACAGAGGCTGAGAAAGAACCAGTTGATGTCTACTGAATTAACCTTCCAATAAAAATATAAACTGTGAGAAGAAAGTAAAATATTTCTCAAAAGGGGAACTTAAGAATGAAGTCTTTAAGGACTGGGGGAGATAAAAACATAAAGTGAGACTGAAAATCCTGCGGGACTCTCACAGAGATCTGCTCAATGGAAAGCAAATCAGAAAGGAAGACACATTTCCCCCTAATGCAAGCTTTGGGCAGAAAGGAAAGTACTCGAATGCTGCAGACAAAGTGCAATCCTAATAACAAAGTGAGAAGAGTTGAGCTTTGAACAGAGATCTAAAGTGAAAGAAGAGTTAAAATATAAGTATGAAAGCAAGTGTTATGGTATGTACTAACCAGTGGGCCAACCACGCAGTGTTGGAGCAACTCTCTGGAGCCAGGCTTTTGAAGCTCTGTATGACAAGGCAGGATGTGAGCATCTGTGGACTGATGCATAATCTCTCTCTGGTAAAACTGAACACTGTCCTCTGTCATTGTACATATTTGTCCTTGCTGTCTACAGAAAATCCTTTGCTGGCTGAGCTTTAAAAAGATGAAAGGAGAGAGAGAGAGAGAGAGAGAGAGAGAGAGAGAGAGAGAGAGAGAGAAATGAAAACCCCCATTTCACCAAGCTTCAGAGGTTACCTTGCAATAATTGATTTGGATCAAGGCAAGCTGACTCCTCTTTGCCAAGGCCATGGGTGACTGTTAGCTGGACCATGGTTAAGAAGGCAGGACTGCAATGAAGTGATGAGTGGCTTATCTCAATTGTGGCTGCATTGAAACCATTTTTAGAGACCACTTTCCTTACAGAATGCTTAGTAATTTTCAGGGCCATGGAGATTACAACTAAGATTACAAATTCAAAAGGGAATCTAAGAAAAACCAACCTATCTGGCCCCAGAAAGTCCTCAGCCATCCATTGCAAAGCAGATACCTGGGGAAATGGTGTTTGATGTAAGGAAAAGAGAAAACCAGCCTTGGTGGTATTTTATTGCTAAAATAGATGTATGCAAATGAGAAGCATTTAGGGAGATGTAATTGCAGAAGAACCAGCCCAATGATCTTGTACATTCTATGTATCCCAGCCTTCATCTCCCACCAATAAATAAGCTAACATGAAAAAGGATAAATAATGCCCTTTGGGTGTTTACAGTGTCCCTGGAACTCTGACAATATTTCATTTCACTTCATTTTCACACACACACACACACACACACACACACACACACACACACACCAAAAAAAAAAAAAAAACTGTCAAATAGCTTCAATTAGCTCCAGTTTCTTCTTGAGGGAAGTAAGTCTCAGAAAACTTCTCCCCACATACCGGAGTCACTCAGCCAGGAAGATGAGTCTGGATTTGAACACAAGATTTGAAGGACCACTCAGCACCTATGTGTTATACTGCCTATACTCTGGGCGGAATATTGAAGACATAAAAGTAAAAAGCCTCAGCAACTTTAATAGTCTAGAAGAGAAAAAAGGTTCACTGTGAATTACATTACAGTGTAGTATACTGAGCCTAAAAGTCCTGGGAAACAAAAAATGTGCCTATTGCCAGGGGGACTGTGTACCAAGAGGATGCTGGAAGTAGGTGGCTTCACCTTACAGGTCACTCTTTGGTTTTCTTGTTTTTTAGCCACATGTTTGTTTTGTGTTGTTGTTTCTGTTTTTTGAGACAGAGTCTGCTGCTATGTCCCAGGCTGCTCTGACTCAAACTATATTCCTGACCTCAGCCCCCCAAGGTCTTGGGTTGCTAGTGTGAGCCACTTTCCCAGAATGCGGGAATCTGTAGCCTCCATCTTCATGCCAGTTTTAACAAATGGGAGAGGAAAATAAGTGCCATATAGCATCTGAGAACTTGCTGTAGACAAAATCAAATGCAAAGGTGGGAGAAAGAGGGCACAGAAACAGGTAGACAGCCATCCTCCTCAGTGTGGACCCTGGCTCTACTTTGAAAGAATGACAAGAAAGAGTCCCCCATGAATGTGCACATGCTGTAGAATGGCCACACCCATTGGTGCCAACCACCTACTCACATTGTGGATACTAATGAATGTGATTGGTGTACACTCTCTAAAGGTTGGGTAGCACTTGGGAAATGACAGTATTAGGAGCAACCTCCCTGTCTCCTAGAGTACTAGGAAATGGAAGTTACAGAAATGCTGTTGTTAAGCAAATGAGATGCTCAGAGTAGCTAACACACTGGGATGATGGGGGATGTCTTTCTTTATATATGCTTCTCTTATTGGTTGATTAATAAAACACTGTTTGTTCAGTAGAGGCAGGAAGATAGTCAGGGCTAGGAGATGAAGAGGAGGCTGGGAGAGAGGCGCCTCAAGGAGATGCCATGTAGCCACCAAAGGAATAACAGGTCTGGACATTCTCCAGTAAGCCAAGATCACATGAAAATACTTAGATTAATAGAAATGTGTGAATTAAGTCAGAACTAGCCAATAAGAAGCCCTAGGCATTGGCCAACAGTTTAAGAATTAATATAGTGTCTGTGTGTGTGTGTGTGTGTATTTATCCCAAATAAACACACATACAGTATATTAATTCTTAAACTGTTGGCCTGCAGGACAAAGAAAATCCAGCTACAGGATATGTGGAGGTTAAGAATCAGGAGGCAGTTTTGTGCAAATCTCCTATCAGGAAATGCTGTGGAATGTTCTAGGCAAGTTCTTGGGCTCTGGTAGGGATCTTCCACCATCTTTTTCTGCCTGCCACGGGTCTTTAAATTTTAATGTCCCTAGAAAGTCTCCTGTTATCCTCTATAGTTGGAAGGCTCTTCCCAATCACTGAAGGAATGTAGAAGAGTCAGAGACTGGAACTGAGCACTCTCTCATCAAAGCTCCCTCCTGTCTCCCCAAACCTACCTCTGTCTATTGAGATCTTCTTGCTTGGTTTGTGTTCTGCCCATCTAATTCCCAAATTCATCTCCCCACTGTGAATACCACAATCAACCAGCTCATTTCCCATTTGCTATGATTTGCTAGCAAAAAAGAAAATCATTTTTAACTTCTTAGACCCAATGTGTCCTCATTCGAAAAGAAATAATTGCCATTAGTTTCCCTGGTACCTTCAGTAAAGCACCTCACATACAGAAGCTGAAATCAACCCCTACTTACTGCAAAATGATTCTAGGCTGGCAGTTGAGGCCCAACTAAACTGAGGAGCTCTTCTGGTCTTAGTGAACATCCTTCATGCAGCTGGAGTCAGCCACTAGTTTAAGGGGACTGGCTGCTTGAAAGCAAAGATGGTCATTATCCAGTGGGGTGGTCTGGGCTTGTTCCCATAGCAGCCCAGACTTCAAACAGCAGCTGGAAGCCAAGTCCCAGCACAAAAGCTCTTTCCAACTCTCTCTTCTCATCATGACTCTCAGACTCCCATCAGCAAAACAGTCACATGATCAAGCCCAGCATCTTGAGTATGAGAAGGCATCCACCAAAAGGAATGAATATAGAGCAACCAAAGAGTGCCAGGCATACTCAAATGAGGACCATTACTAAAATCAACCCACTACCAGGATAATTGCAGGATTTTTGTAAAGAACAAATAATTCATGAATGAAAGAGAAGTTAAGCATGGTTTTTGATCTATTGTAAAGACTCAATAAATGTTACCCACTATCATGGTTCATAGGGAATGGAAAGGCTGCTCTGATTTCCATAAATGAAAGAAAATTTCAATTTCATTTTACAGAAGTAAACAGCTAGAGAGAAATTATGTAAATTGTGTGTGATGTATCTGGCTGATTGTTGTGTTTCTCTGTGGTAGGGTTTTCCAATATCATGTTCTGAAAGCAGGCATCATAGTTCCCATTTGTCTTATACACTTAAATAGGGTGGGTGAGCACACGATGGAGCATATCCATTATGACACAACTATTCATCAATTAACATTGTGCCACTGTTTACTGAACACTTACTATGTTCAGGAACATCTCATGTATTATTTTCCTTTAAACCCCCAATCTTCTTGACTAAAATGTCTTTCTTTTGTATGAGGTGATTGTGCCTCAGAGAAGCTAAGTGATTTGTCTGAGGCCACGCTTCAAATCAGTGCTTCTCCCCCCCTGCTGAAAAATTTGGAAATATATGGAGTGTTCATAGATGGGGTGGGGTGATGGCACTGCTATTAAAGGTTTCTAAACAACCTGTAACTTCCAGGACAGCTCCTCTGACAATAAACAATTATTCAGTCAAGATGTTAATAACATGGAGCACAAGAAGCTCCCATGAGTACTACCAGAGATGCAGTCTAATGCAGTTGTATAGTCACTAGGTTCCCAGTCATAATACTTGACTCCACCCCTTAAGTGATGACATTTAGCAAGTTCTCCAATGTCCTCACGGTTATGGTTTGCTCGCCCATGATGTGGGATTCTCAATAAACCACCACCCCTTTCTGAGGATGCTTTTGGAAGTGAAACAAGTCCTTACAAGGCTAGGCATTTAGCATAAGCTCACAAATATTTGCTGTTGATACTTTTGAAAGTCATTCACATTGTAACCACTCTCTGCACCCCACCCTCTGCATACACCCTCCCAGCTCTGCTCAGGCTCATACATGTGGTGATTGAGAGCTCTGAAGCCAGATGCCTTGGGGTTCCTGATCCCAACTGTTAATTTGAAACTCAAGTGCTGGGGTTCTGAATCAAAGTTGGCATGAAATGCATTTTCATCTTTAATACTTGAAGTGGACCTTGAACATTGATACAGCCTTCACTGAGGAGACTTTGAAAGCTTAATTTAATTACCCAAAGACCTAGCCAACAAGTGGGGAGTTAAACCTTCAACAAGACTGCAAAGCCAGTACTTGCCTCTTTTCAAGGATCACAACTTGACTTAGAGATGCCAGCCTCTCCTTTCATGTATAGGATTTAAGTGCAGAAAATTAAATACTGGCTCTACCACTAAGTAATGGACATGCCTTGAAAAAATAGCATGATCTCTCATTTAAAAGACCTCAATCTGACTAACTCAGTGTAACTCAGAGACCCAGATTACTGGATTTATAACTCTAAGCAGAGAAGTAGATGGCCAAGGTGCAGAGGACAAGTGACTATGGAATCCCCAGCCCTAAATTGGACATCCACCTCATGACCCTTCCTCCCAACACTCAAGGTTCATTGCAGAAGTGAACACAATGTGTGACTGCAAGGAAACAGCATTTTACAGACACAGCAGCAGAGCAGCACAGAGTTCTTATGACAGCATGTATAAGACCTGTCTAAGCTGAAGCCAGACAAAATTACAGCATGGAGAGGGGAGGTGGCCGTGGAGTCTAGCCCCTAGCAGGGCAGCTGCTCATAACTTATGGTACTGGAAGTAGAGTTTGTTCATTTTCTTTAACAGTGTAGTCTCTGATAGGCCCACATGTTCCAGTGGAACACTGCACATCCAAGAACACATAGGCAGCAGATACTGGAATTAATTATGAGAGAGAGAGAGAGAGAGAGAGAGAGAGGGAGAGAGAGGGAGGGAGAACACAATGGGTAGAAAACTGAAACTGGGAGGAGTTGGCAGGGAGTAATATGATCAGAACAGATGGTACACACTGTTCAAAGGACTATTTTTAAGTACTTCAATCTTGATCATTTATATTAGTCAATAATTAAGGTACACAGCATTAAAGAAATATAGAACAACTCTCAAGGAGTGGAGTTCTCTTTAGAATGGTAGCATACACTTTTAACTCCAGCACTCAGGCGATAGAAGCAGGCAGATCTCAGTGAGTTTGAGACCAGCCTAGTCTACATAGTTTCAGGTCACCTGGGACTACACAGTAAGATCCCGTCCCAAAGAGGAAAAGAAAGAAAGAGAAAGAAAACCATTTGTGCAATTTTGCATGTTTTTGAAGAGAATACAGATGGTCTTTTCACCATCCTTGAAGTTCTTCCATCAATCACTAGCTCAAATGTGGGTTTGATGGGGCAGGATTTGTGGTCAGGGATGTGTCTGCACAATACCATGAGGATACCCACAGAAATTCCCAGCCATTGCATAGGACTGGGAGAGAAGAGGGTAGGTCATTTGATGGGGCTATTGTCTATGCTTTGTCAGTTCAATAACTACCTCAGCATCCTTAAGATACTAATATATCCTGTCTGCTCTCTGCTGGGGAATCTCTGACCTCTGATCTTATACTTAGAAGCTGCAGGTGAATTTCACTTATTCCATCTTTCCCCAGAGCCTCTAAATTCTCTCTGACTTTCTATTACTGTGCCAACGTGGATGAGGCATTGCTCTCAAAGCAGAAAATTCCTAGCTGTGGATGGCTCCTGATGGGGTGACTCTGAAGAAATCCCTCAAATTGCCAGGCAATGGTGACTTCATTTATATAAAGTGAAGGTAATAATATCCATGTCTGGACTAATTTCAGGCTCAGGATCTGTCTAGTTCACATTAAAGTGTTTTGGAATAGGAATAATTCATAATGTATTATTGTGACTTCTTATTTGGGTGTTGCCTTTAGTGTCACTGCTGAGCTGAGAGCTGATAAGAGCTGTCTATGTTTCATAATATCATGTCACAGCAAACAATCCTAAAACATAAGAGCCATTATCAGGAGAAAGGAAAAGGAGCCTAAAGAGGTTAAATAATGTACTCAAGCCAGAAAATGCCAAAACCAAGATGAGAACTTGAATCTATCATGGCCCAAGCTTCAGTTCTTACATGGTGGCACAAAATATCTGTTGTAAAAAACAGCAAGGAACCAAAATTATTAGCACTGAAATGGCTGCTCTTTCTACTGGGCTCTGGAAGGACAAAAAAGGTAAGTGGTGAAGCAGACAACTAATGTGTACAGTCCAACAAATTGCGACATTATTTACAGCTCCCACAACAGCCCTATAAACAGCCCAATAAGGTAAATATTTTACGCCCCCCCTTTGATAGATTATAAAGTTGCAATTCGGGAGTCTAAGAGATAAGTTTCTGAAAAACACAACTAGCAAATCAAAGAATCAAGACTGGATCCTGAGCACCCTGGGACAAATTCCTGCTGTCTTATCCATGATTCCAGTTAAACTGAAACCTTGGTGTGGACATTTTTCCACTGTGTGACAACCAGTTGAGTCATTTGACCTCTTTGAAGTTCAGTGACCACACAGGTGAAAGAAAGGCATATTTTAACCAAAATAAGCAAGAAGATAAAACAAATATGCTATAAATTTATTCACATAGCAAACAGATGCTTGGCTTCATATATCACATTGCCTTAAAACACGAATGCTTCACTGTTCTGTCCTGTTTAGCCCTTATATACTTATATACCCTAGAAGCAAGCTGAAAGTATGATCCTGTCTTTCATACTATGACACAGAGGTGGCAATAAATAGAAATACTTGCTCAGATATCATCTAGGTAAAAGACAAGGGTTAAGGTACACACTAACAAGGCTGATGCTGGAGAATCTGGGACTCCCAGCCCCAACCTGTTCTCCAAAGTGAGATCTTGTATCCAAATACCTCACACACACACACACACACACACAGAGAGAGAGAGAGAGAGAGAGAGAGAGAGAGAGAGAGAGAGAGAGAGAGAGAGAGAGAGATTTGAGGTTACAACTCAGTCTTTTAATTTCAGATTTCTATTGCACTATTGTAGACATTCAATACAAATGTATACCACCTTTTAACCCATTTATTTATTTAACACCTATAAATTTATCCCTCAAATTTGAAAGTGAAAGCTTAGTTCAACTCTCTTTGCACTTAGGGATCTCCTTCCAAGACGATATATATAAACTTTCTAGTGGATAAATAGAGACTTCTCTAAGATGTGTAAACTGTTAATTTCACAGGTACTATTAAGCACCAACTGTATGCTAAGAAATGTGCTAAATATTGGGGGAAAGGAGCACATGACCTTGTGTTCTCTGCCTTTTTCATATCTGGGGAAGCATCCAAGTAGAGTGTAGGATTATGTATGCCACCAAACAAGCATAGTGCAAAAATTAAGCCACCAAACTCAGAGGGCCAGGAACATCCATGAAAAGTGATGTCTGGGTTGAGGTATGAATGACAGAGTAGTTGTTTACCAGGGAGTTCTTTCAAAAGTTTGTGGCAGGAATGAAAGTTATGCACGGAAATATAAAAAGTCACCATCTCTCTTCAGATTACAAAATGTAGAGCTAGTAAAAGAAGTAGGGGTGAGAGTTCAAACAGCTGTGTAGGACGTGCCAAGCAACACTTAGGATCCCTTGGAGAGTCACTAAGGTTTAAAAGAAAAAGAAAAAGAAAAGATGGACAAGGGACATGGCTCACTGGTTAAAGCACTTTCTATATACAAGTGTGGAGATCCAATTTTTGATTCCCAGCACTCCCATAAATGCTGGGTTGGCATAGCAGCCTTGCTGTAATTCTAGGCTCTGAAAGCGCTGACAGGATGCCAGAGCAATCTACCTGGTGAGACAAGCCGTAGAGTGGAGTTGTGGGTTTAACTGAATCCCTGCCTCAACAAGTACAGTGGAAGAGCAGCTGAGAATGGTTCTTCTCATCAAACTCAGGTCTTCACATTCGAATACCTGTGTGTGCGCGCACACACACACACACACACACACACACACACACACACACACACACACACCACTGGGAAAAATAAAATAGAATTAATTAATTAAAAGTTTAAAAAAGCAATTGATGAAAAAAAGTTATTGATGAACTTTTCGGTGTTTTGGAAACATCACTGTGGCTGATCTTTGAATGCATAAACTAGAGGGAGGGAAAGAGTAGACCAGTTGTATTGTTTTCATCATCCAAATAGGGCGGGCAGTAAAGAGATAACAAGTTCCTGAGATGTCTTGGAAGGAGCATGCATGGTGCTTAGCAATTACAAATTTGGACTGGACATAGTCTCAGCTCTGTGATGAATAGAGCCCACCTCTGCCTGAGCTGACCTGGGTCTTAGCCTCTACAGATGTATCCTGAGGAGGTAACTGCCTAAGCTGACCTGGGTCTTAGACACTACAAATGTGTCCTGGGGGAGGTAACTTGGAGAATCCTGCAAAGAGATGAATTCTGACTGCTTAATATATTTCTACCAGAATACCAAACAAACCTCATGAAGGAAGGCCTACACAAAATCCTATAATGGCCACGGAGGTCTCTATTAACACTGTTGTAGCAACAGAGCCAATAACAGCCCACAGAAAACTCCTTGGGTTGGAAAGTGGCTAAATTGGACTCCTGACAGCTTCAAACTCAAAGGCTGAGACTGCATCTCAAACAGAAGAGGGAGAATTGTCTAAATGCTTCAATTCTTGTAATTGAAGCAATTGCACATCATCTCACATGCCAGCTTCCTGACAGGATAACCAGTTTGAGCTGAGTGTGGGAATTCAATTATGTATCTTCTGTCTGCATCTTTGAAAGAAAACAGCCCAGCCAGCCTGTCAAATATCTAGCATGTTTGCCTGTTGGAAATTGCTATCTCCCTCTGACACAGGAAATGTCTCTGCAGAAGAGAAACCTATTATATTTCACATAGCTCACATAACCCTATTACAAAACTTGACAAAGAAAAACACAAAAAAAGAAAACTACAGACCAATTTCAACTATGAATATAAATGCAAAATCCTTAAATAAAATATAAGCATATGAAATACTGCAGTGAACACCAGAAGCTGTTACATTAAAAATTGAAACAGAACAAGTACGCCCGCTAAGAGCCTAATTATTCAACATTGCCTTGAAATGTCTGGCCAATGCAATAAGACAAGAAACATAAATAAATAAAGGCTGTAATTATTGAAAAGGAAGTGGCAACATTTCTCATTTGCATATATGATTATCTACCTGGAATGCAAGCAAATGAACCAACAATATTTTACAAAGTTCTCTTACCTTAAACTTAATCTAAAGAAATTCAGAAAGTAAAAGATTCATGACAAAAAAGTCTCATCTCAGTAGTATTTTTACTAGTGAGAAAAATGAAAATAATCTAAGTCTTTAACAAGGAAAGCATGATCATATACATTGCATCAGATCCAGATGATGAAATGAACAAGCCTTAAAATTATTTTTAAAAAATATTTACCAACATGGAGAAGTTCACACATAACATCAGAACATGAACAAAATTCAGACCTATCACTTGATTCATGCTTTATAAAATAAGCAAATGGAACACTTGAGCATTCGTACACATACACATGTGCACGCGCAGTGCCCCCCCCACACACACACACAAACTCACCTATTTACATAAAAAACACACTGGAAGGAAATGGGAAAGTGATAACCTGGTTGTCACCAGGTGAGGGCTGTTAACTTATATGGACCAGTCTGACTAACTGTATGTTGAGTGTGCTGTAAAGTAAGCTATAAACTGTCTAGAATTGGATCCATTGTTGTTGAAGATAGCTGGCAGTCTATATCTGATATGGCAATTTTTTATGAAACCTTGATACTTTGACACAGAAAACTATCTGTAATGTCATTGATATTTAAAGACCTAGGCTGCCATACAACACTAGCAATAGCTTCACTTAGATTTGGAAGTCATCTGACCTTCGTGGACACAAACCTCAAACCCACCAGATTACAAAGCTTTTCTCTTTTTTGATTGCTACTGCACCCCAGTTCATCATTTGACTCATTGTTTTTACATTTACTTTCTCCCCTGGATTTTCTCTGATTTTCTCCCCTGGATTTTCAGGTGGTAGCTCGTGAAGTAAGTTTCCAGGTGCATGTATCCTCTTACAGGACTAAGAACCATACGGATTCACTAATTATAGATAGCATCTAGGTTTTCAGGTACCATTCCATGATTAGTTCATCATCTGATGATACAGTCACCCCAGAATAGATATGAACCCAGCAGAGCGATACCAAGAGTCAGATCTAAAGGTACTAACTTGCAGTAGAATGTTTTGCTACTGCAGGTGGCCTGAAGTGGGGACCCTACAGCCCAACAATACTAAATTGAAAGTCAAATTCAGAGACATCAGGTGTGAATGTCCCATCCACTGAAACAAAGCAAATTCACTAACTAGAAATGAAGCCAGACATGGGAAAGTCAGAAATGACTAGATACATGCAGAATATTTAGAATAGTCAGAATTGTGGTGACTAGCTGTAGACAGGTGATGATACACTAAAGCAAAGGGCATAGGAACAGAGCTCAAGTGTCCATAGGGTTCAAACAACCATGAAGAGTGCAGTAGGCCAGCTGGACAACATGTCCTCATGCAAAGGGGCAGTGGGTACTGATCCCTTCTGTGGCGGGTAGTCTTGATTTTCAAATCGAATTGAGAGATAACTAGAAGATGCATAAAGTACACTTTTCAGTATGTCTGAGAAGCCTGCGTCTCTCCTCTCTCCTCCTCTCCCCTCCTCTTCCATCGTCTCCCCCTCCCCCTCTCCTTCCTTGCTGCCATGAGGTGAGCAGTTTGCTTGGCCATACCCTTTACCATAACGTCCTGCCTTACAACAGTCCACAAAAACAGATCAAGACAACTGTAATCTAAAACCTCTAAAACTGTGAACCAAAGTAAGTATTTTATCCTTTTAAATTGTTTCTCTCAGACATTTGTCACAGCAATGAGAAGCTTGGCTAGTATGCATTAATTCCTGCCATGTGGACTGCTGGCCACAGCCACAATATACAATTCCCACCATATGGGTACTGGCCAAGGTACAAGATAATAATTCCCAATGTGTGGATAACTGACTGGCCACAGCTACAAGATATGTTGAGTTTATTTTTAGGAAAAGAAAGCTAAGTATCTAAACTTTTGTGCAAAATCTATTTCTGAACAATGCTAACCAATTTTTGTAATGCCATACAAGCCACATTTTATAGGCTGAATCTGATCAACAGGCAGCAGCTCCTAGTTTTTAATGAACAGTTATAAGGGCTAAAGAGTTGGGAAATTGATTTCAGCAGCAATCATCACCTCCTCCTTTCCCAGGAGAAGAGACTTTCTGTTGCAGGAGTTCAGGAAAGAGGCCTTATGCATCCTTCTAGTCTTGTGTGTGTGTGTGTGTGTGTGTGTGTGTGTGTGTGTGTGTGTGCTTTTTTTCCTGCCCTGGGGAGATGTCAATAGGGGAAAAATCACCTACTAGTGAAGCTTCCATCTATTGCTCCTGTACCTTGGAATCTGGTTGGACACCACAGTGAATATATGGATGCCTCAGGAGAGTATTTCAAAAGACCTGGAGACACAGATGCAAAGACTGCAGAAATCCAAATGTCATCCCTATTAGTAGGGACCCACTTTAAAGGCAGACCTGCACTGTAATTGAGAAGTGTGTCTCAGTTCTCCACAGGGTCCAAACAATACCAGTTAAAAGAAATTCACATATGAAATGCCTCCATACTGGTGACTGGGATCTGTGTGTACAACTTAGCTCAGAAGCCTTCTGGTGTGTTCACAACTTCTTAAAATGTACAAAGCATGTGTCTAGGCACTATGGACATGAGTAAATGGCAATCTAGAAGACAAAAATACATACCTAAAATGCTTCACCTAAAAGCATTTCCAACATGAGAAACAAGTTTGACCTGAGGTGACATTAAGAAAGGTACAAAGCCTAGAGATGTAGATCAGGGGAAGAGTGCCTGTATAGTATGCACAAGGTCTTGGGTCTATCCCCAAGAAAGGAGGGACTGATGGGAAGAAGGAGGGAAGGGGGAGGTAAGAGAAGAGAATTTAAAAACAGTCTATAACAATAGGATCCTGAAACACTAGTTTGTGCTCTCTCTAAAGCTAGATTGTGTTCTGGCCAATGAAATATTAGACCATCCCTCCAGGAGAGCTGCTTGCAGGCGTGTGATACGTCTTCTTTTTTCAGTCTTCATCCTCGGAAGTCAGACATGATGCTTAAAGGACAAGAGGGTATCTGTTACCCTGCAGTGATCTTGATATAAAAAAACCACAGTCTTAAGCTAGTTTATATTTACCTGAGAGCTAAAGGAAGCTGGATCGGTCCAGAGAAACTTTTCTAGACTTATCAGGTGGCCTCTAGACATCTTTGACATGAGATAGAAACTTCTCTTATCCAATCCAAGGGCCATCTGAACCTGCTTGGCTTCCAAGATGAGAGATCAGACACTTTCCAGGGTAAAATGACTATTCATGAAACGTCTCTTCTTAAATCAACTTCACTTTTAATTCCCTGATCCATCCAGCAAAACCAAACCCTAACTGGTAGAGAAACCATACAAAATATATGTTTGATTTGACTATAATTGTACCTAAAGTGATTGTAATCAGTTAAAGAGTATTTCTAAATAAATGCTCTTGGGAGATTTGTGCTACCTAGAAATGAATTTGACTGATTTGGGAAACTTTCATAAGTAAAATGTGCAGCCTCTTCTCCAGATGCCAAATCTGTGGGAAAAGGGGAGAGGCAAATAAAAGAAAGTCTTTTCATCTAGCTTAAGAAAGAAGGGTTCTTTTATAACGTAAGAAGGACAGAAGTGCTGCATTCTGCATACACATAGTTCTTCTGGTTTATTTTTCCCTGGTAGTTTTAATCACATGTTCTCTACAAAAGAAAATAAAAATAAAGCAGGAAAGATAGACTGTGAAAGTTTAGGGATTCATTGACTGAGCAGGTGAGTGTGAGGCAGTGAGAGAGAAAATCTCAGCAGTACATGCAAAACTTAGAGAAGCCTAGGAAGTAAGATGACAAAGACTGTGGGAGCTCTGGTAGCAAGTCTATCTGGTTGATGGAAATATGGATCATTCAAGGAGCATGAATTCTAAATTAAGATGGATAGTGAACTACAGTGTTTGTAGAAGTGGTGGTCTCTGGCCACAATTACCTTGGTACCCAAGCTACACAAAGACACAAGTAAGAAAGAGAACTATAGACCAATATCTCTCATGAACATTGATGCAAAAATACTCAGTAAAATACTGGCAAATCAAATCCAAGAACACATCAAGAAATCATCCACCATGACCAAGTAGGCTTCATCCCTGGGTGTCAGGGATGGTTCAACATACGAAAATCTATCAATGTGATCCACCATATAAACAAACTGACCACATGTTCATCTCACCAAAGACAATTTATGCTGGAGAGGATGTGGAGAAAGGGGAACACTCCTAGACTGCTGGTGGGAGTGCAAACTTGTACAGCCATTTTGGAGATCAGTATGGTGGTTCCTCAGGAAAATGGGAATCAGTCTACCACAGGACTCAGCAATCCCCCTCTTAGGCATATACCCAAATGATCCACATCCATGCAACAAAGACATGTGCTCAACTATGTTCATAGCAGCATTATTTGTAATAGCAAGAACCTGGAAGCAACCTAGATGCCTGTCAACTGAAGAATGGATAAATATGTGGCACATTTACATAGTGAAATGCTCAGCGGGGAGGGGGGGCAGGGGGAAACAATGGAATCTTGAAATTCGCAGGCAAATGAATGGAACTTGAAGAAACCATCCTGAATGAGGTAATCCAGTCACAAAAAGAGGAACATGGTATGTACTCACTCATATATGGATTTTAGACATAGAGCAAAGGATCACCAGCCTATAATTCACACCTCCACAGAAACTAGAATACAAGGAAGATTTTAAGAGATTCATACAAGTCCCTCACAGAAGGGGAAAGGAACAAAATCTCCTGAGCATATTGGGAGTAGGGGGGACAGTGAGTAGAGAGGGGGCTAGGAGAAAGAGAAGGGTGTACCGCGCCTGCCCTCGCCAGCAAGGAAGACGCGGCTCCACCGGGATGATCTTCTTCATGCAGTTTTAATCAGGATCCTTGAAACATGTTTCCTCTGACCCGTGAGAGAGACCCAGGGGACCCCTACACAGGCTTAAATACCCTTGAGCTAACCAACCCCAGTGAGCCATGTGGACCCTGCAGATAGGCTACTCTAATGCGGAAGCCAACAGGCTGAACAGACTTAACCAATTACGGGCTTGTTTACACCAGAGAGCCCTCACCAAAGGGAAGGTGTAAGGCAGAAGCCAGCACCACTTTAAGGCGTGGCACTTCGCGGCTCTCTACAAAGGGGATGAGAGGAAAGCACGTGGGAGTAGGAAGATTGAGTCAGGGGAGGAATAGATGAGAGAAAAAGAGAGAGATACCATAAAAGAGGGAACCATTATAGGTTTCAAGAGAAAACTGACTCTAGAGAAATGTCCAGAGACCTACAAGACTGACCCCAATTAACAATTTGAGCAACAGTAAAAAGGCTACCATAAATGCTCTTCCCTGATAATGAGATCGATGACTAACTTATCCACTATCATAGACCCTCATCTAGTAGCTGATGGAAACAGAAACAGACACTCACAGCTAAACACTGAGCCGAACTGGAATCCAGATGCAGAGAGGGAGGACAAGACCAGGCTACAGAAACCCACAAAGACAGCTGACCTGAACAAGGGGAAGCTAATGGGCCCCCAGACTGTTACCTGGGAAACTAGCATTGGACCAACTCAGACCTCCTGAACATGGGTCTCAGTTAGAAGGCCTGGGCAGTCTAAGGGACCTCTGACAGTGGAACCAGGGTGTACCCCTGGTGCACAAAAGGACTTTGGGAGCACATTCCCCATGGAGGGATACTCCATTAACCTAGAGACAAGAGAGAGGGCCTAGTCCCTACTCCAAATGACTTGACAGATTTTGTTAAACCCTCCTGGAAGGCATCTCCCTCCCTGTGGAGTAGAGGGGGGGATGGGATGGGAGGGTGGTTGGGGGGCATGGGAGGGTGGAAGAGCGCAAGGGAGGAAGAGAGGGAAGGAGAAGGAACTAGGATCAATATGTAAAATAAAAATAAATTTAAGAAAAAGGAAAAAAAGTGGTAGTCTCTATGACTCCAACAGCCTAATATCTCCACCTAGTGGATACTCACCTTAATTACAGGAGTAAAAAATTAGAAAAGGCACAAACAAGAACATTCTCTTCTATTCCATTCTATCCTATTCTGTTCTGTTCTATTAATTTTATTTATTATTATTTGCTTACTTATATGTGGTTGTGGTCTGTGTATGTTAATTCATTTATTATTATTTGCTTACTTATATGTGCACTCTGTGTATGTGTGTGTGTGTGTGTGTGTGTGTGTGTGTGTGTGTGTGTTGTAGTGTGTGAAAGTCAGAAATCAAAGTTGGATATCTTTGTTTATCACTATCCATCTTGTTTTCTGGCAGGGCTTTTCTCACTGAACCAAAAGCTGGCCATTTTGGCTTGACTGCCTGGGCAGAGATCCCTCCCCACTGGATCCACAAGTCTCTACCCACTCCTCACCCCCACCTACCACTGAACTTACACACACACACACACACACACACACACACACACACACACACACACACAACTTCACTAGCTTTTGTGTAGGTGCTGTGGCTTCTAACAGGCCCTTGTGTTAGTACAACAAGCACTTTACCCTCCTGAGCCTCCTTCCCAGCCCTCCTTTTCCTTTTTCTGCAGTGCTCATCTCTGTCATGCGTGGGAAATAGGTCAATGAAGAAAACAAGTTCTAGCACCATCTATCTAGATAATGTTCATTTTGTTTATGTTTAATGTATATGATGGTTAGTTTTAATCGTCAACTGGATACAATCTAGAATCACCTGTGAAGAGAGTATCAGATTGTCCACATTGGTTGACCAGTAAGTATTTCTGTGGGTGATTGTTTAATTAAGTTCATTGGGAGTCCATTCCATTGTGGGCAGTGTCATTCCATAGGCTGGAGGTTTTGAACAGTCTAAGAAAGAATAAATTTAGCAAGCAAGCAAGCAAGGGTGCTTTTATTTCCATTGGTTTTTTGTTTGTTTTGTTTTGTTTTGTTTTTACAGAGGATGTGATAGGACTTCAGTCCCTGACTTCACTTCCCCACAGTGATGGACTGATACATGAAACTGTAAGTCAAACAAACCTTCCTTCCTCTTGATGATTGTTCTTGGTTGTCAACTTAACTACATCTGCAATTAGCTAAAGCCAAGTGATTGAGCACAGCTATGAGGGATTTTTCTTGAGTATATCATTTAACTTAGGAAGACCCACCCTTAATCTGGACGATACCTTCTTGTGACAGTCTATATAAAGGACATGAAAGATGGAAGTTTTTTGCTTTTTGTCTGCTTGCTCTCACTCTCACTAGCAAGTTCATTTTCATTCCTTCACTAGCATTACAGCCTACTTCTTCAAGATTCTGATGTTTACTGAAGACAAACTGAGACATCCAGTCTTGTGGATGGAATTACTATTGGATTCTTGGACTTTCCGCTGTATGACAGCCATTGTTGAACTAGCTAGACCATAATCTGTAAAGCAATCTGGTAAATATTGGAGATGGATGGATGGATTAATGAAATGAATGGATGGATACAATCCCATAGTTTCACTTAGGATATGGTTATGATTTGCAGAGTCTTCACACATATCATCTCAGCTGATTAGTGAGCATATCTATGTGTATTAGTCAGATTTTCATGACTATGACAGACTATCTAGTTTACTTATGCATTACTGGAACAAACTACCTAATAGAAGCAACTTACAGGAGGCAGATTTACTTAGGCTCGTGGTTCTCAGAGGTGTCAGTACAGTGTGGTGGGAAAGTATAACAGAACAGAGCTGCTCCATCCCAATTGCGACATGGGGCCCTGGCCTACTGGGCAGGTGCAGCCTGTGCTCATTGCAGGTGTTTCTCCCTTAGACACTGCCCCAGATGTCCAGCCTCTCTGAAGAAACCTCACGACACTCCTACAAGTATGATTTTACTGGTCTTTTAGGAATCTCTCAATACAATAAAGTCCACAAGCAAGATTAACTATTGTCCTACATTGTCAAATAAATGTAGAAAACTAAAGCTGACAGAAGTTAATTGGTAAACTAAATACTGTTTAATTTATGCTCTTAAGTTTATTATTGTATAATCCTGTATTTGTTTCTATTAATCCAATGTTGACTAAATAATAAGTGAAGAGGGGTTTGGTTCTATTTTGTGGATCAGGAATCTTTTTTCCAATGTATTCTATAGGGATAAGTCAAGGAAAAGACTAAATCCCATCTAGGGTTACTCTCCTGGGACATTAATAACAAAGCATTGGCTTCACTACTTGGCTTCACTACTGACAGATTAGTATTATCTGACAAGTGAATGTACTCTTTCTGCTTGCTGCGATGATGTGCAATCCCCTGCAGGATGCAGGAAGCTCACTGTGTTGTTTAAATCCTCAGACAATCATCTTTTCTTCTGGCCATTTGGCCAAAGATTATTACTTTTATGAAATGAGAAATGTCTTTTTCATCACTGCTCACAGAGAAACTGCTGAAATATCTACTCATTACAAAACCATTTGTCTATTTCCTTGGCCCATCTAAGTCAAGTGTATTGTGAAATGAAGCAGCTAGAAGTGAATCTCAGAAAGACTGGCTACCAAGTTTGGAGTCAGAGCATGCTACACATGTGAGACAGATTCAGCAACAACATATGTAAAGAGTTCCCATGTGGGTTATCGTGGTGATTTGATAGGAATGTCCCCAGAGACTCATGTGTGTGAATGTTTGGCCCATATAGAGTGGCACTATTAGGGGGTGTGACCTTGTTGGAGTAGGTGTGGCCTTGTTGGAGTGGGTATGGCTGGTTGAAGGAAATGTGTCACTGTGGAGGCAGGCTTTGAGGATTTATACACGCTCATGCCATACCCAATGTGAGATAGTCTCTCCCTAAGATCAAGATGTAGAACTCTCAGCTCCTTCACTAGTACCATGTCTGCCTCCATGCCATCATGTTCTACCATGAACTGTGAGCCCCAATTAAATGTTTCTCTCTGTAAGAGTTGCCATGGTTATGGTGTTTCTTCTCAGCAGTAGAAACCCTAACTAAGACAGTTATATAACTTAATCTTTGCAAAATCCAACACTGGAGTCATAAGCATTATCAATTGTTTATATCTAACAAAACCATTACTGAGGGAGTTCACTATCTTATTCAAAATAAAACTAAGCAAAGTTGGAAATTAATTCAGATAATTGTTTCACTGTAATCTTAGTCTGTACTATCACACTGAATTAAAACATCTATATAATGTCTAATATAGTATAAGATCAAAGACAGAGAAAACAGATTCCCAAAATAAAATTCTGGAATGAGTTTTGCTACTGAATTACTTGTTCACACTGCTATGTTTCAGCTAATGGCATCAGCCATGGAGTTGGTAAAATACTATTTCATTTTTTAAGTTCCTTTCTCTTTGTTTATATTCTTTTGATAATTTAATATGTGAATATTATATTTGCATGATTTCAATCCCATTTTCTGCCCCTCCAACTGCTTCTATATTCCCCCAATCCCTCTCAAATTTATGACATCATCTTTTATTACTATTCCTATATATTAGTTACACTAAGTAGACTCAGCAGATTGTATTTATTTGTGTGTGTGTGTGTATTGAATCCATTTAGTGTATTTATATATACATATGTGTGTATGTATGATGTATGTATATATATGTTTATATATGTGTGTATATGTATGCAGAGAGCATTTAGTGCTGTGTGTGTGTGTGTGTGTGTGTGTGTGTGTGTGTGTGTGTGTGTGTGTGTGTTTAGGTCTGACCACTTGGGATTGGATAGCCTATGAGAGGGTTTATCATAGAAGAAAACTGATGTTTTTTCTTCTCTTAGCAGTCATTAATTGCCTATAATTCTTCATCTCAACATGGAGCCTTGTAAGATTTCCCCCATGCAGGTTGGCATATTAACTGGGGTTGTCATTGTGTAGGTCTTGTTTAAGCAACTACTTAAGATTTCATGGATGTTGCAACCTTGACACATATAGAAGACACTATTAGCAATTATCCCCTGGCTCTTATAGTATTTCTGCCCCTCTTCTCATGATGGTCCCTGTGTTATAGGGTATCAAAGTGCAGAGCACTAGCAGTGGGGTAAAATACTGCTTCTGGTGGGTCTGTGACAATATTTGGAGGAGATAATAACATTTCAATCAGTAACCCGGGTAAAGATCATATGCCTTGCTAATGTGAGAAAATGTTGTCTAATTCATTGAAGTCCCCATGTAGAAGCAAAAGGCAGAGGGGGAATTCTCCATCTTCTTGTGCCAGGACATCTATCTTCTGCCTTCAGAAGCTCGTGCTTGGAAGACCATATATAGAAGGACTTCTTAAGCTACAAAAGAATACGAGACGATTTTCCTAATAGGCATCTTCTTATACAGCTTATCTGGATTTCAAATACTTATTATCCATTAGGTACTATTTCACTGGAGAATTCCAAGTACACTCATGTTACAGAGACTATTTCAGTGACACTAATAGTAAAAGAATTCATTTTTAGAATCAAACTACCAATTAAGTGAATGACCAGAATATCAGTAATGTGCACTAAACTAGTAGACTCTGAGCATGGGAAGGTATACATACCATCACTAATTATCTGTGGGTGTGTAATTGGCACAGTAAAATACAGATTATTCTGGAGCTCTGGGGAATGCATGCCAATGGGTTCCAAATATGTTCTTATCAAGAACTTCTGTGTTAATTGTAGTAGTTGTCTTAGTAAAATTTGAAGGCTTTAAATGGAATTTAAGGTAACAGTGACAATAATTAAATTAGTATCATCATAACTCAATCCATGACCACATCTTTTTCAAGTGACTTGCTTTATTTATAAATCAGACAGCATCTATATTCACTGTATTTATGAGAGAGGGATCTGTGTTTTTGAGACTTCATAGATGTAGCCTCTTCTGACCTTTCTAGGAGACACAATCTCACAAGCAAGCTTTGTGATCCTCTGGCTCTTAAAATCTTTCTGTGCCCTCTTCCTCTATGATGCCTGTGCCTTAAGTACAAGGGTTGTGTTGTAGATATATCAATTGGGACTGAGTGCCTCATGATTTCTGGTTCTCTACATTTTGATCAGATGTGGTTTTCTGTAATGGTCTCTTTCTATTGCAAGAAGTAGTGGGGAAACAGACACAGAAATCTCTATTTAAAACTCACTATTAATGAATTGCTTGTTCTAAGATGACAGCAGAGCCTTAACTAGCAAGCTAGCAAGTTTGAAAAAGACAAGGATGAGAAGGCTGCTGAATGCCATGAAGAAGACAGGCTCTGGATTATTGTTTATGCTGCTAGTAAAGGGCTAATCTGGAGACTGCTTCCACTTGCCATGCAGATTCTCAATGTATAAATATTTAATTAGGCAGAAGTGAAAGTTCATTCTCAGCACATTTAAATTCCCTGTCTTCATGCCTGTGAGCTGCCTCCTGGACCCTTCCCTCTCCCAGAGACTTCACTATCCCCAAGGGTGTTCTTTTCTTTCCAGTGCGAACTTCAAATCCAGATGCTGTGCATGGGTTTCTCCTGAGAAACTTCCTTTTATGTTGTGATGCTTAATATGTGAAAAGAAGTTCATTTGCCAGGAACTTGTAGTACATGCCAGCCTTACAATAATTAACTCACTCCCTGTGAGAGACTTGGCTTCATTATAAATCAGAAACCATCAATACTCATTGCATTTACTTTCTTCCAATATATCTACATGCAGGAGAGAAGAAAAGGGAAATATATATGCATATAGGAAATGTATTTCTATTCCTGAATTATCTATTTTAATGGTTAATTTATGTTTCTCCTGGCTGGGTGAAATATTCCCCATATAGTTGGTAAAATACTGTTCCTGATAGGTCTGTGAAGATTATTCAGGATAAGACTAGTATTTACCTAAGTGACTGGGTAAAGAGCAGACATATATGTATACATATATTTACAGAGAGAGACAGAGAGAGACAGAGAGAGAGAGAGAGAGAGAGAGAGAGAGAGAGAGAGAGAGAGAGAGAGAGAGAGAAAGGGGAAAGGGAAAACCTAGCAGGTAAAACTGGGTGACTTTAAGTTTTACCATACATAATATTTTTTTAAAAAATCACTATTCACTACGGTTATCATAAGATATTTTAGAAAATTATTCTGCAAATTGAAAGTATCCAGAAATGCAGCCATGGGGCTGTGTGAGAGCAATGAGGGCAGCCAGACATGCAGGGGCAGGTTGCCAGAGCATAAGCCCTGTATCAACCTTTGAAAGCAAGCAGGTGAAAAACAGCCACATTTATATTTTATACATGACATTTGGCACCTAAGTTCAAACTACTGTAGGACATCCAAGCTAAAAATAAACCACTTTAAGAAACATTTTAGTGACCTAAGAAATAAAGTCTACTACAGTATGGAATTTATGTTGGCTTTTCTTATATGCCTTTTATTAGAACACCCTAGGAGTGCACAGTCACAGTAAAATTCCCACAATTGGTGGTTCCCACCCAAATTAACCACAGTTTATTGATTTTCATCTGACCACTTGAGTCAACTTGTGTGACTGAAATATTGGTTTTTGGAAATTGGAAGTAAGATTAAGATCTCGGAGGATGGTTAATGGGCACAGGAGTGCGGTTGGGCCGGAGGCATCGCTCTTAATGTGTCTTAGCACAGTCAGAAGATGGTGGTTGATAACAACTAATTGAATATTTCAACATAGCTAGTTGAGAGGATTTTAGATGTCTTCAGCACATAGCAATAATGTACATTGAAGGTAATGGGTATCCTGACTATCTGATCTTTGCCTTTTGCTCACACATTGAAATCCCGTAATTCATTCTGTAAATGTGTATAGCAGTTACGTGCCCATTCCACACACTATATGGGTGTTGGGTGCTATTAGCACTGATTTTGGTCAGCCAAATATTAGTTGTCCATTACACTGTGAACTTAAAACCCTCTTAGAAGGTAAGCTGGGCCTACAGTCACTCTGAAGGTTTGAATGGGACTGAACAATCTTCTTCCAACAGGAATGCTAGCAGGAGGCTTCAGATACATAGCACATAGCCCTGTCTTCAGAAATATTGGGCATCCTCATGACAAAGCTTCTACCAGAACAAGTATTTCATGAGGGAAGAGAGGGAGCCACCATGCTTTGTATATATCATCTCAGAAGCCACAAACCATCCCTCTGGAATATCCTAATCATTGAAAGTAAGTCATCAAGTCCAGCCTACACTTAACTGGAGAAAAAAACAGGCTCTGCCTTGTGTGTGTGTATTTGATATTGGGAGTGATGTAGTCTTGGCTGAGTTCAAGCTTGCAACCTAGCCAAGGATGACTGTGAGCCCCTTATCCTCTGGCTTCTACCTTCCAAGCATTATAATCACAGTGAGGCTCTGCCTTTTGAAGAAAGAATTCACAGAAAGTCCTGGTGGTGCATGTCTGTAATCCTATCACTTGGGAGTCTAAAGCAAGAGGATCTCAAGTTCAAGGGCAGTTTGGGCTACACAAGTTTCTGATTCAAAAATACATGTTGTCAAAAGATTTTATAATGTATTTTTATGTCCAATACCAAAGCAAATACAGAGAAACAGAAGTGAGACAGGACTGCCTGGGTTTCTAGGTTGTGGTCTAACTGTACCCAGTTGCATCCATGCTACTGGAGTAGTTGTATAAAATAGAATTGTACTGTTAAAATCCCCATTTTTCTCAACATAGTATTAGCATAAAAATGATACATTAATCAATGGAATTTAATTGAAGATAAGTCCACACATCTATGAACACCTCATTTTTTGACCAAGAAACCAAAAGTACAACCTGAAGATGAGACAGCATCTCCAACAGATGGTGCTGTTTGAACTGGATGGCTATATACAGAAGAATATATCCTTTTTATGACCCTGCACAAAATTCAACACTAAATGGATTAAGGACCTCAACATAAAACCATATACCCAATTATACACCAAATATAGGGCTAGTGTCTAAAATATAAATATAAAAAAAACCTGGGCATCAAGAAACCAAATAACCCAACTTTAAAATGGAGTATAGAACCAAAGAGAGTTCTTGGAATATGAAACACAAATGGCTAAGAAACACTTTTTTTTTTAAAATGTTCAATATCTTTAGTCATCAGGGAAATGCAAATCAAAACTACCTTCAGATTTCATCTCACACTAATCATAATGTCCCAGATCAATAAAATAAATTACATCTCATGCTGGGAAGTATGTGGGAAAAGTGCTCATCCATTGCTGGTGGGAGTACAAACTTGCACAGCCACTGTGGTGGTTCCTCAGTATATAGATATACCTGTAGATATACCTCAACATCCAGCAAGATCCAGCTATACCACTTGAGCATATATCCAAAGGATTTTATGTCCTACAACAGAGATACTTGCCTATCCATATTCATTGCCACTCTATTCTTAATAGCCAGAAATTAGACACCACCTTGATACCTATCATTGTATAAATGGATAATGAAAATGTGGCACATTTCAACCTCCCCGTGGAGTAGGGGAAGGCGGGATGGGAGAAGGTGAGAGGCATGGGAGGGAGGGAGAGAGGAAGGGAGGGAAGAAGGGAGAAGCAACTGGGACCGTTATGTAAAATAAGAAAAATAATAAATACGTATACATATAAAAAATGTGTTGCATTGACATGGTGGAACAGTGGAATATTATTCAGCTTTTAAAAAACAAAATTATGAAATTCACAGGAAAATGGATGAAACTAGGAAAAAATCATCATGAATAAGATAAGTCAGACACAAAAACAACAAATATTGTCTGTATTCTCTTATATGTGGATGTTAGCTTTTTAGCCTTCAGTATGCATTCTACAATGCATGAGTAAGGGACTGGGTCAGGGGAGGCTTTCCCAAGGAAGAGGAAATTGAATATATAGTTATGAGGAGGCTGGAGGATTAAACAAGAGGAGAAGGGACTGGAGGGGGAAGGGAATATGGGGAAGGCACCCAATACTAAGGGCCATTTCAGGGATCATATGGAAACCTACTACTGTAGAATCTTATGTAGCACAAATAATAAAAACCAGGCTATGGATATTGGTGTTCAAGCTAAAGATCAGAAAAGCAAAGCAGCTAACCACTATAGAGTTCTTACCTCTACCAAGGCTGGGGTGATCCTGTCCTCAGTGTGACTACAAGCTAAATACACTGTATTCCTGTCTCTACCCACCTTACATTCCTCTCAAGTGCTGGGATTAAAGGTGTGCACCACCACCACTCAGCTTCTATGACTAACTAGTGTGGCTGCTTGGATTAAAGGTGTGTACCACCACTGCCTGACCTGTACAGCTGACTAATATGGCTAGCTTTGCACTCTGATCTTCAGGCAAGCTTTATTTGTTAGATCATAAGCAAAATATCACCACAATCTTATATATTAATCATATATATACATATATGAAAGAAATATAAATGGAGTCACCAAATGATGGAGGAAACAGTGCCCAACAAGCTATCTTTTGTGAAAGTGGTGCCAGGAATAGGTTATATCTAATTGAGTTGTTGGCCAAATGGACCCCATGGAAGACCCCAAATATCTCAGGCTATTGATTGCTCTCAACAAACTAATGATAGGTCCCTAATATAGATATCACTTACATTCTCATTGAACACAAAAAAGTCAACCTGTTGCTTTGTTAATGGTACTAGAAGGTAGTCTATATGCTACCACAAGTACCATCAATCCAGCTACAAACCCTGAAATCTACAATGGTGACCTGGAAATTATGCTGGTGCAATGGCAGCACAAATGTTGTGAGAGTAACCAACCACTCTCAATTGGATTTAAGACTCACTCCATAAGATGGAACCCATGCCTGACACTGCTCAGGTGGCCACGAACCTTAGATAGGCCATGAACCTAGGGAAAAACCAAATGATATTGTTCTGCTAAAGGAGCATAAAAATATAACGACTCCTCAAAATATTCTGTTATACCTGTAGATCAATGGCATGCCCAATCATCATCAGAGACACTTATGGATGGGAACTAACACAGAGACCCAAAACTGAACAATGGGAAGAGACTGAGAGACATAAGAACACTCAGTTTTAAATGGGATATCCCAACTCTCAAGGCTCAGTAAGGGTCACAAGGGATAGATGACTCCAAGTAAAGGTGTGCTCCAGACACAACGGGAGTGCTACACTTAAGAACTCACTAAGGCCATGCCAATATGCACAGGGTCTGAACAGGTTCAAGCCAGACAGAGTCCCTACACTGAGAGGGCCAAGTGGATATAAACTCCCATCCCTAATCAAAAAGCTATCTTCAACTTATACCCATTTACAAATGAAAATTTTGTTTTCTCCAATAGGGTTTTACTGGATATAATAACCACACATAAAGGTAGGCCCAATACTCACCAATAGATGGCTAACACAAACTGAACACAATGCTATTTTCAGAAGTATTTTTTATCTCATATTACTTTGTTTTATATATACTTTTTGGCTTACTGGTCTTTTGTTTCTATGTTATGGTTTTTCATTTTGTTTTGGTTTTGTGTTTTTGTATGTGTGCATAGAGATGTTGTCTTTCCTAAATTATTTTTGGCTTTTACTTACTCTTAACCCTTAAAATCCAAATCACAAGATGGAATCATACAATTGAAAGTTCCAGTTCTTCTGATAACTCTGTTTAGGCTACACTGCTCAGTGATGGAGACTCTTTTGCTGATTTCAGTACTGGACACTCCCTTGTCATCTATCCTCCCCTAATGATTTCACCAACCAAAGACTTGCAAAAGCTATAAGTGCCGTGCTCTCTCCAAACCTGCTCTAGATTCTGCTGCATGCTAAAGGAAAAAACATAAACACTTAATAAGGAGACAAAGGCATCCTGAAAGCATCCTCCATACTGGGAAGTGAATGCACATGGCCTCTGACTGACACATCTTGAAACTTTCAGCTAAAGTCATACAGAGGTGACCTATAGCTACTGAGGCTAATTTTGAATATTAAAGTTTAATGAGTAATCTTAGTCGTATCTTAAATGTATGCTTCTTCAGTTACCTTCAACTTCCTGGCACTACATTATAAAATACATCGGCCAGGGGATAATGCAGTCGCCAGGCCCAACCCAGGTAGTGATGGAGGGAATAGTAGTAGTTATGTTACTGATATAAGAGTAAACCTTGCCCACTTACTTTACCTGTGAAGAGAGACTGTGGGTTCTGTGGTGACTGAGAAAGGCAATTAGCTACTAAGTGGTTTGTCAGTGTGGCTTTGATTTTTCCACAGCAAAGAAATGTTTCTGATGGGTGTAGGGCTTTAGGCCACTGAAATGGGCAAGTTTAGGGTAAAACAAGGAAATCACCTCTGTCCTTTTTCCAAAAGCCACTGAGAGATATTTCTCAAGTGGGAAAGAGAATAGCTGTATTTAATTGTGTTTAATTGTGTTTATATTTGCAGTTCTGTGGTGCTCCTGACAGTACGCAAAACACTTCTTTATTCCTTGCAAACCCACAGAACATGTATTTGTAGTGGATACTGAGAGCCTAGACAAAAGCCAGTGCATGCCAATTGCTGGGAACACAGACTGCTAGAAGCTCACGGCTAGGCCTCTCACTGTAGATTGCCTTCAGCTACAGGGAACTTCATCATTCAATGCTACGCATGGTCCCAGGGAATGGTACACAGACAGTTATTGATTGGGTGGGTTCACAGTCTCAGCCCTTCTTTTCCGAAAAGAGACATTGTCAATGCCATCCCAGCCACAGCTCCAAAGGACTAGATTACAGCCACATCACAGTCAGGTTACCCCTCTGTCTAATCCTGCAAATCTCACTTCCTTGCAAGCACAGCTTCACCAGTAAGCTTCAGCTTGTAACTCATCTCTAAGTTTGTTTCTAAGAATCCAATTTAAAGTGGCTCTACCACCTCTATTATCCAGATGCAAAATGGAGCCCCCAGAGAGTTTATCCCAATGTCTAGAGTCCCACAGCTTACAATGGAGCTCTTGTTTAACCTGTTGCTTTCCCAACTTGTCTTTTGTAATTACGTGTCCCATGCCTTTTTTCCATTTTTCAAGTTTTTTAATATCTACAAGGCATCATGAGGCTCAGGTCTGAGAATTCTTGCTGTTATAATGGTTCTTTTGCCTTCCTTGCAGAAGGCATTAATTTATTATAGTATGAATTTATTGGGACTTGTAACAGTGTGAATCTGTCCCTAAAAGTACCCTATTCTATGGAAATGGATACATCATTATGTGGTAAGCAAATGCATGGAAGGAGGTTGTTGTTGCTACAGAGATGACAGGCATGTTCTCGGGCAAGAGCTCAAAGTGAGGGACAGAAACAATTGAATCTAAGAATACCTGTGTATGCCATCCACCAGAGTAAACTATCTCTGTGTACCAAAGGCAGACTATGGTTGGGGAGCTGACATAAAACAGAAGAGGCCAGCATGGAGAGCAATGTCTACTCCCAGATTCTATGAACACAGTTCATTCAAGTCTGAGCCACAGGGATCAGAACTAGTGGTGTCTGGGGAGCCACAGATATATCAAGTGAGAATAGCATCTCCAGGCTTTGCATTTTTAATATAACAACCAGCACAGTGATTTATTAGACTGACCTCAAGGATCTATAGCAGACAAATCTCAACTTCACATTAGGATCAGAAATTTCATTTATATACTTTTTATGGCTGCCTTCATGAACCAATATGTCAGAACATGGAAAGAAGAGATGTTTGAGCGGCCTTGCTTCAATTTTAAAGTCTACTGATTATTTTTCATTTATTCTTATTTTTAAATTACAGAAAGAGTAAATCAATAGCAAATTTTCAGACACTACAAAAGGAAAGGAAATGATAGGACAGTTAAATTGTGTTGCAGTCGTATCTCGAATCCTCCTCTCTGGGGTCTTATTACTGCTTAAACATTTAGAGCTTGTTTCTGTTGAATTGTCTCTACATGTACAGTTACACACTCATACACATTTGCACACTCACACACACACAAGCATTCCCATGCACACAAGCATACTTCTACACACACATACTCATACATGCAAGCACACTCATGTACAGAAGCATACATGCACACATGTGTGTACTCACAATCATATACACATTCATATACATAATCACACTCAGACACACATAAACACAGCCATACACATATGCATACACACAACCACACTTCCATGTACAAGCACACTCACATACAAATGTACACTTGTACACACATGATACTCACATATGCACACTCACACACACACATAAACATTAGTTGTGACCATAGTGTGATACAGACTGCTCAGCATCTTCTGTTATGTGGAGTGGTACATGGTAGATTGTTTTCTCATCTAATATATACAACCCACTGCCACCATGTAATTGCCGTCCATACTATAATAAATTACTCCATGAACATCTTTGTTGTGACATTTTGTCTATGATTTAATAAAAAAGAGCTTGCCTAAAGATCAGAAAGCAAAGCTAGCCACAGTAGTTAGCCTTAGAAGATAGGCAATGGTGACACACACCTTTAATCCCAGCATCCACACTAGTTAGCCATAGAGGCCAGGCAGTGGTGGTACATGTCTTTAATCCCAGCACTCGGGAGACAGAGGCAGGTGGATTTCTGTAAGTTCAAGGCCATCCTGGTATACACAAAATTGATCCAGTCTAAAAGGGAAATAGAGCTCACACAAAGGTGATCCCAGCACTTGAAATGACATGCCTTTAATCCCAGCACTAAGGTGGTGGAGACAGGAATGATATAGCTGGGCAGAGGGAGGAATATAAGGTAGGAGGAGACAAGAGAGAGTTAAGAGTTGCAGTCTGAGGAGCAATGCAGTCTAAGCAGCCTAAGAATGCAGTCTGAGGACAGGATCACCTCTTTGGTCTGAGCATTGGTAGAGGTGAGAACTCCATAGTGGCTGGCTGATTTGTTTCTCTGATCTTTAGCATTAAGGCCAATATCTGATTCTGAGTTTTTATTATTAAGAACAATTAGGATTTGTGCTACATAGCTTCAAAAGCTTTCTGTGTATTAAGACATCCCCTCTCCATGCTTGGCTTGTAGATGAGAAAGCTTGGCCCCTGGAAGTAGCACTAGCCCTGTTCAATGACGCACAGAGTGACAATGCTGAGAGTTGAGCTTGAACAGTTCTCCTGAAGGATATTCACCTTCACTGAGGAGCATTGATATAACCAGTTATACCAGGGAGCTGGAAAGTTCCTATGACAGCGTGATACCTGTCTACAAGGTCTGTCTCCAAATCCAGAGATCTTCAGATGTTAATTTCAGACAAGCTGTTCTGGATGAATTTAGAGATTGACCTAACTGGAGTTACAAGGGAATGAAGAAAGGACAGACACACATACAAAAAAAAACTGGTATTAACCAATTATAAACCTGAACCTCAGTACATTTATTTTATACATCTGGATGGAGGAGTTGGGTTTATGCTATACAACTGAAAAAGAAGACAGGCTTAGCCAATCTCAGTAGGAGCACTCTATGCAGCTTGGCTTTTCTGAGAGTGACTCTTGGTAGCCTTTATTGTTTACTCTGGGAGAGAGGGGCCTAGCAAACCCCGTCAAATTTAGGGACTTCCTGAAGCTGGCTGTTTGTTTGTTTGTGTTTGTTTATTTGTTTGTTTGAGACAGAGTTTCTCTGTGGAAAAAGTCCTGGCTGTATTGGAACTCACTTTGTAGACCCAGCTGGCCTTAAACTCTTGAGAACCTTCTGTCTCTGCCTCCTGTGTGCTGAGATTAAAAGCATGTGCCACAACCACCTGGCCTCTGAAGCCATTTTTATTTGTTTACCTTCTGGATTAAGGAGCTTCTTGCCGGATGGATCTTGGAGGAAACTGCTACATATGAGGGACTATAGTGTGGAGGGTAAAGAGCTCCAGAGAGGGGAATAACATGACAAAGGTGCTATGAAGGGAAAATGAGGAGGACTTCATCCACGATGAAGAACATTGAGGATGATTGCACAAGCCACAGGAAAACATTATTTTATGTTTACTTAAAAATACATGCATAACATTTTACTAACAAATACCCCAGCACAAGGCATAAGAAACTTCACTGCGAGTTGTTGGTTAGAGGTGTGCAAAAACTCTCAAAACAGTATAGGCTTTGTTACTGCCTTTTGTTGCCTCCAAAATCTTGAAGGTAAGACCTTATTGCTGAAGACATCATGTAATTCAGACACAAAATTTAGAAGAATCAAGTAACATCTGATCTGGAAGCGTCCGCCATGAGGACTAGCCCTCATAGTATCCAAAAGTGTTTCACAAACTGTCAAGGAGAAAATGCAATTAAAAGTTCTACCCAGCTGAAAAGCCTATGAGCCAGAACAGTGACCAGCATGGCAAGACGTATCCAAAGATGCAGCTATGGCATTTATATCTCAAAGGTAACCAACAGCCACCTAAGTGGACATAAAATCCATCCAATGGGAAAACTTCATGCCCAATACTATAAACCCAGTCAAGTAGCAATAGTTAGTGAGGTCATGGACCCTAAAGGAGAACCTACAACTATCATTTTCCTAAACCAACATAATTCACAATGGTATTTTAAACATCTATCCCTATATCCATGCATAACCATAGCTTTAACCTGTTCAAAAAAAAAAGCTTCCTTTTACACCATACTGAGACCATCACAGAAAACAACAACTGGCTAAAAACAAATTACCATGTGAGTGACTAAGCCCCAGCATGCATGTACAACACAACCTCTACACTTAAATCTTCAGGAGAATTGAAGAACAGGGGATGGAAAGAATAGGGGAACAAGACTTCAGCCAAAAGACAGAAGTCTTCTATATATATGACAGGGAACTGCACTCATAAAATCTTAACAATGTAGTCACCTAAATGTGGTTATTAGCTGCTCAAAGAGGGAGAATCAGTCTTCTCCAGGGATGAGTGTCCTGACAGATTATCCAATCCCTAAACACATATACATATGAGCAACACTAAACAGACCCAGCAGATTATACACACACAGAGATGCATATGTGAACATATGTATATGTGTGCATATATGTGCATATATTCATAAGTATACACATATACATATATGAGAATATATATATTTCTTGTATCCTTCCTCTACCCTGCCCCATTATGCCTTATCCCATTTAATCATTCTAGATTCATTATTCCCCTTTCTCCCTGCATATCGCTATCCAGTTAGTTCAGTTGATTGGAGAATGGGGTTGTGGGTTTGATCCCTGTATGGGTCATAAAGCTCACCTTCTTTTTTCATCTTATCATCACATTAGTATAATTATATGCATTATCATTATAATAACTAAAGAGGAGAGATAGTCAAAGGTGGACATAAGGAGACATTGGTGAGGAGAAATGGTGATGTAAAAATGCTGTAAATACAATGCTCATCTGTGAAATTCTTAAAATATAAAAAAAACGGTGTTTTATCTTTTAATTACAAACATAGTAGCCCTCCAACAAATTGTGTATAGATGATGAGTGATGGAGCATGGATGATAGATTCCTAGACACAGGGATGCAGGAATGAACAACTGACAAGATGAATGGAGAGACGGTGAGTTACATGATCCATACATCAAACTTATGACCTTGGTGTTATTAGCTTTCTAAAATATCAGTGTGTGTGTGTGTGTGTGTGTGTGTGTTTTAAATGAAGTTATAGGCCACATTATTGCCTATAATGTGGCAGCAATGCCCTGCTAGGTGCCACAGGCCAGGAATGGGTTATCTCTTTTGAACTTGTTGGCCACTACAGTTCCATAGAGCCCCAAAATTACAGGCCATTGCCAATGTAACTTGTCCCCTTCAGAACTTGATGGTAAGCCTCTGTTGCTCAAGACCCTATGTATTTGAGTCACAGAACATGGAGAAATCAAGCTGGTACTCACATAGATGTTTTATCTTTACTGAAGAGTTTTCATAATGCTGGAAGGTGCTGTGCACATTATTAAGGAGAAAAGTGAACCCTAGGATCTACAATAGCAACCAGGTGGGAAAGATATGCCCATTGGTTCAATAGTGACACATATATTATGGGCGTATCCAACTACTTTGATTGAACTTAAAGACTGCTATATGTGATGGAAACTCCACTTGGATGTAGGTATCAGACCAAGAGCTTGACATGCCATCAAGCTAGACAGGTCATAGGCCCTAGAGGATAACTTTCTACTATTACTCTGCAGAAGGGTATTAAAGCAAATCCTAATGAGCTGTCATTATCCTGTAAATAGTGCATCTCTTCAACCTCAGCAGGGAAGCTGTTTCTTACAGTTGGGTCTTTCTTGAGTGGGTTGCATTTAGCAGAGAACTACAGCTGGTCAAGGTGCAGAGAATAGGTGACTGTGGAGTACTCAGCACTAAATGGGACATCTATAGCACACCTCTTCCTTCCGAGGTTCAGGGATCATTTCAGAAGACAACAGAGAAGAAATCATAAGAGCCAGAGGTGGTGGATGCCTATAAGGAATCAGTGTCTTCCAGACATAGCAGGGACTTTGCATATACAAACTCACAGAGGTTGGGACACAATGCACAAGGCCTGCTCAAGCTCAAGTCAGACCAAATTCCACCAGTGAGAAGTCAGGTGGACATGAAGTCCCACCTCTGTTTGAGGAATTATTGGTCATGGATAACTGCAGGCAGAGGGAGACAGAGCTTTCTTTAAGTGTGCAGCCCCAGTAAGGCAAATGCACCATAGTTGGATAGTCACATGCCCAAGAGCGTATAGGAAGTACTAACTTTTATTTAAATGAGAATGCAAAGTTTGGCGAGTACAGAATGGGAGGTGGGCCTGGGAGGAGCAGGAGTAGAGGGTGAATATGATCAAAATACAATGTATGAAATTATCAAAGAATAATAAAACCATATTTTTAAAAATTAGAATATGGTCAGGCATTGGTGGTGCACGCCTTTAGTCCCAGCACTCAGGAGGCAGAGGCAGGTGGATTTCTGAGTTCAAGGCCAGCCTGCTCTACAGAGCAAGTTCCAGGACAGGCTCCAAAGCTATACAAAAAACCCTGTCTTGAAAATAGAATAGAATATGAAAGAAAATAAAATTAGAGCCACCTTTAAATAAATAGAAAGAAAGAAAAGGTTATAAAAGCTAAAGAAACCGTCTTGTGTCCCCTAAATGACAATGACAGCTGTTCCTAGTTCTTAGGTCTGAAGCTCTCCCTCAGTTCTGCAGCACCAATCTTCCTGACTCCACATCTGATGGACACATACAGACTTTTTGACCCCTGACCCTTGCAACCCAAAGAGCAAGTTTCTACCAGTCACATTTCAGACCTTTGCCTTCTTTCCTCTATGCCTCCTTTCTGGTTCTCATCTACCTCTTACTTTTCCTTTATTAATTTTGCATCATTTTCTTCCTTAATTAAAAACATATTACTTATTCATTATAACCAGTGGAATAATGCAAAAAAAAAAACTGTGTAAAGAAATGCTTCTGAGTTTCCTCTTCCTTCTCGACCTCTCTGGTGGAATCACCATCGGATATCTGGAGTGTGATTCTACCTCTTACCATATTCACAGAAATATTTTACAAACATACAATCCCATATGGAAAAGTCATTTTAGTAATGTGTGCTTATCAACTTGGGACTGTATTATACCTTCCTTTCTATGTCTAAGAAGTCTTCCCTCATGTGAGTGTAGCCCAGTTTGTTCCTATTAATCAATGAGTATGACAAGTGTCTTCCATGGAGCACACAGATGACTGCCTCCTATCAAAGAACATTCAGGCTTGTTCCGTTTCTTCCCCCCAAAGAAATAAGTTGATAATAAACATCCTTGAAAGTTGGTCTTTGCAAAGAGAGATACTTTTATTTACATAAACTGATCCACAAAGCAGGGTTGCTAGGCAAGAAGTATGTGTGGTTTATTTTTAACAGCTATTTAAGTATTCCCAGTATTATTTGTTGAATTTTATCTTCATACTAGCAATATATGAATGTATTTCTTTCCTAACATTTTGTCAGCTTGAGGTGGCTTCTCTCTCCTGTTCCTTTTCCAGTTAGACACTGGTTTTTCATCCAGCTTCAATGTTCTATTCTCTGAGCACCTGCTAACTCATCAGCCATGTGGATGACAGCTTGTCCCGGGGAGCACCCCCACCCATCTCCCGCACCCACCCCACCCCCTGTTTTACTGCATTGTTATCTGTTTCATGTAAAATCTTTGCATATGAAGAACACTTATTTTTTTTTCCTGGTTTGGGTATTACAAAACTATCCCCAGTTTGACTCTGACTTCTTGGAATTTTGTTTGTTTTGTTTTGTTCTCTGTTTTGATTTTTCTTTTAATTTTTTGAGACAAGGTTTTACTCTGTATTCCTTGGCTAGCCTGGAACTCACTATACAGACCAGGCTGGACTGGACTCTAATTCACAGAGATCTACCTGTCTCTGTTTTCTGGTGTTGGAGTTAAAGTCATGTGTCACCATACTTGGCTTTTTTCATTTATTTTTAACAGAACTGATTAACTTTTCAGAAAGAGATAGGGCAAGCAAGCAAACAGCAAAGTTTCCTTTTACCTAGGCTGCACCAGTTGCTGTCACCCAAATTTAGAACAGGTCTTTCTGCTTCAGATGATCTATTCAAGAAAATCCCTCATGAGAGTGCCCAGTGGTTGCTTCCAGATGCACCCATCACACCAACCTGCAGTATTTTGTTGTAACATCACAAAACAAAGACAGCAGCAAATTAAAACAAATGCATACTAGTCAGCCCCACCAAGGAAGACAGCATCCACTGGCCAACATTCTTTTTTCAAAAGAAAATGCAGGCTATTATTTCCAAAAGAAAAAGAGAAAATACCTTTGGCAAAAGAAGGAAAGGTTCTGTCTCTACCTGATTCAGGGAGGTCTTAGCATTCTCTGTGTAGTCAGCACACTTTGGAATCACCACCCAGTTTTGTCTGGCCAACAAAGTCAATGTGAATCAATTCCTTTCCTAAATCCTCAAGGCCCTGAAAGTCAAATCTGGAAAAGACACTTTAATGCACAGTTGGGGGCCACAGGGCAGCTGTAAATCAGGTGGCATTACCACTGTCAAGGAACAGGTGGAATGATCTGTCCCCCTCATCCTCCATGAAGAGCAGACATCAAATTGTTCATCACCATGCAGACCTCAGATGGCACAGGGGCATGTCCTGGGTACCAAGTAGCCTGAGACAATGTCTAGCCTCGAAGGTCTCTCAAAGCACAGATCATACGAAAGAATCCATGCCAATGAGAGAAAAGGGATATAAAAGCTGAGCTCAAGGAACCAGGCTTTGAAATCCCAAGGATTCAGCGAGTATGCCCTGCTTCTGCCTGAATATTCAATGTGTGGAAACCCAAGCTGCCAGAAAGTCCTCTGAAGAAACCTCCAATGCAATCCAAAAGAATTCAGTGCCCTCTGCTCACCTGGCCCTCAATATTGCAGAGATGCTAATGACACAAACCTCCAAAATGTTCACAGACTGATAAACAAGTAACCCTGGTTTAGCAGGACTCCCTTGGCTGTAGATTCTGCCTCTTTACCAACCAACCACAGGTTAAAAACACTGGGAGAAGCTAAATTCTAAAAAGTCCCAAGATTCAAAACTTGAACTTGTTATATGTGAAGCGCTATGCTGAATGATAACAAATTGAAATAATTTCCAGGTGCACCCTGCATAGCCACTATCACTGCACAGATGCCCAGTGGCTCCTCAGCATTCTTTGCCTGGCATTGTTCTCCTTGCATCTTGCTCCTGTGATGTGTAGTTCAGCCTGCGGTGGCTGTGTCTGTACTGATTATTTGCAGAAATTTTTCTCCTGTCATTGTTCCCTAGACAATACAGTATAACAACTATTAACATCGCATTTACATCGCATTATGTGCCATAGGTAATCCAACAGTGATTGAAAGCACATGGAGGATATGTATGGGCAAATATTCTGTTTCATATGAAGGACTTGAACATCTGCAGACTTTGACACCTGTGGGGATCCTGCAGCCAACCACTGCAAATATGAGGGACACCTGTATGAGCCATATTTAGTTATTCATAAACATGTACTGAGCAGTTTTTGTGCAAAACCTGCATCAAGTTCTTACTTGTAAGAGTTGATCTAGTCTCATATGTTAGTTACCTTTGCCTGTCTATGAACAAATACCTGGCAGAAATAACTTAAGGAAGGACATGTTTGTCTGGGCTCACAGTTTCAGGGGATTTGGGGCTACTGTGTCATGGAAAGCATAGGAGATGGTTCCATTCACGGCCTTAGGAGTATGAAGGAACAGCTGTTCACAAACCAGGAAACAGAGTCTGCATCCAGAACTCAGAGCTGGCCTAAACTTATGAGACACACCCCTTGTGACCTACTTCCATCAACCATGTCCCAACCTCTAGAGGCCTTCAACTTGGTGCCACTATCTAGGATATGGCATATGAAGCACAGACCTATAAGGAACATTGCAGATTCAAACAACATCAGCTGGATTGGATTCATGTGGCTATACTTACCTGTCATTTCTCAGGAATGTCCTAGGCACCTACAGTAATTACAAGAATGCCAGAGAGCCAGCCCACCTACCAAGTACATCCCAAGCTTCTGTGTGTATCAGCTTCACTCATACCCAATGGCCAAAGCACCATAAAGAGGCAGAGAATAAACCTCACCTACCATGAAACCATGATGGTGAACACGCACCATCAGTCACAGCCTGAATAATGGGAGCCTGCAGAGCTCTCAAGCAGAGTACTCCACAAGCAGGGACTAGTAAATGGTAAATAAAAGACAGGCACCAAGCCAGCCTCCAGAGATCGCCAGCGGTTTACACACATTACAAAGGACTCTCTTGTAGTCTCTACTCTGGTAAATACTTACTCCCCACAGAATAAGGCTGAGCTATGAGTGTACAACAACCAGACATGAAGACCTGATATGCTTTCTGTGTCTTTTCTCTTTGTTCTCTGGTCATCATCGTACCTACAGCAAGTGACAAAGTGGCCATCAGAAGAACAATTATAAACAACAAACAGGAACAGAAACTAAGTCAAAGGAGATGAAGAGTGTGAAAATATGCTTGCAACAGTGTAGATGTGTATTCTGGACTTTGCTACAAGTGAGAAAAAGAAGAGGAGAAGGTAGAAGAAAGAATCTCGGGGCATTTGCAAATGCTTCCCCCACCAGATCCTCAGAACACATGCCTTCCTATCTTTCAGCTCTAGTTAAACCACTGCCTCCTCAAACTTATCCAGACACCTCTGCTCCCACCCCAAGCTGCTCTGCCTAGTTCCTGTTGTGGTGTAACACACAGTTATCTTCACTGCATTTGTTGTATCTATAGTTATCTGTCCTTCTCCTTTTTCTTTACCTAAATATTCATTATCAGTCCTCCTCACTAGAAAGAATTCCTGTGGTGATGTCTTCAAAAGTGCCTGGAACATGACAAGTGTTCA
The DNA here is from genome assembly GCA_030556225.1 of Cricetiscus sungorus. Taxonomy (NCBI): domain Eukaryota; kingdom Metazoa; phylum Chordata; class Mammalia; order Rodentia; family Cricetidae; genus Cricetiscus; species Cricetiscus sungorus. The sequence goes on along the minus strand of JANBXA010000007.1, from coordinate 83,673,213 downwards.
AAATAACGGTTGAATGGAAGAATGTGAAGAATGGGAGACAGTGGTGATGCTGGAAGGGAAGAAGAAATAGAGAAACGAGAGAGGTAGCAGAAAGACACAATACTGGGACAAACTTAAATGGAGTGGGAAAAAGGTGAAAAACCCTTGAGCTGAATTGCAGTGGGGAATGAGTGGGTTAAAGTCAACAGCTGCTGCCCTGACAGTCCAAATCTGAACAGGGTGACTCAGGGGGACAGTGCTTAACAAGGGTCTTGGGCCTCATTTGCAATCCTTTATCCATCAAAACCTGACCAGGAGGCTCTGTGCTGGAAATTGCTGCACAATTTACATTCTTGGTCTGTGCTGGAAGCTGTTTCAGCAATAGCTTGGAATTGGCCCTGCAGGAAGGAGAGGCCAAAGGACAAGCTGTTTCTTGTAAATAAATAATAATAAATTACCATGTTTGAATATTTGCAAGATCCCTCTGTGGTTTGCAGTGCCAGTCTGGATTAGGGTTCTTGGTGACATTGCAGGAACCTGGGGCTCCAAGGTCCTGTTTGCCTACACACCCTCTTGCATTTTAATTCTGGAAAATTGCCACCTATACTCCAACCATTTTTTCTCTCTTTCTGAGATTCCTAGTGGAATTCTAATCCCCATATTCCCTCTTTATCTTCTACACATACTTTCTGGGAGAGTTCATGGATGGATTCCTTCAATTCACTAGTTTGTTCTTTGTCTCTGTTCATTCTGTCATCTGACATCTCCCCAGACAAGATAGTGTTCATTTTAACAACATGTTTCCTTCCTCAAATCTCCAAATGGTTCCTGTTTTTATTCCTATTTTATGTTCATAATAACTTATCTCCTTCAATATATCTGTTCACCTGATCTTATTTTTTTCCTTTTCACTTATTTTATGTGTATGAGTAGATGTTTCATTTGCTTCTGCATCACATACAGCTCTAGTGTCCACCAAGCCAAAAGAGGGTGGCAGATCCCCTGAGCGTGGAGTTGCAGACAGGTGCTGGGCAAACCAGGATCCTCTAGAAGAGCAGTCAGTGTTCTCCTGCATCACCTCCAAGCCCCGATTTTTATTTTAAATTATGTCTAATGTCACATCCATTTCCCATCACGAAAACTCTATTAGTTGTTTTGATATTTCTCCCAAAAAATTCACGTGATTCTGGAACTGTGTTACATTTTAGCTTAATACAGAAGGAGAGCAGACTGAATTGATGACAAATCCCTGGGCCAGCCCTGCTTTGTACTACCCAGGTACTAGGCTATAGGTCAGAGAGCCTAATATAATCTTTCAGACACACTGTCTCCTTTCTACCTCTATAACTCACTGGTATAATAAGAAATATGCATGGTGTTAGATCGGGATTAATGGAGGTGACATGAAATTGAAAGAAAGCTGACAGTCATCTCCAGAAGCAGAGTTGTTCCTTTAATCAGAACAACTAAAGTGCCACAGTGGACATCATGACTGTGTGTGCATGGGACAGGGGACTTGGGGTCACAGAGGACAGAAAGAGTAAACTTTAGGAATGGAAGAATGCAACTACAGGTCAGTTCCCCTACAGTCTAGAGGTGTCAGATGCCAACAGGTTTAGTTTGTGGATCTCCTTAGTTCTCACAAATGTCACCAGTCAAGCCAGCTTTCCTTCTGGAGCCTCACAGTACACCTAAGGCTATTAGGTCATTGGCCCTCCTACTGGGTCTTCATCTTCAGGCACAGGAATAAAATTCTTGAAACTGAGGATTCCTCTGGAAGGATGAGAGAACAGAATATTTTCTTATTTGTAACAAGCCCTTTCCATCACAGCTGAATTTCTTAGTGGGGTGAGTCTTGGTGTGTTACTAAATGGGATGACTGGGGTCAGAGGATCAGTGGAGCTCACCCTTTGACCTGTAGGACTATAAGAGAGCTTGGAGGTTCAATTAATTACCAATGACCAATGAGTTGGTCAATTATGCCTACTTAAAGGAACCTCCATAACAATACTGAAATGATAGGGTTCATAGAGACTGCAGGTTAGTGAGACATGGAGACACCCAGGGAGAACATGGGTTTCCTGTCCCCTCTCCCATGCCTTGACCAATGTGCAACTTCCATGTGACTGTTCACATGTCCATATGTAAAGTGCAATCCTGAGTTTGGAAAGCCACTCTAGCAAGTTTGTCAAACCCAAAGAAGTCATCATGAGAGCCCTCAACTCATACACAGTTAGTAAAAAGTAAAATAGGTCCCTAGATGTGGCATTTTAATTTGTGGCATTGACCCTAACCCCAGATAGATAAACCTTGAACACAGATTTGGTATCTAAAGATCTGAAAATGTGGTTAATGTACACACACACACACACACACACACACACACACACACACACACACACAGAGGCGGGGGGATGGCTAGAGATTGGGTGAGTGAAAATGGCAGCACTCCCTCCCCATACACCCCATGCTCTTCTGAGAACTGACCAGATCCAAGGCTGCAGATAATTCTGTCCTCTGGGCTCACTCCCTCTACAGGGATCAGCCACAGAATAGCCAGCTCACAGTAAGTTCTTGAAGATTAGCTTCTCACCCTCACCCAGCTCCAGCCTGCCTTGCTGCCAGTCTATCTGCCTCACTGGAGCACAGGGACAAAATGTGCTTTTCTAGCCTGCAGTAACAGGGAGGACCCATCTTTAAAAGCTCTCACCCTGACTGTTGGCCATGCCTGGAGCCTGAACTCACGATCTTTCCCCCCTCCAAATGATCCTCAAAGCTCACTTAGATCCTAGGACCCCTGAACCTTTCTCTCCTTTCTGTACCATTTTATGGGTTACATTGAGGAAGTCAGCATCTTTCCTAGTTTTCCACTTTGACTCATCATCTATCCTACATGCATGGGCAATTTTGTATATAAACACATATACACACACATACACACACACAGACACACGCACACATGCAGAAGTACACATATACACAGCATAATATTTGTGATTCCATGTAACATATTTGTAAGATGAATTTTCTTGAAATCCTGCAACAATGGATATTCATGTTTTAAATTTTGATAGAAATTGCTCAGGTGCCCTTCAAAACAATATATCAGATTTCACTGTCAATCTTGGTACCAATTACCCTGCAAAAACTATACACATGGGCTATTTGCAAGCCTTTTGATGTTTACAAGAAAATATGTAGAGAAGATGATATTTTTCTTTCAATTTGTAACACTAGTGAAGGGGAAGATTGGGTATTTTTCACATGCATATGTTAAAATACTTTTTATATTTTTTAAAAAGACACCTTAACCAAAATATCCTTCCTCAAAGGAATTTGGCAAGTAATCTGTGGAATACTGAAGTTACAGGAAGAAAAAGTAACATTCTTTAATAAATACAAGGAAACAAGTACCTTGCTGAGTATGACTTTTTTAAAATATGAATTAAAATGGGTGTGGAGAGATGGTTATTATCCCAGAGGACCCAAGGTTTAATTCCCAGCACCATCAAGGAAACTCACATCGATCCATAACTCCAATTCTGGGGGATCTGATGCCCTTTTTTGATCTCCATGGGCACCAGGCATGCACATGGTACAAATATATACAGGCAGGCAAAACGCCACTGTACATAAAGAAAGATCAATGACTCTAAGCAATGTTTAGTATGAATAAAATAGGCAATACAGTGCTATTGGTTTTTACCTCAGACAACTAAGCTGTCACATGTTTAAAAACTCAAATAGCCCCTGAAGTTGGCAGGATCCCAGCTCTGCTTCTTACTACATCCTGCCCTTTTAGGTCCCAGAAACATGACTAGGGACAGTAAGGGGACAAAAAGGACAGACAAAAGTACAGGAAAGCTGGGGTCAGGCAGGCCACATCCTCTCTAAGTGACAACAAATACACCACTACCCAGAACCTCATTGTGTTCATTATGGGGAGTTTGGGAAGAAGAAAGCTTTGCCAGTTTCTCCTGGGTCCAAGGCCTTTATCCTTGACACAGCCATCTCATGTCAACAATACATTCACTCAGAACTTCATCTGTTCTTACACAGTCACTCAAGGCTTACTAGTTCCCCACAGGAATGTGCTCCAAAATTCATACACAAGTGATGGCCTCCATTGTATGCTAGCACTCCAGGACCTACCTGTCTTGTGTTTTAATTAATAAAGCTATTTTAAAAATAGCTATAAGATTTTTCCCACCAAGTATCTTCTTCAAACTTCCCCAGAACTTGACCTTCACAGGCCCCTAATTCTCAGTAAAATCAAGGTAGAAGAAGGGAGAAGTTCATGGGTTTCCATTTGCCAACATAGTGCACAGACATTTCACACACAAGATATCACCCAACATCCTAATTTTTGACCCCCCAAAAGCAATGTCTGAGGACTGTGAAGTAGTGAGATTACTGGAGAAACAGTTCCCAGAAACAACAGTCATGGAAGAGTGTTGATAAGGCAAAATACACTTCACTGATCAATAGTAATAGTAATGTATGAGAGAGTGGTCACTGAACTTTGGAATATTGTCTCCCTGAGGCATGGGAAGCTGGGATCTTTGTGCACTCTACCTTTCTTGATCCATTAAGATTCACCCAGAAGTTTGGTGACTCAATGTTCTTCCACACTATTCCATGACTTCAGAATACATGGATGTGTGGTGGTGCCTTCAATTACAGTGCTCCATGAGAACTGTCCCCTCAACAGAAGCTGAAATAGGAATCAGGCCAAGCTTGTGGTGCCTGAAGCATCAATATAGAAAAAAAGGCATCTACTGCGTACCATGAGTCTGCCCATGGTTTTTCTCAACTCACAGCTGCATGCAGGGAAGTACACGTTTCTTTAGCTCTACTACAACTTCCCCTTTCCAATGCCATTTCTCCCAAGGCTACTGAGAGCATATTATCAAATAGAAACATCTATGTAACATTGTGTACTACAAGAGATATATGTATTTGGTCTTTGTACCAGGTTCCTGGCACATAAGTCCTAAAATCTTTGCAATTTCCTAAATGATAGAGATAAGGAAAATACCTTTTGTTGGACATAATAAGCCTCTTCCAACCATAGCTGAGTTTTTGCTAATGAGGTGGCTTTTGGTAGGCACTTACATAGTTTCAGAATGGAGACCAACTACTAGTAAGCAGAGAGTTGGAATTTTCAGTCCCACTGTCCTGAAATCTTCAGCAATATGACAGGAACTTGGGAATGAGTTAACCACAAATATGAATGATTCGATCAACCATGCCTATGTAGAACTCCACAAAATCCTAAACAAAAGGATCTTGGGAACTGTATGTTGGTGAATATCCCCATGTTCTAGAAAGTTGAGTAAGGACAAACAATACTTCACTGAGGACTCTACTGGACCTCATACCCTACACCTGGCTGTTGGTATGAAGCCAGCCTATCAAACCACTGATACTAAGTAAACTGTGGCCCTAAGTTCTGGAAGAGCATGGCAAGCTATCAAACCTAAGAGTTTAGTCATGGGAAACTATGACTTTTCAACTAAGTCATGCAAAAATGGGGATAACCTAACATCAGATACTTGTGACTGGCATCTCAAGTTAAGGAGAGGCTCATTTTTGTAGGACTGAGCCCCTACCTACTGGGTTTGATGTATGTTAGTGTCAGAATTTAATTGACTATGGTAGATCCTGTTGGTGTCCTTTAAAGCTTAAAGAGCTAGAGAATGAGTTGGTGTATGAAACTCATAAATTTGGTGTTGAAAGTACTCTGGGAGTTTTAAAAAATACAGATCATAGTCATAAGCATAGCAATTTGCAACTGAGATGTGTCCTTTCCAGGAATTCTGGAAAATTCTCCTTGATGTCCTGAGATGGATTGCCTGGATTGCTTTTCTTGTCCTATAGTCCTGTTCTAAAGGCACCAGCTGAAGTTTTACCAAAATTACAAGTATAGAGCCCATATCGTTTGAAATCACTTGTGGTTAATGGATAAGGTGGTAGAGCTCTTATATTTTTGGTTGTGAGCCTAGCCTTTAACAGCTGAGCCATCTCTCCATCCCAGAACTCAGTCTTAAAATCCCCAACATTCATGCATATTTACTATACTAGTTACATTTCTGCTGCTGTGATAAACCTCCACCACCATAATCAGCTCATGAAAGGGTAAGTTTGTTTTTGTTTACAGTTCCTGAGGGATAAGAGTTTATCATAGTAAGAAGACATGACATCCAGTACCAGACACAGGCAGGAACATGAAGCTAAGAGGTCACATTTTTAACCACAAGAAAACATAAAAAGAGTGAACATGAAGTAGGGTAAGTTTATGAACGCTCAAAGCCCCCCTCTAGTGACATACTTCCCACAACAAGGCCACACCTGCTAATCCCCCTCCCACCCAAATAACACCCACCAACTGGAAGCCAGTTGTTCGAGTGCTGCTAGCTTGTGGGAGCATTCCAACTAAAACCACCACACTAGTCTCCCAGTTACTAACATTGTCTATTTTCAAGAGGTGAACCTGGACTTGGGTACCACAGGAACAGAACTGTTTTTGTTGTATTCAAGGCCTGACCCAGATTTGTAAGTCTCCCCAGCCAACCCACTGTGTGTTGAATATTCAGGGCCACTCAAACCCTTTCAATTGCTTCTGTTCCTGGAATATAGATTCCAAGCAATTTGAGGGAAAGGTGCAGAGAGAAAGGTGATCTGGAGCAAACTTTGTCTCTATTATAAAACTGAACTGAAAAGTATTAAGGGATTCCCTCTACCATCTAGAACCGGATACCTATGTGACCCTGAAATGTCTACACAGCTCCATGTTGTAAACACAAATTCCTCACCTTTTGGCATCTTTTGAACCTATAGAACCTTTAGATATGGCCTGGCTATAGACATAGGCAGTTTTCACCTGCACAGACTGAGCCATTGTGACCACCATAAGGAGTTGAGACCCTCTGAAACCATGACCCAACATAAACTTTCCTCCTTTGTGTTATGTCTGTCAAATATTTTGGTCTGAATGATGAGAAGAGTAGCCAATACCTCCACTTGGTTTACAAGCTGAAAGAACTATGGCACATGCAGAAAATACTACTTGGTTTCTACGGGGGTGAATAAATGTTGAGCTTTGCTGCCCTTGGGAACAGATAGGTCTAAAGAAGGAAGGAAGAGATACAAGAGGAAGGGGATTAAGCGAGTGATAGGTGGAAGAAGAGAGACATGGACAGAGTAGGAAGAACAATGTAAGAGGTGCCCATGTGAATACCAGTGAGAAATAAGGCAAGCTCGCTCCCAGTGAACCAGCCTCCCCTCACGCTTCCGAGAAGGCAGAGATTTTGGAAGAACTGCCTCCTGGATGAACAAAGTGGACTGTGGGGGAAAACAGGAATGGTGCCCCTCTAAACTCACTACTGCCTACTTTTAGGCTTAGACCCTTTGCTATCTGAGATGTCTGTTCTAGATGTCAAAGGGTCTTCTCTGTGTCAGTGGAAGGCTTCCCATACACAGAACACATCATGGACATTTGAAATGTCAGGAAGCCAGGAATGAAACCTTGGCAACTGCTTTTCCTTTTCTCCTACATTCATGAGAAGTGATACCTGTTCACTGCTTAGAGAAGCCTGGGACTGCTGGGGTGACTCTGGGCATCTGGATCTACCTGCCCTGACAAGAAGCACTCAAGGCTGCTTCTGAGAAATGAAATCATTTGCTCTATGCCTATTTGTGGTAAGAATTTGTCACAGCTGCTAGACTACTCAAATTCTTAGCACAGCCTTGGTGCCTTTGGGAAACCTAACCACAAAATGAGTTAATTTTAACTGCATCTTGCAGGGAATATACCTATTTTTAGCAATTATCTTTGGAGTTTCTGAAACAAAAGCTTCTGAAAATTAATGATTTTCACCAAGGTACTGGCTTCTTTATATGCAGAACTGAACTACACAAGGTTAAAGTGAAGTTAGGCAGCCCATGTTAGGGAAGTGCTAGTTTTTTTATAAGGAGAAAATACACAGAGAGGAGAGGTATACAATTTCAGAAAGAACTATGGGTATGGGGTCAGGAAATGAGCCAAATCCTGTGTCACCATGGGTAAATCAATTCCCCTCTCTGATTCTCAACACTGTCACTTTTCAGCAGAGAGATTATGTCATGAAAACTGAGTTTTATTAAATGTTAACCTCAGAATTTCTATCCATAAGGGGTCAAGACCAGGCTGGAGAAACCCACAGAAACAGCTGACCTGAACAATGGGGAACTCATGGACCCCAGTCTGATAACTGGAAAACCAGCAGAGGACTGACCCAGACCCCCTGAATGTAGGTTTTAGTTATGAGGATTGGGCAGTCTATGGGGCCTCTGGTAGTGGATCAATATTTACAAATGAACTTTGAGAGCTCATTCCACATAGAGGGATACTCTCTCAGCTTAGGCACATGGGGGATGGCCTAGGCCCTACTCCAAATGCTATGACAAGACTTTGAAGATCCCCCATGGAAGACTTCACCCTCCCTAGGGAGCAGAAAGGGGATGGGATGGGGTTTGGGAGGGGGACAGGAGAGAAGGGGAGGTGAGGGAACTGGGATTCACATGTAAAACAAGCTTGTTTCAAATTTAAATAAAAAATATCATTTAAAAAAAAGAGCAACAGCTAGTCATTCATAAGAATGTGGTCTCATGGTTAGTTTTGTTTATAAAATAAGGCATCTGAAACTAACCTAGTCTTTCATTTTCTTTCTGTTGCTGTAATAAAGTACCCTGACAAAAAGTGTCAGAGGGTATATAGAGTACAATCATTCTACAATTCCAGATTACAGTTCATCATCTCAGGAAGACAAGGCAGAAACTTCAAACAGCTGGTCATATCACAGCCACCATGAAGAGTAAAGAGACATGAATAAATATACACTTGTTCTATTGATTACTTGTGCTCAGAATGACTTTTCTTCTTTTATATAGTTCAGAACCCCCTGCCTAGAGAACTGTGCCACCTACAGTGGGCTGTCTTCTCAAATGAATCACTTAAAGTCATCCCCATGAAACTAAACTAAACTAAACTAAAGAGGAAAATTTCTCAGTGATATCCTCTTCCCAAGTGATTCCAGGTTGCTTCAAGTTGACAATTAAAACTATCCATGACTAGGTTAGTCTAGGGTAAAAAAAAATTATAACTACTTTGAACAAGAAATTGGCAGAAATGTGTTATTAAATTAGCTAGAAGGGAAGAGAAGAAAATCAACTAAAGGGAAAGGGACCTAAAGTAGGACAAGGAGCTGAAGCAAGTGAGCCAGAGGCAGTCTGTCGGGTGGAGAGGATGGTTATCACTTCTGAGATGAAGCAGCCAAAATCACATGCACAATTTCCTCCCATTCTTGGCATTAAAGTGTCATGATCTCTCTGGAATATGGAAACATACAGTACTGTCAAGCTATGGTACCTGAGTGGCTGTCTAATGCCAACCCATCATCATTAATTGTTACATGACAGCAGTATAGTATATAAGCTCTCTGTTTCTCTGTTTAAGGCAGTATGAGATGCAGAGGCTGTGTGTAGCATGTAAGCTATTTTCTTCTAGGCTCCTGTCAGACTTCTAGCATAAGTCTACTGTGGATGAGATTGGAGTTTGTCCTGGCTCCCTCTACCACCTTCACTGCTCACTCTGTCCCCTAAAAGGGCAAGTCCATCCATGGTCTGAATTTACAGGTACCAATAATGTGTCCTCTATTAGCTGAAGTGTCAAGTCAATGGGAGGCATCCACAATTCCTAGAGAACTCCAATGAGAAAGCCAGGTATTTCTTCCTGGCCTTCATATGGTTGACCAGGAAAAGTCTCTCTCACTCCCACAGCTAATTTGGCTGCTGGCAATACCGTTGGTTTTTTTTTTTTTGTTTTTTTTGTTTTTTTTTTTTGTTTGTTTTTTTTCTCCTTCCCTTCTCTCCAGGAACTAACAGCTCAGCATTGTCACTATCCCCAGGTACTTCTGAAACTTGCATTAGCTTCCTAATCCTGCCATTCTTTTCCCATTGGGAATCAGGTTTATAAGACTAACACCAATTTTATTTAAATTTCAAATAACCAGATGAATTCTATATACTGAAGATCTTAGGAACATCCAAGCAGTTAAAACATCTGGGATACATTACTTCAAAAAAATGTGTCATGTCAAAGTCTGGAAATAAAAAGTACACTATACATATGGATCCAAATTTCAAAGAAATAAAGCCTAAGTTTCAATGAGACACCCTGGCATTTCACATCTGTCCATTTTATACTTATTTTGATAGAGCTTGCTGTCTTCAGTTGAATTGGGCCATAAATCAGAGATTTTGGAGTGCATCTTAAAATAAACCCCTTGGGGATTTCATCCTGGTTGTAACAGAAGCTTCTCGGGATATTGTTGGGGGAAACCTGAGGCCACACTCAACTCCTGCAGACATGCTGTCAACGTCCCAGGGACCAAAGTGCAATTTCTTAAGCCTTTTCTCTCACCTCTCCCTTCCTCCACAGTGTGAAAAACCAAAAGCAGATGTTTCTGGGTTTGTGGCGTCTTTTCCTCTCCTTCTTTTCCATACACCTCCACCATGGCTTCTGTTCGGATCCTTCCAGATCTAGACCACTGAAAGAGTTCCAGGATCCATTTCTCTATTTTCTCCCTCAGCCTGAATCCACATATCCACCCCTGTCCAACCCTTCATATTAGTACCACAATTATCTCCCTGAAATACAGATCTGTATTAGTCAGGCTATGTTAGGCTAGGCTATATAACAAACAAACCCTAGACAAACAAAACTTCTTGAGAAAAAAACATGGAATTATTTTATGTGCTCTTGCAAACATATAACTAGAAGAAAGAACTGGATTCTTGTGTTGTTTCTACAATCAATTTGTTGTGATATGTTGCTTTGGTTGAAGAGAATGAAGAAAATCTAGCCTCACAGAGACATGTAATTAAAAGTGAAGAGTATTACAATTAATGTTTTCAGATGGTTGTGGATATTTCCTCTTTGAAACTTTACTAAAATTTGACAAGTGCTTAATTTCTTAAAGGCTATATTCAGTGTAGAATATTAAGTCCTATGAATGAACTTTAATATTCTGCTATATCAAAAGATGTTGAACTGTCTTGCAGCCTGATAGATGTTCTAACTGTGATTGGCAACATCATTCACTGGTCATCTAGGGAATGTTTGTTCACTGAGTTATGATCTTCCAAATGCTGGCTATAGAATGTGTGTGTGTGTGTGTGTGTGTGTGTGTGTGTGTGTGTGTGTGTGTATACATATGTATACATATACATATATATGTGTGTGTGTACACACACACACACACACACACACACACACAACAATCAGTGCCTTGATTTTATCTAAAACAACTCTATAAATGAGAAGGCTGTTACACTAACTGTAGGAAATATACTTCAAAACTGTAGCTTTGCTCTGGAAGACAGATTTTACCAGTGACAATAAACACTGATTCATTTTCTTAAAGTACCAGGCTCTTTTCAGCCATTCTTCAAAACAAAGTTGTACACCAGATACTTATGTCAAGAACCATTGTTTGTCTCTCAGTCCTGTTTTAAAGTTAAAGTGCTGTCAGAATTTTTTTATACTCTACTGAGCCCAACTAGTGCTGTCCATATGTAGGGCCATCCACTGGAACATGGAGACCCAATGTTGACCACACCCACAAAGAAAAATGACCATCCCTCCCCGGCAGTCGTCAGCTGCCAATAACATTTCAACTAGGGGTGGGGCCTCAAGAGAAAGCAGCTGGCTTATTAAATATAACTACATTTTTCAAAACAAAAAAAAAATTTAATGAGAAAGACAACAGTGTTGAACATTTTGAAAGTTCTTCTTAGCACTTGGCTGGGCACTCATCTCCCTAAGTGCCTTTACTCAAGACAACCATCATGCTGGGTTTGCAGCAGGCTGCTAGACACATGCCCTTTCATCACAAAGAATGGTAAAAGACAGTTATACTCAAGGCTTGGGATTTTTTAATAATCATTTTTATTGCTCCACCAAGGGCACTTATAAATGCAGCCAGTGTTCTTTTCCACGCAAGTGTGCAATAACAAGGAGCACAATGACTGCTGGCAGAGAGGTGGCAAGCCTTGATACATGGCAAGTGTCAGTCTTGCTATGAGATGGTTTTTATTTCATTGTAAATTTCTGCCTTATCATTTTTATTGTTTTTGCCTGAGTCAGGAATGTTCCCCACAGGCTCATGGTTCAGGCATATGGTCACCTGGCCATGTTACATGTGGGGAGATCATGAAGCCTTTGGGACTGTGTTCTAGCAAGCAGATGCTGGTCTCTGAGGACAAGCCTTGAAAGTGAACCCATAGCTGACTCCAGGCTGAGAATTCTGTTTGCTGACCCAGAGTTGTAAAAATGCTGCAAGTTCCTGCTTCCCTCTGTGGCCATGCCTTCCCCACCATGAGGGACTTGGTTCCTGAAAACTCTGAGCCTACTCTTTTATCCTGAGTGCCCCAGTCAGGTGATGACAACAATGAGAAACCTAGACAATTCACTGAAAAACTGAGCAGGTCCCAGGGGTATCCTGGGACAGTGTTCCATATCCTGAAACGCACTAGTCTGCCACACTGATTAATGCAGGTATATATTATAATTTATAATATATAATAAGACAGTGGCTTCTCCTCACCATAATGGTGCTACTCTAATACTAGCAGTGTTCTGTAATACATAGTTGAGAATGTAGTAGTGGCTCTTCTCACATTACTAGTCTATAATCCAGAGACAGCTGTACAGATATTTTAACAAAGTAAGTTAATACCTGAAGAATGCTGTAGTAAAAAGTGATGTTTAATATCTTCATTTTTACTTCATTATTTTTAAACATTGTGTTGCATTTTACCAAATAGCCATCAATGATAAACTAGAATTTTTAAGTTCATAGTTTCCAAATTAGAAAAAGAAACTTGTAAGTTCCTTTCCTGACAAATATCCAGAAAGCCTTTGTATTTGGTTTTTCAAATTATTTTATTTTTTATTATTTCAGGGTGGGGCAATATGTGTGGGTGTGCTCACCAAGGCACTTCTGTGATGATCAGAGGACAGCTTCAAAGAGTCTATTCTCTCTATCTACCAAGGGTTCCAGGGACCAAATTCACACAAGCAGATGAAGCACTTCTACCCAACAAGCCATCTCACTGGCACCATCCATACTACCTTGGTTACTGCAAGATATCCAGGATGTGCACTTCCTCACACTTGTTCTTTTCTTTTTTGTCTTTTAAATTTAGAAACAATCTTATTTTACATATCAATCCCAATTCCCTCTCTCTCCCATCCTCTCATGCCCCCCACTGACCCCTCCATCACACCCCCAGCCCCCCATGCACTTCACAGGAAGAGTGAGGTCTATTATAGGGGATCATAAAAATCTGTCATATCATTTGGGGTAGGGCCTAGGCCCTCCCCTGTGTGTCTAGGCTGAGAGAGTGGTCCTCCATGGAAATTGGACTTCCAAAGTCTATTTGCTCACACTTGTTCTTTTACAGCATTGTTCTGACTTTTCTGTTTCCTTTACCTTTCTATGTAAACTTTAGAATAACAGTGTCTATATTTTGAGGATTGTATAGGAAGTTTAAATCAACATCATCATGTTAAGGCTTTCCACTGATGAACATTATACAGCCCATGTTTACATAAATTTCATTTGATTTCTTCAGTGAACACTGTATTAGTTACTTTCTTGTTGCTGCCAGTAGCATTTGAAGGTTTTGGCTTACAGTTGCAGGGGAATACAGTCTACTATGGCAGGAAAGGCCCAGTGGTGAGAGGAGGCTGCCAGGTCACATTGCATCCACACTCAGGAATCAGAGAGAGCAAAAACTCAGGCCAAGCTACAAAACCTCATGGCCCAGCCCCAATGACTGACTTCCTCCAGGGAGGTTCCACCTCCTAAAGGTTCCACAATCTTTCAAACAGCATCACTAACTGGAACAAAATGTTCAAACATGATCATATGTGGGACATTCCAGAACTCCAACCACAGCAAGCATCATGTACTTTTGAACATACAAGTCCTGTGCATGTTTAGGTTTACACTATTTGAGGAGGGCTCACAAATGGCCCATGTGTTTGATGACAGAACAAGCTATTAGAATCTTATTTCCTGTAACCTTGTTGACTCACTTATTAGTTCAGTGGCTGTGTTTATATATTCCATGAGATTTTCTGTGTGTCTTTTGAAGATAGGAACCATTTAATCGCTTCCTTTCTATATTGGGTTTTCCTCACTGTGACAAATCCAAGAGAAAGAACCTAAAGGAAAGATTACCTAGGCTCATGTTTTTACAGGTCTTGGTCTGCAGTCAGCTGATTCCACTGTTAGAGGCCTAAGGTGAGAAACAGTGTGGCTGTAGGAGAATAATACAGCTAAGCAGCTCACCATGGTAGCCAGGAAGCAGAGACAGACAAGAGGAAGAAGTCAAGACAAGGGACATCCCCCAAGAACTTACCTTAGTGGTCTACATCCTCCAACTAGGCCCACCCCTATACTTTCCATCACCACCCAGCACAGGGTCACCGGCAGGGGACCATGCATTCAATACCCTATGAGTGAGGTTTCACACTTGAGACATCATACTTGAGACATCAATGACCCTATGAGTGAGGTTTCACACTTGAGACATCATACTTTCTAACCTGCATCTATTTCACTTTCCTGCCTCAATTCTAGCTAAAATTTTTTGTCATTTCTTGGGTTTCTAGTTTGATTCTATCCTGACTGGAAGTCATGCTATTATTTCTACTTCTCAAGTTTGTTTTATGGACCAGGATATACTCCACCTTGGTCTGTGTTCCATAAGCACTTGAGAAGTCTCTGTTTCAAAGAGAGATCTCTAAATGTTGATTGGGTTACATTGGTTGGTGATGCTCTTGACTTTTTGCACTTCCTTCTAATTTTCTATCTAGTTGTCGAACCAGTTTCTGGAGAAGACTTTAGTAATAATGGTAACTTTGTTTGCTGCTCCTTTGAGTTCACGCAATTGTTTACACAATTGCTCTGTGGTTTATGGTAAAGCACTGAAGATTGCTGTATTTTGGATTGACTCTTTTAACACAGCATAAAGTCCAACTCTGGTGATCTTCGGTTTGCTCCACCTCATATTGCTGTAGCCATTCTGCCTTTCCTTTAACTTAGTTGCTATTGCCTTGTTTTATTTTGGACAGTATAGTAGACTAGACCCATAGCCTCTTGAATGCTAAGAAAGCACTGCACCATGGAGCTTTAGTCCCAGCCCTTGCTCGTTTATGAACCTGAGACAGAGCCTTACAAACTTACTAAGCTGACTTTGAAATCACTCTGTAGTAGGGGACAACCTTGGACTTGAGATCTGCTTGCCTCAACCATCCAAGAGCTGGGAGTTACAGGCATATGCCACCATTTCTGGCTTCATTGTCTTTTTCTTTCAAAACATTTTGGGGCCTGGGTCCTTGGTAGATGGCTTATTTATGTGTACAAGGCCCTAGGTTCAATACCTACCCACCCCCAAAGCCAACACTTTTTAGTCATGCCCTATGACTAAATGTCAGAGGGTTTATCCATGGGCCATGAGGCTCTTTTTCCCTATGTGGATTTATTAATTCTTCCAGCTCTCCCTCCCATCCTCCCATCATCTCTCCACTGAGCTCTTCTCTTCCTGGGTGTTGTGACTCTGACACCATTATTTCCTCTTGGTTCTTCCTGTGACCTCTCATCACTTTCGTTGTTGTTTCCTTTCTAGATGTTTGCTACTGTTGAAGTATTTTTTTTTTACCAGAGACTCCTCAATTTTTAGTTAATAATTTGACATATATGTATTTTGATGCTAGTATGGATTGATTGTACTTTTCATTCAGTTCAAAATCTACAATGTTCTCAGCAACATGTGTGATTTGGGATTGCAACCTCGATGTTTTTGTGTTGTGATGGCTTCAGCCCTTATTTAAGCCTGTGGCTTTTATTGAATTCTCCCATGGCCTCTCAGGCCATGAATAATGGCAAGCCAGCTCATTTTCACAAGACTGAGGAGGAATTGCAGGTTCCCCATCCGGTCTCCGTGGACATCCTAATAGACTGTTCCTATTACTGTGAGGGTAGAATCCCTGCTTCTCACAGGCTCTTCTCAGGCACCCTGCTGAGATGGCCCTGTTATCTTCAGCAGCAAATGCCATGGCACCCAAGGAGAAGTTCAGTACCACTGCCTCTTATGTATTAAATGTATCCCCTTCAAAATTCATGGGTTATCAATGTATAAAGTCTTCAAAAAGATGATTAGAACACAAAGAATCCCCCCTCATTAGTATCAAAATGACCTTTGATAAGGGACTTCACACAGTTTTCACCATCTTGCCTTCCTTCTGCCATGAAGCATGCAGGCTAGTATATCCTTTGACAACTGAACCTGTCACTGCCTTAATCTTAGATGATCTACTACTGACCAGAGCTATGACTAGACACATCTGATCTTTTTAAATTACCTGGTATCAGATTTTTGTTATGAAAACACAAACAACCATTTCTGCCAGTGGAAGTGAAGTCCAGCCTCTTCAAAGTCTTCCACTAATACTCCAGGATGACATTGGGGAAATTTGCTTCTGGCTCATGTAGCTCATTGGGTACAGCTTCCTTCTCACATATAGAAGACACTATTTCACAGCAGAAATCCTGGTCCTCTGGCTCTTACTCTCTTTCCCCCAACTCTTCTGAGCCTTTGGTGTAGTAAGTGTGTTGTAGATGTGTCAACGGGAGGTGAACACCCTTCAGTCAGTTGTTCTCTGTATTTTGATGACAGCTCTGCCATCAATCTTCCCTGAGCCCATTCTAGTGGAACCTGGGCATCCTGCTAATGTCTTATAAACCAGGGTCTTGCTCCTCACTCAGACTTTGCTGGTGCAGCTGGAAAATAGGTTACAGTGTTTGAAAGGTATAGGCTGCAACAATTTTCTCTGGAAGGAAGTTTATTTCTGTACAGGATACAGAAAGAGTAAATACTTAGTGGGCTTTTTTTAAAAAACTATCTTCCACTTTCTAGTCATGTCCGGCACCAAGTCCGGCATGTGATGCCTGTCCTTATATCCATGGATAAGTGCAGTTCCCACACTCATCAAAGAAGCTGCCTTTCTGGTACATAGAGGACATCACAGAAACCCATAGCTGGTGAAAACACAGAGGACAACTGGCTGTGGGGTGCCCAGCTCCAAACAATGCATCTACAACATACCCCCTCCACCAAAAGCTCAGAAGAGTAGGAAAAAGGTAATAGAGAGGCAGAGGACCAGGAAGTCTGCTGTGAGATAGTGTCTTCTATATGTGACAAGAAGGTTACATGCATGAATTCTCAATAATATGGTTGCCTAAACAAGGCATACATAATGATACCAGCTGACATGTCTTTCTGTATAGGGGAGCTTTCACAAGGCCTCACCCTTAGATGAAGACCTACAGGCTACAATCAATGACCACTAAAAGAGGGAGAATCAGTCTTCTCTAGTGACAAGCCCTGGTAAGTCACCCAATCCCAAGTGATTATTAACCCCAAACATATTACATACAAATGACACTAAATGGACTCATCAGGATGTACTGTATGTGCACGTGTGTATGCATGTGGCCAGTGGGGTATGTGATGGCAGGTATGCAGAGGTGAGTGCTCTGTTCTCTGCTTCTTCAATTGGGTTCTGGGAACCAAACCTAGGTCATCAGACTTGGCAACAAGTACCTCTACCTACTGAGATGTCTCTGCAACCCACATACTTAGCAGGAGAAAGTATATGGCAACTTCTCAGAAACAAGAGCTCTGAAACCAGTCATGTCAAAACTTGGAGTCCATCCTTCTGTTTGTTTTGCTTTATTGTATTGTTTTGTTTTGTGACAAGATCTTAAAAATAAGTCAGGTACAGACTGAAAATACTTGAAAAAAAAATCTTGATATGTAGCCTGGAACACAAGATCCCCTAGCCTCAGCCTCCCTATGATCTATGATCCTCCCAGTGTCTCACCTGTCTCTCTTTTCTCCATACACATTTAAAGACAGAGAAGGGGATGGAAGAAGAAAAGGAAGGAGTGAAAAAGACAAAGAGGAAGGAAGAGGGGAGGAGAGAGAAGAAAAGATTTTGTTATTGATTTTTACCAGAACAAAACTATACTACATATATTCTCAGAAACTTGCTTTCTCCCTTAACAACATATAACAGACATCCCTTTGGTGAGAAAAAAAGAAATCATATGTTTAACTTTTTTCTCCTTAACTACTTAATATTTCATAGGAAGACAGGGCCATGTTTATTTAAGATTTTCCATTTTATTGTCCTAACAAAATACCTTCATTTATTATATAGGGTAGATTGCCAAAAGAAGGACAGCTCGGGACAAACACATTGTGTATTTTTAAGCTGAACATGGCATAATTATGAAGCTAAAAAGGCCCATGACAAAATGCAAGCTTCTGTCTGCATTCTTATAATTCTAGAATTGTTTCTGCCAGTCTTTGAAGGCTTAAAAGTACCTCATTTTTAATTAATACCTGTTTACTGGCCACCAATCTCTGCCCATGCCTGTCTCCACTTTTCTGTTGGGCATTGTTATGCTGCTCAGCTGAGCACTTAGCACCCAGCTCTGTCAAATGTATTTCAAATACCCTCTCTCCATCTAACTCCAACTGATGGCCACAGTGTTTAGCAGACATTTCCCTTATCACACTTGCCATGCTGTATTATCCTTGCCTAATGATTGTTGTCCCTGCTAACAGCTGTGTTTTTTAAGGTAAGAATTACCTATCCAAGTTTGATGCACTATCCTGAGTGACAATGCACTCAAGGGTTTCTGAACTGGCTGTTGAATTTATATCTCAATAAGCAAGGCTCATCTGTGCTTCCCTTCCTGTGCTATCCTGAGTGATGCATTAATGATAGGTGTTCTATCAAGTGTCAGTGGGTCCTGGACAATTACAATCTGAAACAAGAAGCATAGGAAAATAGCACCTATAGCATAGCATAGCACCTTGTTCCTGTGGCTAAGCTGTGGTCACCATCTGCCTGCACTTGGACGGAAAGGCTAGGCTCCACAAAGCATCACATGGAATACATGGGAGTGTGCATACTTGTTATTTCAGGGGATAAGGGTGGTTTTCATGTCATGTGTCATTTGTGGAACAATTTATTGTCACAGTTGGTTCAAGGTCTTTATGCTATTTACTTGCTAGAATCAGATAAAGAAGGAAGAATTCATTTCTAGTCAATCTCAAAGACTCTCTCCAAACCCTGAAACACCAGGCTACTGTAGGGTTTGCCATCACCACCAAAATGAAGCATGGCAGAGATGTAGAGTTGACTAGAGAAGGGGTAAGCACAGAACAAGAAGCAGAAGGAAGTATGGAAGAAAATGGAGAGTGGGTATGCACATGGTGTTAAGGAGACATATCTGGGCAGGACCAGAGAGAAAAGAAAGGATAACATCTCCAAGCCAGACAAGTATCAATGACAACCTAGCCTGTTACGATCTCTTACCAATCCCCATAGATTCACATGGGCTCACACCTTCAGGTACAAGCCACCACACATCTCTCTGGAATGTTCCCATGGGTGATCTTCCCAAGTCCCATTTCACCCCTGGAGCCTTCTGCATCCTTGACTGTTCTTGTCAACAACACAGGCTAAATTGAAGATTTTGTTAGGTTAACATCATGTATGCACACTTAGGTACAGTAGGCTTCTTCTCATACCTAGAGGCCACATTATGGAGCCAACTTTGCCCTAGTTCCATCCCCTTAAGTGATTCTGGTTTCTGATACCCGATGACACAAGAAGGGCCAGCTGTCCTCATCATCAGCCAATCCCAGAGTGGTGGAGCCTGAACACTAAAACATGGTCTTTTGTTAATATAAACTGTTGCCCTGGCTCAGAGTCATGTATCCCTCATATGGCAGCCTCTGTAACAACAATGCAGCTTGAGGATGGCAGAGGAACAGGGAAGTGGCACTAGGCAGAATCCCCACTCAACATGAATGTGTTTAATATCTACTTGAAAAGCAAAATGAAAGAGACACTAATCATAATATTTTATAGCCATGAGAGTGTCTAATTTAAAATATGAATGAATTATATTTTTAAATCAAAAGACAAAAATGGGAACTCTAGATGGTTGACATATATGCCATTGTCTAAATTAGGAAAAGTCACTATTTCAAAAACTTGACATTGCTCCTTAAATTTATACATGAACCAAGGGTACATGGTTAAAACTGAGTCCTAATAATTTTGGAACTTAGCAATTGGATTATATGTATGAATTGCACAACACACACACACACACACACACACACACACACACACACCTCCACGAACAGCCAAGAACTTAAGAGAGAAGAATGATGATAAAGGATCACATACCACAACATGTAATAAAGACACAGTAATAAAACAATATGGTACCAGCCCAGCAATCAGCCAATAGACAGATAGAACATTAGTTAAGATCTCAGAAATGGAAAGAAGGAAGAAAGAAAGGAAAAAAGGAAGGAAAGAAGAAAGGAAAGAAGGAAAAAAGAAAGGAAGGAAGGAAGTTATCTTCAGATCTTCACTCTCCCTCCTGTTCTCCAAATCTAATCCCCCAGTCTCAGCCATAGCTCTGGAGCAGACTACCTGCTGAAGCCTCTCCTCCCTCTCTGCCCCAATTCCAAGGGCACTAAGAAGATCCTGGTGGCAGATTTTACTTTCCTCCCTAAAGTGGAACTCCATAGCCCCAAACCTCTTCTAGTTTCACCCCCATTCCTTTGTGTCAGCTCCCAATACCTAGTGTGGTGGTTTGAATAAGAATGGCACCATATACTACTGTGTTTGAATACTTGATCCATCGGAAGTGGTGATGGGAGATGTTATTCTCATACTGGTTAATGAATAAAGCACTGTTGGCCAATAGGAAAGCAAGATAGGCAGGGCTAGGAGACTAGGAGGAAAGAAGAAGGAGTAAGGATGAGTCAACATGGAGAGACCAGGGAGGTAGTACACTGGGCCCACTCTGGCTGGTAAGATGAGACCACGTGCAAATACTTAGATTAATAATAATGGGTTAATCATTAAGAAAGAGCTAGCCGATAAGAAACTAGTAACCAGCCAACAGTATTTATATCAAATACAGAGTCTCTGCATGTTAATTGGGGGCTGGCGTGGCAGCAGGACCAGACCAGCAGTGGGGAAAACATACTCATTACATTATGGCGACCAATGTGGCTAATAAGAACTTTCACTTAAAACTAAGAAAAGCTTAATATTGTACGCTGTTCTGTTATCTCTAAATTATTTGACAACTGAGGAAATAACAACTACTAATAAAAGAAATGCTGCTGGACTAATCCAATTTATATATTTTAAAAATGCTTTGACTCCAAAATTTAAGCCCAAGGACAAGTTACTGGGGAAAAGGATTTCTAATTTTGTTTCCACAGAAAATGAAAAGCTGTGGATTGCTTCCAGACTAATGTGATTTGGAAGCAATGTCAATGGGACAATGCAGCCTTGCAGACCACTACAGCCAGGATTTCTGGGTCTTCTTAGGATTCCCCACGATAGCGCCCCCTACCAGCAGGAAGCAATTTGGAAAGAACGACACCCAAATTCCCAAATACTGTTTATAAATGTTTGTTTTCTTTTAAGTGGGCGTGGTTATAAAAGGTTAATGACCATAAGCAATCTTCTTAAATGTAAAAAGGAAATTATGGTATAGATATAAATGCTTTGTTTTGGAATGGATTTTCATTTATTGATATTAAGGTTAATTTTGGGATAAGTATATTTCTCCTCTTGTTTAGGCATTGTGTTTATATAGCTCATTGAAAAATGTAATGTATAATTTAGTACAGATTATAGAGAGTTACCTATGATAGTCAAAACTTGGAGTTAAGTTAATTAAGATTTCTAGATATACAGAGATGTATTTGAGATGGATAGGCATTCTTAACCTTTCAAAGACCTACAGAATATGGCATTTAAAATGGTTTAGGGATTTTCTTGACAGTGAGACATAGCTGTTCCTGGCAATACCACCTACATCAGAAAGGAATATGGACATAGAAGAAAAACGTGATGAAGTTTGCTTTCAATATGGCAAGACTAGCCATATGGAGGACAAGATACTGCTCTTGTCTAGACTGTTTGAGTATATGCTGTATAAACTCGACATTCAGGACTCACAGAAAAGTGACTGCTAAAACAAGATGGACATTGCTACAGGATTCCTGCTTCATGGAAGAGGCTGCCAGACAGTCTACAGGACACAGAGAAAAATGACTGACAAACTGCCAATACAGATGGATAGTTTTCTGCTTTGCTAAGGAGTCTGCCAGACACACTATGGCCTATGGGCTGAAGATGAAACATTACAGAAGAACTTCAGGTGACTGACCAGGCGAGCTGTCCCTGTCATTTCTAGAATTTATATATTATCCTTCTGTGGTTTTTGATGGAGTTGAAGACAGACAGTTATGGTTATAGTTTTCCTTAGTTAGGATTAAAGATAAGTTACATATAGGACTTTAGACTCACAAAGATAGGGTAGATGATATTTTCTTTAAGTCTTACAAAATGTTAATGGATTAAATACTGTTAACTGTGATTCTTATTTGATAACTGCTGTGTGATATATTTTGCTATGCTAAGTTTGAAACCCTTCTTTTTATTTTAGACAGAAAAGAGAAGATGATGGGGGATGTTATTCTGTAAATATGTTTCTCATACTGGTTAATGAATAAAGCACTGTCAATAGGAAAGCAAGATAGGCAGGGCTAGGAGGCTAGGAGGAAAGAGGAAGGAGTAAGGAGGAGTCAACATGGAGAGACCAGGGAGGTAGTTCACTGGGCCCACTCTGGCCGGTAAGATGAGACCACGTGGAAATACTTAGATTAGCAATAATGGGTTAATCATTAAGAAAGAGCTAGCCGATAAGAAACTAGTAACCAGCCAACAGTATTTATAGCAAATACAGAGTCTCTGCGTGTTAATTGGAGGCTGGCGTGGCGGTGGGACCAGACTGGCGGCAGGGAAAACATACTCGTTACAAAGTGGCATTATTAGGAGGTAAGGCCTTTTTGGAATGGGTGTGGCTTTGTTAGAGGAAGTGTGTCACTACGGGGTGGACTTTAAGGTCTCTGAAGTTCAAGCCATTCACTTCTGCTGCCAGTTGATTAAGATATAGAACTCTCAGCTATTTCTCCAGCACCATGTCTGCCTATGCATTATCAGATGATAATAGACTAAACCTCTGAAACTGTAAGCCAGCCCCAATTAAATGTTTTCCTTTATAAGAGTTGTTGTGGTCATGGTGTCTTTTCAAAGCAATAGAAACCCGAACTAAAACACCTAGAAAGATAATCTACCCAAGAACCAGTCAGAGTGGCCAAGATAAAAAAAAAAAAATAATAAATCATGACTCATTCAGGTAAGAATACAGAATAAGGGGAACATTCCTCCCTTACTGGTGGAAATACAAACTTGTACAGCTACTATGGAAATGTGGCAGTCCCTATGAAAGACAGGAAGCCATCTGCCTCAAGATCCAGCTATGCCACTCTTGAACATGTACCCAAAAGATGCTTCATCCTACTACAGAGACCCTTGCTCAACTATGTTTACTGATGCTTCATTCATAATAGCCAGAAATTGGAAACAACTTAGATGTCTGTCAATGGGTAAAGGGATAAAGAAAATGTGGTACATTTATACAATAAAATATTATTTGGCCATTAAAATTGAAATCATAAAATTCACAAATAAATGGATGAAACTAGAAAAAAATCATCTTGGGTGATATAACTCAGACCAGAAAGACAAATATGGCATCATTCACTTATATGTTGATGTTGGATTAAGTAGAGACTAAGGCACCAGGGGCAAAGGATAAATGAGGCAGGGAATATGGGGAGGGACAACTAAAATTGAGAGCTATTTCGGGGGTCATTTAGAAAGCTAATACAATAGAAGATTCCTAAAATATATACATATTTTAGGCAACGTAAACAAAATAGGTAAATAATGGAGGAGACAAACCCTCAACTGAACAACTCTCATCACCAAACAAAGTTTCCAGGGTCTGAAATTAGTTATATATAATCAAGTTCTATAATCGTTATATATAACCAAAGGAATCCCATGGGAACACCCAGAACAATGATAGATGTTGCCAAAGTTATTAGAGGCTCTCTGTAAACTGACAGTAAGACTCTTATTGCTGAAGACAACACTTACACAACTTGTTGCACATGGAGAAGTCAAGTTGATGTCTACCTAGAGCCTTCACCCCTACAGACCAGTATCCATGATACTAAAAAATACTCCAAATGCTACCAAAGGAAGAAGAAGGTAAACACCAACTCAGCTACAAACCTTTTGATCTACAAGGGTGACATGTTTGCAAAATATGGTGGTACAATAATGGCACAAAGCCTATGAAAGTAACCAACCAATACTGATTTGCATTAAGACCCATTCCATGTGACAGAACCCATACACAAAGTTGCAAATCACCTAGAAAGACCTAGGAGATTAGGACAAAAATCAAATATTACTATTCTGCTAAAGGTAGCAATAAAATGACTTCTTACCACATCCTGCTATACTCATAGATCAATGTCTTGCATCATCAGAGACAGTTCCTGCCTACAGCCAATAGAAACAAATACAGAGACAAACAATTTACAGACAGTGAAAGATCTTGGAATGCAGTCCTAAATGAGAGGTCTTGATAAAAGTCTTCACCCCAGGATTCAGGGAACCCTTATAATAGGAGGCAAAAACAGCATAAGATCCAGATGGAACGAAGAACACCAAGGAATCAAGGCCTAAATACACACAGCATGACCAACATACAGACTCACAAAATCTGTGGCAGCATGCATAGGGCCTGCACAGGTCTGCAGATGGAGTCCTAGAGCTGAAAGAAGTAGACGAATGCCCCCATCTCTAAACCAAAACCTAGCTCCAATTGATAACCACTTGCAAATGAGGGATTGGATTTCTCCAAGGGAGTCTCACTGGGGAAACAAACCATTCTTAAGGGTAGGCCCCATGCCCAGCAGTAGATGGCCAACACAAATCAACTCAGTGGCATCTTTGGAGGTTATTTGTCTCATAATGGTGTGGCAGGGTATTTTGTTTTGTTTTGTTTTGTTTTTAACTTGCAAGTCCTTTATATGTATCTTGTGGCTTCTGGTTTTATGTTATAGAAGGAACTCCTATGTGTATGAGCATGTGTTTCTCTGTATATAAACATTTCTTGTGCTATATCTTTGGTTCTTTTTCTTGTTTGGATGTTTTGTCCTATGCTTATTTGTTCGCTTTTATTTGCCTTATTTTATTATTATTCCTTGGATGCCTGTTTGTTTTCTAACAATAGACAGAAAGGGTATGGATCTAGCTGGGTGGGGAGGTATGGAGTAAATGAGAAGTAGGAAGGGAAACCATGATCAGAAGATATTTCATGAAAAAATCTATTTCATTTTTTTGACCAGTAGTATTTGCTTTTACCCTAGGTCTCTGGGCTATTTAGTCTGTGGTTCTTGGTCACCCAAGAAATGTCAGATATGTGTTTCATCTCATAGAGTTTTCAATATAAGAAAAGAAAAAAATCATAAAAACATAAAACACAATAAGCTGACCATAAATCTTTAAAAACTTCAGTCATGTTGGGCTACAGCCACTGGTAGCACGCTTGCCTAACATGTGCAAGACCCTCTGTTCTAATCTCCAGGAACACAAGAACTAACAGGGAAGAATTCTGTAGGGAAGGGAGTACCACACCTTTCCTTGATACTTTTTTCAGTGAGGAACAAACATGTCTGCCCCTAAGTTGTGCCCTTTCTATTTATTTCTCAGTATAAATTCTTGTGCTAATTCTCAGCACTGATCAACTATCTTTCTTTAAATTTGTTACACTTTTGAAAGCAGCAAAATCTAGACATATATCCTTGAAAAGTCAAAGCTACTGTGATGAAAAGAATAGTGACTGGAAGGGAGCGGATGGATGTGACCACAGAGAAGCAGCCTGGGAGGATAGGAGGGAATGGAGCTTTCCTTCATCGTGCATTTCAGGAAGGCCCCAAACTCATAATCTTCCTGCCTCTACCTCCTCAGTTCTGGGGTTACAGGTAGACATTTCCATGCCTGCTTTTGGTTTTCAATAATTTGAGGGCATTTTTACATTTTTAACTTGATTTATAACCTGCATGCCACAGCAGTCCTGTGGAGGTCAGAGGACTGCTAGTCTATAGGAGTTTGTTCTCTCCTTCCATCACAGGTTCTTGGGGTCAGAAGCACTGAGCCATCTTACTGGCCCTGGGAATGTTTTTTAATATTATTTGTACAATGAATTCTGATCAGTGTTCCCCTCCCACATCTCAGTCCCAGATCTTACCCACCCACACAAGTATGTGCTCTCTCTCTCTCTCTCTCTCTCTCTCTCTCTCTCTCTCTCTCTCTCTCTCTCTCTCTCTCTCTCGCTCACTCGCTCGCTCTGTGTGTGTGTGTGTGTGTGTGTGTGTGAGAGAGAGAGAGAGAGAGAGAGAGAGAGAGAACTATACAAACCAATCAAACAATACAATACATCAGGGGGAAAAAGAAAGAATATGGACACAAAATCAGAAGCATAATTCACAAGCAAAAGACCAATAAGACCAAAAAATGCCCAAACAGTATGAAACAAAGGGTCTGTATGGATGCTACTGAGTTCCTTTTCTGTTGTCATCTACTGTGGGCATGGGGCCTACCTTAAGTGAGGTTAATATACCCAGTGAGTCTCTATTTAAAAAACCTAATTTTTCTTTTGAAAGTAGATATCAATTGAAGATAGCTTCTTGGTTTATGCATGAAAGCCTGTGTCCACTTCCCCATGTCAGAACTAGGGTCCCAGTAAGAGATTCTGGGAGTTTTTAAGTGAATTATTTTGCCGTATGAACCCTATAGCAGGTTAATCATTGTTGAGTGAACACATCACTCAGGAGACAGTATAGAGCCTCCTACTGCCCCATGCTAAGCCTTATCCCTTTTCCTTCTCTCTGGAAATGATGACAATAATGATTTCTAAAACCACAAATTTGTTTTGCCCATTTTTTGAAAACTGTATAAATGGAATCTCACAGCTATGATGCATTATGCATTCTTTTGCATGTAGCTTCTTAAACTCAACATTATGCTCATGGAATGCATTCATTCTCAACACTTAGTTTCTTATTATGCTATGGTATTTCATTGTAAAGATACAGGGTTTTTTTATCCATTCTACTTTTTATGGAAATTTGGCTGTCTAATTTGGGAGCATTATAAATAATGTGTCTATAAGGGACATATAATAACCTAGAAATACGTGTTAGAACTTAACATCTGATAAAAGTAAAATTCCTTAAGAGTGCCCAATATCAGGGTAGTTCATAAAATTAAATAAATCTAAAATCTTCAGGGAAAGTAGAATTTCTCACTGGTAAGAGCAAGAGTGTATTAGTCAATAAATGGTGTTATGGTACAATTGTCTATTCATTCAGAAAAAAATTAGGGTAAATTCCAATTTTATACCACACACAAAAATCAATTGAAACTTAATTGAAATCTAAATAGAAAAAAATAAGCACTAAATGTACCATAACATATTTATCTATTACAACATCTCAGGAGATAACTATTTCATCATTTTGAAGATGTAGATGCTGAGCCTCGGAGAGACTATGTAGCTTACCTGGGGTCACATTAGGCCCTACACAAGGAGCTCAGAAGACACCCACAGACACTTTGTGCTCTAGATATAGGTGACTGATAATTATGTGTGTTCACTCAACCCAGCTATCAACTCCTAACAAACAATCATCCCTACCTGCCTGGAACACAGACAGACCAACAGGAATCTACTCTAAGTTCAAAACAAAACTCACTTAAAATCTCCAATCTCATACTCTGAGCCCCCCCCCCAGCAAATGTCATCCATTTTCTGAACAATGCCATAGAGAAGAGATTTGTGTCACCAGAACAGGTTATCTAGTGCTGTAACTGCGTGAGTTGTAACATAATGGTGCTTCTTTCTGAGGAAAAATGAGTAGATGCCTCCCAAAAAGGTAGCATGGGCCCTGGCTACCAACTCCATCTCTTCCTTGCAAGGAGTCCCCCAGCCCAAAAAGAATAGAGCTCAGTCACTCATGTGTTTCCCAACCAGGACTGTGAGAGGCTAACACATTTTAAGCATCTGCATGTAGAGCTACATTAGGAGTGTGAAAAAAAAACACAGGAAGGCATGTTTTAGTTCATTTAATGGTAACATAATAAAACACCTGAGGTCAGGTACTTTATAAAGAAAATGGTTCTGTTTGCTCACAGGTTTGGAGGCTGAGAGTCCACAGGCAGGTGCCTATTTCTGTTTCTCCTACCACGATATGGTGTTGGCATCATCTTAGAACATGAGAGAGGGACAGAGCAGTCATATGTTGACAGATTCAGGGACCAATCTTGCTCTTATAACAACTGCTCTCACAGGAACTAGCTTACTCCACAAGGAGAACTCATCTTGCCCTGAGAAGATTCCATTACCTCTCACAGTCACCACACTTGGGACCAGGCTTTCAACACGTGAACATTCCAGGGACACACTTAAACCATCTTCAAACCCTAGCAGGACAAGATGGGCTTTCTCCATCTCCAATAGCGTCCTCCAAAGCTAAGTCTCCCCCGACTCTTCTGTGCCTAGTTCTTCAGTAATTTTTAGCAGTGCCATGTTTGAATTCTAGGACCCTATGATTGCTAACAAACACTGCCACTGTGTAACATCCCCAGCCCTTCTCCAATCCCTTTCAAAGGACTGCTACTCTTAATCTCCCCCCTAGTCCTTATCATTTCCAAGCTCTGTCTGTCCCATGCACAGAGTTTTCTCTAGTCACTCCCTCATGCTCCACATTCAAAATGGCTCCCCTCACATCTATTAATTCCCCTGCATAAATCAGAAAACAGACAGCCTCTTTGGAAAGTGAGTCTTTAGAACTCCAGGCAAAAACTGGCATGACAACCGGAGAGGGCTTGAAATACTCTGCAAGCAGTGAAGTCTAAGTTGCTGAAGTGAAATGGGCATGGGGCAGTAGTACAGAGAATAGATGCTTGAGATGTGGACCATGGACACCAGCGGGACTGCAAAGGATCCAGTATTCTACACTAAATGGAACTGGACAAAGCCAATGAATGATAAATTTATTGAAAAAGTTGCAGTAGGAAATGCTAGCCCTTTTCTCCGCTAATGTGCAAGATACAACAGAAAGACATATAACTACCTCCTGTCTTCAAAACCCAGAAGATGTCAGGGATCCAGACCTTCTGCTGCAGATTATAGGACATACTGCTCAGTTGATCAGAATACTACCTAGTGGCTTCTACTCCCCACAGAAAAAACAAGGAGCTACATTTTTCCAAACCCACAGCAGAACACAGAACCTCCAGGATGCTCTTCTAGGTTCATTCCTAAAACTAATGAGAGTCTCAGCCCCTATCTGTTTGCAAAACAACCTTCCTAGAATTACTCAGCACTGTCCTCACTCCCTGTGCATCAATACCCAGATACAACCTCTGCAATACATTTGAGAGCTTAGAAAGTAATGTGTGTTTCTCTAAGTATTTGTCATTCACTCCCTGTCTCCCTCACCAAAACATCCTTTTCTTCATGTTAGTTTCCCTCTTTTCCTCCTTTACTCTTTTTATTTGTTCTTCCTCTTGTAAAAACTTGTCCCATTTCTCATTAATAAAAAATATACCCAAAGCATCATTATTTCAATACCACAATACACATGATGATGTGCCTAAATAATCAGCTTCTAAGACTGCTGCATCCAACAAAACTGCTATTTGTTATAAATTGACAAAAGTTCTAACTTATTTATGAAACTATATAAGATCTACTGTTTTTAATCCAGAAATAAAACATAGACTTGAAATAATGGATATTATATAAAGTAATATCCAAGATCAATAAAATTTGATATGGACAATATGTAATCAATATATCAAATTTTGTTTTTGCATTTAAATGAAAAAGAATGTGCCCAAATGAAAATTATTTCAGTAGAGTTAACATTTTTAGAAATGGTCTAACTGTGCTATGTAGAAAATTGATCAAGAGATTAAATTGACTTAATGGAATCACTCTGGCAAATATTGTCTGGATGGAAAGTCCATCTAAGTTGATATATTTCTAATTAAAATTGTTAAATTCAAAATGTTCTCAGAGCAAAAAGAGCAGGAGAAATTGTTCTCCAAGTCAAAAAGGAAGGGTCAACATGCTGAGGTCAAAATGTCCTGTAACATGACAGATGTGGACACTATGCTAGGTCACATCAGTTTGCCTTTCAACTTCTGAAAGAAATAAAAAAGGAACAATTATGTTGATTCTGTAGAAGTAAACCAGTTGTACAAGGATATATGAACTGTGCAAGCACCTAGAATATCAGCAAAAACAGAGGCAAAGGAAGAGAGAAAATGACCTCCATAAAATGATTACCACAGTAGACTTTATCCAGAGGACTACTGTGAAGAACAAAGGAGAAAATCCTTCCTAGGTGCTTAGCGCTGGGCACAGTGGGGGCATATCAAATAGTAGTCATGCTGGGTGTCAGACATGGCAGGGGGGTCTGAGAAACTGAAGAAGAGTGGCTAGAATAGCCTTATAGAACCTCACTTCGACATTCCTTGCATCCTCCTCCAAATCCAGTTCTAACCAGTCCTGCTCACTTTCCAGGTCTCACACTGGTGTGCACACATGCCCTTGACCTGGTTCTGCCTCTGCACCTCTCACTCCCATCTGGAAAATATTTATGTGTCCTTCACAACCCAAACCAATGTCATTCCCTCTATAAATTTTCTATTGCCTCTCCTGCCAAGCTCCCAGAGCCTTTTATCCATATTTTATCAGAGTCTGTTGCTATTTCCCCCATTACATAAAGAGAAGCTCATTTTCACTTGGACTTCTGAGCTCCTGATGCACAGGGACACCCAACAAATGTTTTGGGGAGCCAGTTTTACTAATAATTCCCAAACTGGTCTAAATCTTTCCTCTGGAAAGACTCCTTTATGCAATCAGGCCTGTTTTGAAAACACAATTAGATTGTATTTTCTTTGCCTAGGAACACTTCTGGTGGGCAAGAGATGCATTGGTAAAATGCCAATTTAATGCTAAAAGAAAGTTCTGGAACATTTCACCAGCAAAATATTATGACTGGTGGTTTTCTAAGAAGTCTTCCTAAACAACAGAGATCTCATTACTCTAACAGTCAAAGAGATTCAGGCACTATCCCCCTTGACAGTCACAGAAGCCCTGGGCAGGTACACTACATTAGCTTTTAGAATTATTTGATGCTAGAGATAGGTTCTTTGTCAATTCACACTTGTGGCAGGGTAATATTTTGAGATTTTAACATGTTGAAAAATTACAAGAGTGCTTTTGTTCTTTCAAATTTGGTATTCTCTCTCTTTCTCTCTCTCCCTCTCTCTCTCTCTCCTCTCTCTCTCTCTCTCTCTCTCTCTCTCTCTCTCTCTCTCTCTCTCTCTGTGTGTGTGTATCTCTATATCTATCTCTAACTCTGTCTATCTCTATCTCTATCTCTCTCTGCATGATATAATCAAGCCTTTGTTTTCTCTTTCTTCAAAGTACCAGATGACTATTTGAAATTCAGTGTGGAATTTACAAAAACATAAAATAAAAACTAATTACATTTCCTGCACATCCTGCATGTTGGCTATGAACTTATGGCTATGTCATTAGAAGGCTTTGATGGTGAATAAAAACATGTGGAACCTGACCTCTGTCACTGAAATGCTACCAGAACATTCTCTTTCTGTAGAGACTTCCCTACAACATCTCAAGGCTTTGGAACTGTAAATCAAAACTCAGGCTCATTTGAGCATGTTACAGAATGGATCCAGTCTGTATAATGTTACTTTGATGTATGTGTCTGGGGCTAACCATTGGTATTGAATAACAAACTGGTGAGCTCTTCCCTGGGGAAGACTGTTTCTCCCACTGTCGGCAACCCTTAGTCATTTACAGTTCTTTGTGTAGGGCTGAGGTCTCATGAACTTTCCTCTATCCACTTTGACATGTCTATTGTTGTCCTTGTTCAGCTCATGGTTAAGTAGTCATGCTGGTGAGATTTTATGGGTGTAGCTACTGGCATTACTAGGAGACAGTTGCATAGTCTGATCCTCTCTGTTACAATCTTTCCTTCCCTCTTCTGTAGTGTTCCCTAAGGGATTATGCTGGGTTAGTAAGGAGTGGTTTTCAGTTTTCCTCCAAGATCAATGACTTCATTGGCCTTGAATAGTTGGCTACGTTTCCAGTACCAGGCATAATTTCCCTCTTGTTGAGTGGGTCTTAAGTCCAATTTAAGAGCTGTTGGTCCAAGGGATGCATGCCACAAGTGCATCCTTAGGGTTATCTTGACATGCCCATCATTGTTGTGGTTCACAGGTGTCATAGATATAACTGGCCAACTATTTTACAAGTAGAATAGTAAAGCTCCAAACTTCTGATGTTTTCACCAGCCAATGTAGTTTATTTAGTTAACCATTATATATCTAGTGCTGACCAGGCATTGTGCTAGATTCTGCAAATGGTCATTCATTTACTTAACATATACCCTGCCCTTCCCCATTGCCTGCCTGCACAAAACTGTAGTAGCTAGATTATTGGAAGATTTACATCCCTGCATTTACAACAATAAAGTTCTGTATGTTATAAAATCCACATGTGCCAAAGCAGTATGCCAGCCAGAAAACTCTTCAGAAGTAGGTCACTTCTGAAACCCCCTTAGAAGACACTTGTCCCCATCTTAGTATATGACATCTTGTTCCATGGCTCAAAAAGCTATTGACATATTATTGGGGAAAGCTCTAGGGAAGTTTTTAATACATTACTATCAGACCCTACTCCAGACCAATCACTCAGAATATGAGGATTGGCCAGACATGGGAAAATAAGAACAAGGTCCCAGTTCAGGCTCCTGGACCCCACCTCAGAGATTGTCATTTAACTCATCAGTCTATAGCTTCATTGGGAGTTTGTGGAGACCTAGTCTATGATTCCAAGCCATAGTCTGGTAACTTTTAGAGCAGCACACTGTCTCTAGAACAAGAGAAGCACCTGAAGATTTCCAGAACTAAATGTGCAGGCATCAGAGACATTTGGGTGAGGCCCCAACAGAGCATTTTACCAAATTTCCTGAATGACTCAGAAATGTACTAGAGTTTTTGAAACACTGATCATATAGTGTCTCTCCAGAAACCTGAGAGTGATTCTTGATTCTTCATGCTAGTGTTATCCCAGGCACATTCAGTTAAATCTGTCTACTCTACTTCATAATCCCCCATCCCTTTTATCTCTGCCACTGTCTTAGGGCAAGTGGCCATCATCTCTTTCCTAGGGCATTATAACAACATCAAAACATGTTTCCTTTCTAGTTAGTATGTAAAATAATGGGTTTCATGTTGATGTTGCCATCATGTACATCATTGTATTTGGCTAAGATTCACACACACCCCTTATTTTCTCTTGTTACCATTCTTGCTAGTATCATTCTCTCTTCCCCACATTAAACATTAAATAGATGCTCTTGATAGTAGCAACATATAAGGCCTGTCTGCTGTTCAGGGTTACCAACTGTGAATGGCAGACACAGCTGGACACCTGAGTTCTTTAGAAACTAACACCACGAATAAAATGCATAGCCCAAGACCAGGGGTATGACTCATACAATAAGTAAAGACACCTGCTGCCAAGCCTTATGACCTGAGTTCAATCCCTGAGTACTACATGGTGGAAGGAGAGAACTGACTCTAACAAATTATCTTCTGATCTCCATATATACACAAGTGTGTGTGTGTATGTACATGTATACATGCACAATAAACAAAGTCAAATAAATCTAATAACAAAATTTTAAATGTGTTACCAGGTGGAAAATCACTCCTCCTCTCCCACTCTACACCTTCTAGAAGGTCTGCTTCCAAGGAATCACCCCTGTGCTACCATTAACACAACAGTTACATAAGTGACAATGCCTATTGAAAGTCCTTAGGGACTTGCACTGGGGTGATGCTGCCCAGGAAACTTTTCCTCACATAACAGGAAAAAGAATCTTCTCAAAACATCTTGCTTCTCCCCTACCTGAAGCTTTAAATGCCTTACTATGTGTCCTGGTCCATTTTCTGTTACTATGAGGTAATACCACAGACTGTAATTTATGAGCAGAAAGATTCACTTCTGACAGTCTTCATGACTAGGAACTCAAGAGCGTGGTGTTGGTGCTTGGTAAGGACCTTCTTTGTGTGTTGAAGGAGCAAACAAACACACATGAGTTCAGTGGAAGGAAATGAAGCTCATTAGTTCTGTCAGGAACCCACTCTGAGGATGAGAGCATTAATACAGAATTCTCATGACCTGTTCGCCTCTTTAAGGTCCCATTACTGTCACAACATCAGTTACATTTCAACAGGAAGGTGTGAGGGGCACGGAGAGGAACAGTCAACTCCTTACCAGAGTCTGACCCCACCTGTCACCTCCCTTGATAACTGACTACTATCTGGTAATGATTCAGTTCCTCAGACCCACAGAGCCCTGTCCCACCTAGGTCTTCATGAAACTTATTCACTCTCCAGATAAGACTTTCCCCACTGGTCACATGACTGACATTTCATTCTTTGGGTCTCAGCTCCCATTGCCTCTCCAGTATTACTGACCACCTTATCCAAGATGCACCCTTTTCACCTCCTGGAGTTATTTTTTCCATCTTTATCACTTCATTTCCATATGGTTATTCTTTAATCTCAGGCTCATGGTTATTAATTAATTATCTTTACAGCATTTACTATAACTTGCAATTATCTCAGCTGTCTGCTTCATTTATCTGAGTCCCATTCTCTTATTCTCATTTTCTCTCCTCATCCTATTCCCTCTTCCCCAGTCTAGACTGGAAGGTCTGTAGAGCTGACGCTAACCTTTGCCGTAAGCACACACACACAACAAAAGTGTATTAGGAGTGTTATTCGTATCTTCTATTACTAAATAGGTAAAACATATAACATGTTGATGGGAGCTCAGATGAAAAGGAGCCCTTGAGTACATTAGCAGTAGCACACATTGGTAAACTTGATAGAGGTTCTAAGGAAACTAAAAAGGTTACTGCTATACAATGCCACTTTGTCTTCTGCATCAACAGTCCCACACTTTTCTCAGAGCTGACTCTACTCCATGCTCATTACAATGCCTTTCAGAAAATCTAAAATAAAGAAATAACATAAATGTCCATCTATAGTTCAATGAATAAAGACAATATTGTATGCATGTAAACACTGGAAATACTCAGCTTTTAAAAACAATGCTGGGCATTGACGGCACATGCATTTAATCCCAACACTCAGGAGACAGAGGCAGGCGGATCTCTGTGAGTTCGAGGCCAGCCTGGTCTACAGAGCTAGTTCCAGGGCAACCAGGGATGCACAATGAAACCCTATTTCAAATGACCAAAAAGAAAAAAATGTTGTGCCTGAAGAGATGGCTCAGCAGTTGAAAGCACTTGACTGGAATCTCTACATCACTTTAAGAAAGCACCTTAATAACTGGAAGACCTCCTGTTGGGCTCCTCCTCTTATAGGTTCCACTCCCTCCCAGTAATAATACTCTGGGATCAAGACTTCAAACTGCAAGCTCTGTGTGTTCTTGCCATCCAACCCATCAAATAGATACAAAATTTCAGGAACACAAGTTAATTTCTGGCCTCTTTATGTCTATAATTACAATGCTTTACTGGATACTTGCAATTTTGTCAAGAGAAAAGAACTTGTGTTAAGATGTTCTTACCATAATAAAAATAACAAGTACATCATAACTAATTACATATTTTAATTGTCAAATACCATCAACCACAAAATCCAGAAAAATTATAATATCACTATTTCTTTACCTGTTTGTCTGCATACACTTTGATTGCCTCTTCATATGTTGTCAATTTTGAAAACATAATTTTCTATGGAGCAATAAAGAGTATTCATATTTTTCTTTATACTGATTGATTAAAGTTTGTTTTTATTTGAAGCTGGAAAGAGGCTCAGTCAGTAATGTGTTGGTTGCAGAAGCCTGAAGACCTGAGTTTGGATTCCCTGCATCCATGTGCAAGCTAGAAAGTGTGTGTGTGTGTGTGTGTGTGTGTGTGTGGTGTGTGTGTGTGTGTGTGTGTGTCCACAGCACACTTGTGGAGGTCAGAGGTCTGAACACAATTTGTGAGGATTTGTTCTCTCCTTTCTGGACCACGTGGGTCCAGAAAACTGAACTCAGTTTATCAGGCCTGAAAAAAAATCTTCTACCCACTAAGTCATTTCATTGGACCTGGTTTAGTTTGATTGTTTATTAACGCTTCATAATTTATTATTGGTAATGTCAATTGCCTTTTCAATTGTGTGTAAGGCAGAAACCCTGTTAAATCCCATTAATATGAGCTACAGTTCTTACAAGCCTTTGTGTTAGCATACTTTAAACTCCCCATCTTGCTTACTCCCTGGTTCTGGTGCTGGATATTGAAGGACAGATGCCCTCCCCTGTTGTGTCATATCACTATATAGATTATCACATAAACAAACACGGAAGTCATTTCCCTCAGGGGATGCCTGGTGATAATTTACTTGTACACATAAGTGACTGCAAACCACTTGGTAGAGCCAAACTAGAAGGTGTCTACAACTTAACTCTACTCAGCTACAAAGTCAGCCTGCGCACTCTTCAGTGAACTCAGCATGAAGGTAATGTAATGGAAGATAAGGACAAGTCAAAGAGTAGAGAAATGTCAGTCTTCAAAATATTTTACTCCTATACACTTTGTAAAGGGTGCAGAATTGAGAACCTTGGAGCTTAAGCATCAACATCTTTGTGTGTCTTGATAAAAAAGAATAAATGCAAGATTTGTTTTAAATAGACTCTTGTTTCCTATTCTAATGTCCAGCATACTTATACCTTTTGTTTTTGTTTTTGCAACAAAGACCCTCTTTCCAGACAATGAGACATTGTTCATTATGACTTGGAACAAGTGTGTAGAATAGATATGGGCAATCTAAGAGCATCCCATTATCTTTGTTGCAGTGACTGTTCAAGGTCAGGTACATACTATTAGGAAGGTCATTTGATGTTTTCTATGGCATTTGACATGGGTCTGGGAGAATGTTGTGCTTGTTGCTATGGGGACTTAATCATATAGTTTCAGTGATGTCCCTACTCCACTTGAGATAAAGTTTGTAGTTTGGATGTTTTCTTTCTCTGTGCATGAAGCCTTTTCCTAGACATGAAAATAGGAGAGAAATTGAACATCTTTGGAGGAGTGAGAACTATGGTTTAACAGGGTATCCAAGCTTGCCTGAGGCTCCCTACTCCACCCACAGGTACTGATATCAGACTATGCTCCAATCCAAGCAACATCAAAAAGGCATAAAGCATAGTGCCTGGACCTTTGCAGCATTCTCACACTCCCTGTGGGGTAGTTTCTCCTGTGGCATTTTTATTTTCTCTTAAAAAGCTTAATAATTTTGTAATATAACATATGTTTTTTTCTAAGAGAAGGCCCAGAATTACATGCCATTATTCCTGTGATATGACTTTGATTTCTTGTGTTATTGTGTTAGTTTTTCATCATTGTGGTGAGTACTTGAGAGGACTCACTTAGTACAGGGGAAGCTTAGGCTGAGTTATTGTTTTCAGAGGTTTCAGCTCATCTGTTGCTCCATCCCTTTGTATCATAAAAGGAGGTATCTGAAGCTGCTCATCTCATGGTAGGAAAGAAGCAGAGAAAGAAGGAATAGAGGACATGGAACATCTTCTCCCTAGTGACCTCATCCTCCAGCTAAGCTCCACCCCTCACCTCACCACATCTCCATAATGTCATCATATTACAATCCACCAATGGAGTAATCCGATTAGGCCATAGTCCTGAAGATTCAATCACTTCCTATAAACCCATCACCTGGCAACCAAGCTCATAGTATGTGAGCCAGTGAGGTCCTTCCCCTGCTGGTACCATATACTCATTTAACAAAAACATAAGAAGAGCATGTTTCAACATGAGACAAGCCAAAGAGAAACAGATTGGTTATCTGGCATTGTATGTAGGGTATTCAGAATCAAGGATAATTTCTGGTCATAGTCCCACTTAACAAACAAATTTTTTTAAAAAGTTTTTCAAAACTGGAAAAGAGAGTTAAGGATGTGGTAAATGCTGGTCTAGTGGTTACAAGGTCCTGATATTGAGATTAAAAACATCAAACAGAAAGCTTATAGTTCAGCATGGCCCCTCAAGTACCCCACTCTCTTCCACTACCATCTCCCAGTCCTTCTTATAAGAGAGGAGATAGCAGAGAATTATTCCCAGAAATGGTTTCATCAAAAGGTTGGGAAGATTGAAGGCACATTATGCATTGGGCAAGTAGAGAGGTGATTAGAAAGTTCAGGCTTTAAACAAGTATAAAACCAAAATGAGGCTGTGGTACAGCTCCTTGGCTAAGAACATGCCTAGAGTGCATGAGATTCCTATACCAAACAAAATATTCCACGATTTAAGCTGCGAGTGTGTGTGTGTGTGTGTGTGTGTGTGTGTGTGTGTGTGTGTGTGTGTGTGTGTGTGTGTGTGTTTGCTGTTGTTTTCTGGAAACAAAGCCTCACTCTGTAGCCCAGGCTGACCTATAACTCACTATGCAGCCCAGGTTACCCTAGAACTCACAGTACTTCTCCTGCCTCAGCCTCCCAAGTGATAGAATTAAAAGAACGAAGACTATGCCCAGCTAAAGATTTATTTACCTCTGAAGCCTATGATATAGGGTTGTGAGTTTATATCTGTAAAAAAGAAACATAACTCCAGGTCAACCCTTCTTCTACAAATGAATGGCACTTACATAGAACAAAAGTTTAGATCTGTGCTCAGCTTTTAGTGTCACTCTATCAGCAAAAATAACTTGACTATGTTTGAAGAATGCTAAGTGGCTAATGTATAGGTGATAGGAAGGTGAGAGTATCAGGGGTAAAGTAAGGGGGGGGCAACAGAGGCAGAAGGAACAATAAAAGGAAACATCCATGCCATTACATTATGCAACTGAGGAAAACAATGCAGATAAGATGAGAAAGGGGAGAGGGAGACCTGAATGTGAGCTGTGCTGCTGGAATATGGGGAGGAGGAGGAAGTGTTTCATGCTCCCGAACTAAATCTTCATCTTTTGTAGAAAGCAATAAATAAAAATTGCCTGAAGTAGATAAAAGAAAAAGTAGATATAAATACATACCTGACACTTTGGGTAGCAACCAAACAGAAAGAGTGGAAACAGAAATAGATGCTGCCCCCAGAGAAAAGTCCACAGATGGAGTGAAGGCTGTGGCTTTTAGTCAGTAAGCTCTTCAATGCTCTGAGACTTGTCACCATGTGTATCTATTACTCTGATCAAATTTCTTAATTTTAATAGATAAAATTCTGGAAACAGGTTCTCTGAATCAATGACAATGTGTTGACAATATTTTTGGATGCTGTTAAAGAAGAAGAATGGACCTGGTTTAATAGTGCCCTGGGGAGTGATGGTATCCCCCACAATTCAATTCCGTAAACATTTATTGAGTAAATCTATTCCCTGTGACAGCACCTCTGTTAAGCCACAGAAGGATAAAAAAATGAATCAGCCATAGTTCCTGCCCCCATGAGCTTATAGGAAAGAAGGAAAGAGAAAAACATGAGCACACAAGATAAGGTAGAATACACAGTTCCACCAAAACACAGTGGGGATGAAAGAAGGGTTGACAACCCAACTTATGAGGAATACCGAGGCACAGCTGATGCTGCCCATGCCCATCCCAGCACATGCTGCCAGTATCCCACTGAGAACTCCTGCAACTTCACATGCTAGTAAAGACCTAGACAGGTACTATATCCATTGACTCTGGGCCCAGCACCTCACCATCACTGGAAGGCTATGGAATTCCCTATGGCTCCAGGATGGTGGTCTTTTTCAAAAGAATTACTTTATGAGTGAAGACCTTGAAAATGGGTGGAAATTGTACAAAGGAGCAGAATGACACAAACAGAGAGAAAAGAGATACACTGTGTTGCTTTTTGGAGTTTCCAATGGCTTCTCCATTTCTCTTACACTGGAGAGATAGCCCAGTGGTTAGGATCATTGACTGTTATCGCAGAGGAATTGGATTTGATTCCCTGAACCCACATGTCTCTCAGAACCATCTATAACTATAGTTCAAGGGGATCCAACACCCTTTTCAGGTCACTAAACATATACTTGGCACAGATATACATGTAGGCAAAATACTTATACACACAAAATGAAAATCATTATCTTTTTAAAAATTGTATGTATCCCTAATAATTGTTTGATTCATGCCTATCTTCCCCATCAGATTAATTTATTAAAGTAAACTAGGAATTACCTCATGCATTACTACAGCTCTAGAAAAGCCCATTATCTATAAGATGCTTTAACATTCAAGATGTAATAGCACTCAGTTAGTAGTGTTGTTCTAGTATGCCTGATTTTGGATCCAGTTCTCAGCACTGCATAAACTGGGCTTGATGGTGCATGCATACATGTAATCCCAGCACTCAGAAGGTAGAGACAGGAAGATCAGAAGTCAAGGTCTTCCTTGGTCATTGTTTAAGCCAGCCTGGGTGAGAGACAACCTTTTAAAAAGAGATTGAAATCTTAAAATGGTAAGCAGTTTTTAGACCACTGTTGTGGGGGGGGGGTCCTGGAGATGATGATAAGGAGGAGTGAAAGAGGGAGGGGAGAGGAAGAGAAAGGGAAGTGCTGCTCTATTCACAAGTGCCCCTTCCTGCCTGTAGTTAACACATGAGGTCTGAGTTCTGGCAAGCATCATGAATGCAAGAACTACACACTGAAAATGACAACTAGAAAGCGTTTAAATTGAAGTACCAATGCCATCTCTGAACTTCCCATCTTTAGAGTCTCAGTATTTGAGTAATAGAGGAAACCTGTTGGGCTAAGCACCTTTACTCAGATTTCTCTCCACAATCTTAATTGACAAGCTCTCTTAAACAAGCTTATAGTGTCTGTTTCTTAGAGCCAAAACTGTCACATCTTGGGGAGGATCACCTAACCCTTCCTCCATCTCTCTACCTTCTTAGCTACAAAACATTTTCACTTCTATGATCTTCTTCCCAGAAAAAGAAAATCTTGCCCCCTAACCTGCTGTAGCCAATGCCTGCCTCTCAAGCCCCAGCTGCTCACTCAGGCTGTGCCTGGTACCTTTCCCCAGCACCCTGCCCCCATTTCCACTCTGCAGAACACTTCATACTTGAGTTGAGTGCCTGTCACTTCAAGTGAGTCCTGCCCTCTAAACCATCACTCTTCATTACCTTGACAGATTTCTTTTGTTCTTCAAGAAAGTTTTATCCCACATCAGATTTTTATTTCATTCCTTTTCATTCAGTCCTTAAATGATTTCGTTCCTGCACTCCACTAAAAATGGCTCTTGTTGAAGATGGTAAGGACAGAGATAGTGTCCACCCCGGTCAACCTCTCCCTCACTGCTTACAGAGATGCCACACTCTGGGCTAAGCATGGGCTGTCCTATTTTCTCTCCTACCCTCCTCCACCATATCCACTTGGATCTTTTATGTGTAAACCTCGGGTTTCAGCTCACCCACCATGTTTTCACAGAAGCTTCCCTAAAACGTTATCTCCTGTCCCAGGTAAGTTCTCTGTGCCTCAGCTTCCTTGACTTTAGAGGGAGATTTATAATCTCTGTCTTAGAGAATGTTTTGAAAATTAAGGAACTCATATCTTTAAATGCTATGCTTGCAAAGCACATAGTAATACTACATAAATGTTTGTTCAGGTAACAAATAAATAATTCACTTCTGGAAATTACTCTTGTCCTACAATTATCTAACAATATTGAAATTGCCATTTGTCTCATCCTCCATATCAATGGTTTTCAGCGTTGGTTTCACAGTAGGACCACTGGGGTTATTACTATTCTGATCTGTAATGCCCACCAAAAAAGCTAGGACCCAGTGCAACAATGTTCAGAGATCGTGTGGTTGGAAGGTGACCAGATCATAAGGATTATAATTCCAACACAACCAAGTGGCCATGAACTGAAAATCCTGGACCGATAGGCAAGATCAGTCTTTTCTCCCTTAAGTCGATTTTCTTGGATGTTTTGTCACAGTGATAGAAACCTGACATAGGAGACTTTGAAAATTTGTGATTCCTAGACTACACTACCAGACAAATAAAGTCAATCTCTCTAAGAATTGTGTCAGAATCTATCTACCTATCTATCTATCTCTCTCCCTTTCCCCCTCCCTCCCCATTCCCCTTCCTCCTCATCCCTCTCCCTCCCTCTCCCTCTCCCCCTCTCTCTCTCCCCTCCCTTTCCCTCTTTTTCCTCCTCCTCCCCTACCCCCTCCCCTTCTCCCTCCCTCCTCTCTCTGTCCCCTCCCTCCCTTTCCCTCTTCTTCCTCACACCCTTCCCTCCTCCTTCCTCTCTTCCTCCCCTTCCTCTCCTCTCTCTCTCTCTCTCTCTCTCTCTCTCTCTCTCTCTCTCTCTCTCTCTCTCTCTCTCTCTCTCTCTGTCCCCTTCCTTTCCCTGTTCTTCCTCCACCCCCTCCCCTCCTCCTTCCTCACTCCCTTCCCCTCTCCCTTCCCCTCTTCCCTCCCTCCCTCTCTCTTTTTCTCTCTCTCCCTCCCTCCCTCCCTCACACACACACACACACACACACACACACACACACACACAAACACACACATATACGAATCCTTGCTATAACTAATTAAAACCTACAGTTCCAATTAAATCTATGCCCTGACTGCACCTTAAATTATCTGATGCATTCCAGGCCCCACAGAGATCACACTCAGAATTCCGGGAAATGGGGCTGGCACTGCCATGGCTATGATGCATCCACTGTGCTGGAGCTAGGGTTTGCAAACCTCAGCTCACACAGGCAAGTGTAACTTGTCATCTGTTTTTATAAAGAGAAAACTTTCTCAGGAACACAGGGAACTCATTCGCTTACAAATGCTTATGGGTGATTCTCTGCCACCACACCAGATTAGGTAGTTGTGGCAGAAACTTCCTGAACTAGAAAGCTAACACAGCTACCTCAGACCATAATTTCACTGTGGCATTCATATCAATAACACTAATATGGTGGTTTGAATAAGAATATAGTTCCACTCTTCAGGGAGTGGAACTATTTGAGAAGGATTCAGAAGTGTGGCTTTGCAGGAAGAAGTGTGTCATGGTGGGGGGGGGGCTTTGCAGTTTCAAAAGCCCACACTACCACACTACCTCGTGTGTGTGTGTGTGTGTGTGTGCGCGTGCGTGCGTGCGTGCGTGCGTGCGTGTGTGTGTGTGTGTGTGTGTGTGTGTGTGTGTGTGTGTGTGTGTGAATCAGGTTGTAGCTCTCAGCCTCCAGTGAGGCTACGTTCCCCTTTATAATGATAATAGTCAAAGCCTCTGAAACTGTAAGCAAGCCCACAATTAAATGCTTTCTCTTATAAGAGTTGCCTTGGACATGGTGTCTCTTCACAGCAAAAGAACAGTGGCTAAGACAACTAGTGTACGGGGAAAAAAAAATTTCAACTTTAATTTCCTTTTTTCCCATATATTATTTGCTTTTTAAAAAGACTGAAATGGGAGTAAACCACCAAGATCTGATTTGCATTAAGGCCTCTCCATGAGATGGAACCCATACCCAATGATGCTTGGGTAGCCAAGAACCTGAGACCAGATAGGCCAGGGACCTAGGGGAAAACCAAATACTACTACTGTTCTGCTAAAGGGATGTAGCAATAAAATGTCTCCTAATGACCTCCTGCTATACTCATAGATCAGTGCCTTGCTCAGCATCATCAGAGAAGCTCCATCCTACAGCAGAGACCCTCAGCCACACAATACATAGAGTGAGAGACCTTGGAACATTCTGTCCTAAATGGGATGTCTCCAACAAACCCCTACCCTCACTCAGACCTCAAGGGACTCCAGAAGAGGAGGCAGAAAGAGTGTAAGAGCACAGGGGATGGAAGACACCAGCAAACAAGACCTCTAAATACAGAAAGACCAACACACATAAGAACACACAGAGACTGAGACAGCACCTGCTGTGCTCTGCCAGATGGGGTTCCTAACCCAGAAGCTTGCAAATGAGGGCTCGGTTTTCTCCACCGGAATCTCACTCAGGAAACAAACCCCTTTTAAGGGTAGGCCCCAGGCCCAGCAGTAGATGACCAACACAAAATGAACTAAAAGGCGTCCTTGGAAGCTCTTTGTCACATAGTGCTGTGTAGGTCACACTTTTTTTTAACCTTAAAGGTCCTTTTGTGTGTATATTATGGCTGCCAGTTTTGTGTTTTTAAGGGATTCATGAGTGTTCAAGCACATATATTGAAGGGACCAGACCCTCACCCAGCCCCCTGCTTTTAGCAGCCATGACAGGCTGCAGAAAAGGCACCTGACTCAGCAATATGTGCTTGCCTGACCTTGCCCCTCCTGCCAGTCATTACCCTCCACTGG
Source organism: Cricetiscus sungorus (assembly GCA_030556225.1). NCBI lineage: Eukaryota > Metazoa > Chordata > Mammalia > Rodentia > Cricetidae > Cricetiscus > Cricetiscus sungorus. The sequence continues at coordinate 83,628,664 of JANBXA010000007.1, read as the reverse complement.
CAAGGAACCAATCAGAAGTTAGCTGGTGGGCTTTGGGCGGGCTTTACTGTATTTTATGGCACTTTATGGTAAAAATGCCTAATCATGAGCAGAGCATAGCAACTGCCCTGGGAAGGCCTATAGGCCATAGCAGCCAGTTAACCCATCAACACAGGACAGGTCGCCCAAGCTCTGAAACGCACCAATCCTGAGACAGTTGTGTACTTCTGGACACTCACCTTACCTATGCAATAAATTCCCTGATTCCCAGCCCCTTGGGGTCCTTCTCACACCATCTACCCATGATGAACCGATGAAGGGCTCCAAGTTAAAGACAGTTAACTCGTTAATAATAATAAAATACTCTTTGCTTTTGCATCAGAATGGGTCTCTTGGCCATTTTGGGGTTCAGAATTTGGGCCCAACAATATCTCTGCATCAATATGTTTCTTATGCTTTTTCTTTGGCTCTTTTATCTTCTGTTTATTTAGCCTTATTCCAAGTTGTATGTTTTTGTTTTATTTTCTTTATTATTCCTTGAATGCCTGTTTGTTTTCTAATTATCAACAGAAAAGGTGTGGATCCAGACAGAAGGGGAGGTAGGAAGGAGTGAGGAAAGGGAAACCATAATTAAATTACATTGTATAAAAAAAAATCCATGTTCAAGCCTGCCCAACCTGACCCTTGGCCCTCACAAGCCCTCTGCTTGAGGTGATTCTGGGACCAGCTCAATCCTTTCCTTGGAGCTTCCTGGGTCAGCTCTGCATCTTGACCCCCTATGCCCTCTGCTTGAGTGGTCCCACCCTGGCACTCCAGACTATCCAGAGCCTGCCTTCCTCTCAGCCTTGGCCCTGATACGCCCTCTGCTTGAGGTGAGTGTCTGGCCTTTCCTTGGAACTTCCTGGGTGGGCACTGTGTCTTGACCCCCTATGACCTCTGCTTGGCTAGTCAGGCCCTGGAACACTGGACCATCTGAAGCCTGCCCCCCTCTCAGCCTTGGCCCTGCTGTGTATTATAGGCATGCACAACCATGCTGGGCCAACTGAGATTCACTCTAGTCTTTGTTCTATAGTTTGGTACAATAAAATCAGAAAGATGTGGAGACAGTGCCCTTCCTGGCCTGTTTCACTAGCTTCAAGACACTTCATCAAGACAAGTTTCATTTCATTATCTCTCCAGTAAGTGTCTGCAAGCAAAGATTACTCTCTATTTCTCCTATGATCCTTAGTCCTCTGGCAGGCTTGACTGCCTCCCTTTAATTACCAGAAGTTTGGCTGGTGATTTCCATGGGACTTTGGATGCCTCCTTCACATAAACAGAGAATGGGTACCTTCTAGGCCACCCTTCCCTGAAAGAAAGAAAGAAAGAAAGAAAGAAAGAAAGAAAGAAAGAAAGAAAGAAAGAAAGAAAGAGAAAGGAAGGATGGAAGGAAGGAAGGAAGGAAGGAAGGAAGGAAGGAAGGAAGGAAGGAAGGAAGGAAGGATGAATGAATTTCATGCTCTCTTTTCCTCTCACTTGTCTCATTTCTGCAAAGAAGACAGAAGTCGTTGTGGCTCACTTGGCTCCAAGGAACCCTTCTTCAGCCTGTGGGTATATACCAAGGAAACAGCTCAGGAATTTAACAAGACATGTGCCTGCTTCCTATTTCCAAACTTTGTCACAAATAGAAATGTGTGAATTTGAGAGGCCATACAGAGGAGAGCCTCACACCAGTGGAAAAGAGGTAATGCGGATCTCAAGCTGGACCTTCATCAGGCTCCACCTTCTCTCTGAGGTTGAAAGGGCCCCTTTAGTTGCATGATGTAATTTTGTTTCTACCCACTGCCTGCAGCTGCTGGGGATACCAGATCTAGTTCTTGGAGTGTTCCCAGGCACTCAACTCCCAGCTCAGGCTGATTCCTTGGGAATGTCAATTCTTACACAGAATAAACTTCTTTCTACAAACTAGGACTCATTCCCTGGAGTCTTGAATTTTTCTTTCAAAATAGTGCTGTCAGGGGCAAATCAGGGAATGCAGATGCCTCTCTGAACAGGGCAATTCAGGTAGAGCCTATGGAACCCACCAACCCCATCCCTCCTCTCCAGGTGTCCTAGTTTGCTTCCTCTTGCTGTGATAGACACCATGACCAAAACCAACTTGGGGAACAATGGGTGGTGTATTCCATTTTGAGGCTTGAAGTTCGGTCATGAAGGGAAGCTAAGGCAGGGTTTTAAGGCCTGGAGACAGAAATTAAAGCAGAGGCAGTGGAGGAGCACTGCTGACTTGCACCACACAGCTTGCTCAGCCTACTTTCTTATATAACCTAGGGCCATAGAATGGCCCTGCCCAGGCACGGTTCAATCCTCAGTGGGTTGAGCCCTTCCACCTAAATCCTAATCAAGACAATGGCCTACATATCTGCATATAAACCAACGTGATGAAGATATTGTCTCAACTGAGGTTCCCTCTTCCCAAATGACCCAGTTTGTGTACACACACACACACACACACACACACACACACACACACACACACACAATCAATATACCAGATCTTAACGACACTAGGATCATGGGCTTTTGGGGACCATTGCTCATGTCCCAGAGAAGGAGATAAAGGACTCACAGGGATCACTTACATAATTGCACTGGCCACAGCCTATATGGCATCACTTTTTGAGCAGCTAAGAGCTTTGTTAAGTCTAAACATCAAGGAGAGAGCCCTTGGCTTGCCCAGTACCCTCTGGTTGATGGTTCTGGCCTGGCAGGCTAATCCAGTAACTACCTGACAGTCACTGTTGTCTTTCACCCAGGTCCCCGCATTCCATCCTTTCCTGAAACTCTAAAAGCTGGCCTCCCAGGTCCTGCAAAATTTACTCAACTCCACCACTGTTCCAATAACCCAAGTCACCATCTTCATTCGTCTGATCTACACATGCCACCAATAGCGAAGCCTGGTGGCCCAAGACTATAACTCCAGCTGCTCAGAGGCTAAGGTAGGAAGACTGCAACTTCAAGGCCACTCTGAGAAATTTAGTGAGATTCTGTCTCAAAAATAAGAAGCAAAACAAAGATAGCATTAGAGTGATTGTCTCACGTCTGTAGAGGGTTCAATCCTTTAGCACAAGAGAAAGAAATAATTAACTCCCCCTCAGCCTCCCTGCTTCTCACTCTTGATGCACTGCTCCCCATTTACCACCCAGCAGCCACTTGTCTTCCAAAGTGGAAATTCCATCAAGACACCATACTGCTTCAACCCATTGAGGGATTCTCCTGATGAGTAAAGCCCCACCTCCTTTCCTAGATCTACAAGTTCTAATCCTGGGAGGGGGCAGAGTTTCTCAACCCAGTACCTAAACTTGGAGATGGATATTCCTGTGTGGTGGAGTATTCCGTGCATGTAGTATAGTTAGCAGCATCTATTCCTGGTCCACTGGATGCCAGCAGCAGGCCCTGAGTGTGATGCTATGTCTCACCCCAAATTCTAAACTCACCTGAAGCTACCTCCCTGTGACACTACTTGGGTCACTGTGTTATTTGTCATTCCCACCGCTGTGACCAAATACTGAATTAACTTTAAGGAAGAAGGATTTGTTCTGGATCACAGTTTCAGAGAGTTCTGTCCATGGTGGGTAGGACCCATGGAATGAGGCAGAGTATCATCATGATGGGAGAGTGTGTTAAGACTGTTCTTCACATCTTGTCTGACAAGAGAAACTGGCAAGAGATGCAGGAAGGAGCCAGGGCAAGGCACCCCTCCAAGGCCCCATCTTCTACCCTTCTCTACCTTCCAATATTCTAGCATCATATGAATGACTCAAGGGTTTTATTCATTCATTAGTGTATAATCCAGCACTCTATCATCTCCTGGCCAAGGAGTCTCTGAACACAGTAAAGTTAACAACCATATTAACTACAATAGCTTCTATGTTCCAAACCCATTATCTCACTTCCAAACTTGCTTCAAACTTACATGTTCTGCCCTCCTGCTCAGATGACCCCTCCCCTAAACCCACCTGTGGCCAGCTCCCTCCTCAAAGGTGGCCCTCCCAACCCTCCTGACTGGAGTGCATCATTCACCCTCTCCCACACTCCTCCATCCCCTTCTCATCTATCTGGTTTTTCCTCTTCAAAGCAGTGACTGGCACCTGAAACCACTCTATTGACTAAGTTGTTGCTGTCCATGGTTCTGCATAAGACTACAAGCTTGTGGAGACCTTGTGCTTCCTGCTTTCTGCTATTTTCTCCATGCCTGGTTACATACAGTAGGTATTAGATAAATAGCTCCACCTCCAAGATTCCTAATTATTACTAAGGAAGGCATGAGCCCTTATGAGCCAGACATTGTCCTGAGAGCCTAATGTGTGGATGCATTTAACACTTACTGGAACCATTACCCTGATTATTTTGTAGGTGGGGACACTGAGGTGCAGACAGGCTAGATAATTTTCATCTTGTCCTGTAGCTTGTGGCTCATCTTTTGGTTTGGCCAAAACCTCAATCAATTAGTTGAATCATTTTGCTTTCCCTCGGTCAAACTTCTCTGAGAGCACAGCCACTATGCTGTTCCCCCATTAAACTGAGTTGGTGCTCAGTAAAGTCAATAAATAAATAAATAAATAAATAAATAAATAAATAAATAAATGTTAAGTGATAACTTGGTGAATGCATAAGATAAGAACTCAAGTTCACCAAGGCCTCTCTCAGAACCCTTTCAAGGCCCCAGTGTAAGAGGAATCAAGAGAAAAGTTGCTGTTAATTAAAAATGCAGGCTTGCTGGGCTCAAGTCCAAGCTCTGCTTTTACTAGCTGTGTGACCTTGGGCAAATAACTAAAACATGGAAAATAAGAATCTGGGAAATGATAGGCTAATGAATGTTTATTCGGGGAGAAATCACTTACACTAGAAACAGATGACCATCCCAGGTTCCCATCCCAAGGATGTCTCCTGATGCTCTCTGTCTCTGACCAGGAAGAGAGAGAGCTTGGGTCTAGGACCCCAGACCTCGCCCCCCCCAGGTCATGCCCACACCTTTACTCATGCTCCCAATGGGCATGGTCAGTGCAACAGGTGCAGGTGGGTGGATATCTCACTACAATTCTCCTTTTAGTCTAAAGAAAAGACTTAGGCTTGATACAGAACTATATACAAAGACAGTAAATACATCAAGTATGCTCCAGGAAAGAGAAAATTACACACTTAAGACCTATTGCCAGTGAGGTAACAAGAGCAAAGAACTACAAATAGCTAACCTCTCTGAACCCTAGTGCTCTTACCTGTAAAATGGGGATAATGGTAATGTCCTCCTTATAGGATCTCTGTGGAGACTGAGATCATAATGCACTTGAGTGCTGTGGACATAGCTCTGCAGACAGAGTGACTGTCTCACATACATAAGGACCTGGATTTGATCCCAAGCAGAACTCATGTAAAAATCCAGGTTTGGTGACACACACTTAACCACAGCACTGGGAAGCCTGATACTCACTGCCCCATGCCCTAGCCTAACTGACAAGCCTCCAATGCCAAGGAGAGATCCTATGTTATGGCAGGTTCTTCCCGCCAGCTGCAGCGGGTCCTGCCGCCATGGTCCCACCACCATGGTCCCGCCACCACATGAGCCCCAAATAACACTCAGAGACTCTGTATTTGATACAAGCCTGTTGGCCAATTACTATTATTGTTTATGGGCTAGCTCTGTCTTAATTATTAACCCATTTCTACTTATCTAAGTATTTCTACGTGGTCGTCTTATCAGGGAGCCGTGGCAGGCGTCTTCCTTCCTCCATGTTCTACATCTTGATTCCTCCCTCCTATTTCTTCTTTCTTCCTTGTCTCCTAGCCCCGCCTATCTTGCTATCTCATTGGCCCAATGGTGCTTTATTAATTAACAAGTATGAGAAACATATTTACAGGATAATATCTCCCATCAATCCTATCTCAAAAAAAAAAGATTTCTAAGGATTTCTAAGGTTGCCCTTTACACACATGCACATAAAAAGAACACACATACAAAACTGCTTAGATACTTGACAAAGAGTGTGTGTGTGTGTGTGTGTGTGTGTGTGTGTGTGTGTGTGTGTGTGCGCGCGCCTGTGTGCCTATGTGCCTGTGTGCCTGTGTGTATGCTTATTTGTTTGTGTTGCTAATGTCTCACTGGCTAAGGACTTTTAGAAAAAAATAATTTGGGCAGAATAGCTCATTTCAGATGCCCCCCATTCCATACCCCAACTGAGACTAAAAGACCCACAGAACTCTATGTAAGGGACTTTTTTCCCCAAAAGCTATTTTCCTACAGTTATCATAAATCTGATTTTATCTTGGGCCCAAGCAAGGAACTACTTCTGTAGTAGTAACCTTTAATAGCCTAGAACAATATAATTGCCACCTCTTCGCAGTCTCCTCTCCAGGGTAAATAATTCTAATGCCTTCCTTTAATGCCTACTTGCCTTTCCCATTTTCTGATCTTTTACATTCATCGTTCTCTGTTTGGAAATAGATCCAAATGAAGGAGGAGGAGAGCTGCTGTTGTCATAGCAACTGAAAGGGACAGGCAAGCCAGCTTGGATGAAATAAGAAAAGTTGAGGGTTCCTTTTTTTCTTTTCCTTTCTGGTTGAAAACATCTCACTGCTTTGAACAGGAGGCATGTGACTGACACTGTCAGTCTTGAACAGTGCCTCCTGGTCCCCCACCCTCATCACTCCCACGGAAAGGGGAAATTGTCAGAGTGTGATGAGAGAAGGTGCTCAGTGGCACCTCTATTGAAAAGCATTACCCATTTTACTTCAACTCTTGCGGCTTGGTTTCGTATTCACCTAACATAGTTCACAGCATCCCCTTCCCTCTCTTGATTTGCATTAGACTCCAGAGTACCTATGGACTCCCAGCTTAATGGATAACTTCCTATAGACCAGGGATGGCCTTCTCTCCCTACCTTTTAAATCTTTTTAAATTGTGTGATTAAAACAACATAAAACTGCAACCTGAATAATCTACATACACAGTCCATTCTTGCCAATGGACATACTCACTCACACGTTCAAGACAGACAGAATTACGCCATAACGGAATTCACATTCCAGGACACAGGTATTAATGACTGCCCTGCCTCTCTGTTTTTATCATTGACTTAGTGAATCTTTTTTTCCAATGCTTTATTTTCAGGCTTTAATGTTGCTTTGCCATTATATCTTACATATAACATGCAGATTTTTTCCAACCAGTCTTAGTGACAGTTTAACCCAGTGATTAAGAGCAATGACCCTAAGCTCTCGATGAAAGTCTGGTTTGAACCTGACTTCTGCACTTGAGCCAAGGGCTCAATCCCTCCTAGTCTCCAGTTTCAAAGCTTGCTTATGAAACTGAAAAGAGAAATTTTCAGAGTTTATTGTTGGCTCAAATGAAATTAGCCATTTAAAGTGGCTAGTGCAGCATTTAAATCATGGCCAATACTTGGTAAATTGTGACTACATTGTCCACATTTTTAAGCAAGAATTTAACTCATTTATATTTACTCTAAATACTAATGTTTCATTTAACTTGCCACCATGATTCGTATTTGCTATGATTATGCTTTCTTGACATTTTATATTATTTTTCTAATTTATGTGGGATTGATGGTAGTTACTTAACAGTAAGTTGTTCTTTGACAATTTCATATGTGACTAGTACATTCTGATCATCCCTCATCCCTCTCGTCCCCACAGGTCCTTTCCTGTATTCATGTCTTTTTGTTGGGTTTTGTGATCCACTGAGTTTAACCAGGGCCACCTGTGTGACCACATGTTTGACTCTGTCCATTGGAGATTGGTGAGCTCACAATAGGTACACAACTAAAAATAGCGACCCCCCTCAAAGAATCCCAAGCTCTATCAGCAGGGAGGAGTCAGATCTCATGAACCCCTCCCCTTTGATGACATTTTCTTTGCTCAATTTCTCCTAGTTGTTTTAGAGATCACACACACACACACACACACACACACATTTTCCTTCTTCTAATGTTACCATTAAGTTGACCCCAAATAATATATTCTTCTCTCTTCGGTGGTAATTAATCGACATCTAGACCTTAATAAACCTTGTACGTTTCCTCTTGCCTTGCAGTTTGCACTCATACTTCTTTATACTGATATTTTATTCCAAATTGTTCCCAGATGTGTATAACTTACTGATTTGTAGAATCAAAGCTGGGTTTTGTTTTGTCTATAGTGTCTTGAATTTTTTTTCTTCATTTATTTCCATTTTGTGGGAATACATCCTTAATTAATGCTTTGAGAGAAGAGCCATGAGCAATAAAATTCTTAAACACTTGTATATACAAAAACTTCTTTATGTTGCACACTTAATTAATGGTTTAACTGACAGAGAATTTCAAGTACAAAATAATGTTTTTCTTGGAATTTTGAATTCTATTTTCTCCTCATGTTCATTGTTGCTGATGAGAAGGCTGGTACCAATCCAGCCTTCTTTGTAGTCATGAGACGCTGTTTCTTCCCTCTGAGAAGTTCAGAATGTTTTCCCTATTATTGGGGTTTAAATAATCCATCAGCGTGGGACTTGTGGACACTGCCCAGCATTCTGGGAGTCCATCTCCAGCTCTGGAAGTCTCCCATCATTTCTGTCATTGTTCCCTCTGGTCTCTGTTACCTCCTTCTCTAACTGCCATTAGACTGATTTTGTAACATAATAAACAGTCAATCCTCCTATATTCTAGTCCATGACTTATATTTTACATTTCTCCATCTTTTTTGTTGTGTGCTCTGGAAGATCTCTTTGTGCCAGGTTTTCTAATTTTGTTTTCAGCTCCTCATCCCTTTACTGGTCCTGTGATGATAACTCCAACATCATAGACCTCTGGAGTTCTATTTTGCTTAGCAGGGTTTTAGAGTTTTGGTGGCATATTTGATCTCTGAATACCACTGAGTACTGATAGTCTCTCCCTTCCCTAGTGAACTCAATTCTCAGTTGATAATTCTTGAATTTTGTAATTTGGGCATTTCTCTTCTGATTTGGGCTTTTTTCCCAAGAAATTGGTGTGATGGCTAATTATGGTTGTCAATTTAATTTACCTGGAAAGGAGGAACTTCCATGAAGAATTTACCTCCAACAGATTGGTTTATATGCATGTCTGTTGGGTATTTTATTAATTGTAAATAGAAGAGGGCCCAGCCTATTGTGATCAGTGCCATCCCTGGGTAGGTGGGCATGGGATATATAAGAAAAACAGCTGAGCAAGCCAGAGGGAGCAAGCCAGGAAGCAGCACTCTTCCTTGGTCTCTGCTTCAGTTATTGCATCCAGGTCCCTGCTCTGGCTTCCTTTGTTAACTGTTACAACCTATAAAAGAAAATACACCCTTTCTTCTCTAAGTCAGCTTTGATCAGTATTTTATTACAGCAATAGAAAGCAAACTAGACCATTTTGGGGTTTTTTATATACTTTACAAAAATAACAAGTTTTGTGAACAAATATTTGGTAGTAGACTGGATTTCTATTTACCAGGCAGAATGAGAAATTGTGTCCTAAGGGAATAAAGCAGAGATCAATAAAGCAAGACACTTTATGTCCTCTTCTAGCTAGCCTCTACACATGCATGTGTACATATGCACACACACACACACACACACACACACACACACACACACACACCACAAACATGTACATACATGCACCAAACCCTTGTAGACATTTCTACTGCTGCTTTGTAAGACCCTATGCAAAAGACCTGTCTAAGCTATGGCAAGGCTTGTAACCACAAAATTGGGAAGATAAAGATGCATTGTCTTAAAGTGCTGATTTTTCTTAGTCACTAATGCGCTATGTGTCTCCTGGATATAGAGTCCTTGCTTCTTGGCTATTACCCATTTTTCTATACCCACTGGCTACTTGGAACACTTCCTCACAGTACATATTCATGGACATTCTCATAAGTATGGTCATATGTACACGCTCACACTTAGATGTATACACCCATGCACATACCTCAAAGAAGTGTCCCTCAGCTTTATCTAGAGATCTCAAAACCTTTCTGCTATACAAAGCCCTAAGACTGAAACAAAATAAGTGAAACCTAGTGGCCATTTTCATGGTTTAAAATAGATGCAAAAATCTTGAATAAAATATTAATAAGTCAAGTTTGATGAAACATAAAAGAATAAGTCATGAGTAGATTCTTTAGAAATGCAAAAATAATGATGAATTATTTATTAAATCCATGAGGGAATTTACTTAGTGTGTGAGAAGGTAGCATTCCAGAGTCCAGTTATGCTCCAGTAGATACAAATTCCGAGTCAGCTCCCACGAATGCTTCTCGAGACCAACCTCTGTAAGTCCAGGTCCTATGGGGGTATCTGCTAAGGTCTAAGCATCAGGTCTGCCTCTGTAGACCCGGGGTTCATGTCCATTTCTACACACACAGGCCAGGCAAGCCCACCTGCGGACTTCACTGGCCATTCTTCTCAGAATATCTGGGTGGGATGACTGGTCAAAGCTGCTGAAGGAGGTGCCAACTACAATCAACTCCAAGGTGACCTCTGCATGTCAGTTAAAACAGGTAACCCAGAAAAAAACAAGAAACAACAGATGTTGATGAGGATGTGGACAAATTGTTGCTCACATCTGCTGGGAGCTTAAATTTATAGACCCTTTGTCCAAAATGGCAGAAGGGCTTTTCAAACGTTTAGAGAGAATTATCATGTAAATCAGAATGCTATTTCTGAGTACGTGTCCAAGACACATGAAATCAGCATCTCAGCGAGAGCTACACTGCATAGTTCACTGCAGCATTTTTCATAATTGCCAAGATGAGGAATCATCTAGTGGTCCAGGGATAAATGGGTGGATAGATGATGAAAATGTAATGGACAGACTGAGATATTCATATGCACAGATATACACATGCATAGACACATGATGAAGTAGTAATCTGCCTTTTAAAAGACAAGCTTTTAGTAATGTGCAATACAAATACACCTAGATAATTATACTAAGTTAAATAAGCCAGAAACAGGAAGACATGCTGTGTGACCTCATGTATGGTTGAGTTCATAGATGTGAACTGAATAGCTGCTGACAAGGCCTGGGATGGTGGGATATGAGATCCTAATGAAAGGGCATAAAGTTTCATCTGTGCATTCTTATGATCTAATGTGAAGTTAGTACACATGCATCTATACTATGGATTTACTACAAGAAGTGAGTCTTGAATACTCACACCTAATAAAAGGTCCCTGTGCAAACTGATCAGCAAATTATTAGGTCATGATCCATAATCATCTCATAATATATGCATATTAAGGTATCACATTGTATGCCTCAAGAGAGTGTGTGTGTTATTTGTCAATTATGCTACCAAAACAATCTGGGAAAGAGGAAAACAGAAAGTACAATTTAAATGTTACATACACAGAATCACACCATTCAGGAATTCTTTGTGTTATATTTTTTTTATTGAGTATAACTCTCTACATGCATCCAAGTTGTACGTGCATGGATAGCAATTGCTTTCCATTGTCAGGGTGTATTCTGTGCTTTGAAATTCAAATCAAACCATAACATGCTTAGCTGCTCACCTGTTGAAGGACAAGTGGGCTCTTACTAATCTAGCAGTTCAAGACCCAGACATGTACCTTTGAACACAGTAACACGGGAGAAGAAGCTTTGCATAAAGGCAAGAAATGGACAAAACCCAGGGTTCACCATTGGACGCCTGATTAAAACCAGATATTGGGCTCACATAACCCATGTAGCTATGGGAGGTTACTTCATGCTTACCACTGAGTTACAGAAGAAAAACTAGAGCAGGCTCCTTCTGTGTTTGAAGAAAATGTGAAGACAGCAAGGCAGACATGAAGAACACTGTTCCTGCTTATAGTATTCTGAAAGGACTATACTCCTGCCCAGTATTTTTCATTATATTTCATCTCATGGCATTGGCTAGGCAGCTGCTGGAATTGCAACCACAGGTAATCAAAGCAGGTGGGGCAATGATGCTTGCCGCTTCCGACAATGATTCTAAGGTGTATTGTCATGTTTTGTGTGACACTGGTTATATATTGTTAGGGTGCATACTTTTTTGTGTCCTGTTTTGAGTCTGATTCTTACTCTCTAGCATCACAGGCAATGGTTGCTTCCCTTCGGTCTATAAATCAGGTGATGTTCACAGGTAGTACATAGATTCCCAAGCTTGAGTTACTCACATAAATCCTACTTGATCGAGACATATTATGCTTTTAATGCACCACTAGATTCAATTACTTAGTATTTTATCAAATTGTTTCTTCCTGTATTAGCTTGTAATTTTATTTTCTTGTCTTGGCATCAGAAATAAACTGACCTTATAAAATAAGAGAGGTAGTCTCTACATTTTTCTCTGCTCTAAAATATAAGATGAATCGGGCTCTTTCCTGGGTTTGGAGAGAACCTGCCTATAACTGCCAAGGGCTTGTGCTCTGGACCACAGAAAGGAGGGTAGATTGGTGGATGGTCCTTTAACTGCCATCTCTATTTTTTATGACTGTTTTCTATTGGTTTTTCCTGGGCCAATTTTGGAAATTTATATTTTCCTTGACATTTTTGTCCATTTCATCTAAGGTTTTCAAATGGATTGGTATAAAGTTATATAGTTGAATCACATCATCCATACATTTATTATATGTGGATTTTCAACTATACATGCTCCATTAAAATATATATGGGAGAGAGAGAGACCAGCGTTTTAATGCATGTGAGCCATCCCTCCTGATATTCCAGTTAGAGGCACTGTGTCTCACCAAACCAACTTGAATTGGCTGACCACAGTCTCAGCTGAGGACTGCACTTCTTCAGGGGTAAATGTGTAGTTTAAAGGTATTTCTCACATAAGCTGGTCTACTTTAGAAGGCAGTGATGAGAGTCAACTCTGAACAGCAGGCAGGGTTTCCAGAGCATCTCCTCAGCCCTCAGCACACACAGGCCTCCAGAGATGTCTCCATGAATATCCCGTCACAGGTGGTGTTTGTCTTACCTTCTAACTTCAGCTGAGGTGCTGTGCAAAACAGTCCCCAGTTCTTTGAAATCACCACTGTATCCCAGATACATCTGCCCTTGCCATGACTATCCCAAAAAAAAAAAATCTGTGTGTCTTATCATTCTATCAAAAATCCAACTATGGCTTCTATTGGTCTCAAGCTTCCTATATTTTGTTTATTTCTGCTTTTGTTTTTATTAACTTACTCTATCTGTTTGGGTTTGGTTTTTTTAATCTTTTATTTTAAAAGCAATCTTTCCTCATTTTACACACCAATCCCAGTTCCCACTCCCTCCCCTTTTCCTACTCCCCTCTCTGCCCCCTTAATGTGAATATAACTTTTTGAACTATTCTAGAATGAAACTACAGAGTGGTATACAACTGGCATAAAGGAAGAGGCAACAACCCACAAGTGTTATACAAATGTTCTTCCAAGTGATCCTTACATCACTTACTGAATCATCTGCCTCTTCTCCCACATCCTGTTCTCTCTTTGTAATGTACTAAACCTTCATCCACCCTTGGGTGGACTTCTAAACACTGTTCCATGCCACTGATCTATCAGACTATCCCTCTAGCTGCGGCTGCTATAAATTTCATTGTTTTATAACTCACCATAATATATGATGCAGGTTAGTTCTCATTATTCTTATTTCACAGAACATTCCTTGTAATTGCTCCACGTCTTAAGGACAAAACTGTATTGAGGTTTGAGTTGAAGCCACATTGAATGTATAGATTTATTTAGCAAGAGCTGGCGTCTTTACAGCCTACAGTCTTCTTACCCAAGTGCAAAGTTTGACACCCCATTGATTCAAATCTCCTTTTATGGCCCTCAATAGAGGTTTATAGTTTCATTCATATAGACCCTGCTTGTTGCCTGTTAGGCTTATCTGGAGATGTTTTATGAGTATTGTCTCATGGGCATGTGGAGTACAGAATGCCCAAACCAAACTATTTTTTCACTTTATTTATTTTTTTTATTTTACATATTGATCCAAGTTCCCACTCCACCCATCCATCCTTCCCCCCTCCCTCTCTTCCACCCTCCCATGGCCCCCAACCACCCTCCCATCCCATCCTCCCCCCACACTCCACATGTAGGGTGATGCCTTCCAGGAGGGGTCATCTAAATCTGTCAAGTCATTTGGAGTAGGGTCTAGGTCTTCTCTCCTGCCTCTAGGTTAAGGGAGTATCTCTCCATGGGAAATGTGCTCCCAAGGTCCTTCTGTGCACCAGGGATACATCCTGGTTCCACTGTCAGAGGTCCCTTAGACTGCCCAGGCCTTCTAACTGAGACCCATGGTCAAGGGGTCTGAGTCAGTCAAATGCTGGATTCCCAGCTATCAGTCTGAGAGCCCCTTAGCTCCTCCTTGTTCAGGTCAGCTGTCTCTGTGGGTTTCTGTAGCCTGGTCTTGTCCTCCCTCTCTGCATCTGGATTCCAGTTCGGCTCAGTGATTAGCTGTGGGTGTCTCCTTCTGTTTCCATCAGCTACTAGATGAGGGTTCTATGATGGTGGATAAGTTAGTCATCGATCTCATTGTCAGGGAAGGACATTTATGGTAGCCTTTCCACTGTTGCTCAAATTGTTACTTTGGGTCAGTCTTGTAGATCTCTGGACATTTCTCTAAAGTCAGTTTTCTCTTGAAACCTATAATGGCTCCCTTTTATGGTATCTATCTCTCTCTCTTTTTCTCTCATCTATTCCTCCCCAGACTCAATCTTCCTAGTCCCAGTTCCTAGTTCCTAGTTCCTAGTTCTTTCCTCTCATCCCCTTCTCTTTCTCCTAGCCCCCTCTCCACTCACTGCCCCCCCTCCCAATATGCTCAGGAGAACTTGTTCCTTTCCCCTTCTGTTAAGGACCTTGCATGAATCCCTAAGAATCCTCCTTGTATCCTAGTTTCTCTGGCAGTGTGAATTATAGGCTGGTGATCCTTTGCTCTATGTCTAAAATCCATATGAGTAAGCCAAATCCACTCCTTCAATAGGTCCCTTTGCCAGATCTTTCTTTCTATCACAATTCACCTGCCACTGGTGTCAGGGGCCCAAGGTCATCCTTCAAGCCTTCTCAGTCTCATGTTCAACTACTGAACAAACAAAACCATACTGCTGGAAATACACCTCAGGTCAGTGGACTTCTCTGTTCTTCTACCACCTGTCCAAACCAAACCACTATAACTTATCAGAGCAGCTTTAACTAACAGCTCTGTGTCTTTGCTTTATCTTCTACCCATCTATCCTTTACATAGAAGCATCTTCTTTAAGTAAATTAATACTCGAATGTCCATGTGTAAATGCTTCCAATTGCTTCCCGTGATGCTTAGATAGGACCCAACATCTTTAGCGAGACAAAGAAAGCTCTAAGGATACAACCTTCGCTTTCTCTTCAGCCTTTTACCCCACCACTTTGCCTTCTCATTCATGACATTCAAGCTCACTGAGTTCAGTTCAGGTGACCAGCTGGAGTTGATGACATCACTGACTAACCTTCACTTCATCCATGTAAAAGAATCACATGCCTTGTCTCTTCCATGTCGGCTATACCCTGTGGTTAGCTTTGACCAATGGAATATAAACAAGCATGAGTCAAACAGAAGCTGTATGTGTACTTACATGGTTTGTTTTAGCCTCCTGAATTTATGCCATATGGTAGACAGACTCACTTTGGTTAGCTGCTGGCCCAGAAAGTGATAGCAGAACATACCTGAACCAACCTGAGGCTAAGCAGTGCTGAGCCCAAGCAACCCATCCATTCTTTCACAGAACAATAGTGATTATTGTTTTAAGTTTTGCAATTGTTCATTACACAGCATTTATTAGAGCAATATCTGAGTCCAAATTTCCAAATGCTAAGCACTTTCTACATTCTTACAGGAAACCTAGCCATCTAGTGTGTTCCCCGCACTAAACTATTTTAATCAAATACTCTGTGCTCATGGCCAAAGCACAGGGATTGTGTTAAGGGAACCACACTGATAGTCTAGACAATCAAATAGTTGTAGCAAACAGCGTTCAGGAGAGGTGGGAGGTCGAACAAACAGAGGGACTGACACCAAATAACACAGCTAATTCTAGAACCTGGAATGAGTAAGGTTAATACTCTAAGAGATACTTGAGTAGATATATAGATATAGCGATGGATAGATATAGATATTCTGAAATTAAAATGAGCCTGACAGCAAAAAGAACCTGATATCTTGTAAGTTAAATTTTTTCTATGGTTAAATATCCAATTAAAAGTTAAGCAATAGGAGACCAGCCTATCCACGTGGGACCACCCGTAATTTCCACCTGCCTGGTCTCTGACTCCCACCACTGGTCTTCTATTGGAGTTCTGGGTACCTCCCAGAGATCCACCTATCTCTGTGGGTCCACCCTGAGTTCCTGTGGGGGGGAGGGCTGGATCCTTGACCCTCATTGCAAGACCTCTGCTAAAGAGGCCCTACTCAGCTGGAGAGTGCCAACTAGACCCGCCTATCAGTGCTGAAACATCCTGAGTATCAGCCCAGCCTTTGTCCCTGTCACCAGGCCTCAGCTACAGGTGAGTGTGGGTCTAATCCCACTGGGGTGACAGATTCTCCCCTACACCCTCCCCAGGAAATCCCTGGGTGGGTCCTGGATCTCCCTGACCCTGCGTCCTATCCCCACCATGAGTGCTTTTGGAGCTCCTATATACCCCCACCCACCCCCACCAAGAGACTGCCCTCCCCCTAAGCTCTTCCCTACCCTGCCCACTGTCCCACCTCTCTGGTTGAGCACTGAGCCAGAGGGTGGAGCCAACAATCCAGCCAACTTCGGGGAAATTCCTGGAGCCTATCTGAGCACAATAGGCCAGCCTATCCACATGGAACCACGGATAATTTCCACCTGCCTGGTCTCTGACCCCCATCACCGGTCTTCTATTGGAGTTCTGGGCACCTCCCAGAGATCCACCTATCTCTGCAGGTCCACCCTGAGTTCCTGCTGGGGGGCTGGATCCTTGACCCTCATCGCAGGACCTCTGCTAAAGAGGCCCTACTCAGTTGGAGAGTGCCAGCTAGACCCACCTATCAGTTCTGAGACATCCTGAGTATCAGCCCAGCCTTTGTCCCCCAACACCAGACCTTGGCTAGAGGCCTTGGCTAGAGGCCTTGGCTAGAGCTAGACCCGAATATCCCTGAGGAAACATCCTGTGGGCTAGCCTCTGCCAAAGAGGCCTAAGTTCTCCTCTGCTGGAGCCTGAACTTTGACCCCCATATAGGCCCCTGCCTATAGAGAGACCTCCTAGAGAGCTTGGACCACTCAGAACTACAGACATCAAACCTCTGACCCACCTAAATCCATAGAGAGAGGGAGAAACCCCACCAACACCTACTGGAAAAAGCTATGGGAAGACAGCAATACAAGAAAACACCTAACATCAGAAAGATAAGCATAACACCACCAGAATCTAGGGAAGCTACACCAACTAGACCAGAACACAAGAAAGCAAATGAATCAGAAGAGAACGGCCTAAAAATTATCATCATAAAAATGATAGCAGCCCTCAAAGAAAATGTGCGAAAATCCCCTAAAGAAGTGGAAGATAAAACAAACAAAAAATTGGAAGAAATGAATGAAATTCTTAAAGAATGTACAGAAAGCCAAAAAAAAAAAAAAATTAAACAGGCTCAATACTTGAAAACGGAAATGGAGACAATAAAGAAAACACAAATCGAAGGAATGTTGGAAATAGAAAAACTGGGCAAATGATCAGGAACTGCAGATGCAAGCATAACCAACAGAATTCAAGAGATGGAAGAGAGAATCTCAGGTGCTGAAGATAAACTAGAGGAAATAGATACATCAACCAAAGAAAATCGTAAATCCAACAAATCCTTAACACAAAACATCCAGGAAATGTGGGACACTGTGAAAAGGCCAAACCTAAGAATAATAGGCATAGAGGAAGGTGAGAAAGCCCAGCTCAAAGGGGCCAAAAACATATTCAACAAAATCATCGAGGAAAACTTTCCCAACCTGAAGAAGGACATGAATCATACCGAACATCAAATAGACTAGACCAAAGAAAAAAGACCCCTCGACATATAATAATCAAAACACCTAACATACAAAATAAAGAAAGAATATTAAGAGCAGCGAAGGAAAAGGGACAGGTAACATATAAAGGCAGACCTATCAAAATTATGCCTGACTTCTCCATAGAAACCCTCAAGGCCAGAAGGTCCTGAATAGATGTTCTACAAGTACTAAGAGTCCACGGATGCCAGCCCAGGCTACTATACCCAGCAAAACTCTCAATCACTATAGATGGAGAAAACAAGATATTTAATGACAAAGCCAGATTTTCACATATGTATCTACAAATCCAGCCCTACAGAAAGCTTTGGAAGGAAAACTCCAACCCAAGGAAGTTTACTACCCTCACAAAGACTTAGGCAATAGATAATCCCACTTCACCAGAAACCAAGGACAAATAAATTCACAATACCACTGCCAAAAGCAAATATAAACAAACAAACATTAACAATCAATGGTCCTTACTCTCCCTCAACATTAATGGTCTAAACTCGCCTATAAAAAGACACAGGCTAACAGAATGGATATGAAGACAGAATTCATCCTTCTGCTGCATACAAGAAACACACCTAAGCTACAAAGATAGACATTATCTCAGGGTAAAGGGCTTGGAAAAGATCTTCCAATCAAATGGACCCAAGAAGCAAGCAGGTGTGGCTATCCTAATATCTAACAAGTTAGACTTCAAACCAAAATTAATCAAAAGAGATGAAGATGGTTATTTCATATTCATCGCAGGAGAAATCCATCAACAAAAAGTCTCGATTCTGAACATCTATGCCCCAAATACAAAGGCACCCACATTCGTAAAAGAAACACTACTAAAACTCAAAGCTCACATAAAACCTCACACACTTACAGTGGGAGACTTCAACACACCACTCTCACCACTAGACAGGACCACCAATCAGAAACTCAAAAAAGAAACAAAAGAACTAACAGAAGTTATGTCTCAACTGGGCTTAACAGACATCTATAGAACATTCCATCCAAACACAAAGGAATATACCTTCTTCTCTCCTCCACATGGAACTTTCTCTAAAATCGACTGCATACTAGGTGTCATAACAAACCTCAACCGATACAAAAGAATTGGAATAGTCCCCTGTATCTTATCAGACCACCATGCTTTAAAATTGGAATTCAACAACAACACAAATCACAGAAACCCTACAAACTCATGGAAACTGAACAATGGGCAGTTGCACCACATCTGGGTCAGAGAAGAAATAAAGAAAGAAATTAAGGACTTCCTAAAATTCAATGAGAATGCGGACACAACATAACTGAACTTATGGAACACCTTGAAAGCTGTGTTACGAGAGAAGTTCATTTCACTGAGTGCCCATATGAAGAAAACAGAGGATAGTCACATTAGAGAATTAACAGCGCAACTGAAAGCCTTAGAACAAAAAGAAGCAAACTCACCCTGGAGGAGTAGACGCCAGGAAATAATCAATTTGAGGGCCAAAATCAATAAAATAGAAACCAGGAAAACAATACAAAAAATCAATGCAACAAAGAGTTGGTTTTTCGAGAAAATCAACAAGATAGACAAACCTTTATCCAAACTAAAGAAAAAGCAGAGAGAGATCATGCAAATTAACAAAATCAGCAATGAAAAAGGGGACATAACAACAGACACAGAGGAAATCCAGACAACTTTCAGGTCATACTTTGAAAACCTGTGCTCTAAAAAATTTGAAAATTCAAAGGAATTGGACAGATTTCTGGACAACTATTACCAAAATTAAACCAAGAACAAACAAACAATTTAAATAGACCTATAATCCCCAATGAAATAGAAACAGTCATCAAAAGCCTTCCAACCAAAAAAAAAAAGCCCAAGGCCAGATGGCTTCAGTGCAGAATTCTACCAGAAATTCAAGGAAGAGCTAATTCCAATACTCCTCAAATTGTTCCACACAATAGAGACAGAAGGTACATTACCAAACTCTTTCTACGAGGCCACAATCACCTTGGTACCCAAGCCTCACAAAGATACAACTAAGAAAGAAAACTACAGACCAATATCCCTGATGAACATCGATGAAAAAATACTCAATAAAATACTGGCAAACTGAATCCAAGAATACATCAGAGAAATCATCCACCATGACCAAGTAAGCTTCATCCCTGGGTTGCAAGGATGGTTTAACATACGAAAATCTATCAACGTGATCCACCATATAAACAAACTGAAAAAGAAAAACCATGTGATCATCTCCCTAAATGCTGAAAAAGCCTTCGACAAAATTCAACACCCTTTCATGATAAAGGTCTTGGAGAGATCAGGGATAACAGGAACATACCTAAACATAATAAAAGCAATATACAGTAAACCAACAGCCAACATCAAACTGAATGGAGAGAAGCTTAAGGCAATTCCTCTAAAATCAGGAACAAGACAGGGCTGTCCTCTCTCTCCATATCTCTACAATATTGTACTTGAAGTTCTAGCTAAAGCTATAAGACAACAAAAGGAGATCAAGGGGATCCACATTTGAAAGGAAGAAGTCAAACTGTCCCTATTTGCAGATGATAAGATAGTTTACATAAGAGACCCAATAAACTGTAGCAGGAAACTCCTACTGCTGATAAACACCTTCAGAAAACTAGCAGGATACAAGATAAACTAAAAAAACTCAGTAGCCCTACTTTATTCAGACAACAAAGAGGCCGAGAAAGAAGCCAGAGAAAGATCACCCTTTACAATAGCCTTTACAAACAACATAAAACATCTCAGGATAACGCTTACCAAACATGTGAAAGAAATTAAAGAAAGAAATTAAAGAAGATAACAGAAAATGGAAAGATCTCCCATGTTCTTGGATTGGAAGGATAAATATAGTAAAAATGGCAATCTTGCCAAAAGCAATCTACAGATTCAATGCAATCCCCATTAAAATCCCAGCACAATTCTTCACTGACCTTGAAAGGATAATAGTCGATTTGTATGGAAAAACAAAAGACCCATAATAGCCAAAACAACCCTGTACAATAAAAGAACTTCAGGAGGCATCACCATCCCTGACTTTAAGCTCTACTATAGAGCTATAGTCCTGAAAACAGCCTGGTATTGGCACAAAAATAGACAGGTATACCAAAGGAATCTAATCGAAAATCCCGATATTAATCCACACACCTAGGAACACCTGATTTTCGACAAAACAGCTAAAAAATACAATGGGGGGAAGAAAGCATCTTTAACAAATGGTGCAGGCACAATTGGGTGATGGTGTGTAGAAGACTGCAGATAGACCCATGTCTATCGCCATGCACAAAACTCAAGTCCAAATGGATCAAACACCTCAACATAAATCCAGCCACACTGAACCTCTTAGAAGAGAAAGTAGTAGGTACCCTTGAACAAATTGGTATAGGAGACCGCTTCCTGAACATAACTCCAGTAGCACAGACACTAAAATCAACAATTAGTAAGTGGGGCTTCCTCAAACTTAGAAGCTTCTGTAAGGCAAAGCACACAGTTGACAAGACCAAACGGCAACCCACAGACTGGGAAAACAATTTTACCAATCCTACATCTGACAAAGGGCTGATCTCCAAAATATAAAAAGAACTCAAGAAACTAGTCAATAAAACACCAAATAGCCCTATTAAAAAATGGGGTACAGAGTTGAAGAAAGAATTCTCAATAGAGGAAATCAAAGAGGCTGAAAGACACTTAAGAAAATGTTCAACATCCTTAGCTATCAGGGAAATGCAAATCAAAACAACTTTGATATACCATCTTACTCCTGCCAGAATGGCTAAAATTAGAAACACCAATGGCAACTTATGCTGGAGAGGATGTGGAGAAAGGGGAACAATCCTCCACTGCTGGTGGGAGTGCAAACTTGTACAGCCATTTTGGAGATCAGTATGGCAGTTCCTCAGGAAAATGGGAATCATTCTACCACAGGACCTGGCAATCCCCCTCTTAGGCATATACCCAAAAGACCCACATCCATGCAACAAAGACATGTGCTCAACTATGTTCATAGCAGCATTATTTGTAATAGCAAGAACCTGGAAGCAACCTAGATGCCCCTCAACTGAAGAATGGATAAAGAAGATGTGGCACATCTACACAATGGAATACTACTCTGCAGAAAAAAATAACAAAATCTTGAAATTCGCAGGAAACTGGATGGAACTTGAAGAAACCATCCTGAATGAGGCAACCCAGTCACAAAAAGAGGAACAGGGTATGTACTCTCTCATATATGGATTTTACATGTAGAGCAAAGGATCACCACCCTATAATACACACCACCAGACAAACTGGGATACAAGATGTATTCTAAGAGATTCATATATGGTCCCTCACAAAAGGAGGAAGGGACAAGTCCCCCAGAGCACATGGGAAATGAGGGGGGGGCAGTGAATGGAGAAAGAACTCAGAGAAAGAGAAGTGGAGGAGAGGAAAACATGTGTGACTAGATAGATTGAGTCAGGGTGAGGGGGGAGCATAAAAGAGGGAGCCATTATTGGTTTGAAGAGAAAACTGAACCTAAAGTAAGGTCTAGAGAACTACAAGACCGACTCCAACTAATAATTCGAGCAACCTTGGAAAGGCTACCATAAATGCCCTTCCTTGATAGTGAGATCATCAACTAAATTATCCTCCATCATGGAGTCCTCATCTAGTACCTGTTGGAAACAGAAGCAAACACCCATAACCAAACACTGAGTCGAACTAGAATCCAGATGCAGAGAGAAGGGACAAGCCCAGGATGCAGAAACTCACAAAGATGGCTGACCTGAACAAGGAGGAGCTTGGGCCCCCCAGACTGATGGCTAGGAACCCAGAAAGGGTCTGACTCAGACCCCCCTGAATATGGGTCTCAGCTAGAAGGACTGAGCAGTCTGGGGGACCTCAGACAGTAGAAACAGGATCTATTCCTGGTGCACAAAAGGACCTTGAGGACACATCCCCCATGGAGGTATACCCCCTTAACCTAGAGACAGGAGAGAAGTCCTAGTCCCTACTTCAAATGACTTGACAGATTTACATGATAGCATAGCCCTACGAGTGGAATGGGGGTGGGGGGATGGGAGGGTAGGGTGGCCAGGGTGCATGTCACAGGGGAAAGAGGGTAAGAGGGAGGGAGGGTTGGAAGGAGGAAGGGAGAGGAAACTGGGATCCACATGTAAAATTTTTAAATTATATTATTAATTAAAAAAAGAAGGAAAAAAACGCTGCTGGATTAATTATATATACATATATATATATACATATATATGTATGTATATATATATATGTATATATATATATAATGCTTTGACTTCAAAATTTAAGTTTAAGGACAAGTTACTCGGGAAAAGGATTTCTAATTTTGTTTCCACAGAAAATGAAAAGCTGTGGATTCTTTCCAGACTAATGTGGTTTGATTGAGCAAGACCCCCTGAAGCAATGTCAATGGGACAATGCAGCCTTGCAGACCACTACAGCCAGGATTTCTGTGTCTTCTTAGGATTCCCCCATGACAGTCCCCCCTACCAGCAGGAAGCAGTTTGGAAAGAATGACGCCCAAATTCCCAAATATTGTTTATAAACGTTTGTTTTCCTTTAAAAAAAAAAGGCATGTATAATTATGTCCAGCATAAAATAAATAAATGTTTTTTAAAAAAGTTAAGCAATGGGACAAATACATTAGACCAGTGCATATATTGAACAACTGAATTAGTTTACTCTCAAGATTTTTCTACTTTCCATCCTTTCCTGTACTCTGAGGGAAGCTCTGGTAAGTTTTGAGGCAGCTGATGAGTGAGGTGAGAAGTATGAATCAAGAAAATGAGAAATGAGCCCCCAGCCTTTGTCCTTCTTAGTAGTTTGTGTGTGTATGTGTGTGTGTGTGAGAGAGAGAGAGAAATAGAGAGAGAGAGAGAGAGAGAGAGAGAGAGAGAGAGAGAGAGAGAGAGAGAGAGAGAGAGAGAAACCGGAGACATTTGGGAAGAAAGAACCCCAGCTGAGAAGATGACTCTATCAAATTGGCCTCTGGGAAAGACGTGGGCATTTTCTTTATGATGGATTGATGTTGGAGGGACCAGTCCATTTCAAGTGGTACCACCTCTGGACCTGGGTTGTATGAGAAATAAATCTGGATTTATGTTGAGATCTTTGATCCATTTGGACTTAAGTTTTATGCATGACGATAGATATGGATCTATCTGTAGGCTTCTACAAGTCAGCATCCAGTTATGTCAGCACCACTTGTTGAAGATGCTTTCTTTTTTTCCCATTGTGTAATTTTAGTTTCATTGTCAAAACTCTAAGCTAAACACTGAGCCAAAATCCTGGAATCCAGTTGACCCCACTCTCTCTGGGGAGCAGAAAGGGGACAGGGTGGGGGTTGGTAGGGGGAACAGGGGAGGATGGGAGGGTGCAGGGACTGGGGTTGACATGTAAAACAAGCTTGTTTCAAATTTTTAAAAAATTATTTTAAAAATACCAGATGTATAAAATAAATACTTTGTAGATAATTAGATGCTTTAATGCTTCTTACACATTTATTGTACTAATTTTTGTAAAATAATTATAACTAAATATTTTTGATACAAAATAAAATAAAAAAATAAGAGAAAAAAAGAAAGAAGGAAAGAAAGAAATCTGGGCCCTGCACCTCTCCTGGGCAGTACAGTAGAGCTGACCCTGTTGGTGTGTGTCAGTGAGTCAGCCCTGACTGTGCCCCACCCATCAACACCTGAGGCAGGTGGGAGAGCTGACCCTAAGGTCGGAAGAGCAGGAGAGCTGCTCCTCATCAGCTGCATCAGTTGGGAGAGTGACCCCAACACCTCACCCGGGCAACAGAGTAGAGCTGGTCCTGCAGTTGTATGTGAAACAACTCTGAGGACAAAAGCCAGAAAACTGGCCCCGCCCCTTGTTCATCACTGCAGTGGGTGAACTAGCCAGCACAATGCTGGAGAGCTCACCCTGGTGGAGAAGACAGGGAGAGCAACTACCCAGCAACCCTGCAATTACCCAGACCCAGAACCAGGGTTATGTTTGGCCACTCGAGCATCTACATCTACCCCATCCATGATCTGCTGGAGCACAGGTGGCAGGGGTGTAGGCCTGTGGAACCAGAGCTGCAGGATCTCCACGGTATAGGACAGCAACAGGATGTCCAGGAAGAGTCCCAGTGAGAGGCCAGTGTTGATGGCGTAGCAGAGACCAGGTGCCTGGAACCAGACCAGTGATTCTTGCAATGAATGCCTGCATGTGAAAATGTATGGATAAGGGAATTTACTTTGTGACTTGCTGTATCACACTGCAGCTTCTATGATGAGACCTCCCCTTCTTCCCCCTCCCCCCCTTTTTCTCTTAAATTTTATTTCATTTTATTTGGGGGTGGATCGGGAGGCATGATGTGAAAATCACAAAGAATAAATAAAAAGAAAGTTTTTTTTTTTTTTTAAGAAAAATAAATAAATCTGAACAAGTCCTGGGAGCATGCAGTAAGCAGCTTTCTTTCCTGGTCTCTGTGGCAGTTCCTGCCTCCAGGTTCCTGCCCTGCTGGAGTTACAGCCTTGGCTTCTCTCAATAATGGACAGTGATCAGAATGTGTAAGTCAAATAAACCCTCTCCTTCCCAAGATGTTTCCCTTGTGGTGTTTATCACAGCAACAGAAAGGCAAGTGTGTAAGTTCACGTCCCACAGGGAGCTGCCAGCCCAAAGCACGCCCCCACACAGGAAGAGGGCTTTTCACCTCCCCGTCAAAGACCTTTAGCTGAAATCTGAAGTTTATATGTATTTACTAAAATGAGACTTTCTCTACGGTTTGAGGCGACTGAAAACCCGAGTGACTAATGGTGACCTGGAAAATCACGGGCTCCCTAGGGATTTCATTCAGAGCCGAATTGAACACTCACTGTGATATCAAAATAAAACTGCTGCATGATTGCTCCTGCAATCCAGCTGGCTGCAGCGAACAGCTCGGCTGGCCTCTCAGACTGTACGGGACAATAAAAGAACAGAATCTCAAGGGGGTTCTTAAAAGTAGACCCAGAAGCTATACAATATGGCGCCAGAGATGAACATTATAAGCAATCCTCTCTCCCAGCTGGATCTGACTGGGTACCTCCTAACCCTTCAGTAATCTTCTCCCTGTCCCAAGGCAAGCTTCTCACTGCTCTGAACAACCTCCACCTTCATGCGTCCCCCAGAGGCCCATGCATTAAAGACTTGGACCCCAGAAGCTGCTGTTGGTTGGTGGTAGCACCTTTGAGAGGTGGGACCTAGTCAGAAGGTTTCAGGTTGAAGGAGATAAGCCTGTGAAAGGGACTTAAATCGCAATCTGGCCTTTCTTACTTTCTGCTTCCTGGCTCAAGATTGACCATTCAATCTGCCACACACTTCCTGTCATTGCCACTTGCACTCAATGCTGTCAGCACTTTCGACACTCGGTGTTGAACTGGAACCTCCAGACTACGTTCTAACAGACCTTTTCTCTTTCTGCTCTAATTGCCTGCATGGTTTTATTATCGTAACATGAAGCTGACTAAGATAGCCTGTAATTTCATTGATTTTGCACTGCTTTCTGAGCTTCTGTATTTAGGGCACTTTCCACACACCTTAAAATTTAGCTTTCTGGTGAAAATTGTGGACTTTGGAACAAAATAGTCTAGGTTTCAGGTCTCAATTTTCACACTTATTGTCTGTGTGGTTTTTAACCAAATAATTTAAACCCTCCAAAGCTCATTTTGCTTCTCTGTAGTATAGATAAAATTTCATGTCTAGAACCTTTTTCAACAACCTAATTGGAGAAGGTAGGAAGGTTCATGAATTGATTAAAGGCAGCCATAGGCTGACTATTGGAGGGTGTGGGTGGTGGGTGTATAAGGGTACATTATACCACTGTCTCTGGGTATACTTAAAAATCTCCATATTACAAGGTCTAGAAAATTTAAATAAGAATTCATCACCCAAAAACAGGCAGAAAAAGATACTATGTATCTTATAAAAGAAAGAAAAAACGTCAAATATTTTAATGCTTGCTTTTATTAATAAATTTTAAATGTGAATTTTATATATATGGGTGTCTCTGAAGTGATGAACAGGTAAGATTAAGTAATGCATAAAAGAATTATCCTTTCTTTGCCATATAATTCTCAGTGTTATTATTTTTTCAATTCTTTATTAGTTCTAGCACAATTTTTTAGAATATTTTGACAGTACCAACTCCTACCAGATCCAATCCCCTTCCCTATTCACCCAACTTTGTATCCTCTTTAAAAAAAAAAAAAAAGTGTAATTTTGGCTGCCCATGCACTCCTGGATGTGTGGTCATCCACTGGCTCATGATCAACCTAACAGAGGCCACACTCCTAAAGAAAACTGACTCACGGTCTCCCAACGACTATCAATTATCAATAGCTCCTCTGAGTCTGGGATGCTGTCTGACTTGACTTTATGAAGTTCTTGTGCATGCTGTCACAATCACTATGAGTTCATATGTGTAACTGTCCTGTTGTATCCAGAAAATGCTGTTTTCTTGTAGGCATGCACTGCCACTGGCTCTTATAATCTGTCTACCCCACCTTATAATGACCTCTGGGCTTTAGCGGGAGGACATATGATACAGATGACTCATTCAGGGCTGAAAATTCTACAGTCTGTCATTCTCTGCACTTTGGCCAGTTGTGGTTCCTGTGTTAATTGACATCTACCACAATTAGAAGTTTCTCTGATAAAGGTTTAAAAATGCATTGATCTATGGGTATTATAGTAAGTCATTAGGAGTTGGTTTAATACTGCATTTGTTGTTCTTTTGTTACAGTTATAGGAATAAAAGGTGGAGAAGGAGTGGGGGGGGGTCCCGAGTGAGGGTTTCAAGGTAAGGGACCACGTGGGAGAGCATAGCAGGTTCCATAGCCCATGAGAGTGACTAAGGCAGGAGAGAATAACATGCCAGGCAGATAGAACTTAAATGAGGAGTTTATTTAGAAAGGGGACAGAGGGAGAAGGGAAGAGACATAGAGGCACTGGGAACAGAAGAAGAGGGAGGGGGAGAGGAGGGAAGAGAAGAAAAGAGGGTAGCTGGTGGCCAACCAAAAGCAGGAGAAAGAGAGCAAAAAGGCGGAGGCATGCTTGCTTTAAAAGGGAAACTCACGCATAACTGAGTCCCCTACACAGCCCCGTAATGAGTGATGCTTCCCTGTAATGATGAGTGATGTAGCCATGACTTGGCCATACGTGTCCCGCCCATTGTTAGAGCGTGGGGTCAGCAGACTGCTGGTTTCCAACAACATTCACTTAGCAGAATAATAGTAGCAGGTCCTCCCCTAGGGCTTATGATCTGTCTAACCATAGGCTCTCTGTCCTGATAATGGTTCTAGATATGGTTTGTCTTGTGGATTGGGACTTAAGTCCAATCAGAAAGTAGTTGGTTATGCCCATGACATCCAAGCCACTCTTGCAGCAGCAGACACATCTTGCCAGGCTAGTGATTTCTGTAGCTTCCAGTGTTCATAAATGAATAAGATGAAAGATTATTTTTCTCCTTTGGTAGTATGCATAACAGCTTCTAGCACTATGAAAGCTAGTCAACAATAGTGAAGCTTCTGGTAGCCTTGAAATATAAACAAATAAAAAAGCAACACAAAGAATCAATGAATTGGGGAGCTGATACTTTGAAAAGATTAACAAGATTGACAAATCTTTAGCTAAATTACCAAAAGTTGGTGGGGTACCTGATCTAATAAAATTAGAGTTTAAAATGGAGACATTATAATAGACACTGAGGAAATTCAGAGAATCATAGTTATGCTTTATTTTAAAAAAAAAATCTATATTTCCCCCAAACTGGAAAATCTGAAGTATATGGATGAGTTTCTAGAAATATATGATCTGCCCATCTAAATCAAGATGAAATAAATAACTCAAATGGACTCATAACATCCAGTTAAGATAGAAGAAATAATTTAAAATATCTCAGCTGAAAATGCCCCAGGGTCAGAGGGATTCAATGTAGAATTCTACCACATCTTCAAATAATTATCACTAATCCTACTCAAATCAATCCATAAAACAGAAAACAAAGGAACATTTCCAAATTCTTTTATGAAGCCAATATTAACTTAATACCAAAACCAGACAAAGACCTAACAAAAGAGAAAATTATAGACTAATATACAGACATAAAAATTCTAAATTAAATACTTGCAAACTGAATTCAAGAATAATCAAAAAAGATAAGCCATTATGATCAATTTGGCTTCATTTTAAAAATGCAGGGATATATGAAATGTATGTACAGATATGTGTGTGTATATATGTGTGTGTGTGTGTGTGTGTGTGTGTGTGTGTGTGTGTGTGTGTAATTCAATATATTTAGCCATCACATAAATAAACTCAACAGAAACAACATAACCACCTAGTTAAATGCAGGGAAGGCCTTTGACAAACTCCAACATCAGTTCATGATAAGAGTCCTAGAGAATTTAGCAATACAGGGTACATAACCCCAATATAATAAAGGCAATATACTAAATGTATAAAAACCCAAATCATTTCCACTAAAATCAGGAACAAGATAATGATATCCAGTCTCTCCATTCCTGTTCAACAAATAAAGTGTTTAAAGTCTTAGCCATGGCAATAAAACAAAAGAAAGGGGATATAAATAGGAAAGAATACTGTCAAAGTATCCTTAATGCAAATGATACGATGATTTTATGCATTAAAGACTCCACCAGGAAACTCCTACAGCTGATAAACACATTCAGTACAGTATTGGAATACAAAATTAACAGGCAGAAATCAATAAATTTTTCTATAAACCAACAACAAACATACCAAGAAAGAAATCAGAGAAACAATACCATTCATAATAGCCTTTAAAAGATAAAGTATATTGGGGCTAGAGATATTCCTCAGTAGTTAAGAGCACTTGTTGCTCTTGCAGAGGAACTGTGTTCTATTCTTGGCATCCATAGTTTACAACCATCCGAAAGAACAGTTCAAAGGGATCAGATACCCTCTTCTGACCTCTACAGGCACCAAGAACACATCTAGCACACAGACATGCATGCAGTCAAAACACATATAAAATAAAATAAATTATTTTTAATAATATATTTTATTTTAAAAACATTGGTTTTTAAATGTGTGAGGATGTCAGACTCCTAAAACAGGAGTTACAGATAATTGTGAGCTGCCATGTGGGTGCTGGGAATTGAATTCGGGTACTCTGGAAAAACAGTCAGTACTCTTAACCTCAGAGCCATTTCTCAAGCCCCCAAGTATCTGGTTGGGTGAGTGGATGGGTGGGTGAGTTTTTTTAAGTCAGGGTTTCTCTGTGTGGCCTGGAACTCTATATATAGATCATGGTGGCCTTGAAGTCTGCCTCCCATGTGCTAAGATTAAAGGAATGTGCACCACTGCCCAAATAATTTTTAATTAATAAAAAATAGAATATATTTGAATAAACCTAATGAATGAAGCAAAAGACTAGTACAATGAAACTTTAAGACACTGGAAAGAGATTATTGTTTCTTTCTATCAGGCAGTCTATCTGATGTATACATTTTCCATCCCAACAGTCTTGCTGTGCAGCCTCAGGCTAGCCTCAAGGTCAATATACTACCTAAACTGGCCTTGAACTCATAATCTTCCTGCCTCTGTGTATGACACCATGCCCCATTTACATTGTTAATTCCTAAGAGGAGGATCACTGTTTGTGTCTATCATACCCACAGTGCCTGATACATTCACTTGGTCCAAGCCAGCTACTAAGTAAATATTTGTAGAATCAGTCTTCTTTATTCAACAAACATTTGTACAACACGTAACTGTGTGATTGGCAGTATTCTAAGAACTTCACAAGTACAAGTCTATTTAAGCAGAGACTAACCCGATGAGGATTTCTGTCCTAAAGGTGAGAGAACAGGAGCTGCAAGATGTTGAACATGTTCAGGGTAATGCAATAGGAGGGGGCAGTGTTGGAGTTCAAACATAGGCATGCTCTCGACACAGACCAGAGTCCAGTATGTCATAATTTCTCAGTTGCTTCTTAGTTATGAATATAGCCCTCACTCTACCCACCATCTCCTCTTAAGTGAGGTCAATCTGTGACTGAAATAAAGCATGAGGGTAAAGATTTGGTGTGTTAGAACTGGCTCCTATAATTAATGAGAGCCACTATGCATACCTTCAGTAACACAATACTGTTAGTTTCGAGTTGAACATGTTGGGAGTATTTATACCAGAGAAAGTGGCAAACACTACAATATGAGGTTTATCATTTTTTTCAGTAAGTTAATTGTCAAATATTTCCCAGAACACCACTGAGTCCATCCCAGGTGATCTTGAACATCAAAATCTATTAGCTGTCTTCTTTAGTAGACAGGCCCCTGGTGCATGGGTTGAAGAGTGCTCACTTAAAGGGCCATGGGGAGAGAAATGAATGAATGTATGCATGCATGAATGCATGAATGAATTCTCCTGAAGAGATCCCTAATGTGAATTCCTAAAGGAGAAGCATTATAAGCAATTTTGGTAATTGCAGCTTTTCAGGTGGCAAATGAAAGAGGCATCCCCTACAGACTAGAGGCAAGAACTCAAGCATCATTAGTCAATCATTGACATCTCTTCATAAAGCTCAGTAAATAGACATTTTTCAGAGGACTTGGCAAGAAGCCAACTTCTTCAACAACCGTCCTCTTTGAACAAGAAGAGTAAGGAAACTCCTGAAGAATTTCTCCAAGACAAGAAACAAATGTGAGCAGAAGGCTGTCCTGCTGTTTCAACACATGAGAAGCTGGTCTTCTGCCAGAACTGTCTCAAATGTCTGGGTCTGGACAGGAAGTGATGATGTAGTAAAAAGTAGACAATCCAAGTTATCTGTGAAAGTAAACCACACACTCTCTCTTCACCTGATGTACAACAATGTAGCCAGCAAAAACACATTTGAAAAGTATTAAGAATAAGGTTTGGTATATGGCTATTTAAAAAGCTTGAGGAACCTACAGAGATTCCTCAATTCATTTTGAACTATCCAGGTACCACTCTTGGGGAAGACATTGTGCAAACAGTCCTTGATTTACTCTCATTCAACTTAGAATTTTTCAGCCTTGGGATTAAGCAAAGTCACTATACAGTCAGTAGCAACTGTATGTCCAATCAGTTTTGGTTTTTTCCCAATCAGCCACAAAATCACAAGGGTATAACTGTGTGAGGTAGTGTGTTGACAGGCTATTGTGTGTGTTAGATTAAGAGGACTAAATGCACAGATGACTTATACTATTTTCAACATATAGTAAGTTGAAAACTAACACATTATAAGTCAAGCTGTACCAGCTTACTGAGTATTTTAAATGTGTTCTTTAGAAAGACTGAAAAAATGTGAATATATATTTTAAAAACATCTATTATCACAGCAGCCCAGTAGTAAATCAGCTGCCTCCAGGGTCTTGCCTAACTACAATGCCCAGCACCTAGTGTGACCCACAAATATGTAGTTGCTCAGTGAGTTCAGTGGAGTTATTGGAAGGGGATCCCATGAGAATCTGCTTTGTATCCTTTTCCAGATTGCTCAAAAAGGTGCCTTGAGCCAGGCGTGGTGACATGCAATTGTAATCACAACACAAGGGTGGTTAATGCTAGAAGATTATTAGTCCAAAGACAGCTTGCACTTACTATGGAGTGAGTGCAAGCCAGCCTGCATGGGATCTTGTATCCAGAAAGAGAGTTGAAAAAAAGAGGAAGGAGAAAGTGGGGGAGAATAAATGAG
Organism: Cricetiscus sungorus; assembly: GCA_030556225.1. Taxonomy (NCBI): domain Eukaryota; kingdom Metazoa; phylum Chordata; class Mammalia; order Rodentia; family Cricetidae; genus Cricetiscus; species Cricetiscus sungorus. The sequence continues at coordinate 83,595,908 of JANBXA010000007.1, read as the reverse complement.
GAGAGGGGAAGAGTGAAATAATGGATATGGAGAGAGAGAATGGAGAAGGGAAGAAGGAAAGACTCAAGGGCAGAGAGGGAGGGAGAGATGTGGGGAGGGAGAGATTGATGAGAAAGAAGGGACAGAGGGAGGAAAGAACAAGGAAGGAAGAAAAAGTGACAAAAGAGAAAGAAGGGGAGGGACAGAGTGGGAAGAAAAGAAGTGAACGGAGATAAAAGAAGGGAAGAGACAGAAGGAAGGAGGGAGAGAAGGGGAGGGAGAAGGGAAGGGAATGGAAGGGGAAGGAAAGGAAAGGAGGAGAGAAAACGACTTGTAAGAGCTGAAGTCTAAAAGACAAGGCACACAGAATGCAAAGTGAGCAGGATGCTATGGGTATTTAATAAAGAAATTTAAAAATGTACTGGCTGGTTTTGTGTGTAAACGTGACACAGCTAGAGGCATCAGAGGAAGGAGCTTCAGTTGAGGAAACTCCTCGATGAGTTTCAGCTTCAAGTCATTGTCTCATTTAGTGATTGATAGGGGAGGGTTCAGCCCATGGTAGGTGGTGCCATCCCTGGGCCATTTGTCCTGGGTTCTGTAAGAAGGCAGGCTGAGCAAACCAGGGGAAGCAAGCCAGTAAGTAGCATCCCTCCATTACCTCTGAATCAGCTCCTGCCTCTAGAGTCCTGCCCTGTTTGAGTTCCTTTCCTGACTTCCTTCAGTAATGAACAGCAATGCTGAAGTGTAACCAAATACACCCTTTCCTCCACAACTTCCTTTTGTCACAGATATTAAAACTCTAACTAATAAACCCTAACAAAATTGTACCAGGAGTTGAATATTTCTGTGACAAACCTGACAATGTTTGGGGGAGGATTGTGGAAGGACTTTGGAACTTTGGGCTAGAAGAACTATTGAGTGTTAAGAGCTCTGTAGGATGTTCTTTAGAAACCTGGAAGATAAGAATGCTAAGAACAATGCAGAAGATGGAGGCCTGGCTTTGAAGTTTCAGAGAAAAGTTTAAAGGCTCTGTTGAGGCAATTTGCTATTTTGAATTAAGATCCTGTGGTTCTGGTTAGCTGGGGCTGAAGAATCAGCTGTGATTAACAAGACACCAGAACTACTAAAGCAAAGCTTTGTTTTCCTGGAGTACTTGATGCTGGTCAACTGGAGCTAAGAAATTAGCAGTGCTCGATCAAACCACATTAGTCTGGAAGGAATCCACAGCTTTTCATTTTCTGTGGAAACAAAATTAGAAATTCTTTTCCCCCAGTAACTTGTCCTTAGGCTTAAATTTTGAAGTCAAAGCATTTTAAATATATATATATTGAATTAATCCAGCAGCATTTTGTCCTTTTTTTTATTAATAATATAACTTAAAATTTTTACATGTGGATCCCAGTTTCCTCTCCCTTCCTCCCTCCAACCCTCCCTCCTTCTTACCTTCTTTCCCCTGTGACATGCACCCTGGCCACCCTACCCTCCCATCCCCCCACCCCCATTCCACTCGTAGGGCTATGCTATCCAGGTGGGGTCATGTAAATCTGTCAAGTCATTTGAAGTAGGGACAAGGACTTCTCTCCTGTCTCTAGGTTAAGGGGGTATACCTCCATGGGGGATTTGTCCACAAGGTCCTTTTGTGCACCAGGAATAGATCCTGTTTCTACTGTCTGAGGTTCCCCAGACTGCTCGGTCCTTCTAGCTGAGACCCATATTCAGGGGGTCTGAGTCAGTCCCATGCTGGGTTCCTAGCCATCAGTCTGGGGGGCCCAAGCTCCTCCTTGTTCAGGTCAGCTGTCTTTGTGAGTTTCTGCATCCTGGGCTTGTCCCTTCTCTCTGCATCTGGATTCTAGTTTGACTCAGTGTTCGGTTATGGGTGTTTGCTTCTGTTTCCAACAGGTACTAGATGAGGGCTCCATGGTGGTGGATAATTTATTTGATGATCTCACTATCAGGGAAGGACATTTATGGTAGCCTTTCCATGGTTGCTCGAATTATTAGTTGGAGTCGGACTTGTAGTTCTCTAGACCTTACTTTAGGTTCAGTTTTCTCTTCAAACCAATAATGGCTCCATCTTTTATGCCTCGCCACACACCTTGACTCAATCTATCTAGTCACACGTGTTTTCCTCTTCTCTCCTTCTCTTTCTCTAGTTCTTTCTCCATTCACTGACCCCCTATTTCCCGTGTGTTCTGGGGGACTTGTCCCTTCCCCCTTTTGTGAGGGACCATATGAATGTCTTAGAATATACCTTGTATCCAGGTTTGTCTGGTGGTGTGCATTATAGGCTGGTGATCCTTTGCTCTACGTCTAAAATCCATATAGACCCCCTGAAGCAACGTCAATGGGAAAATGCAGCCTTGAGACCACTACAGCCAGGATTTCTGCGTCTTCTTAGGATTCCCCCATGACAGCACCCCCTACCAGCAGGAAGCAGTTTGGAAAGAACGACACCCAAATTCCCAAATATTGTTTATAAATGTTTGTTTTCATTTTTAAAAAAGACATGTATAATTATGTCCAGCATAAAATATGTGTGTGTGTAAAAAAAAAAATAAAGAAAGAAAGAAAGAAAAAAAGAAAGAAAGAAAGGAAGGAAGAAAGAAATTAGCAGTGATTAAGAAGAGACCAGCATTACTGAGGTGAAATCTCCTGGGGTTTATTTTCTGGGAGCAGAGAGAATCTGTATTTCAGAAGTAGCCAAAGCTGTACTTCATGCTGGCAGCTAGACTAACCATCTAACCAAAACCACAGGACCTTAATTCAAAATAGAAAATGGCCTCAACAGAGTCTTTAAACTTCTCTCTGCAACTTCAAAGCTAGGCCTCCATTTTCTGCCCTGTTCTCAACATTCCTATCTTCCAAGATCCTAAAGAACATCTCACAGAGCTCTTAACACCCAATGGTTCTTCTAGCCCAAAATTCCAAAATCCTTTGACAATCCTCCCAAAAACATTGTTGGGTCTGTCACCCCATTCCTGGTACCAATTTTTCTTAGCATTTCTATTTCTGTGACAAAACACCATAACCATAAAGCAAGTTGGGGAGGAAAGGTTTATTTGGCTTACACTTCAGCATTGCTGTTCATTACTGAAGGATATCAGGACAGGAACTCAAACAGGGCAGGATTCCGATGGCAAGAGCTGACTTAAAGGCCAAAAGTGCAAGCAAATTTGAGTGTTACAGCTCTGGAGCTACAAAGGGACAGCTCTGGAGGTCAGAGCTGCATTAGGACAACTTTGGAGGGAAAGGTATCCTAACATGTTGGGAAGTCAGGCCTGACTTATCAGGAAGTCAGATGATACCTGGAGCTGCACTTGGACAGCTCTGGTGGCTGGATAAGGTATCCTGACTTGTCAGAAAGTCAGGATATACCTGAAACTGGAGTGCAGTGGAGGATGGTCTTCAGGCAGGATGTAGTAATCCGGCTCCTCTCCTAGACAGAGTGGTTACAGCTGAGCTATGCTCTGTTCCCCTAAGGAAATGTCCTAGCTGAGCTCTCATTCTTCTTCTTCACTGGCCCAAGATGTTAGTTCTTCTGCTTTACTCTGCTAAGAGGAAAGCCGCTACAGAAATGTAGCTATCTCCTCCAGCTCCAGCGAAAAGCTACTTTTTCTGTTCAACTCCCTTGATGTTTCCTGTTTCTTTGGTGTTGTCTGCTCAGTACTCCTAAGGGAATATCTCAGCAAAGGTTCTTTTTGGTCTATGCCAGCAAAAGAAGATCTTCACCCAAAACTCTTAAGATTTATTTAGAAAGGAGTAGTTCAGAGAGCGGCCGCCTCTGCCGGGGTGAGTAAGGATAGCCAGGAACTGAGCAGGTAGAGGGGCTTATGTAGAGCTTCTTAGGGGTGGATTGTTCCCAGGGAGAAGATTTTTGCTAAGGGATTGATTTAGCTTTCCTGCTCAAGGACTGGATAGTTCAATCGTTCAGGGGTAGAGTTGGTTCTGGTTTCAGGGCCCAGCTGTTTCTTTCACTGGTCCTTGTTAACCTTTTGGCTCTACTTTCAAGGCTAAGGCATTGTTTTCAAGACTAAAATATGTTTCTTTGGCTCTAGTTTTAGAGTCAGGGTGTTTCTTTGGTTCTAGGTTCAGGGTTAAAATGTTTCTTTCACTGGCTCTGGGTTTCTGAACCAGAGTGTTACATTTCATGCTCAGGAATTGGTTTCAGTTGATCAGGGGCAGAGTTGACCCTGGTTTCAGAGCCAAACTGTTTTTTTCACTGGTTTTTTTTTTTTTTTTAAGCTTTTTTGGCTCTAGTTTTGGGGTCAGGGCATATTTCTTTCACTGGCTCTGTTTCCATGGCCGTGTTCCTTTGACTCTGGTTTCAGAGTCAGAGTGTTTTTCTTTGGTTCTGTATTCAGGACTAAAGTGTCTATTTCACTGGCTCTGGTTTCAGGGCCAGGGTAGGTTCCTTTGGCTGGCCCTTTTACCCTACAGTGAGGGGATACTGCTTACTGGTTTCCTTCCTCTGGTTTATTCAGCCTGCTTTCTTATAGAACCCAGGCACACCAGCCCAGGAATGGTACCACCCACAATTAGCTGGGCCTTCCCCCATTGATCACTAATTGAAAAGTTCCTTACAGCTGGATCTCATTAAGGCATCTTCTCAATTGAGGGTCCTAACTCTAATGACTCTAACTTGTGTCAAGTTGACACATAAAATCAGCCATAGTGAGATGGTGGGATTCTGTCAAAAAAAAAAAAAACCTCCTAGTGGGTGGGGTGGGGAGCTAGATTGCTTGGTAACAGATTTGCCACAAAAATTTAAGGACCTCAATTCAGTTTCCATAATCTATTTTTTTAAAGCCAGGCACAGAGGCACACACCTATAATTTCAGTACTAGGAAGGCAGAGGTAGGAAGGTCCCTTGGGTTCGGTGACCAACCGCACTGTCTTAGGGATTCTATTGTGATAAACACCATGACTACAGTAACTTGGGGAGGAAAGGTCTACTTTTGTTACACAGCTTACAGTTCATCATGAAGTGAAGTCACGGACAGAACTCAAGGCAGAAATTGAAGCAGATGCTCAGGAGGAATTCTGCTTACTGGCTTGCTGTCTGTGGCTGTTCAGCCTGCTTCCTTATATACTCCAGAACCTTATATACTCCAGTACTAGGGGTAGTACCTCTCACAGTTGGCTTGGCTGTCACACATCAATCATTAATCAAGAAAATGCCCTACAGGCTCCCTACGGGCAATCTGACAGAGGCATTTTCTCAATTGTTCTTCTTCCCAGGTAACTCTTGAAAAGTACCAACCAGGACACAGTCTAACCAAATCCATGAGCTTCAGGTTCAGTGGGAAAACCTATCTCAAAAACTAAGATGGAGAAAACTGATGAGGATACCTGATGTTAACTCCCAGCCACTACACATGTGCACACAAATGTAAACATATAAACAGAGACAGGGAGGGAGGGATGGAAGAGGAGAGGGAGGGAGAATTTCCTGCGTGACATATTTGATGCTCCTGTATCTATTTCAAAATACAGAGGTGGGTGGCTAGGATCTGATAGCTGTCTCACTGTGAGCCTTAAGTGTTGGACCAAATAACATTTAATCTTTACACGTGATCATAATCTCACTCTTCAAATAAGGAAGCGGAGTACACAGCACTTAGTTACTTTCCCAAGCTCCAAGGCTAGCAAATAAACAGGACTGCAATTATAACCCAAGCCCCCTGACACATGGGAAATTTGTTGTTCCCTCACAACCAGGTTTAAGCCCCTGGACTCTGCCTGCCTGGTTCAAGTCCTGCCTCCACCCTGGCTATGTAATCTTAGATACTCCCTGCACCTGCTTCTGAGCAGTCTCCTCTGTAAACTAAATTATATAGAATTAGCATCACGGTTCTGTTCTAAGGACTGAAGAACATAGCATAACCCTCCAGAAGCACTTAAAGAGAGGTCCAGCAGACAATGCACACTTGAAAACCGTGACTTAAAGGGGGTGGGGGTGGGGGTGGGGGGAGAGGGTAGACCTGCTTCCCTGCCTTCTGACAGGCCTCCATTACCTTCACTTACCCCACAAACACTCACAGTGACAGCGCTACTGAAACAGAGATTTTTGAGGGTGCTACTGTCCTTGAAGAGATGAAGTAAGGAGGGGTGTGTCTGCAGAGAGAAGACTGATAGGATTAAGGAAAGATGCAGAAGGAGTTACATACAACACAGTATATAACCAAGCCAAATGGTTTTCCATCTTATTGAGGATGGAATTGTCACTGCATTGTCTGCAAAGTCCCTGTGTATTTTCCCTTGACTCACTTTCTTTTTCCTTCTCCAGCCACTCTAGACTGATAGCCTTTGATTTAATCTTAGGAGCCTTGCATCTGCTTCCTCCTTCTCTATCCACATAGCTGGCTCCATCACCTCTGCCATTCTAGGTTCAATTAGCACCTCCTTAATGAAGTATTCCATTTACATCTTCTCAATTGCACCTCTCTCACTCCTTTCTGGCTTTATTTCAATGTGTTGTGCCTTCTGATGCAGACCATCTCACCAGGTACGATGAAAGTCCATGAGGTCAGAACGTTTCCTTCTATTTACTATATTATACTTCCGGTGTCAAGAAAGAATAGTGCCTCCCACTTAATAAGTGCTAAATGGGTGAATTTGCTCATGAAATGTTTAAAGCAAAAGAGAAGTTGCCAAAACAGAGATTGCAATTAGTTGTGTGTGTTGAGATAAGGTGATGGAAATCCTAGAAGAGCCACAAAGATCTGATCAGGACATGGTCTGATCATATTTCATGCTCTAGGGCAATCTGTCTAGCTGAAGTATGAAGGGGATATTTCCAGAACTTCTAGTTGAAGTTGAAGAGAGCTCAGAAAAAAAAAGTCTACTTCACAGATAAATGTAGCATGAATTACGATTAGTATTAATAATAAAAAACCCAGAGACAGATGTTGGGGTTAAAGCTGAAGATCAGAGAAGCAAAGCAGCCAGCCACTAGAGAGCTCTCACCTCTGAAAGGGCAATCCTGTCCGCAGACTGCATCTCCAGACTGCACTGCTCCTCAGACTGCACTGCTCTCACCAAACCTCAGACTGCCCTGAGCTCCTGTCTCTTCCTGCCTTAAATTCCTCTCTAGTGTTTAGATTAAAGGTGTGTGATCCCAAGTGCTGAAATCATCTTTGTGTGAGCTGTTTCTCTTTTAGACTGGATCGATTTCCTGTAGCTCAGGTTGACCTTAAGTTAACAGAGATCTGTATGCCTCTGTCTCCCAAGTGCTGGGATTAAGGTGTGTCCCACCACTGCCTGGCCTCCATGGCTAACTAGTGTGGCTAGCTTTGCCCTCTAATCTTCAAGCAAGCTTCATTTGTTAGCTCATAAACAAAATATCACCACAAATGAAGTCTGAGACCCGGATGAAATGCTATGAAAGCCTTCATGAAAACTGTAATCATGGGGTTTGGAGGGAAAAAACAGTGGGCCTGACATCTAAAGTAAGAATTTTTGAGACATAGATTCTGACTGGCTTATGAATGGCTGGCATAAGCAAATGTCTTAAGTGGATGTAGATGCCTTCACTAGTTCTTTGGTTTCTATCCTGAACAAATGGGTCAATGCACTCTCAAATACAGAATGTGAATGGCAGATGAGGGAAGGGCATAAATATATATTTTATATGTTGACTTTTCGTGATTGCCTGTATAGATGTGAACAGATATGTTTGATGTCTAGTGGAGAACTTGTGAATGCTATCGTTCTAGCAGAAGACAGTGCTAAAATTGTAGGTCCTGGAATATGTGATGTGAGTTATATATATGAAAAGTACATACAGAGGCTAGAGGTCAACTTTGCTTGTCTTCCTCAATCACTCTCCAAAATATTTTTAACTATTTTTAATCTTTGACAATGTTATAAATACATTTTAATCATATACACCCCTGTAACTCTCTGACCCTTTTCCTGATTTAATATTTGACAATGTTACAAATGGGATTTGATCATACACACCCCTATAATTCTCTCTCACCCTTTTCCCATTCCCATTGACCTCTTCTCAACAGGTTCACTTCCTACTATAATGTCATGCTTGTGTGCATGCATGATCCACAAACTTTGAGGAGGGTTCTTGTATGAGCATGTTTAAGTGCTATTTGCTGAGTGGGCAGGTAGCAGTGGCTATACCACTGAAGAAAATGCCACCCCTTTCCTTGGTACCCATTAACTGCCAAGAGGATCCTCAAAGAGTGATAGGGCCTCCCAAATCCATCTCCTATCCACTATGGAATGTTGAAGGACCAAAACTTGTGCAGGTCTTGCATGGGTAACTAGAGCTACTGTATGCTCATGAGTATATTCACCATGTCATGTCTAGAAGACAATGCTCTTTAATACTCCTCCCATCCTTCAGCTTTTACATTCTTCCCTCTGCCTCTTCTGTGGCTTTCCATGAACTGTGGAGGGGGGTGATGTATGTGGCCAGTTTAGGGCTGAGTACTCACTAGTTACTTATTCTCAGCACTTTGCCCAGTTACAAATCTCTGTATTAACTGCTGCCCATTGCAATAAAAGAAGCATCTTGACCAAACATGGTGGCACAGCCTTTAATCTCAGGTCCCAGGAAGCAGAAGCAGGTGTTTCTCTGTGAGTTCAAGGCCAGCCTGAACTATATAATCAATATATTGGGTTCCAGAAGGAAAAAAAACTTCACTGATTATGACTGAGAATAACAATAGTCTGTGGCTATGAACATAAATACTTAAAAGGCAGTTTGTCAACACATCAGTACATTTAAAAAAACTAGTACTTTCACAAAGGATGCATTCCTACATGGAGTATTGCTAATCCTAACCCTAACCCTAACCCTAACCCTAACCCTAACCCTAACCCTAACCCTAACCCTAACCCTAAACCTAAACCTAACCCTAATTGACTAGGTTTACAATACTGAGCTTGAGTTATCTATTGTGAAGTAAGCTTTAAATCCAATCAACAAATGATTGGTTTTCCTTGAATCATGCCACTATTGTACCAGAGGACACTGGAGGACCTAGAAAGTATTGTAGCTCTCCAGCTTCACATCTGTGTACACCATTGATAACTTTTCTACTCTATCAGCCTGCATTATACTTTCCAGGGTCATGAATGCTTGCCAGTTGGAAGCAATCTTTCGGCTCAATTCCAACTTGACTTTTCTATGTCCTTCATCTAAAGTCTGTTCCACCTTGTTTTTGAGACAGGGTCTCTCACTGATTTGGCTAGACTGGCTATTCAGCAAACCACAAGGGTCTCTTCTCTCCACCTTCCTAGTGGTGGAGTTAAAGGTTTATAGTGTCATGTCCAGGTTTTATTTTTTAGACAGGGTTTCTCTGTGTACCTTTGGAGCCTGTCCTGACACTTGCTCTGTAGACCTGGCTGGCCTCAAACTCACAGAGATCTGCCTGTTTCTGCCTCCTGAGTGTTGGAATTAAAGGAGTACACCACCACCACCCAGCATGCCTAGCTTGGGATTGAATTTAGGTCTTCATTTTTGTGCAGGAAGCACTTCACTGGCTCAGACTCTAAGTCCTCAAGTCTTAATGCAAGGCTTGATGTGGCATCCTGAAGTCAAAAGTGGAAGGCAGAAGACATACTCATAGAAGTGTAGATGGCAAACATTTTAAACCCTCTCCTTGTTCATCTCCTTCCTCACTCTTTTTCTCTCTTTTTCTGCTTTTTCCTTTTCTTCTTCCTCTCTTTCTCTGTTCAGGTAGAACCTGTACGGTGGTCTGAATGACAATGACCCCCACAGACCTATATAAATGCTTGGCCACCAGTTGGTGGAACCTGCTTGGGAAGAATTAGGAAGTACAGCTTTATTAGAAGAGGTGTGTCATGAGGGTAGGCATTGAGGTTTCAAAAGATTCATATCATTCCCAGACAACTCTCTCTGTGCCTCCTGCTTGTGTCTCAGGATGTAAATTCTTGACTATTTCTCTAGTACCATGCCTGCCTGCTTGCTGCCATGCTCCCTGCCATGGTGGTCATAGACTCTAACCTCTGTAACCATGAGTCCCAAGTTAAATGGTTCTTTTATAATATGCCCTGGCCATGATGTTTTGTCATGGCAATTGATGGCAACTGAAAATTAGTTAAGACCCCTAAAATCTAATGGGGTGACTGACCCTGAAGAAAAGCAAGGTTAGCACTGTTATTTACCTATTTTGTGGGTTAGGTTAGTCTTGTGGTCTTACCTATAAACCTAATCACTTCCCATATAATGTTGTTTCCTTTGTAAAATGTATAAATTCATCATAAGTTGAAAACTGCTGATGTTGTAGGATAATAAACCTCTGTATCAGCCCACATGTTTTCAGAATTCTAGCTGTGCACTGTGAATTCTTACACATGAATGACCAACTGTTTCAGAAACATGACAAAAGTGTGTTTCTGATTCCCAAGTTCTTTGTCAATGCCGAGAGCAAGGGTTGTAGACATAGCATTGTTAAGATGCTAAGATAGAAGGATCCTTAGAGGGAAGAGTAGGGAAAAGACACAACTGAACTTTGAACAAATGCCTGGCAATATGCTACAGAGCTTGGTGTACATGCACAGTCTGGAATTCAGATGGGGATTTAAATGAAATAATTGGCCACAGGACTTGGGATATTTTGGGTTCTGGCAAAAATTTAAACTTAAGTTTAGAAGGACAACATCATGGTCACACATATCTCTACAGTAAGTAATAGCTACTCCATATTCATGTGATGGGGGCTAGACTCAACGTCTTGATCTCTTGGCTTTGCTTTTCTCAACTTGTGTGCTTTATCAAGCAAATAGACCCTTCACAGAAGCAACCTGGCTTCTGACAGTTTCAGTTTTATTATACACGAAGGACCACTCAATAACAAAAACATGCCTATTTTTCCAGTCATCCCAAATACAGGAGTAACTGGGTGTCATTGGAGAAGTAGTACAGTGCCATTCTACATGAGCACTGCCTCCAACAAAAGGGAATAAAATCCCTAGTAGCCACACTGAGATCACACAACTCAGGTCTTAATAACAGGTCTTATTATGGAAGAAAGGAGTGATTCCCCCAGGAAGATAAGGATTATACTATTAAAATGAAGAACAGATGTTCAACCAGCAAGAATAGCAGATGTCTCACAGGAATATGGAGAAATCCTCCCCTAGTGCTACTAAACCAGGCTCATTTTTCTCTCCATATGATAGACTAACCAGTGAAGCAATGAATTTTACAAAAGAGGGCTTCTTTGTGGAACACCAACCACAGACAGTAGACAAGCCACACATCTGCCTTTCTGAGAATGAAAATATTTGCAGCAGAATCAGTATGGGCTGAAGCATGAAGAAAGATAATTGAAGGTGTGGAAATGTGACATGTGGTGCTCTGTACATGCATAATTAAGCTGATGGCTCTTCTTGAGGATTCATGTTCAGAAGATAGTATGATGAGCATGAGCATCTATGGATGGAGCTTTGATGTCACATACCTATCTGTGCAGTTCAAATGGTAGGGTTGGTAACATCAACTAATTTGAGCTAGACAAATCTATCTCCAAGCCCATTTTTTAAAATGTTACCAAGGTGATTGTGCATCACAAATGTTATCCACAGTAAAGTTAAAACTAGTGGTGGAAGGGGGGGCTATCATGTGATTGTTTGGCTAAGCAGCTTCTAAAATCAGTGAGGAAAGCAAGCAACTAAAAGCAAGTGAAGCTAGAGAGATTATTCCTGTTTTCCCTGTGTTCCAGGAGACAGAAAGCACTATTTGCTTTTTAGGCTTTTATTAGGGCAGAAGAGTGGCTGAAGTCCCTTACAAGAGAAAGAATTTTGTCTTGAATTTGTGACATTATGGGAAGCTGGCTACATTTAGTAGTTCCTGTCTCGACAGAGGACCTATTGGAGTAAGCTGTGAGTCTGTGATACTCAAAGAATAGAAATTTACATCAGACGTGCAGAGAAGGTAGATGTTGACTGAAGACATGTTGCCACCTCTGAGCCTGTAGAGCTCAGACCTCTCTGCTCCACCCACTCCCTCCTGCTATACTGATAAACAAGCTGGCTTTCCTATGCAGCCTTCCCCATTCCTTGCTGTCATTTTGGTCTCTACTGTTACTCCACAGAATGACTGAGGAAGAACAAAGGAAAATTACATTCAGCAGTTCTCAGAACTGAGGTGTGTTGTAGTTTGAATGTTTATACATACTCCAAAACTTAATTCCCAATGCAACAGCATTGGAGGGGAGGGGTTTTGGAAAATAGGGCATGAAAGCACCACACTCATGGATATGATTAATTCTGAGGTGGACAGCTCGTCTTTGCTGCCCTTTCACCTTCACTGTGTGAGGACAGCATCCATGGGCTCAGGAAGGAAGTAGAGAACTATCCTCATCACAAACTGATATACTGACATAGGAATCTTGACTAGGACTTTCCATCCTGCACAACTTTCTATTCTTTATAAATTTCTTATTCTACAGTATTTTGTTATAGGTACATGAGAAGATTAAAGCAGGGTGCATATAGAAAAGAAACTATGCTTCTAAATTGAAGGCGTCGCTGTCAAAAGTCTTTCCTGGTGCTCAGAGTAGTTTCATGACAAAATTCTTCCACCCTTAAATTCCATTGCTAAGAGAAAAGAAAGTATTGAACTACACATGTGGAGAATGAATGAGAGAATCTGCCACTTCATGTGGCAGGGAAGAAGATGAGTTGAGGAAATTATGTACTAGGGCTGGGCCCAGATCAGCCAATAGCCAAGCAACAAGCCAGTTTTACAAAGCAAGACTAAGGCAAGAATTTCAACTAAAGCTGCATGGATCCCAGAAAGGGTCCAAGATGAAAATGGAAAGGTCACAGGAAAAGCCAGAAAGCCTTGACTAGATCTCAAGGGAAGGCAAATAGAAAACCTACACCCACTGAACAAAGTAACATGAGATCCCAGATCCCCAACTGTTTTAGTATCTAGTAGTGCTAAACCCAGGTGTGAAAGGGTGCTAGTCAATCTGATGAAGTAATTCAAGCTCATGCTCAACAGGAATTAATGAGAAGAGAATGTGCAATAAAAGCCAAGGGGCACACAATTGATCCAAGAGGATTCATTTAGATAATACATGAAACTTTGGAGTGGAGCCAAGGTCTTGATGCTTAAGCATTGCTTCATAAATCTGAAACATGTAGACTTCCAAGTTCAACATCTGATATCAACCAATAATATGTTCAAAAAACCTCCCTAGGCCCCATTCTTTTGGTGCCTACTTTATAGCCTTGTGTCAAAATGATGTTTTTCAATGCATTCTTTATTAAGCCTGTTTCTTGACGTATGACTTGTCAACAAAGTGGGCTACTGTCTCTTAAAACATAGGACCAGCTTTTCTAAAGCCCATACTTTGACCAGCACAGTTGTAGGGAAGGTTTCTCTGCTCATAGATCAGGTTTTTCATTTTGTTTTGGTTTGTTCTGGTATCAACCATCTATTCTTTTAATCTATGTTTCTTGTCATGCCTGAAGCATTTGTGCCTTATTTAAGCCTTTCATTACAATCAGCTGCCCTTAGCTTGCTATTCCCTGCAAGAGCTTTGCCTCAATCATATATGCATTACATAAGTGGCCTTTTTGGTCATGGATCAAGTTATCTTTGGGGTGCCTTATGTAAATGAGAACACTTCACAATGCTAATTTGTAATGAGCCAAAAGTTAACAGAGTAATAGCAATACTACTTTGAGTGAACTGTTGAGAAGGCCAAATGAGTGACCAAGAAAGAGCACAGCTTAAAAATGGATTAAAGTTCAAAATCACTGAAAGAAGAAAGAGAAAATGGAGGAGAGGAGAAGCACAGGCAGGTGATGATTGTCAATAGGAGTGGTACTGGGCTGAATAAGAACTAGAAAATGATTAATTGCCTAGTTACTGTCTTAGCAATGATATAACAAAAAATATATATATATATACATACATACATGTGTGTATATATATATATATATATATACATATATATATGACCAGATGTTGGAGGCAGGGGTGCTGTTTAGAGTGAAGAGCATGATGAAGCTTGTAAATGCTTTGTGTCTATGAGAAAGTCAAGCAGCACAAATACAAGAAAAAAAAACAAGACAATTATAAATTCTGCAAGGTGAGAAGAAGTAAATTTTTCAGGGGAAAAATAAACATAGTGATAGCACATCTTTGGTTTGTTTCTGTCTCAGAAGTTGCTGATAACTTAAAGAATCATCTCATCATATTGGCGAATAGAAGGCAAGTAGTACTGAAAAGTGGAGCCCTTCACTATCATTTTAAGATATAACTAGGTAATACCTGAAGCATCAGAAGCACATTACATCACCATGTATTACCTATGTCCATAGATGTTCAGGTCTGGCAAAGGAAGAAAGTAATTTTATAACACACATGTAACTTCTGTTATTAATGTAAAAACAGAGAGATACAAGAACCTGTAGCCCTGTGGGAAGGAGCATGGTCAATGCACTTTTGAGGAAGGAAAAGGGGAATTATTGAGAGCTAGGATCAAAAAACAATAGCTTCTATTTTCTTCTCTCTTTTTAAACCAGTTTTTATTAGAAAAATCAAGTATTAAAAACAACAAATCAAAAATATTTGACTCTATATTATTGAAAATAACCTTACTAGTAGTAATTGCAGTTGTTATAAAAATATCCATATCTTTTCACTATTTGTATATATAATGGGCTGTATAATGTCTTGAAATATTTAGTGGTATTAGGCAGTATAACTTAATTCACTATGAATATTAAGGATTAAAAAGTGCTGCATGTTCAATTTCAGTATCTGTGCATGTTATAAAATTCTTTCAACTGTTACTCTTTATACCACATGCAAAAACAAGATGGAGGCAAATGGCTAGCGGGAGGGGAGGGGGCTGGAAAAAACAAGCATGGACTTTGGAAACAGCAAAGCCTGCTCCCCCATGACACTCCTCCTAATCCTTTTCAAACAGTTTCATCAGCTAGAGAACAGGTATTCAAACATGAGCCTGTGGTGGCCATTCTCATCCAGAACACCATATTGTAATTCAGCCAGTCAAAACTGCTGCATCCAAAGAACAGAAAAGGAAGGTAGAAAAGATTGATGCTTTTCATATACTCTAGTTAATGCTATTTAATTTCTTTTAGTTACCATGAGACTAAGAATCAAAGTTTTAATAAGCATCTAAATTGTGCTAAGTCCATCTGGTTCAACTTAAATATCACAACAAAAGCACTTCTCTAGTACCAGATACTGTTCTAATGTATTCATCTTTGTAACAAACTAATGAAGTAGCTGCTGTTACTTTTCCCAGTTAGCAAGTTAGGAAACTGGAGCACAAGGGATGAATAACTTGATCCAGTGCATGTACACGAGATTGGTGCTGGGACCTGAGCCCAGGCAACCAGATTCTGAAGTCTGTGTTCCTAACCTCCACACTATGTTGTGCTTGCTGACAAAGTCAAGGCACAGATATTTATTTATAAGCCTCAGGGTTGAGGAGACATGCAAAGAGTAAAGACCAAGACTACTTTTGTAAGGTCTCAGAGACAGCATATTAAGGAATCTAGTTTGACCAGAGGCTAAGTTTATCTTTGACACCCAAGTTTGGTGTCTCTTTTGCACCTTGTAATGTGCACTTAAAAAGATGTAGTAATTGGAAATAAGATGAAAACATCCACCCACACATTACTCATCAAGATATGTTAGGAGCTCTGGCCATTACAATGAGATAAAGAAAAGGAAATAAAAGCACATTAACCAAAAAGGAAGAAACAAAGCAGTCCATATTTGCAGATGACATAATGGTCTATCAGAAAGACTGAGGGATTTCCCAAAAGCAAGTGAATTAATAAACAGGTTTAGGAGACACAAAAACATCAATTGTAGGCCTGTATGTCCACATATACAAAAACTAATCACCTACCTGTTAACAATGATCACATGGAAATTGAAATTTAAAACACATTATAATTTATAATTGCTCAAAAAAATGAAGCACCAAGGTATAAACCTAAATGTGTACATGTGTTATGGTGAAAGCTATTAAGCCAAAAATTGAAACAAACAGAAAAGGAGGGGCATGTTCCCTATTAATACCCCTCACTATAGTAATGATCTTTATTCTACTAAAATGTATATACATGTTTACTATAATTTTATTAAAATTTCAGCAAGATTTTTATAAAATCAAAGTTATTCCAAAATGTGAATGGGACAGCAAAGGAGCTAAAGTAACTAAAATAATTTTGAATTAGATAAACTAAGGAGTCACCAAACCTATGATGGTTGATTTTATAGCTACAGTAATCCTGTGAATGAACCATAGCAGAGAGATCCACAAAGAGAACAATGGGAAATAATAGCAACCCCAAAAATGGTCCCACATGGGTACAACCAACTAATATAATTTTCTTTTTTATTTTAATTACAGTACTGGGAACTGAACCTACAGCCCGACACATGCTAGGAAAACATTGTACTGCTAAGCTATGTTCCCAGCCCAACCAATTAATTTTCATCAAATATGTAAAAGAAATTTGATGGAGGATGCATTACCTCCACAAATTATGTAGATCACAGATTCCATTGAAAAGTGTAAACCTATGAATACTTTAGAAGACAACAAAGAATACTTTTGAGACATGAGATTTTGTCAGGAACTCAGAAATGTCACCAAAACTATGATTTGCAAAAGAATAAATTGATAAGTTGGATTTCAAAAAGAATCCTGTAACATACACTGTTAAGTGGATAAAAAGCTATAAACTAGAAACTTTTTAACTGTGTGTTTAGCAAAGGACTTACATTCAGAATAGAAAACTCTTAAAACTCAGAAATATGTATGTGTATGTGTGTATGTATGTATGCACATGCCTTTTATCCCAGCACTTGGAAGGCAGAAGAAGATGGATCTCTAAGTTGAAAGCCAGCCTGGTCCACAGAGTGAGTTCCTGGATAGCCAGGGCTACACAGAGAACCCCTGCCTCAAAATAAATAAATAAATAAATAAATAAATAAATAAATAAATAAATAAACAAACAAATAAACAAGAAAAACTATACATAATCTAATAAAAGAATGGGCAAAAGATTCAGATAATCTGCCAAAAAGGGTATATAGATACAAACAAATATGTAAAAAACTGTTTGATATCTGTTTCCATCTGGAAACTAAAAGTTAAGATTAGAGTGAGGTGCAACCACACATTGATTAAAGCAGCAAAATAAGTAACAAAACCCAATGCTGGCAAGGACTTGGAAGGACCAGTTTCTTAAATGTCTTGTGATGTAAAATGCTATAACCACTCTGTGAATAACAGATCATGCTTTTCTAAAGAAATAAAATGTAGGGGACCAACATGATAGTCCAGTCAGCAAACTTCATACTGCACAAGCATGAGAAACTTAATCTAAAACCCAGAACCCACATCAAAAGCTGGGGGACATGGCAACATTGAAAAGGCAAAGAACAGGATTCCTGGGGTTTACTGGCTGGCCAGCTTAACTGTATCAGGGAGCCCAGGTTCCAGAAAGAGACTATGTCTCAAAAAAAAAAAAAAGGATGGCTGGGCATTGGTGGCACACACCTTTAATCCCAGCACTTGGGAGGCAGAGGCAGTCAGATTTCTGTGAGTTCGAGTCCAGCCTGGTCTACAGAGCTAGTTCCAGGACAGACTCCACAATGCCACAGGGTAACCTTGTCTCAAAAAACCAAAAATAAATAGATAAATAAAAATAAGGTGGATCACTCCTGAGAGACGACACCAAAGGTTAGTCTCTAGCCTCCACATTCACACACACACACACACACACACACACACACACACACACACAATAAACAAATAAATAATTTAAAATAAAATGTGAACCTACTGACTGAATCTGCAACTGTACTCCTGGAAGTTTGGTTTTTTTTTTTTTTAATTAAAATGTATCCCCACTTGAAAACCTATACACAATTATTCTTAACAATCTTATGGCAATATCTCCAAACCAGAAACAAGCAGAATGTCCCTGAGTATGTGAAACTTAAATAAGCAGTGCCATATCCATGTTCTCAACAATACCACTCAACAATAAAAATCAATAAACTATTGATACAATTTAAGCAGCTCTCAAGGGCATTACACTGGACAAAAGAATGCGTGTTTTATAATTCCTCTTAAGTAACACTCTCAAAAACAAAATTTCAAGAGTGGCAAGTCTGTTAGTGGTTTCCATGAGTTAAGGATGGTGGAGGTAGGGGTTGAGTGTAACTAAAAAAGTGTAAGGATAAAGTTTCCTTTCCTAGATCACTGCTTCCTCTGAATTCACTTCTCCACACTGAAATAAAGCTTATTAAACTCCTATGAGTCAGGCATTTTAATGGTTACTAGAGGTGAGGTTGTAAGATAAAATAAAGAATGCTAAATTTGAACTTCACAGATACAATTTATAAAAGTATGTCCTATGCCATTCCTGAAACACACTTAGACCAAATTCTTATTCATTGTTTATCTGAAATTCAAATTTAATTGAATGTCTTGGATTTTGTTGTTGTTGTTCTTGGTTTGATGTTGCTTATTTTGCAAGATCTGGCATTCTTGGTCTTTATCCTCCATCATATTCATAATCCGACTGGTTGAACAGGAACAGAATGATTCCAGAAAGCCCCAGAGACAAAAAAAAAAAAAAAAAATGAGAATAGCATTTCCTAGAGAAGACAACAAAGGAATGACATCAGACAAAAGACTCCAGAAGATGCTACTCCACATGCCGAGACCCAGACCAAGAGGCCTATCAAGCCCACATAAGAGTGATCAAAGAAAAAAGAACAGCAAGGGCTTTGATAAAGGAATGGCTTGAAAAGGTTAGGACATTCAAAGCTACACAAGTGAGAAAAAGGAATAGACAGAGTGCATTTGCAGAGAAAGAATGAACCAAAAACCCCCTGGACATGAGACATAGTATTTTGCACTTAGGAAACAATGAAAAGAAAATAAAATTACTTCATTGCCTTTTGCTTTTTTTTTTTTTAAGATCACTCACAAAATGTTTTGAATGAGAGCGAAGAAGAGATCACTGCAATAAATAATCTTGAAGAGGGATAATGAAGACACTGTAGCTAAAGCTGTGGCAAGAAACAGGAAAGGCACACATGAATCTGGAAGCAAGGTCGGCAAGACCTACTGATAGAAAACAAAGGAGGGCTGGAGAGATGGATCAGCAGTTAAGAGCATTTACTGCTCTTGCAGAGGACCCAGGTTCAATTCCCAGCACCTACATGGAAGCTCACAATTATCTATAACTTCAGTTCCAGGGGATCTGGTGCCCTCCCTAACCTCTGTGGGCACATGGACATGGTTCACATATATACATACATGTGTGCATACATAGTCACACAAATAAAACAAAAGTAAGTCTTGATGGACTGGAGAGATGGCTCAACGATTAAGAGCACTGGCTTCTCTTCCAGAGAACCCAGGTTCAATTCCCAGCACCTACACGTCAGCCTACAATTGTCTATAACTTCAGTTCCAGGAGATACCCATGGCAAAATACCAATAAACATTTATAAAATAAATCCAACCAAAAAAAATAAAACCATTAGGCTTTGAGGGGTCTTCCCTCAATTGATTTTAAAAACAACTTGTGGGAGTGAGGACAGAAGAGGGGAAGGAAAGGGTCAAAAACAGCTCCAAGGTGTTTGACTTGGGAAGTTAGGAAAAGGGTGATACTAATGGTAGCATGGAAATTTTAAGAGAAATAGCTTTGGCAGAGAAGAGTTGAGCAATTGGTGTCTTAGTGTTGGGCATGTTGAGATAGAAATTCCCAGAGATAAGCAAGAAAAGATGACAGGTGGATTTCTTGATGCCCAAAAAGGAGGTCTGAGCTACAGGCTGTATTACCCAGTTTTCACATCATTGTGTCCAAGATTGACTTAAATGAAGGAAGGTTTATTTTGGCTCATACTTTCAAAGGATTCAGCACATGGCTGTTTGCCTCATGTACTTGGGAAGAGCATCATATCATAGCAGTGGGAGCATGTGACAGAGGTCAACTGTTTACATCAGGGTAGCTGAAAAGCAAAGAGAAAGTGGAACAGACTAGGATCCCTTCAAAAACATGCATATAGTGGCCTGCTTCCTCTACATATGCCCACTTCCTACCTTTCAACACCTCCCAGTAATGTCATCGTAATGTGTAGGGAATTGAAACAATTGTCCATGGAAAGGTACTCATGCTCTCAGGCATCCCTCAATCCACATTGCTAATTGAGGTAACCATCACAGATGTTTAAAAAAAAAAAAAAGACAGTTACTAAAACATAGATCAATTGCTCTTGTATCTGGCCACTCAATATTTTACCTAAGGATTTTTTGGACAGTGTCTAACTCTGTACCTCTGGTTGGCTTGTAACTCACTATGTAGCCTAACCTGGCTTCAGATTCACAGAAATTGGCCTGTTTCTGCTTCCTGAGTACTAGGATTAAAGATATGCACCATCATATCTAGCGCTAATGAATTTCTTTAAAGGATTTCTGCCCAAGTTCTCCCTATTCCAGAAGTGGAAACACTCAGAGACCATTAGAAACCAGACATAATTCTTGAAACCTGGGAGGGTATTATTTAAAAAGTAATAGTAATAATAATAATAGTAATAATAATAATATCTCTGCAGGTATATTAAGATAAATGAAAGAATGGATGCCTTGGTATGTAAACACTTTGTGAAACTAACTGATGGATAAACACTAGATGAAGTAGCATCATCTAAATGAAAACTATCATTCCCATCCTAGCACAATATCCCTGATCTGTGCCCACTAAAAAAAGGACTTAAAGGAGATACTGCCCCAGAAATTTTTTATTATTATAAGAGTTAGGAAAAAAGCTTTATTTATGAGGATTAAACAAATTAACACCCACTATTCTTATCTCAGTGCCTAGAGTTCTATTCTTTCATCACCACCATCATCACCATCATCTTCACAGCTATCATTTACATATTGTTCATTCTGAATAGTTTGGCCTCAGCGATGGGCATTAAGAGAAGATGTGACAATCAGTCTGGCATTCTAGAACCAGTGTTCTAAGATTATTGATGTTCCATGGGGGTATCCAGAGGAAGCAAGGGAGGGGGGAAAGTGTCTCTAAAGCAGACTTAGGAGTTCTAGAACCTGGGAAGGCACCAGGGCCCCCTTGCAGGTGTCAAGACTTCCTTTTTCTTCCTCACAGTGATATTTGCATTCTGTCAGTGGAATCTGAGTCATTGGTGGGTTCAGAGATGCATCTGAGGCATCTGGACATAGAGACCTCACATGAGATCTTCAGCTCTCCCATTATTTACTGACCACACATAGATACCAGTACATTTAAGTATCTCTTTGACTTTGAGAGAAGAGATGATTTTTCATGGCATCCAAGTGATGGAGCTGAGGTTTGGTGGGGTTAAATAACTTGTCCAAATGCTTACCAGTTACCATCAGAGTGAGTGGTTCTAAGAGAGTGAGAAAGTTAAGGAGGGAGGGAGGGAGGGAAAGGAAGTAGGAGTGGGGGAAATAAGTTTTGAAGGTTGAAGGAGCTTGTTTGCTGTGGTTTAAGTATGTCCTCCAAGAGGGCAATGGTGCTGAATGCTTGGTCTCCCATATGGTATAAAGAGCATGCAAGCCCTAAGAAGCAGAGCCTAGTAGGAGGTGGTTAGTCTTGGGGATGTCACTACTGGAAAGGATTGTGGCTGGTCATATAGAGTGAGTTAGTTATATCAGAGCCAGTTCATGCTCTTCCTCCAACCACACTGGTCAACATTTTTTTTCATATGAAAGAAGGCTGCCTATGAACGAATTAAAAGAATTCAAACTCAAAGGTTTGCAGAGTAGTTTGTTGGGTAAAGGTGCTTTCCACACATGTCTGGTGACCTTGAATTCGATCCCCAGAGCCCATCCCCCATGCAAAGCTATATGGAGGGAACCAGCTCTCCAAAGGTGTCCTCTGACCTCCACATATTCACCACCCCTACCTTCTCCCTCTCTCCCTCCCTCTTTAACTCTCCCACTCTCATAGAACCAATCTAGATCCCTAAGTGAGTTTCATAGACATGATAAATCCCCTGACATTTTAAGTAAAATCTCATATTTATGAGCACTTTTATGGGGAATGGGGCAATGTTTTTCATCTCTGAATTTCTTTGAGAGTTCAGTGTTCCAGAAAAAAAATCTTTAAATTAAAAGGAAAAATTGTCAGAGAATTTAACCTTGATACAGTTTCCTGGACCTATCATGTCTGGAGAATAGAGTTATTTCTTATAAAGAACACATAAAGGGGGAGAAATGTAAAGTGATTTGTTCTGACCCTGTTTCCATTCACCCTGTGCCCTGGGAGGAAATGCCCTGCCTTAGGAAACATAAACATCACCATTCTTCTCCAGCTTCCAGGCCTCCCATCCATCACGGCCAGCAGGCTCTGGGCAGCAGCAGCCAGCTTCTTTTTCTGCCATTCATGACCCTCTCTATCAGGTGCCAGGGCCTGGATGGGGCCAGCTTATTGCCAAGAATGAGATTTTTCCTAAAGGAGCCAAAGAGCCTCTGCACCATCTGAGGAGCTGTTACCAGTTCTATGAAGGATAGCCCAGTAGATTATGCAAGCCCACTTGAGTCTAGCCACTGTTACAGTGGCTTTAGACTTGTGGGACCCTTTCAGTCCTCTAGGGAAATCACAGATCCTCTGAGGAGACAAGTGAGATGGGAGCAATCAATGCACATACCCGAAGTCAGCCAAGGGTCAGGAAGACAGCTCAGCTGATTCTGGGCAACTTGCCCACATGCCTGAGTACTGGTTAGCTTCTGCACATCTGGACTGGCCTCTGATGGATAGCTAAGTTGCTTCTGCTCAGCTCCAAGTGTCTATCCACCAGCACACTAGCGTGGAAATATTCTTGTGGCAGTGACAGAGAAACCTGGGAAAGCCAGCACCAACCTATTTCAAGTCCTTGCTTGCATTTCACCTGCTGATACACAATCAGCCAAAGCAAATTGCAGGGCCAGCTCCAAGTCAAGGGCCGGCTTGATGTCCTACCCACAGCAGGAAGGCATAACAAGCTTTGGAAGAGTCCGAACTGAGGTCAGCTTCTGCCCATTACCAATTATGCAAACTTCAGGATGTCTTTTGAATAAAAGACAGCTTTTTGTTATCTGACTGGTGAATTCATTTTAAATGTGGTAAAACACAGCTGGTGCTATAGTGAAGAAATGGGCATCTTTTGTGACTTGGTTTTGATCTGTGTGTTGGCAGTTTGATTGCCAGGTTAGAAGAATTAGAAGACACAGGGTGATTTTTAAAATATCGGACTCAGGTCCAGGTGTGGTAGTACATATACTTTAATTCTAGGACCAGAAAGGCTGAGGCAGGAGGATTTGGAGCTCCAGGCTAGCTGTGGCTGCACAGTAAGGACCTGCATTAAAGGCAGTAACAACAGAGCTGAGACTTAGTGGAGGTCCTTTGGTCAATGAGATGCCTGCCTTTAAATTCTCACCAGCAGGTGATATAGAGGGGTCCAGCTTGGCCCCTCTTTCCTGGAATTCCAGTCTCATAATGTGACATTTCTCCCTCATGTTTTGGTCATGGGGTTATACAACCACAGCAAGCCCCTCACTAGAGTCTGAATCAATGGGGACCTGCCCTACCCTAGAGTCTAAACTGCTAAATAAACCTTTTTCTGTAATAATGCAAACTGACTAGTAGAGCACCTTTGTGTGCTAATGCAAAGATTTTTATTTCACTTGTAGAAGCAGTTGAATCTTATTTGCTGTGCCATGAGGCAAATAAAATCTCCTCCTGTATGCACCTGCTTTGCACGTGACTAAATAGCCCCTCCCCTCCAGGTCCGGGTTAGTCACGGGACCAGCTTAGGCCGCAGCGATATTAGCCAACACAGACAAGAGCCACTTTAACAGCCCTTGGATTGCCATGTTTGGAAGCCTGAGGCCATTATGTAAACAACTCCCAGCCAGCCTACTAGAAGACAGAAGCCTCACAGAAGAAAAGTAAGGTGTCTCAGCAGGCCTGGTGCCTAACTGTAGAGGATTAAGCAAATCCAATTGAGATGAAGAGATCCTGGTCTACATCAGAAATGCCACCAACTGAGCCAAGCCCAAACTGCCAAATCCTAGAGTCAAGAGCTCATTAGAGATGCCAATCTATTCCACCATACTCTCCCTTACAGGGCCGATGTCTTTCCTAAGTAGAGCTGCGATGTAGCTTCATTCAACAAACGATTACTAAAGTCCTCACTGCTCACCAGGAGTAGGCTCTGCAGATCAGGTGGCGAAAAGTGCTGGGAATGGCTCTGACTTCAGGAAGTTTACATTCTGGGCTAAGCAGCTGCTCTTTTCAGTTACAAAGCACAATCACGTGTGAGAGCAAGAATGGTAAGGACTGGAGAAAAGCAACAGTAACTATAGTTCCCTGCCAGGCTGCCTTCCAAATGAAGATTCATTCGAGGACTGAAAAGGGTTGATTGGGGAGGGGGGCGAGGGTCAAACTTAAGGACTGTGATTTAAGATCTCACACAGGTAAAGGAAATGAGCCTCATGGTAGCTAAGGGAATAGCCGTCCAATGTGAGAAAACCTCAAAGCAAAGCTCTTGGGGGGCGGGGGGAGGGGGCTGGAGCCTACAGTGAACGCAAGACTGCTTCATCACAGAGGCAAACAGGAAACCAGCTTGTGTGAGGACTCGGATTTCTATAGGTTCAGGTGGAGTTCTAATTTTCTGACTCTGCTGCTGTACATTCTTTCGAGAAGGTGTTCAATCCACGGACCCCAGGTTAGCAGCAGTCCCGAGCAGCTCCAGCTGATTCTAGTCATCTCAAACATCCCTGGCAGCAGCGTAGGTGGAGCTTGTTGGAGAGAGTGCTTCCATTTTTGGGCACAGGCTGCCCTCTGCTGATTATTTTTGGATTAGCACCCACGTTCTCGCCGTCCCAGTCACTATGTGATCAGTGTCTGGGGAACATAAAACACTGGAAGAAGGCATGTTGCAAATCTTCACATGTTCATTGCCACCTGTATGTTACCCTTTTAAATTTGTAAAGACCTTCTGTGGCACCCAGGGACTTCTGCACATAAGCAAGTGCTCTACTTCTGAGCTATGTCCCCAGCCCTAACTAAGGCTTTGTATTTTTAAGAGCTCCCAGTAAAATTGAGAAATTAACTCCCCCTTGCCCCATGATAATCTCCATTGTCATTGAGTCTGCATTTAGAGTTACATAGCAGACGCCTTTGAATAAGTCTGTGGTTTAGCTGGAGAGAAGGAAACTCTGGATGTGGTGACATCATCCCATGATCAGGGGTCACAGACTAAATTTATAAATAAATTTAAAAAAAAAAAAAAAAAAGGAAATCAGGAGGAAGCAGAGTGCCAGAATTTATCTGTCTGCTTCCTGACAATAGATCCAAAGAAGCCAACCTCACACTTCCACCTCCATGCCTAAATGGCTTTCTCAGATGTTTTATTATAGCAACTAAAAAAGTAAGTAACCTGCTCTCCGACCACACTTTCATAGCCTCAGGCATTACCCATACCTCTCCCCCAGAGTAGTACAGCTGCTATACCTGATGAGTTTGCACGGACTCAGTGTCAGCATTCAGAGTCTATAGTTTGTGTGAGGGTTCATTCTTGGTGCTGTACATTCTATAAGCTTAGACAAATTGTGAAGTGTTGTAGTCACCAATTCAGTGCCATAGAGAGTTGCTCCACTGCCATAAAAAGCCTCTATGTTCTACCTATTATCCCTGCACACCTGTACCTCCCAGTCTTTGCCTAACACCTTTTTTTTCTCCCAGAATTCCCCATAAGGCTGAGGAAACAGCTCAGTCAGAAGTGCTCGCTACAAGGAAGGCGGGCCTAATCCCTACTCCAAATGACTTGACAGATTTTGTTGATCCCTCCTGGAAGGCACCACCCTCCCTGGGGGTGGAATGGAATGGGAGAGGCGTTGGGGGCATGGGAGAGAGGGAGAGGGAACTGGGATCGATATGTAAAATAAGAAAAAATAATAAATGTAAAAGAATACTCCATCTGTAATGAACATAAAAAAAGAAGTGCTTGCTACAGAAGTGTGATTTCAGGTAAAAAGCAAGACCATAAACAGGGAATGCGGAGGTGGAGACAGGAGGATTCTTGGAGCTTGCTGGCCAGCTGGACTAACCCATCAGTGAGCTCCAAGTTCAGTTCCTGTAATCCTGGCACTTGGGAGATAAAGGAAAGAGAATCAGGATTCCAAGGCCAGCTTCATAATGAGTTTGAGGCCAGCCTGGGCTACATGTGGCTTTGTTGCAACAACAATAAAAAATTGAACAACAAAAAGAAGGTGGGGAATGACTCAGAAGACACCTGCACTGGTTATTTTTCTGTTGCTGTGAGAAAAACGCCATCCAAAGGCAACTTGCTGAAGGACGTTTGTCTTGGCTTACAGTTCCAGAGGATTTGAGTCCTCTGGATTGGTCAATTCCAGACAGATGGGTCACCTATTGTCCTTGCAGTTTATTGGCACTGGAGTAAAAGTGGAGTCCGAAGGCCGCTAGCACAACTGCAGGGGCAGGAAGCTGAGAGCTCACATTTGGAACCACAAGCTTGAAGCAAAAAAAAAAAGAACAAACTGGAAGTGGCAAGACATTAATCTCTTTTTTAACCATTTTTATTGAGCCAATCATTTCCCCCCACTCCCGTTCCCTCCTCACCTCTTGCCTTCCATCCACTCCATTTT
The DNA here is from genome assembly GCA_030556225.1 of Cricetiscus sungorus. Lineage (NCBI taxonomy): Eukaryota > Metazoa > Chordata > Mammalia > Rodentia > Cricetidae > Cricetiscus > Cricetiscus sungorus. Next base: position 83,569,224 of record JANBXA010000007.1, on the reverse strand, counting down.
AATCCATGCTCCCAAATACCCTGGAGATCTTGTCCATGTCTCTCTTAGGGTCCACTATGTTCCCTAGGGTTGTGGACTGTAGTCTGGTTGCCCTATGATTTGTGTCTAATATAGACTTATAGTTGATGTTATATTTGTCTTTCTGGGTCTGGGTTATCTCACTCAGGATGGCTTGTTCTAGTTCCATCCATTTGCCTGTCATTTTTTTTTTTAACCACTGAGTTACTCCATTGTGTAAATGTATCACATTTTCCTTACCCATTCTTCAGTTAAGGGGCATGTGGGTTGATTCCAGGTTCTGGCTATTATAAATAATGCTGCTGTGAACAGAGTTGAGCAAATGTCCTTGTGGTGTGAGTGTGCGTGCATCCTTTGGGTATAAGCCCAAAAGTGGTATTGCTGGGTCTTGAGGTAGATTGATTCCCAATTTTCTGAGAAACCACATTGATTTCCAAAGAGGCTGTACAAGTTTGCACATCTACCAGCAATGAAGGAGTGTTTCCCTTACTTCACATCCTTTCCAGCATAAGCTGTCATCAGAGTTTTTTATCTTGGCCATTTTGACAGGTGTAATGGTATCTCAGAATTGTTTTGATTTGCATTTTCTGATGACTAAGGATGTTGGGTATTTCCTTAAGTTTTTTTTTTTTTTTTTTTTTTTTGGCCATTTGAAATTCCTCTGTTGAGAGTTTTTAGACATGCACCCCATTTTTATTGGATTATTTGGGTTTTGGGGGGTTTTTGTTTTATTTTGTTTTTTGTTTTGTTTTTTGTTTGTTTGTTTGTTGTTTGTTTTTGTTTTTGTTTTGCTGTCTAGTTTCTTGAGTTCTTCATATACTTTGAAGATCAACCCTCTATCAGATGTGGGGTTGGTAAAGAACTTTTCCTATTCTGTAGGAAGTCATTTTGTTTTGCTGACTGTGTTCTTTGCTTTACAGAAGCTTCTCAGTTTCAGGAGGTCTGATTTATTAATTGTTGCTCTCAGTGTCTGTGCTACTGGTGTTATGTTCAGGAAGTGGTCTCCTGTACCAATGCTTTCAAATGTATTTCCTACTTTCTCTTCTATGAGGGTCAGTGTGGTTGGTTTTATGTTGAAGTTTTTGATCCACTTGGACTTGAGTTTTGTGCATGGTGATAGCTATGGATCTATACGCATTCTTCTACATGTCAATACCCAGTTGTGCCAGCACCATTTGTTGAATATGTTTTCTTTATCCCATTGTATAATTTTAGCTTCTTTGTCAAAAATCAGGTGTTCAAAGGCATGTGAGTTGATATCAGAGTCTTTGACTCAATTCCATTGATCCACCTGTCTGTTTTTATGACAATACTAAGCTGTTTTCTTATTGTAGCTCATTAGTAGAGTTTAAAGTCAGGTATGGTAATGTCTCCAGAAGTTCCTTTATTGTACAGTATTGTTTTGGTTCTCCTGGGTTTTTCTGTTTTTCCATATGAAGTTGAGTATTGTCCTTTTGAAGTCTTTGAAGAATTTTTCTGGGATTTTGATGGGTATTACATTGAATCTGTAGATTGCTTTTGGTATGATTGCCATTTTTACTATGTTAATCCTACCTATTCAAGAGCATGGGAGAGCTTTCCATTTTCTGATATCTTCTCCAATTTCTTCCTTCAAAGATTTAAAATTCTTGTCATACAGGTCTTTCACTTGTTTGGTTAGAGTTATCCCAAGATATGTTATGTTATTTGTAACATAACTATTGTTATTGTTATTGTTATGACTATTGTAAATGGTGTTATTTCTCTAATTTCTTTCTCAGCTTACTTATCATCTGTATATAGAAGGGCTACTGATTTTTTATTTTTAGTTAATCTTACATCCTACTACATTACTGAAGGTGTTTATCAGTTGTATCAGCAGCAAATAAGTGAAAGTTTGACTTTTTTTCCAATTTCTAGCCCCTTGATCTCCTTTTGTTGTCTTATTGCTTTAGCTAAAATTTTGAGTACTATATTGAATAAATATGGAGTAAGTGGAAAGCCTTGTCTTGTTCCTGATTTCAGTAGGATCGCTTAGAGTTTCTCTCCATTTATTTTTGATAAATAATGTTAGTTGGCTGTTAGTTTGCTTTATATTGCCTTTATTATGTTTAGGTATGTTCCTTGTATCCCTGCTCTCTCCAAGATCTTTATCATAAAAGGGTGTTGAATTTTGTCAAGGGCTTTTTCAGCATCTAATGAGATGATCATGTGGCTTTTTTGTTTCAATTAGTCTATATGGTGGATCACATTGACAGATATTTTTATGTTGAGCCATCTCTGTGTGCCTGGGATAAAGCCTACTTGGTCATGGTGGATGATTTTTCTGGTGTGTTCGTGGATCCAGTTTGCCAGTATTTCATTGAGTAATTTTGCATTAATGTTCATGAGGGAGATTGGTCTGTAATTCTCTTAGTTGTGTCTTTGTGTGCTTTGAATTTCAGGGTAACTGTAGCCCATTTTAAAAAAAAAAAAAAAGTTTGACAATGTCCCTTCTGTTTCTATTGTGTGGAATAATTTGAGGATTATTAGCTCTTCTTTGAAGTTCTGGTAGAATTCTCTGCTGAAAACATCTGGCCCTGGGCATTTTTTGACTAGGAGACTTGATGAGTGTTTCTATTTCCATAGTGGTTATAGGTCTCTTTAATTTGTTTATCTTGTCTTGGTTTAATTTTAGTGATCGGTACTTATCCAGAAAATTGTTCATTTCCTTTAAATTTTCCAGGGAGTACAGGGTTTTTGAAGTATGACCTGATGATTCTCTAGATTTCCTCAGTGTCTGTTATTATGTTCCCATTTTCTTTCTTATTTTGTTAATTTTAACATTCTCTCTGTGTCTTTTGGTTAGTTTGGATAAAGGTTTATCTATCTTGTTGACTTTCTTGAAGAACCAACTCTTTGTCTCATTGATTCTTTGTATTGCTTTGTTTCTTTTTTTTTTTTTATTTCAGCCCTCAATTTGGTTATTTCCAGCCACCTATTCCTCCTAGGTGAGTTTGCTCTTTTTGTTCTAGATCTTTAAGTTGTGCTGTTAATTTCATAGTGTGGGATTTCTAGCTTCTTCATGTAGGCATGACAGTAAATTCCATCCCTTAAATTCCATCCCCAGAGACACACTTCCTTCACCAAGGCCACACCTTCTAAAGCTCCCCCAAACATCCATACCAACAGGGGGATCAAATAGTCAAATGTCTAATCCTGTGGGGACAATCAAATCACTACTACACCACCAGTCTCTGACCTGAATAAGCATGCTCATACCTGAGCACTTGTACACACACACACACACACACACACACACACACACACACACACACACTCACCATTGTTGTGCCTAGAACCTGAGAAGAGATGATATATACTGTGTGTTCCAGCTAGATGACATTCCAGAAGAGACAAAGCACAGCATGCTGCTCTAAAGTCCCAGCTATGGGCACAGTGTGGTAGTGCATTCCTGTAATCCTAGCATTTGGAAGGCTGAGACAGACAAATTACAAGTTTAAGGACAGCCTCAGCTACAGAAAGACTGGGTCTCAAAAACAGAAACAAACAAACTCCAATATTCACCCATTTCCTCATTGGCTTCTCCACAAGCACTTGCAGGCAAGGCTATGTGGGCATTGCAGGCCCATTTTGCAGAGAGAAAAAACTGAGGCCAAGGGATACTACAAAGCATGTGCTTTGCCTCCTTGACCAATGCATAGAAAAAACCAGTAGGAGTCAGAACCTTCAACCTCTGCTCAAATGCAAATAAAACACAAGGACAATAGATGGCTTGCTCCACAAATTTTAAATGGCAAGCTCAGAATTAAAAGCCATAACTTAGCATGCGTCCATCAAAAGATCCCCAAAGCTCCTCCTGCTTCCCTGAATCTACATGCAGCCCAGCCTTTGGCTGGATAGATACTAAAGTTTCACAGCCTTTGGCAGTGGGGTGGAGAAGTGCAGGAAGGATCCCAGACAGTGGGAAGATGTCACCCTGTGTATATTGCATAATATTCTTAATTTTGATTCACACTTCCCTTGTGGGTGTCTCGTGCTCCCCTTCCATCCTCTGCATTTTTCACACCAGCTCTACACCCATGGCTTAGGGTGGAAGTGTCAGAGCAGAAAGGAACACTGACACTGCCCCCTAGTGGGAAAATGTGCTCCTGACACTCAAAGGGAACCCCTTGAGAAAAAGCTTCTGAGCCAGCACAGGCTAGGCATGGGGTAGTAACAGGGCAGGCCTTGATGGACTGGAGCATCTGCCTTGAGCAGACCATAAAACCTATATTACCACCTGATGATGACCCACACCGGTGACAACTGTGCCCTCCTACCTTTGGAGGCAGTAGAGCCCCACTGGACTGAGAGAAAAAGGCATGGACTCTGATGGACACCCTTAAGGATCCACCTGTGATACCCACCTGCCCCACTGGCCTCCACTTGTCATGTGGGAGAGCTACATGAAAGAACAGAACTCCCAGTCAGTTGGGAAACCAAAAATAGATGAAACACGCACAGTGCTTATTACTAGTTGTGAAAAGTATAAATAAGTCAACAAGCAGGTTGGGGTAGTGCCTTTCACACCATATGGAAGTGGATTAAGACAAATCCCTTTGCCTTCTTTAAAACGAACAAAACCTCTATGGGTTTTACCAAGATCCATAAGCCAGAGACCACAGCCTCTCTTATAACTTTACACTGTAACAAGCCACCAAAGGGATGGGTGGACCCATATTTATTTGCAGCACCATCCCCACTCTGAATAAGGTAGGGCTGAAGGACTTTTTACTTGATGTATCCCAGGCTGGCCTTGAACTTGTGGCCGAGGTGTGCCTCCACCTCCCAAGTGCAGGAGACCACAGGCCAATGTTACTAAACCCAGCAGTAAACCACCTGTCTCCATATAAACCAGTTTATGCTGAATCTGAAAGCAATATTAAATGTTCATGGTTCACAACTAAAAGCCATCGATCAGAGGTAGGGAAAGAAGATGACATCGCTGCGGAAATGGGGAAGGGGAAGTGGCTGAGCCCAGCACAGTGAAAGCAAAGAAGGAACCTTGAAGAAGACATTTGAAGGTGCGGCCATGTTGGAGTGCTATAAAATCCCATTGCTTTCTATGTCAATCTACTTCCCATCACTGTGGTAAAATACCTGGAAAAAAAAATGTCTTAAAGGTTTGTTTCAGCTTAAGGTTTTAGTACACAGTCACTGGGCCTGTCACTTCTGGGCCTGCAGTGAGATGGTACATCTGTCCGAAACTCATAGCAGAGGAAGCCTGTTGGCCTGGCAGGGGCTGAGAAGCAGGGGAGGGAAAAAAAAGGCCAAACATTTGCTCACAGTAAGCTTACTCCCCACCATTAAGCCCTGCCTCTTCTAGGAACCCAGACAAGTCATTAACCAAAGCCTTCTGTGGGGCCCATATGCAAACCACAATATTTCTCCTCACTGTCCACATGCTTGGGAGGAGGGTTTTGCTTTCAAGGTATGTGAAGAAACAGCAAGACCTGGTGTAGCTGGCCAGGAGATGGGGGGAAAATGAAGTAAAGCAAGTCAATATAAATGTTAAGGAAAACTCTAAGGGGATACTTCAAAAATGAAAATAGATGTGACATATAATCCCTAAGTTCACACACACACACACACACACACACACACACACACACACACACACACGCACGCACGCACGCACGCAAACGTGCATACACACTACATCCTCACCCAAGGGCCACAACAAAGAACCCACAAGTCTGTATTTGTTTTAGTAGCACTGCTCAAGCAGCCAAGACAGGGACCTAAGTGTCTGTCAATATATGGATAGCAAATACAATAAACAGTTACAGGAACATGGTGGGTGGAGAGACTAACATTACTTGAAAATTTGAGAGGTATTTCACAGTCATTTGGAATGCAGAGAGGAAAAGGCAAACTCTTCCCCTTGTGGCTAACAGAGACCATCCCCAAACAGCCATGGGTGCAGTGAGCCACAGCACAGATGAGGGCACAGTGAGTTCTAGAGAAATATGCTGGCTGAAGTAAGAAAATATAAGCAATGCACAAAGGTGTGTGTGTGTGTGTGTGTGTGTGTGTGTGTGTGTGTGTGTCTATCAAAAATACAGCATAAGCCTGTTATTGTGAGATGAGGTTAACCAGAAGAAGAAAACACTTGGGGTATAGCTTAGTGATAAGACACTATCTGACATGTATGAAGCTCTGGGTTCAATTCCTAGCACAGAAAAAATAAAGAGTAAGAAATATACAAAGAAAAGAGGTATCCTGATCATGATATCAAGGGTATCACTTCTATGAAGATCTAACCACCATAAATGTGTACATACCAAAATGCTGACAGGTAAAAAGCAGCATTAGACTGGACACAAGAGCAGAAGACAGTCATTTCATTTTCTCAGTCGTGAAGGATCGTGCTGACAAACATAAGGAAGCAAGTGTATAAATAACTCAACTGGCAAAGTTAAGGCTATGAAGACGAGGCCAGTCCAGAAGCATGTGTGCAGCACTCACCCTGTGCCTGGTGTTCTTCAAGATGCTGAGTGGCTGTTCAGTTCACTGTCTCACAGAGTGAGTAAGACATATACCCCTGTGCTTGCACAACTCAGCACAAAAAGGCAGAGGCGTGGTTGGAGGCTGACTTGATGCCAGCCAGCTTCCCACTGTAAAGCTTCTGTGTTTCCTCTGAGGAGATGCTCTGAGATCATGTAAATGTTCTGTTTGTTATATGTTTACTTACTGACTTTAACATTCATTTAAGATTCACGCCTGAAACAATTGTTACTATGGTGACTACCAAGTGTTGATTTTCTAATTCCTTGGTGGCTTCTGGGTTTACTAACTGAGATTCTAGTTAGCAAAATGTTTCCTTTCTTCCATTTGTTTATTTTATCCATGTGTTTACTTAAACTTATATGAATTTATGAGTTACTTTAGTCTCTAGATTATAAATTAATGTTATCATTTATTTTAGGTCTATATTGTCCCAGATTTGGCTATAGGTGTTAAAAAGACTCCTTTATCCCACCATTTGAGAACTTTCCTTTCTTCCAAGGATAGGACAATTCAGACTCATACTGCCTTTCCCCACCCTAGCCTTGGAGTCAGCCATTTCCCCTAGGAAGCCCTGACTCCTTTTGTTAGGAGATGGTGGAGGTACAGGGTATGTTCATTATTAGGGGAATGCTTCATGTCTTTTCATGTTGCTGTAGTAAAATGCCCAACGGTTTCATGGGCTGTCCTTCACAGCAGGGGACATGGACAAGTTCACATCATGGGAGGTCAGAGAACAGAGGAAGGAAAGGTCAGCACTCTGTTGGCCTTCTCCTTTTACTCCATTCAGGCTCTGGGGTCACGGAATATAGCTGTCCAAATTCAGCACAAACCCTACCCCCACCTCCACTGATCCTTTCTGGAAACACTCCCTGTAGCGTGTATGTTTCTGGCCAGCCCACCCGCCGCTGGTCTGGCGTGCCGGCCCCCAATAACACGCAGGAGACTCTGTATTTGATACAATCCTGTTGGCCAATTACCATTATTGTTTATGGGCTAGCTCTGTCTTAATTATTAACCCATTTCTACTTATCTAAGTATTTCCACGTGGTCGTCTTATCAGGGAGCCGCGGCTGGCGTCCTCCTTCCTCCAGGGCTACATCTCGACTCCTACTACTTCCTCTCTCCTCCTCCTGGTCTCCTAGCCCCGCCTATCTTGCTATCTCATTGGCCACAGGTCTTTATTAACCAGTATGAGAAACATATATACAGAATAACATCTCCCATCATCTCCTCTTTTCTGTCTAAAGTAAAAGAAGGGGTTTAACCTTAACATAGCAAAATATAACATACAATAGTTATCAAAAAAGAATCACAGTAAACAATATTTAGTCCATTAACATTTTGTAAGACTTAAAGAAAATATCATCTATCCTATCTTTGTCAGTTTAAAGTCCTATATGTAACTTATCTTTAATCCTAACTAAGGAAAACTGTAACCATAACTACCTGTCTTCAACTCCTTCAAAGACCACAGAAGGATAATATATAAACTCTAGAAATGACAGAGACAACTCATTACCTGGTCAGTCACCCGAAGTTCTTCTGTAATGTTCCATCTTCAGCCCATAGGCCATAGTGTGTCTGGCAGACTCCTCAACAAGGCAGGAAACTTTAAACTGTCCACCTGTAATGGCAGTTTGTCAGTCACTTTTCTCTGTGTCCTGTGGACTGTCTGGCTGTCTGGCAGCTTCTTCCATGAAGCAGGAATCCTGTAGCAGTGTCCATCTTGAATCAGCAGTCACCTTTTTGTGGGTCCTGCATGTCCATTTTCTACAACATAAAGTCAAACAGTCTAGACAAGAGAAGTACCTTGCTCAAATGGCTAGTCTTGCCATATTAGAAGCAAACTCCATAATGTGTTTCTTCGATGTTCATCTTCCTTTCTTCTGTAGGTGGTGTTACCAGGAGCAGTTGTGCCTCATTGTCAAGAAAATCCCTAAACCATTTTAAATGCCATATTCTGTAGGTCTTTGAAAGGTTTGAAGAATGCCTATTCATCTCAAATACATCTCTGCATATCTAGAAATCCTAACTAACTTAACTCCAAGTTTTGACTATCATAGGTAACTCTCTAATCTGTACTAAATTATACATTACATTTTCCAATGAGCTATATAAACACAATACCTAAACAAGAGGAGAAATATACATATCACAAAATTGACCTTAAATTGTATCAAAAAATGAAAATCCATTCCAAAGCAAAGTATTCATATCTATACCATAATTCCCTTTTTACCTTTATAAAGATTGCTTGTGTCATTAACCAGTTATAACCAAGCCCATTTAAATGAAAACAAACATTTATAAACAATATTTGGGAATTTGGGCGTCGTTCTTTCCAAACTACTTCCTGCTGGTAGAGGGCGCTGTCATGGGGGTCCAAAGAAGAACCAGAAATCTTGGCAGTAGTCTGCAAGGCTTTGTCTCAACTGCTTTGAATGTTGGATCACCTGGGGAGCTGTTTCAGGGGGTCTGGCTTGATCAAACCATATAAGTCTGGAAAGAATCCATAGCTTTTCATTTTCTGTGGAAACAAAAATAGAAATCCTTTTCCCCAGTAACTTGTCCTTAGGCTTAAATTTTGGAGTCAAAGCATTTTTAAAATATATAAATTGAATTAATCCAGCAGCATTTCTTTTATCAGTAGTTGTTATTTTCTCAGCAATCAAATGATTTAAAGACAACAGAATCGCGTATAGTATTCAAAATTTCTCTGTGTTTTCCATCTTTACATGGCTTTTTTATTAGTCTATTTATTCTACTTCTATTTTTACATATTTTGAGACAGGGTTTCTCTCTGTAACTTTTATCTGACCTGGAATTCATTGCATAGCAGGTTTGCTTTGAAATCACAGAGATCTGCTTGCCTCTGTCTGCCGAGTGCTGGGATTAATGGCGTGTGCCATTATACCCATTCATTCTACTTTCTTTTTTCTTTTTTAAACCATTGTACCCTGTTTCTTTTTCTCTCCCAAGCCAGCGTATTTTTTAAAACACAGTGTAAACCTACATTGTAGCTCTCTTACACACCAATGAATTGTTAGCAGAGCTCTTTAAAAGCAAGGCGGCTTTTTTTGCCGCTTATGCTAATTGGAAACCTCCCTTAAAGGAGCCTCGCAAATCTCTGTCTACAGCAAAACAAATCCAACTGAGAAAATGCTGCTACTAAGAAGTCTTGCTAGTCTCTGTTCCTTTGTTTCTAAAACATTTCTTAAGCTCTTATTAATTTTAAGTGAAAGTTCTTATAGCCACATTGGGCACCATCTGTAGCGTGTATGTTTCAGCCAGCCCGCCAGTCCGCAAGTCAGGGCCCACAGCCGCGCCAGCCCCAAATAACACTCAGAGACTCTGTATTTGACACAATCCTGTTGGCCAGTTACCATTATTATTTATGGGCTAGCTCTGCCTTAACTATTAACCCATTTGGGGAGCCATGGCGGGTGTCTTCCTTACTCCCAGGGCTACATGTCGACTCCTACTACTTCCTCTCTCCTCCTCCTGGTCTCCTAGCCCCGCCTATCTTGCTATCTCATTGGCCACAGGTCTTTATTAACCAGTATGAGAAACATATATACAGAATAACATCTCCCATCAACTCCCAGACTCAATAGGGTCGACAGGGGTTCTTCTCACACCAGGCTATGGAATGTTTTATGAATGCTCTCGCAGAATTATTCTTCCAGGATTATTTGTAGTGTTGGGGTACAAGTTAGTTCTAATATGTGCCAATCAAGTGTTCTCTTACTGGGTGATAGCCACAACCCTCCAGTGAGTCCTAAGAGAAAAGTTATGCCTACTTTAAAGTGTTTTTTCCTGTATTTCCTATTTTCTTATGCTTTGGGTATACTTTTATCTACATCTTAGTAATGTCATTTCCCAAATATTTGGTGATGCTTATTTAAAAAAAATATGGTGTTAGAGAGATGGATTAGTGATTAAGAGCACTGACTGTTCTTTCAGAGGACAGGACTCAATTCCAAGAACCCACATGACAGCAGCTAACAACTGTCTGTAACTCCAAAATCTGGTACCCTCACACAAACATACATGCAGGCAAAATAGCAATGTACACAAAATAAAAGTAAAAAATTTGTAAAAGCTTACAAAAAGAAAACCTAAGGCTGGAGAAATAAGTAAGTTGGTAAAGAGTTTGCCTTGCAAGCACAAGGACCTGAGGTTGATTCCCAGAATCAATGTAGAAAAACAGAAGAAAATTATAGTCATGGTAATACACATGTATGCACACACAGCACACACAGGAAAAAAAACTAAAATATATAAGAAATAAAAAGAAAATTCAGTCATTCACAAGTAAAAAAAGCACAGCACAGGACATTTTTATGGGTATGTGTGCCTGTTTGTCTGTATGCACCTCACTTGCCTGCAGTGCCCACAGAGGCCAGCAGAGGACATCAGACCTCCAGGAACTGCAGTTATAAATAGTTGTAAGCTGCCCCATGTGAGTGCTGAGAACCAAACCTGGATCCTCTGCAAGAGCAGCCACTGTTCTTAATGCTAAGCCATTGTTCCCACCCCTCATGAGACTTCTTAACAGCACTGCATAGCAGAAGATGGAGAAAGTGTTGATGCAGACCTAAAGGAAAGCTGTGTAAGATCTGGACTTTAGCTCTCATCATCCTATGAAGAAAACCATGAAGGAAGAGTTCTGAGCTCCTAAAGGAGAAAGCCTCTAAATGCTATGGTTAGTGAGGAAACAGAAGAAAATGTCATAAATATGTAAGTTGTGCTTCCAGATCTTCTATAAGATGCACACATAAAGCTTAAGTTACAGAAAATAAATACCTAGAAACCTTACCAACACAGTCACTGTTACATCATAGCATCTCAATGTATGGGCAACATACCAGCTGGAGCTGAAATTTGAATTCGTGGTCTGAAAGATTAAGGGAAGGGATTTCCAGAATGAGTGTGGGCAGAGACAAAAACATGTCGGTAAACTGTTTAATCGAGTGCTATAGAGTGCCAGTCTAGGTAGCTCAGTGGTAGAGGACTTACCTGTTAGAGTGCTGTCCCCCAAGTACCACAGCCATCATCTTCATCAGAGTGTCTGTGAGTGCTTGCAAGAGACCTTCAAGTTTGGGTCTGTTAACTGTTCATGTGCTTTATTGAGACAGGAGTGGGGAGGACCACTGGACTATCACCAGAGATGTTCCTCTTTGCCCTAATTTACATGCCCTTGTGGTCCTAAGGGGTGCCAGAGTATATACAGAGGAGAGGGAAGGTTAGCTGAGGAGTACTCTGTGAAACTTTGTGGAAGTCATCATCCATGCTAGGGTGAGACTTTATAGCATTGAGTCTGCTTTGAGGTCACCCATGCTCCTGTAAGTAACACCTCACCCCTGCTCTGTAAACAAGACCAATAAACTGATCCATCAAGTAGTCTCTAAAGGACTTGTGCTTTGTTCTGCCATGGGTGCCCTGTCTGAAGTGGTGTTACCTCTCTGAGAAATGTTCGCACAAGGCCCAGCATGCACAATGCCCTGTGTTCAAGCCACAGCACTGCAGAAAACCAAAGTCAAGGCAAACAACAAGATGGAACAACCGAGACAAAGCTCTGAGGGAAAGAAGATAAATACAAAGGGTATCGGCCACGTGCTTGCACATTAGGAGCTCCAGAAAAAGTCACACAGAGGCAAAACAATGAAAGAAACAATGGGGGGAAGGGTTCACCCAATAAAAACAAATACAAATCCACAAATACCAAACTGTGATAAAACATCACAGGATTTCTTTTCAAACTTACAATGACTTGTAAACAGGTGGCTCGTTCTACCATTTTTAATGACATAAAAAAGAGGAAAGCAAAAGGCATGAAATATGATGGAGGTCACTGAGGATAAGAGGAAGAGAGAACCAGTGATGCCTATTAAATGTGTCCAGAAGGCAGTTAGCTTATATCTAAGCAGGAAGTCAAGGGTTTGGGCCAAGCATCTTTGAATGCAAAAATATTCCCATTCAACAAAGAATAATTAGAAATCATGGCACTTTCATGTTTATTGTGGTACTATTTATAATATCTAAGATAGGGAATCACCTAGAAAACTAGAAAAGGGAAATGCATACTGCAGATTGAATACTCTCCACCCACAAAGAAGAGTGGAATTGTGAGATTTATAGTGAACTGGATGGAACTAGAGGATGCTGTATCACATGAAATAAGCCAGACACAGAAAAAAAATGCCAGGTGTCTTCTGCAGCAACCTGGGTATAGAACACTGATTACTGAAAAGGGAGGTTGGGGAAAACATTGTTGTAAAGGATGAGTCCTGATATTCACAGCACAGTGGGGCAAATAGCTCACATAAACCTAGGCTATGTCTTCTTATAGCAGAGAGAACTGGCAATTACCAGCACATTCTGTGGGTGTGAAAATATTGCTCCATGCCCCAATAATATGTATAATCAATGCGCCTTAATTAAAAACTAAAGAAAACATACATAGGGCTAACCTTAAGTAAATTAATCATAATGACACATTTTCAGAACTAAGAAGAAAAGATAGGTAATATAAAACTCCAGAATCAAAGAGGAAAACACTCTACTAGAAACCCAGGCTTCTGAACTCCTGCAATCCAATTGCAGAGAGGAAAGAGTATTGAGCAAAGGGGTCAAGACTAGGCTGGAGAAACCCACAGAAACAGTTGACCTGAACAAGGGGGAGCTCATTGACCCCAGTCTGATAGCTAGGAAACCAGCATAGGACCAACCCAGACCTCTTGAACAAGAGTGTCAGTTAGGAGTACTGGGCAGTCTATGGGGCCTCTGGTAGTGGATCAGTATTTATCCCTAGTATACGAATGGGCTTTGGGAGTCATTTCACATAGAGGATACTCTCCTAGCCTAGACACATTGGGGAGGGCCTGGGCCCTGCTCCAAATGATATGACAGACTTTGAAGATCCCCCATTAAAGGCCTCATCCTCCCTGGGGAGCAGAAAGGATAGGATGGGGACTTGGGGGGACAGGGGAGTAGAGGAGGGTGTGGGAACTAGGACTGACATGTGAAACAAGCTTATTTCAAATTTAAATTTAAAAATATTATCAAGAAAGAAAGAAAAAAGAAAGGAAGGAAGGAAGGAAGGAAGGAAGGAAGGAAGGAAGGAAGGAAGAGAGAGAGAGAAAGAAAGAAAGAAAGAAAGAAAGAAAGAAAGAAAGAAAGAAAGAAAGAAAGAAAGAAAGGGAAAGGGGAAGGGAAGGAAAAGGAAAAGAAACCCAGGCTTCAAGCAAGCACACAACCAGCCACAGCACGAATGGTTTTGACCAACTGATGGATTCTGGGGGAAGAAATCCTCTTCAATTTGTTTCTATGAAACATTTACCATACAGCATGAGGGTTATCAACAGAGATTAAATTTAATTTTCTACAGATATAATCATATTACTTAACTATGCAATGAAAGACATTTGTATTAACATAATATTTTATGTAGTGTGGGTTCATACTCAATTTCTATTTTAAGCCTATTAACAAAATGTAAATGTTATAAACTTTGCGATATGTGTAAGACAGGGGCCAAGATGAAACAGGAACATGAAGAAAAAAAATGTAAGAATACTAATTTCAAAATTTCCACATTTGAAAATATTGTACAAAAAGATTTTTGCTTATAGATCGCAGAACGAGAAATATGTATTTAAAGTCTTAGTTACTGTGTGAGAGTCATGACAAAGAACTACAAATGGCAGAATGGCCAGCTAAGTCTGGAGAACAGATTTTAAGTAAGACCATTCTGTAACTTCAAAAACCCAACATCTGCAAAGATGGGGTGTGTATAAGAAACTACTAAGCCAAGACTTAGAAATATTGTTTACTTAAGCTATGAAATGACAGCCAAAACCATCCACAAGAGAAATGGTTAAAACATGGTTGTGCTGGAGAATGAAGAAGGAAAAAGAGGACCCAGCCTTTCTATATTACTTAGCTTTTTCATGTTTGTGTTCTAATTTAGTAATGATTTTTAATGTGTTAAAATATTAGAGCAACCACTGAAGAATAGAACAGGATCTATAACTCCCAAAACCCAATATAGAAAAAAAATGAACCAAAGAAATGCAATCAATGTAACAATATGCAGGAGGATGAGGAAGGGGCAGGCTGAAACAAGGGAGTGTGGAAAGTAAGAGAAAACAAATGCTATAATGGCCAAAAATATGCAAAACTCTTATAAGTCAAACCGATTGGGAAGTCAGCCTAATATACTGAGGACCAGAAACAGATTAAGAAACAGATTTACAAAGGATTTGGTAACAGTTTTAGATATATTGTGTGTGTTCATGGTAACAGGAATAAAATTAAGTTGTGAATTTAGGGAGGACTTTGGAATAAATAGACATGGGAAGAAAGAGAGCTGAATATTCTAGGATGTCAGGGTGAGCTGAGCAAAAACCATAGCAGACATCCAGCCGGTTACCACAGGGGGTCCAGCTGTGACCATTCCCTTAGAAGATCATGCAGGCTTAACTGTCACCTTAAAATTCTCCTGTCAGGCAGTGGTGGCACATGCCTTTAATCCCAGCACTCGGGAGGCAGAGGCAGGTAGATCTCTGTGAGTTCAAGATCAGCCTGGTCTACAAGAGCTAGTTCCAGGACAGCCACAGAAAAACCCTCTCTTGAAAAACACCCCCCCAAAAAAAATATTCCCATGTTCATGTTCTAAGCCCTGGTACACCAGAATGTGCCTGCGTTTGCAGATGAAGTCTTTGGAGAGGTAAATTAAAAAGGGGGTCGTTAGGGTTGACTTTACCATCATGACTGGTCTCCTAAGAATACAAAATTGGGAGAGGTGTTTATGGAAAGAAGACATGTTAGAGA
Organism: Cricetiscus sungorus; assembly: GCA_030556225.1. NCBI lineage: Eukaryota > Metazoa > Chordata > Mammalia > Rodentia > Cricetidae > Cricetiscus > Cricetiscus sungorus. The sequence continues at coordinate 83,553,840 of JANBXA010000007.1, read as the reverse complement.
GCTCTCTATTGTGATGAAATACCTGAGACATTCACCTTAGAAGAAGAAAAGAGTGTTTACTGAAAGTGTCATGGTCATTTGGCATCTTTGCTGCAGAACTTGTAGTGAGGGGGGCAGAAATTATAGAGGGGAGTCTGCATCAGAGCTGCTCATCTCCATATGGTAAGGAAGCAGAGAAGGAGAGGAGCCAGGGTACCAGTATCTCCTTCAAAGGCATGCCACCACTGACCTAACTTCTGCTCATTAGGCAACACTTCCATGAAGCTTCACCCTCTCCTAATACCACTGCAGTTTGCCAACCAAAGTTTCAGCCTATGGGCCTTTGGGAAATACTAAAAGCTTGACCTATGATTGGGCCATGCAAAGTGCTTATGACTACCTGCAAGTTAACAAGGGCAGCTTCAGGGGAAGCTACGCCTGCAAACAGCCTGGTCTTTAGCTTCTAACCTCCCAACAGCTTCATCCTAATTTATAAGCCAGCCATCTCTGACAGTAGGCCTGGTAAACTAATACAGAGGCCTTGATAAAGGAAGTGTGTACTCTCACAAGATCTACTCTGGAAGTGTGTGCTCTCACAAGATCTACCCTGGAAGTGTGTGCTCTCACAAGATCTACCCTGGAAGTGTGTGCTCTCACAAGATCTTCCTTGGCATGGCTGAAATGGACAGTGAGGCTAGGCGATGAGTTTGGGAATAAATTCAAGGCACTGGGCTGAAATAGAAGCTTAGGAAATCCTTGACCACTACAGTTTTATTTCACCTTTCACTGACATAGCCATATCTTGAGTGGAAGCCATGGTTAAATGTCTGTTGCTTTATTATTTAACTCTGACTACTGATCAGTGCAAGAGAAGAAACAGCACACATGAGGAGGGCAAATTCTTCTGATGCCTTGGAAATCATCTTCCTAGCTGTCAGACAGCTCACTGCCTTGTTTGCTTTCCTCCTCCCTTGCTGCTGCTGAAAAAGATTGCTCCTGTTTAAGGAAATTGGGATATATAGAAAGAATCAACAAAGGATATTGATAATCTCCAGTTGAATGACAGACTCCAAGTATGGGCAAATAGATCAAGAGAACAGAATGGGGATAGGATTCAATCCTGTGCACTTTGCAATTCATCTGTTTTTAACAAAAGTGTCAAGCCTGTGCAGTGCAGAAAGAGAAGACATTTTAACAAATGATGCTGAAACTATTCAATATCCTACAGAAAAACATCTAAAAGACTCTCTACTTCACCAAGCATGGCTGAGGAAGGAAGTTCGTGACTTTGAGGGCAGCCTGAGCTACACAGCAAGACTGAACAAAGAAAAGAAAGAACCTTTATCTTTATCTTAACACATATCCAGAAAACAATGTAAGATGAGTCATAGACCAGAAAACAAAAGACATCAAGCCACACATTTTTTTCAGAATTTTATATATAAGTACTATGTTCATATCATCTTACCCCTCCCTCTCCCCACTCCAACTCTTCCCCTGCCTTTAATTCCTTCTCAAATTCATGACCTCATCTTCTTTATTTTTGTTACATACATATGCACATATGTGTATGTATAAATACAGCCTGCTGGGTCCACTTAGTGTTGCTTGTATGTTTTCTTGTTTAGAGCTGACCACTTGGACCTGGATAACCTGTCAGGACACTCATCTCCAGAGAAGACTGATTCTCTCAAGCACTGTCATAAGTAATCCATTGCCTGTAGCTGGGGGAGGATCTTGTGATGTTTTCCCCATCAATACTGGCATATCAGCTAGTATTGTCACTGTACATGTCACTGTACCACATGCATGAGATTTTATGGGTGCAGTTTCCCTGTTACATATTGTCTTAGTTAAAGTTGCTATTGCTATGATGAAACACAATGGTCAAAAGCAAGTTGGGGGAAAAAGGGTTTGACCAACTTATCCTTTAACATCATAGTCCATAATTGAGGAAGGTCACAACATGACCTTAACCCTAGCAGGAATCTGGAGACAGGAACTGATGCAGAGGCCATGGAGGATGTAGCTTACTGGTTTGCTCATCATTGCTTGCTCAGTTTGCTTTCTTATAGAACCTGAGACCACTAGCCCACAATGAACTGGGCCTTCCCACATCAAACACTAATTATGAAAATGCTTTACAGGCTTGCCCACACCTGATCTTATGAGGCCTTTTCTCAATTAAGGTCCCCTCCTCACAGAAGTCTAGCTTGTATCAAGTTAACATAAAACTAGCCAGCACATATATAAAAGACATTATCTCACAGCAGATGATCCAATCCATTGTTGCTTACAACATTTCTGCCTGTCTTCCAAGATGTTTTATGGGCCTCAGGTGTCGGGGCTATCAATATCTCCAGTTGAATTACAGCTCTATCAACTGTTGATACATGTGTTAACATGTATCAAATGGTATTGGGCACCCATGGTCAGGTGTTCTCTGGATTTTGACTAGTCATGGATTTCTTTAATGGCATCTGTCTACTGCCAAAACAGGAGGGAAATAAAAACCTTCTTTTATGAGAGGTAAGTGTTACGAATAATGTGGGACTACAGGTGGTGGGCCCCCGGTCCTGCACTGAGACCACAAGAATCACTGTCCTGGAGTGGATGATGGGTGGCAAGTAGATGGGGAAATAGGGACCTGTAGACGTGACTCATACTGAAAGTTTTATTGAGGGAGAGGTAATAAAAGAGATAAAGAGACACAGAGACAGAGAGAGAACAGAAGAGAAAAGAGAGACAAGAAAAGTCCTGTCTGTCCCAGGAGAACAGCGGGGATAAGGGAGTATAAATGGCCGGGGGTCTTTCTTTTAAAGGGGTCCTTTGCACCTGTGTGCAGACTACTTAGCCATGGAACACCCTGGGCTGACCAGGGCACTGCCAGGAAGGAGATTTCCAAGTCAATAGTAGCCCAATTCCTCCATGTCATGTACTTATTGCAATGTTATAAGTAATTGAATAAATGAAAACAGCATATTTTTCTTGTATATTTGTTCCTGTGTGTGCATATATGTGTGGTATGTGCATGTGTGCACATGTATGAGAGAGTGTACTTCCCATGATTGCATATGTGGATGACTGAGGTCAGCAACATATGTCTTTCTCTAGTTCTCTCCTCTTCATTTGAGTGTGCTAATGTTCTTTTTCTCCACCTTATGTTAATATAATATTAGTTTTAATTCTTCGATAATTTCACTTATTCATACAAAATATTTGATCCTATTCATCCCATTCTTCCTCCCAGCTCCTCCCAGATCCACTCTCACTCCCTAACTCCCCCCAACTTTGTGTCCTCTTTTTTTGTTTTGTTTTTTAATAACCCACTGAGGTCAGGCTGAGATGCCCATATACTTGTTACATCCATTGAAAAGTGATAGGCCTAACAGGAGCCACTCCTTTAAAGAAAACTGATTCTCCTTGCCCTAAAAGCTGTTGGCTGTCAGTAGCTATCTCGCTAGGAGTAAGGACTCATGAGCCCCTACTCCCTCCATGCTGGAACGCTGACTGGCTTGATCTTGTTCAGGTCTTATCACAGCTTCTATGAGTGTATGAGTACAACATTCCTGTCATATAAAGAACATAGATGCTGTTTTCTCCAATGCTTCCTGACTTCTCCCTCTTACAATCTTCCCATCCCCTCCTCCTCAATGGCCCCTGTGCCTTACGGGGATTGGGTGTGATTCACATGCCCCATTGTACTCCACTTATTCTCTGTACTTTGGCCAGCTGTGAGTTTCACTTTAACTAGCACCTACTGTACAAGGAAGTTTTTGGTTTTTTTATGAAGTCTGAGAACTGTACCAGTCCATGGGATATTAATTTAGAGGGCAGTTTGATACATCTTCATTTAGCAAAATAATAGTAGGTTCATCCCTGGAGCCTATGAGCTCCCAACCATAAGTTCTTGGCCAGATATAATTATACCAGTCATCATAGCAAGCCTTCATTCCATTCAGAAAGCAGTTGGTTATGCCCATAATATTCATGCCACTATTGCTCCTCTGGGCATCTTTTGCCACTCCAGTCATTAGTGTAGCTCACAGTATTCACAGCTGGATAAGGCTGTTAGTGACTCTTCTCTCTCAGCAGCCTACATAGCACTTTTCAGTACTATGAAAGCTGGACTGGAAGAAAGACACTCTATGGGCTGGAGAGAGTGTTCAGAGGTTAATGCTGCTCTTCCAGAGGTCCTGAATTCAACTCTCAGCAACCACATGGTGGCTCACAGCCATCTACACTGGGATCTGATGACCTCTTCTAGCATAAAGTCAATAGAGTATTCATATTAATGAAATAAATAAATAAAAGATACTTCCCAATCATTATCAAATTGATTTCTCCATGTCCTGTGATCAAAGTGTCTTTCCCCGTTGTTTTTGACACTGGTTTCTCTTTAAGTTATTCTAATATCACCAAAAACTCAAGTCAGATATGGGGTGGGGGGCCGATAGATCCAAAGACTGGCAGAGGAACTGTCAGTCAGCTAGTCCTAACTTGTCACACTTCCCAGACTGAAAAGACTGCCAGTCTCTCTATGCCCCTACCTATCTCTTCCTGGGTTCCCCTATCTGGGTTCTCCAAAATCTCTACAGCTAATTCCAGTCAGCCAATCACTGACTCTACCCTGTGATTCAAGGTGAACTTTATTAGCAGTCTTGGAGTGTCAGTGCAAACAAACATCCCACAACACTTACTTTCAGCTAGAGTGGCTGTCTAGGTAGCCCCTCCCCCCCAATCTCCTGTCTCCAACCACACTACAGCTGGTATGACCAACATGTCCTGTCATGCCTAGCTTTCACATAGGTGCCAGAGATTAGAACTTAGTCATTGAGCTATCTCCCCAACCTCCTCTTTCATACCTAAAACAAAAACTATTCCCAGAAAATATAACATTTTTAAAAACAAACGTTGGAAAAAATAAGCAGTTTCATTCATTATTGTTTAAAAGTGAAAATGAGCACAATTTTTTTCTAAAGATCAATGTAATCAGAATTTATTCTTTTGCATGCAATGATGTCTGGTGCAGATATAGAAATCTTAGGAATAACCTAAAGAACCATAGGGATGGACACACAAAAGCATTCATTGCAGATTTTCTTGGGAGACTGCAAACATGGCACCTTTCTAAATCCTGGCTGGTAAGTGGAATGGTTAGTGCTGGGGTCTCCACATTGTGAAACAGATGCAGTTGTTCAGACCACAAGGTAGACTTGTGCTTACTGACATGAAGAGCTACTGTAAGACAAACAGGAGGGGAGATCACAGAACAATGTAAATTATCCTACTCATTAGACACTTAAGATGTGAATGGAGGCAAAGGTACATTTCTGGGGAGACTCACAGGGAAGCTTAGCAGTGTTTACCTCTGAGTCCAAGAGCTAGGTATATCTGTCATTGCTTTTTACCTGATTTCTGTGCCGCTTGAACTGCCAATCACTAGGATGAATTTACATTTTCCCTCTGTAGTAAGAGGAAGTGGCGCTGTGTGCAAAGGCCAGGCCCACATTCTGGGCTTTTGTGCTTCACACTTCCCAGTGTCCTACAAACTAGGCACCCAAACACAGGAACCAAAGCTCAGAAAATAAGTTAGGTTCAAAATAAAAACTACCCCCAAATCTCTGGGATCAGATCCTGTGAGGTTGCTTACCAACTATATGTATTTGGAAAATATATGTGTAGCCATGGCTGAGAATCAGTAGTTCTCCCTATGAGGCCACACTGATAGCAAATGGCAGATCAGGGTCTAGAATTCAGGTCCATGCTGCCACTTCATGCACAGAAGAAAAGAGGAAATAGATTCATATATGAATTTATATGTGGCTCCTCAGTTGCTATAACAAAATATCTGGTCATTTATGAAGTACGGGAGTGGAGTTTACTTGGTGTGGTCCTGGGGACTTGGAAGCTGTGGGACACAGCACTGGTAGCTGCTCAGCATCTGCCTGGGACCTTGGGCCACATCACAGCATGGAGGAAGGATCACATGGTGAGACCATATTAGTTACTTTTCTATTGCCAAGATAAGACACCATGGCCAAGGCACATAGAAGAAGGAGTTTGTCTGGGTTTGCTGCTCCAGAGGATTAGCGTATACAATGGAGGAACAGAGGCAGCAAGCAGCAGGCATGGTGGCTGAAGAAGCATCTGGGAACACACATCTTGAAGAACAAGCACAAAGCAAATGAGTAAACCAGAAATGGCACTGTAATGGGGGTAATAGCAGTTGTTGAGGAGATTGCCAAGTTCATTCTCTAACTTAAATAAGGAATTGAAGGACCAGGAAAGACTGAAGACAAAGCGGAAAAGAAAAGAAGAGAAGAGAAGAAGAGAAGAGAAGAGAAGAGAAGAGAAGAGAAGAGAAGAGAAGAGAAGAGAAAGGAGGGAGGGAGGGAGGGACGGAGAGAGAGAGAGAGAGAGAGAGAGAGAGAGAGAGAGAGAGAGAGAGAGAAGAGGAGAGGGAGGGAGGGAGGGAGGAAGGAAGGAAGGGAGGGAGGGAGGAAGGAAGGAAGGAAGGAAGGAAGGAAGGAAGGAAGGAAGGAAGGAAGGAAGGAAGGAAGGAAAGCCAACCACTTTATAGATTTCAGGATGTGAGAAGCCTAAGACTAGAAGTCTGTAACAGGCACTGGCTTGCGTACTTTATTGGCCCCAGCTTCTCTCTCCTCTACTGATTCTGTCTAGACACCCATCCCTGTGTCTTCCTGACATTTCTCCTCACAGAGTCTTCTGGGAACCAGAAGTCACCAGCTCAGTGAGCCTGCCTTAGCTTCCCTACTAGTTCCTGTAAGCAGGTGCCAGCACACTTCTTTAAATGCTCAAAGTCTGGCTCCAGAGACATACGTCTTCCAATGAGCTATGCCTCATGCTTCCCAAACAGTTGTCAATTGTGAACCAATAGTTCAAATGCCTGAGACTGTGGGGTACATTTCACTCAAAGTGCCACAGTGACAAAAGTGAGACAACACTGGTCTTTCTTTTGTTACAACCACTGGATGCCATCAGGAAGGCCCAATCTCATGAGCCCAGGTGATACTAATAACCTCCCAAAGCCCCCTCCTCCAAACATATTAACACATAGATTAGGATTTACATTTCAAACACACAAACAATTGAGATGCACATTCAAACCATAAGCGGGCATGGATGTAAGTGTAAACATGTAGATACCTACTATGTGTTGTTAAGTCTTTCAAATATTGATGAAGAACACATCAAGTATAAAATAAGCCATGCACAGAGCTTCTTCTTGCTTGGGTAGTGCCCACATTTGTGTCTGTCCCTGATTTCTGCATAGACTACTCTGAGGATGCTAGTGCAGATACTTAACATATGTATTAATCAGACAGCAAAAGATTTGGCCAATCAGCATAGATTCTAAAATTGGCATAAGAGCAAAGCTGAGGCTGTGCCATTTGAGTCACTGGGTCCTGAAAAGGAAGACTTGCCAGCCAGAATGTCCATCATGTGACCCTTGGGATGCTCAAAGAAACAGCTGTTTTTACAGCTGGTGTGGAAATCATTCAGAAGTTTAAAGGCTGGCACACTGGTCTCACTGCTTACCTGTGTCCAGAGGAAAGTCTGGGGGCTTTTAAAGGTTGTTCTAATGAAGTCAAGCAACAATCTCACGTTTCCACCATAGACAGCTTCTTGAGTATTATGAGGAAAAAGAGACCCACAAGTCAAGAGATCCACAAGACCCACAAGAGAGCCACAACAAGCGGCCCCCACCAACTATTGTGTGCCCAGCAGCCCCCAGTCACATCCATCTCCATGAGGGCTCATCACTTTGCTGGTTCTTGGTGTATTTCCACCCTAAGTGGTAGCCCCAGTTGTTTCCCAGCAAATCTCCAAGATGATAATTGCCACCTGTGGGTTTCCTGCAAACACAATGCTTTACACATGTGATTAATCAGAGAAGCAGGACTGTGAACTGTTTTGAGGAAAGTGTGTGTGTGTGTGTGTGTGTGTGTGTGTGTGTGTGTGTGTGGGTGACTGTGTATTTAAATTATAGGCAGTGTTTGATCACAAAACTGCATTAGCAAAATGGAAAGGAAAACAAAACTATGAAATTGCATAAACTGCAAGTTCACAGACTATAAACAGCTCAAGTCCGCCTCAGAGTTCACTAATTCTGACACTGAACAGCATCTCCAAGAGGCCTTGAACACAGGTGCTGGTGTTTCTTGGAAACTAAAGTGCAGCTATTTCGATAATTGTTAGGAATGTTCATCTTTTTCTTTCCAATGAAACTTCATGCCTGGTCCTTGCTCTTTCCTTGTCTATCTTTAAGGATCACAGACTAACCTATGCTACCACCCCCTGATCTATGCGGCATGAGTTTCTAAATCACTGAAGACAATCTGAAATGTTTGCTTAGCATATTCATCAGAATTTTGCAGAAATTTTCCAAAGTGATTTAAGCAAAACAAGGGGATTTGCTGACTCAACAAAACAAAAAGGCTAGTGTTGTAGTTTCAGATACAGACCAAGGGGCTCAAATGACTCTATGCCTCAGCTGTCCTCTATGGTTTCATTCTCAGGCAGGCTCTCCTTATGGAAAGCCAGGAGGCCACCCAACAACTTAAGCAGTAAGTTCAGCGTTTCAGCAAATACACTGAACTGGTGTGAATCACACTGTGGGAAACACCCTGGCCCCCTCTCATGGAGGCCTACCCAAACTCCAGGCATATGCATGTAGTCACCCACATACAAAGCTAAGCAACAAAGACTGGCTCTCCCTAACTTCGGGTAAAATGGAAGCTTGGGGATTCCAACACTGGGATTGGAATCCTAGATTTGATAATCAATCTCCCATATGAGCCAATGTGCATAGTGACTAAAGAAAAAGATGCCTGCCGGTTAGCCCTACACATGGTTATGTCAGTCCAGTGGTGGAAAGCGGGGAGTTCCACAGCCTCAAACTCAAGAATATCTTGCCAAGACAATCATTTGACATTTTCTGTTTCTGAAAATCAGGTGTGGTAATACATGCCTGCAATCTTAGCACTGGAAAGCTGAGACAGGAGTTTCTAGCCCAGCTTAGGCTACACAATAAGATCCAGGCCATCCTGTGCACACAAGGAGATACTGTGTCAGCAAGTGAGAGGGGGTGAAGGGGGATGAATGTTGTGCAGCTATTTCCTTTGACTTGGAACATTCCCTCTCAGCAGACAGAAAGAAGCTCCTAAGTTTCAGGAACCTCTGAAATTGTTGGACTCTGGAAACTGAGGAAATTACAAGACTCATAAGATAAACCACCCCCGAGGTTATATAAGCAGTAAGCATTTTGTGGGGAGGGGACTCTACAGTGGAGCTGCCTACAAGTTGGGCAGGGAGATGCAGTGATGCAGCTTTCATGAGTCCTCACCCACCCTGATATGGGCTTTTTGGTGATACAGCTATCGTAGTGCCATCCATGTAAGTAACCCAATAAACTCAGTTTACCATACCAGGATCATTCCTCTGATCTATCATTGGTGGCTTACCTGGAGTGAATAGGTTTGCCATACCAGAATCACTTCTCTGATCCATCATTGGTGTCTTGCCTGGAGTGAATAGATCACATGCCAGGGGTCGTGCACTCATGGAGAGGATGAATTAGAACAAAAATAATATGTGTGAAAATGCAAAATGAAACTCACTTGTATTATCAATCGTACACCCATTAGTGTGGCTTGCAGGATTTCCCACGTGGCCTGTCTATTACCTGTCTTGCAATGTACTCCAGTTCCACCTCTCTTCTTGTTCTTTATTCTCCAGACATAATGCTCTTTTATTTTGTGCAATGGTTCACAATGTTTCGCATATCAAGGATTCTATGTACACTTGTTTATTTCCAAGAATGCTCTTCCACAAAGTCTTCATACATATGGTTTCTTACCATCCTTCTGACTCCAGATCAAATATCAAACTTCTGAAAATCCTTTGCCTGATCAGAGTATCAACCATCACGCCTGTCTAGTCCCTATGTGTCCCATTGCCTTATTCATCTTATTCTTCGCATTTATGACATTATGACAACTTGAAATTTTCCTGGTCATGTGTTGGCTTCAGTTTCCTCTGGAAATGTAAATTCATTAAGGGCAAGAATGCAATCTCCCTTTCCACTGCATCTTCTGTACTCCATATTTTGCCTGAAGCATAATTAGCTTCTATGTGGGTAATGAATTGATGGATAAGAAAATTAATAGGGTCTAGAAATTATCTTACTCAAAACCCTCTATATTCCAAGCAATCTCTCAGTGTTACTATCTCCATAGCAACCTTTACCCAGAAGACTCAACAGGAAATAGCATAACCAAGCTTACTTTCCGTGCTTCATCAGGGTCCAAACAACCTAGAATAAAATTCAAATTACCCCAAAACTATATGTACAATTTCATCTTCCATCTCTTCCTTCAACTACACTAAGTTCTCACGGTATCCAGATTCTTGAATTTAAATACCACTCATATCCAGTTATTTCTTTTGTACGCTTTTCCTTCCACTCTCTTGCTAAGCGTCCTTCAATATTCCATCTAAGAAACTATCTATGTTGTTGAGGATATGGTTCCATCAGAAGAGTACTTGTTGTGAATGCACAAGGACCTAAGTTCCAACCCCAGAATCCGCATAAAAGGCTGAGCATATTGATATGGGTTGCCTATCACAACCCACCAGTAACTATTGCTGAGGAATTGAGTCAAATTCCAGATTCAGTAGAACCAGGGGCTCTAGACAATAGTGCTCAAGAGCACTTCACTGAGCTTTTCTTCCAAAATAGTTCAGGGTTCAATGCAGAGAATAATAATAATAATAATAATAATAATAACAACCACAACAACATGCCTCATCATTCTCAACAGGATTGTTCAAGATACAAAAGGTCACCAGGCCAAGTAGTGGGTTGTTTGCACAATGGCCTTAAGTGAGGTAAGCTATTATTGCTGAGGGGGTGAAAGTAAGGAGGAACATTTTGCCAGTGGCATTCCATGGGCAGACAGATGCATTCCTCCCAGGGGTGTGAACAAAATTCTATGTTGTGAAGTCTATTATATGCAGGCTAAAGATGCCCTCAGAACTTGACAGTAAGACTGTGTTGCTAAAGATTCAAGCTACCTGAGTTATAAGATATAAAGAATGCAAGCTAGTACCAAACTAGCAGCCTGATCCTTGCTCATACTATCAGCTTTCACAGTACTGGAAGCTTGTATGCACACTTTCCCTATAAGCTACAATAGCAACTGGTCTAACAAGATATGCCCACCAGGGCAATAGTGGCATGAATATTATAAAAGTAATTGAATGGTTTCTGATTCAATGTAAAACCTGCTCCAAAAGATGAAACAAATGGCTAGTACTGTTAACTGGGCCAAACCCCTGTGACTGGCTAGGTGATGGGTCCTGGGGGAAAACCTAATATTGTCGGGAGCCGCATTCGCCATTACAAGATGGCGCTGGCTTCCTGTTTCCTGGTTCTTGTTTACAGCATTAGCTATGCTGACTGCACATGCGCCACTGTATGGTAATTTCTATATGGTAGCTCTCCCTATCAGAGAAGCTATATCATTCGGGCGTTTTGCGGAGCACCAATTACAGACGAATACGTCGCCCTGCAGGCTATTTAAGCCGTGCGTATTCGGGGCTTGGGGTCCTTCTCCATCAGCATGTAAAGAGCGCTACAATAAAGATTCTGCTGGACACATCTTCGGTTGCTGCGTCTTCCTTATCGGCAAAGGTTGCGCGCGACAAGTGGTGCCGAAACCCGGGAGCCTGCCGACCCTGGGCGGAGGAACGACTCGAAGGACCCTCGACTGCTCGTCGAAGGAAGATTCAAGCCAGCGGAGCGAGAAGCTGCAGCACTTTTCAGCAAGGTATGACCCCTGTGGTCTGGGTGATCCCGTTTCTTGTTGTTTGTTTCATTTTTCGTTTTATTGTGCTGTCTGTGTTTTAATTGTCATAAACGGGAGAATACTCGCCGCTCACTCTTTTGTGACCTAGCATAAGTGGCCTTAAGTCTCAGGTAAATAACTGAGCCATCACACCCTCTCCTGTAGATAAAGGAGTTATAGGGAACCAGCCGACCAAGCCTATTGCAGATGCAGCGCAGGCGCTGCTGAAGCAAAAGGAGCTAAAGATTCCAGATAGAGTTTTGCGGAACTTCCTTAAGGAAGTTGACCGTGTTGCTCCCTGGTTTGTGGTCTCTGGGACCCTCTCCAAAGGAACATGGGATAAATTAGGAGGAGATCTTATGCGGGAGAAGGAACAAGGAACTTTAAGGACTGGTGTATGGCCGTTATATAAATTGTTAAAGTCTTGTATTGAAGATGAGAGATGTAAGGAACAGGTCAAAGAGGGACAGAGAGTGCTTTCTGACCATCAGGATAGTCTATCAGAAGCTGAAAAGGGAAAGGGAGAACAAAAGAAAAGGTTCTCCAGAAAGAAGTCAAATAAGAATGAAAATGTGCACAGTAAACTAGCAAAGCTAGAAAAGAAAGCAAAACAGCTCGCCGAAAAGGAAAAGGAACTTAACCGACGAGCTAAAGATTTAAAGCTTGTGCCTGCTCCAAAAGGAGGAGCATGTAGGATTGTGAATGTGAGGATCCAAAATTATACCCTCTCCTCACTGAGTTTAAACATTATACTATAGATTCTTCCTCCGAGGAGGAGACGTCCCCCGGAGAGGAGGATGAGTCTGACCTATCTGGGTCAGAAGGGGATCCAGAGCTGAACCCTGCCGAGCAGACAGAATTAGATGAGGAAGCTAAAAATTATGAGGCTGGGAGATATGGGCGTGCCCCACCTTATGCTCCAGGCTATGAGCCAACGGCACCACCCTATGATGTTGTACAGCAGCAAAAAATGGCCAAAAAAGGAAGAAATTCTATGATATCAGATAAGGAGACAAGAAGAATACGGTCAGCGTTCCCCGTATGGGAGGATGCCCAGAATCAGAGACAACATACGCCATTGGATCTGAAACAATTGAAGGCCTTAGTGGAAGCAGTACAGATATACGGAGTTAGCGCTTCCTTTACCACAGCCCTTATTGAAAGGCTGGCCTTGAATGCAATGACCCCAGATGATTGGAACAATACAGTTAAAGCATGCTTATCTATGGGTCATTATTTAGATTGGAAGTCTATTTATCAGGAATTGTGTGCGGCCCAGGCAAAGATAAATATAGCCAATCAACAACCTCAATGGAGCTTTGATATGCTCACAGGTCAAGGTCAATGGGCTGTAAATCAGACAGCCTACCTACTAGAGGTTTATGAACAAATAAATAAGGCTGCCATCAGAGCATGGAAAAGTCTACCTAATAAAGGGCAAGTGACAGGAAATCTTACAAAGATTATTCAAGGAACAACTGAACCATTTTCAGATTTTGTGGCTAGAATGATGGAAGCAGCAGGAAGGATATTCGAGGACGCTGAAGAGGCTCCAGCCAAGAGCGCAAAAGAATTACATTGGCAAAATGAGGAAGGGAAAAGAGGAACTATTACCCCATATGTGCTAACCCTCCCTATAAATCTATGGGGAAGAGATGTATTACAACAACTAGATTTTGTGCTCACAAATGACTATTCACCTCAGAGCCAGCAGATAATGAAAAATATGGGCTGCGTCCCTGGTCGAGGCCTTGGAAAACACTTGCAGGGACGTACAAGTCCCCTGCCCTCTAATGGGAAACAAGACAGAACAGGACTGGGTTTTTCCTAGGGGCCGCTGGGGAGGCAATCCCCATTCCTTGGAAAACAGAGGACCCGGTATGGGTTCCTCAATGGCCCCTTACCTCTGAAAAACTGGAAGCCGCCAATCAATTAGTCCAGGAACAATTAAATCAGGGACACATAGAAACGTCTCAATCTCCTTGGAATACCCCTATTTTTGTAATTAAGAAAAAATCTGGTAAATGGAGATTATTACATGATCTGCGAGCCATAAATAAACAAATGCAGGTCATGGGCCCCATTCAAAGGGGTTTGCCTTTGTTATCCACCTTACCAGTTCGCTGGAGAATTTTAATAGTGGATATTAAAGATTGCTTTTTCTCTATACCCTTACATGAGCAAGATAAAGTTAGATTTGCCTTTACCTTGCCTAGCATTAATCATGAACAACCTGATGAGAGATACCAATGGAAAGTTTTGCCGCAGGGCATGGCGAATAGTCCTACTATGTGTCAACTTTATGTAGCAAAAGCTATTCAGCCAGTTAGATCTCAATTTCCCGCCATTAAGATATGTCATTATATGGACGATATTTTGTTATGCCATTCTGATCAAGCCCTTCTGCAGCAAGCTTTTGGCGTTCTATCTAAAGAGTTGAATAATAAGGGTTTATTTATAGCTCCTGAGAAAGTACAAGAAGGGGATATTGGAAATTTTCTAGGTTCTACCATTTATCCAACACAGGTAAAGCCGCAAAAGATTGTTATTAGAAGAGATGTTCTTAAAACACTTAATGATTTTCAAAAGCTTTTAGGTGATATTAATTGGATAAGATCATATTTAGATCTGACTACGGCAGAGCTTAAGCCTTTATTTGCCATTTTGGAAGGAGATTCAGCCATTACATCTAGCAGACAACTTACCGCCGAAGCTGCCCAAGTGTTGGATAAAGTGGAAAAGAAATTGGGCGAAGCTTCTTTAATTCGGCTAGATCCATCTAGCCCATTCCAGTTATGCATTGTTCCCTCACCTCAACAGCCTACAGCTGTGCTCTGGCAGAAGGGACCGTTATTATGGGTCCATCCTCAAACCTCCCCTGGCAAAGTTTTGAGCCATTATCCCACTCAACTGGGAGAAATGGCCTTAAAAGGTCTACAGCTAGCGTTAATTCATTTTGGCTGTGAACCAGAATCTGTTATCGTACCCTATACTGCTTATCAAGTAAATGTGTTATGTGCCACCTTGGATGTTTGGGCGATTCTTCGTTGCACCTTTTCGGGGCATGTTGATAATCATTATCCTAAGCATCCTTTGTTGCAGTTTGTTCTTACTAATGCCATTATTTTTCCAAAAATTACTAGAAGTCAACCGATAATAGGAGCTATTGATGTTTTTACTGATGGGTCCAAAACAGGCATTGGCAGTTATGTTGTTAATAATCAGGTGTTTCAAAAATGTTTTAATTTTTCATCCCCACAATTGGTTGAATGTGCTATTGTAGCTGAGGTTTTACGAGTTTTTCCTCAGCCCCTAAATATCATCTCCGATTCACATTATGTGGTAGGAGCAGTACAGATTTTGGAAACAATGGGATTAATTTCCTCAAAAAGTGCTGTTGCACAAGTCTTTGCTGATATTCAGCAATCAATCAGGACAAGATTGCATCCTTTTTTTTATACAACATATGAGAGCACATACGCTATTACCAGGACCCATGGCAAGAGCTAATGATCTGGCCGATAAAGCCACTAAAGCAATTTATCTTATACTTAATTTTTCACTATACGTTTACAAGTAAAAGATAAAAATGTCCCTTCACAGTACCTAGTTGCAATAATTCTCAGCATACCTGCACAAATAAAAACTGACAACGCTCCAGCATATATCTCCAGCAAACTGAAACCGTTTTTTGAGTATTATAACTACCTAAGTTCATCAAGATCCGAGTTGAACAAGAGAAACATCTTAATGAAGAGAAATGACAAGTCATCCACCAATGTAGTTCCCATGAGTTGTGCGGAGACTTCTCAAAGGTAGGGGAGGTGTTCTGTTCTTGTCTTTACAGGAAAACAGAAAGCACCCATCTTCAAACTGCCAAAAGACACTGAACGTGTAGGTACCTACAGAAGAGAATACAGCTCTCCAGAAAGAACCATTTAATGAAGAGGAATCTGATATATGGTAAAAAAAAAAAAAAAAAAAAAAAAATTATTTAATTCTAGTGAGCTATTTCTATATAGAAATCTATTTCTCTTTACTATCTAGAATTCCTCTAGTCCCAATTTATCTAAACCAATGCTGGCTTTGGAGTTGGATTTGGCTTTCCTTCTCTAAATTCAAGCATGTTGTTAAGATTAAATTCACAGTTTCTGCCTTATATCAAGAAGCCAATTGGTGTAAGGCAGAAGAAAACAAAATCTGGGCACTGTCATTTACCTACAGTCAGTTTTTCTCTCTGAAATCTTAATTTTCCTCATATACCTTTTAATGCTTATTGTTGCCTTTCCCTAATGCATACCGTAAAAATTAAAAATTTTACCTTGATTTTGATATTTAAGTTTTCCACAAGGAATATAACAGTTCTCAACAACAATCTTTGAACACTCTGGAAAGAAGATGGGGCCCCAATTGGACACTTCCACTTGACTCAGCCCGATGCATCTGGACTACAAACTTTACCCTAAACCGGTCTGAGACTGCTTTGCTCGAGACAACTCATGACTAGCTAGCTGTATTGGTGCACCTTCTTATTACAACCTGGCCAGAGTTTCAAGTAGAATTCCAGTCAAGCATTTTCTGCCACACAATGACTACCTACATATGTTACAGCCAGTTCTGTTGACAAATTTGGTTGCTTAAAATTTTCTTCCTACAGGATCCCATGGAGAAATCATCGTCCCATTTCAGCAGGAAGTAATCTTAAGACAACGACGCCCCCTTTCCCCACTCTTGGAATTTAGGGATAATATTCATCTTCATAGGGTTGGTCATAGTTACTTGGGGTTGGTTTGGAAGGTGATACTTAGACTTGGTTATATCTTTTAGACAGGAATAGGGTATGGTTGGGAAAGGTATGGTTCAGAATGGATATAGGTAGATTAGCCTATTTTCTTGTGAATTATTTAGTAAGAGTGAGACATTAGTATTACAGCTTACATTGTTATATATTATTATTTGTGGTAACCTATGTAAAATTAACCTCTGTTCAATATAATTTTACCAAAGCAGCAAATCTTTCTAAAGAATTGTCCAAAATGTTGCAGTTCAATTGGAATGCAAATTTTGATGCAACCCTGAGCAAATTACGTCTTGCAATAGTTCAAATTAATTCCACTCGTTTGGATGTCTCTGTTACACAAGGGTTGTTTTCCTGGATGTCTTCTGCCTTTTCCTACTTTAAGGAATGGGTCGATGTAGGAATGTTTGGAATGACCTTACTTTTGGGACTGTTCCTCTGTTTTTGGTTGCTTTGCAGATTCAAAAGACAACAACATGCTAAAAATGTGGCCATTGTGCAAGCTATGCTGGCTGTTGAGCAGGGAGCATCCCCCAAGTATGGTTAAGTATGCTAAGCCGTTGAGACGCTGTCAGAACTCCAAGCACTCCTGACGGGCACAGGTTCCCATTGCACCAGGGTGTTGTTCTGGACAGACCTTTGCATCTCCCAGGGCTCAGGTTCCCATTGCACGGGATCTCAGATGCAAGGGGTCTCCTTCACTGTGTAATCTCCTTGATCGCTCAAACTGTTGATTCAGCGGGCTGATCGGAAACTTCACAGTGTTAATTGTGGCCTTGCATATAATTTTAAAGAAAGGGGGAGATGTCGGGAGCCGCATTCGCCATTACAAGATGGCGCTGGCTTCCTGTTTCCTGGTTCTTGTTTACAGCATTAGCTATGCTGACTGCACATGCGCCACTGTATGGTAATTTCTATATGGTAGCTCTCCCTATCAGAGAAGCTATATCATTCGGGCGTTTTGCGGAGCACCAATTACAGACGAATACGTCGCCCTGCAGGCTATTTAAGCCGTGCGTATTCGGGGCTTGGGGTCCTTCTCCATCAGCATGTAAAGAGCGCTACAATAAAGATTCTGCTGGACACATCTTCGGTTGCTGCGTCTTCCTTATCAGCAAAGGTTGCGCGCGACATAATATCATTCTGCTAAATGTACATAGTCATAAACTTCCCCCTAGGTTCTTTTTTCATATCCACAATTTAGTGCATCTCTCAACCCTCTTCAGAAAAGCTTCTTTCTTTAATAGATGGTAGTTAATACAGAGATCTAGAATGGGTCAATTGTAGAGAATAAGAGGCTGCGTAGTATTCAACTCTAAATGTGACATCTATATCACATCTCCTCCCTCCAAGGCTCAGATATTATAATGGAAGGGGGACAGAAAAATCTTTGAATGAAAAGAAAAAAGGAAAAAGGAAAAGACATGCTGGTACCAGGTTTTGGCACCAGATGAATGAAAAAAATAAAGGAATAAAAAGATTGGCCATGACTGCCCCTAGATATGGTGGAAGAGGCAGTTTATTGTAGATGAAAGGGAGAACATAGCCAGAGGTAGGGACATCTGGCAGAGTCCAGGGTGGACATGAGCCTGAGCCACGTGAGGAGAGGGGGAGGGAAAGGAAGGTAGAGAACCAGGTGCATCATCCTTGAGGTCCAAAAGAGAGTAGATGAAAAGGACCAGGTAACCAAAATTGTTGGGTTATATAGGAAAGGGCTTCTGGGGGAAGGACAGCCTAGCGCCTGGGATGGAGAAGTTTAGGATAGGGATGGGATATGCCAGCCAGAAGGGCCCTGTAACAGGTAGGGGCTGAAGGATGCAGGGAGAATCTGGAGGCCAGCATCTACCTTGGTATGTTAAATAGGCATTTCAGCCATTTATCCCAAAGTTTGAGACCTAATGATCTAAAGGGTCAGAAATAGTGGATGTCTGCAGCAAAATATTTGCTGAACATGGCAGGCCATTGCACACATGAACTCACAGCAGCTTGGTCTGCATGGACAGGAGCCACACAAGATCAAGTCAGCCCAAGTCCTAACGTGAACAGGGGAAGGGCTCATGAAATTCCTCCCTAGCTGAGGAGCTATTGGCACCTGAAGGCTCCTGGGGGAGGAAGAGTCAGTTCTCCTCGGAAATACAGCCCCTGAGAAGCTGTCCATTCTCCAACAGACGGCACTACACATTTGCATACAAGCCAGCACTCAATGGAATCTCTTTATGAAGAGAGCAGGAGCTGGATAGTTGCCTCAGAAGTAACGAGCACTTATTTCTCTTTCATAGGACCTAAGTTCAGTTCCCAGCACCCACGTGGTAGCTCACAACTCTCCATAATTCCAATTCTAAGGGATCTGACCACCTTGGGTACCAGGCACACTATGGTACACCTGCATACATTCAGACAAAACATTCATATACATAAAATTAAAGTTAAATAAATCTAAAAATTAAAAGAGAGAGCATATGAAATTGGGAGAGAAAAGGAGGGGGTGATGCGGGATTGGAAGGGAGAAGTAGTGTGGATTTGATTGAAATACATTACATACATGTATGAAATTCTCAAACAATAAAATAGTTTTTAACTAAAGAAGAAACTGGGCATGATAGCACATGCTTACAATCCCAGCACTGGGAAGACAGAAAATGAAAGATAACTGGGGGGAGGGGGTTGCTGTCCAGCCAAGCTAGCCTCATTAGTAAGTTCTGGGCCCCCAAAACCAAGATGAACATCTTCTAAGGAAAACATCCAAGTTTGATCTCCAGACTCCATACACACAAACATATGCACACATACACATGGGAGAGGTACATCTGAGACAACTACACAGGTTGTTGTTCTGTAATATGGCCTTCATACATACCTCATGAACCACATTCATTCTAATAAAAGCTAATTCCAACTTTCTTCCTTTTAGTATTAACTCTGTTAACACTTAAGACATATTATCTATCTATCCTAATAGTGCCTAGTATGGTGCCTCATAAAAAACATATGCATTAAATTTTGTTAAATTTATATTTATGTGCTTGAATGTTTGCCTGCATGTATGCCTGTGTGCCACATGCATGTGTAGTGTCCAAGAAGACCAGAAGAAGGTAATTGATCCTCTGGGACTGAAATTAAAGTTGGATATAAGATACTGGGTGGAGCCGGGTATTGGTGGTGAATGCCTTTAGCCCCAGCACTAGGGAGGCAGAGGCTGGTGGATCTCTGCGAGTTCAAGACCAGCCTGGTCTAAAGAGCAAGTTCCGGAACAGGCTCCAAAGCTACACAGAGAAACCCTGTCTCAAAGAGAGAGAGAGAGAGAGAGAGAGAGAGAGAGAGAGAGAGAGAGAGAGAGAGAGAGAGAGAGAGAGAGACTGTGTGGGTACTGGGAATTGAACTTGGGTCTATTGGGAAAAAAACCAGTGCTCTTAATCACAGAGCCATCACTCCAGCTCACATCAAAAAAAAAAAAAAAATGAGAACTACATGAACATACCAAGAAATAGCTGAGGGCTAAGAGTATAACACAGTGGTAGAAAAGTTGACTGGCACACAAACTTTCATCCCCCTGGCAGTCTCTGCCTGTCTGTGTCTGTGTGGAGGGGGAAACAGTTGAGCATTACTTACTATTGTATTGTACAACAGTCTAAGAACTAGATATTTTACATTATTCCGACAATTACTGTTATTAGCCAGTAAGAAGGCAATTTTTAATTTGTAAAGTGGACAATTAATTACCTTTGGTTAAAAAATAATATTTGAAAATAAATTTCTGAAACAGACACACAAATACACATGTATTTGTCTAAGTCTGGGTATTTCTCTTATGAGGGCATAAAAGAAATGAAGGCTAACCAGTATTACTGGGACGCTTTCCAGCTTGGAATGTGGGGTTACTTTTTACTTGGCACATGTATAGACAGCACTTCTTGCGGCTATTTAATGCATATTTAATCGTCACTTTTTACAGTAATTCCACATTAAATCATATTAACCAAACTAACTTACAGTTCTTCAGACTGTTAGCCAAAGGGCTGCTGGGTCAGAACCATGGACAGGGGAGCAGTTCCCAGAAACAGCTAGGAAGGCTTGTAAAATGACAGCTGTGGGGAAGAGGGTCTACCAAAGAAGCAATTGGGTTAAATGGTCTTTTGGGGTTCACAAAGAAGGAAGTCTCCAATCTACTCAGAGGACTGAGGTCTTAGGAAGATAACCACTCTCCAGTGTCTCCAACTTACACTTATTGACCTACTTGTGGGTTCATTGACTTCTCTGTTGACAAATGTGCTCTTCTGCTCTCAAGACACAAACATTCGTGCAGAAATAAAAATAATACTTAATTAGCAAACTTGGGGACAACTGTTGTTCTCAACAATTAAAAAGCCTCCGTTCAAAAGAATTGTTGATGCACCTAGGGTAGGTTTGTGATGTTACTGAAGTTGTTTCAAATCAGAGTCCCTGACTTTCAGCAATACATTCTAAAGCTTGAACAGAATACACAGAATGCTCAGAATTTGCTTCAAAATACTCCTGGATCGGGAGACTGGGTGGAGGTATAGAGTAGACAGATTAGGCATGAGTTACTATCGGTTACAGCTGGAAGGCAAGAACATGAGCTAATTCTACTTTTGTATGCCTTTGAAATCCCCCCACTGAGACTTGGGTATATACTTCTGAAAACCCTCAAAGTGTATAGTAATCCCCACACCTAAGAGATAAGGAAGGTGAGCCCAAATGTCTTCTGCTCAAGGCAGACCTTTAAAGAAGACAGGCTGCAGCTTCCTAAGGAAGACTTTAAATTTTTGTCTTATTTAATTAAGCCTGGGTGACAGAGTAAGCGGTTTAGTCATCCAAGGATGATTGTTTTCTTCTGAAGCGAGACCTTAGGAAAGCAATGTGTTAGTCAAAAAAACAAACAAACAAACAAATGAAAACCTTCATTTGGCAAGCTCCTGCAAAATTCCAAAGGCATAGGAGAAACACATTTCTAAGCAGGCATGGTGATATATGCCTGTAACCCCAGCACTCGGTAGAGACAGAAAGACAAGTAAATGACCGCTGGGCTACATAGCAAGACTATCTCAAAATAAAATATTTTACATCTTATTTCATATTTCATTAAGCCATCATCCTAGTGAGGACAATGGATGTGTTGTCCAGTCATTTGGGAGTGTGCTTATCCAACTTCTTTTAATTAACCTGGCCTGGCAAGTCTTGACCCATTTTACAGTCAAGCAGCAAAAGGTTACATCTAATGGCTACTCCTAGGAGGGCTACTCCTATTAGGTCCTTACCATTCCCTAATGTCCTACAACCAATTTGTAAGGATGTCATGTAGCCCAGGATGTCTTCAAACAGCCATTAACTTTCGATCCTGATTCCTCCACCACCTCCCAAGTTCTGGGGTTACAAGCATGCACCACCACACCCAGCTCCCTCTTGTCTTACACTCTACTTACTACACTTACTTACACTCACTTACTAAGAGTTACAATCTCCCTAAGTGCAGCAAACCTTCAAGTTTGTGACTTTGAGATGCTCAGATACACACTGGCTTAATACCAACAAATGGACCACAAACATAAAAGACCCTATTGTCATCTGAATCTGAACCTGAGTTTCCATGTGATTCCCCATCACCTTTAGCACTGAGGCCTCAGTGCCCTAAACTCTAAAATGGAGGCGCCCCATCCTCTGGATAGGATTGTTGTAAATCGAGGCTTGCTCTGTCTCGTCCCTAGCGATGCTTCTTCCAAGACATTTACCCAGACCTCTTATCTAGACCAAATCTCCAATGTGTTCCTTTTCTTACACAAAACAATCTGTGACTTGTTGATGCTTTCCATGCCCGGCAGATTGAAAATTCAAACATGGTAAGAGGATCCTGATTTGATTCATTCCTTCACCATGTCTGGTAGGAAACCAGAACTAAATATGTACATATGGTGTTTTATACCTATGGGATGCTAGAATTAGGCAAAATATGGTAACAACAAAAAAAGTTTGAGAAATAAGTCATTGCCCTATTTCCTAACAAGATGCCGATTCAGAGAAGAGTTGCTTTGCCCACTAACGAATGCCAAGAGCCTAAAATACTGTCACAAAGTAGGCACTCCATGAATACAGGATGGGTATTCATGAACCAGCAGGGTCTGGGACATCTAGCCATGAAGTTTTGCAGCAGTAGAGAAATCTAGCCCTGGTACAACTAGGTCCCAGGTGCCCTATTGATCATGCTTGGCCACTCGCACCTTCCCAGAGCCTTGCACAATTAAGAGATTTCCCCAAAAGGAAAATGAGACTTCTGACCAGACATTTGAACAGAGCCCGGGACACTCAGGCTTTCCTTTCTCAGGAGAGCAGGCTCCAACTAAGGACCCCAGACAGCAAGCACTCCACGCATGGCCAAATCCTGCCTGTAACCCTTCCACCTAACAAAGGAGTGCCTCCCGCTCTCACGCCCACACTAAAGAAATGACTCCAGGGCCTGAGGCAGGATGCTCATAGCTGTTTCCTGCCGTGCTTCACCGTCTCTGGAGGAATGGAGTCTGACTTCAATGAGTCCCTCCGCCCCCCCCGTCTCTGGAGGAATGGAGTCTGACTTCAATGAGTCCCTCCGCCCCGAGAACATCCCTTGCACCCTCATTCCTAAAGTCTCTCAGCAGCAAGTCACGGTGCTGCGCGCTCTCGCGAGACTCCTCCACGCAGCTAACCCCTCCCCCGCCTGCGAGGAAGCCCCGCGCACACCCCCACCCCCACCCCAGTGGCCCGGCAGTGAGCGGCGCATGCGTGGCCCCGCGGCTCCCAGCGCCCCCCGCGCTGCGCTCTCCGCTGGGCGAGCTGACGAGGCTGCGTGCCAGCTCTGCGCCCCGCGAGGCCTCGCCTCATCCCGCTGCTGCTTCTTCTCTCCCACCCCCCAACCCTGGCCGAGGCCCTCGCCAGCCTCGTGCGAAGGAGTCCGGAGTGCTGCGAGCGCTGCTGGGAGCCTGGAAGAGACCGGCCCTGGCCTCGGATGCTCCTGTACTCCTGCCCGGGCTGGACACCTGCAGCGGCCTGGACCCAGACCAAAACCCCGGGGCCGGCCGCGCCTCCCGGAGCCTCGCGGACACACCCCCTCCCGGTCGGCGCCTCCGCGCATCCTGTCCTCCTCGCCTGTGTTAGCCCAGCGCATGGTTCTCTTTCCGACCTTGCCCCCTAGAGCTCCTCATGGGAGGGGGCACATCTTGATCGGAGACGAGGGCGGGTTTGCAGACTTTTTGGGGTGGGTGCACATTGACCTTTTCAAGATCCTAATAAAAATGTGATTAATCAGCCTGGAGTTCCTTGTTCCAGCTGACATACTGTCTTTTATCTCCCTCCAGTCCCATATTTCCAAGGACATTTAAGTAGGGGGCCTTGGGAAGCTTCTCTGGGCCCTTACGTGGAGCTAGATCTGTTGGCCCTGGTTGGATCATGACTACAGTCCTGGACCCTCAGGTGGACGTGGAAGTTGAGGAGTGCCTCATAATGAAGGTGGAAAGGGACTCCGAGTGGGCATCGGAGCCCATTCTGGAACGATCAGACAGCACTGAATGTGAGTCCTTTCGTAAATGCTTCAGGCAGTTCTGTTACGAGGATGTGACAGGACCCCAAGAGGCTTTCAGTCAACTCTGGGAACTCTGCTGCCGGTGGTTGAAGCCAGAAACGCGTTCCAAGGAGCAGATCCTCGAGCAGCTGGTAATCGAACAGTTTCTCACCATTCTGCCTGAGAAGATTCAGGCTTGGGCACAGAAGCAGTGTCCAGAAAGTGGAGAGGAGGCTGTGGCCCTAGTAGTTCATTTGGAGAAAGAGACCAGAAGATTGAAAAAGCAGGTGAGAGAGAATGTTGAATGATGGGAATAGGAAAGGCAGGTAGGCAAGGCCGCTCTGCTGGGAGAAGAGCTCATTATAAATAATTGGGGCTAAAAGAAAAATCCATAAGCTGAATCCCCCTAAAAGCAGATCTTATTTCATATTAAATAGAGGAAAGAATTTTGGTTGATCTTGCGAATTAAATTAAAATTATGGCCTGTTTGTTCTAATCCTTGCTATGTTTCTACCAAAACTAGACAGACACAATTAAATAGTTAATGCCTCACAGTGTTTGTCTTTGGCGGGAGGGGGAGATGTCGTGGGATACCCCAGAATCCTCTCTATTCCTTTACTATTCTAGTCATTGTCTTGTGAAGTACTCTTAGTGCCATGGTCCTTGGCACTCATCCAGCTTAACTGCCAGATCGTCATTTTTTTTTTTTTTTTCTCAGTGTCCTTGCATGCTGGTGCGGTTTATTTTAACTCCCCTTTGTTAACCTCATGAGATCCTGCAGTGCTTGCCAGGTTTGTAGTTTCTCCCTGCACAGGGGTGTGTTCAGGAGTTGATTTTATAAGTTTTCAGTTAACCAGTGTCCTGATTAGTTCTCTGTGCACCTGAGAGATACAAGGTCTTTGTAGTAATGATCCCACCCCCTGAAAAAAAAACAAATACAGATAAAGGGTATTCTGTTCCTGTATTCCCAAACTACTGTGAGCCGATTTCAGTCCATAGAGACTTCTCAGTTCTTTTGCCCATTAATGCCCTTGTGGGGGGCATTTCACCCTGATTAGCGATTCTTTTCCTCCACTTCCCTTTTCCACGTTGACTTTATTTTGCAGGTCAGTAGTTCCCTACACTCAGAGAAGCAAACTCCACCTGGAACTGTGTGGGAAGTTGCTAACTTTGAGCCAGAGCAACTGGAGACCCAGCACAGGGTTGTTTCTCAGGAAGAAGCTGGAAGCCTCCTCTCAGGATACCAGGGACAACTGAACCAAAAACGAGAGCATAGGCCACTACCTAAGAATGGTAAGAAGGACTCAGAGTGCACCCAGATCAGAGACTATGTTTACACTGGCTTGCTCAGTGTAGATCCCTTTGATACCCATTTGAAAAATAAATTGAATATTTGTAAAGAAAAGTTTCATCTGCTTCAAGAGTCAGGAATATGAGCTACCAAAAGAAAGTAGGATCATAAAGATGGAAATTAGGGAAACTTAGATTGTACAGGGCAGCTTTGAATCTTGGTCAGTTATTTTAATATCTCTGTTCAAAATTCATCTTGTGTCTTTAGTCATGCAGAATGCATATTTGCTCTCTACTGACAACAAACAACTTGAAAAACTATTAAGAAATGGAAACAAGATATTTTTATTTTAAAACTTGACTCACAAGATAAGGCATCCCAGAATGGTGTATGAGAGGCACAAAAGGTGAGACTTCTCAAACAAGGGCAGCATCTAGCTTCCCTCTATATGAACACAAGTCAGATTGAAGGTAACCAATACAGTTACCTTCATCCCAGGCCAGTAGAGATGTGTGGAAGGATCTTCATTTATTTCTTGTCTGCTCCCATGCTGTGATCTTAGGCTAGAAGAAGCAAGCAGACCTGAGTTCATAACACAGCTCTCCCCATATTTTATTTTTGTAGCTTTATTTTTTATTTAGGGTTTCTATTACTGTGATGAAGCACTATGAGGGCCAGAAGCAACTCAGGGAGGACAGGGTTTATTTCACTTACACTTAGACATCAAAGGAAGTCAGAACAGGAACTCAAACAGGATGGTAGCTGGAGGCAGAAGCTGATGCAGAGGCCATGGAGGTGGGCAGCTTACTGGCTTGTTCATCATGGCTTACTAGGCCTGCTTTCTTATACCATCTATGCCCACCTGCCCAGAGGCAACACTGTCCACTCTGGGCTGGACCCTCCAGATCAGTCATTAATCAAGAAAATACTCCACAGGCTTGTCCACAGCCCAGTCTGGCAGGGGCATGGAGAAGGGGAGCATTTTCTCAGTACAGGTTTCCTCTTCCTAAATGACTCCAGCTTATATCAAGTTTAGATAAAAACTAGCCAGCACATGTGACTTCTGGTAATGTCAGAAGTGACAAGTCTTCAAATGCCACAGTCTCACACTGAAGCCAATAGGCTGTGCCCTTCAGTGGAACTCGTTCTCTCTAGTTCCCAGCCCAAGCCCTCTCTCATGCACTTTACCTGCTTGTTCCTGAAGCATCTGAGTGGGGAGCCCAGCATTAGAATAAGGTAGATTTGGGCATTGCTCTGAACTCATTGAAAAAAAAAAAACATCTATTCCTTTCTGTAGATTTTAATATGTTCTCCTTTCTTAAAAGGAGAGGCAGCATGAATTAAAGGACCAAAGTTCAGAATACTATATACCATAATTCTATTTTTTCTTTTTCTAGCTCACTCTTCTCTCTGGGTTCCTGTCCCTAGTGATGAGTGGAACACTGTAGAACAGGAGGTGACAACCCAGGTAATTTATTCCCAGGTTAGTTGTAATTGTTCTCCCTGGCCTTCCTTCTAGGGAATTCAGACACAGTTATTCCCCGTGCTTTTACTTGTTTATACTTCTTTCAAAGAAATGTTTCCCTCAATTTCTTTCCCAGAAGAAGTTAGACTCACTGTCTCAGTAGTGGAACTCCTTGCTGGATCAGTTGTCTTACCTTATCTCATCCTGATCCTTTATGGTATCTCCCACTTAACTTGACACACAATACATTCATGTTTCCTTAACTCAGCTCTTCTTTAGGACTCTTCTCTGTTTCACCCGTGGCTCTTCACCCTTTGAAGACCTTTGCAGTTGTCTTGGTAGTCACTGGTGTTGGTGTCATTACAGGAACCAGTGAAAGATGTCCACCCAGTGAGAAGCTTTTCCTACAAAAAGAGTGTGCACCCCATTCCTGCTCACAGAGATCTCTACCATGAAATCAGGGAGGAAAGTACAGAGAGCATGGTTTCTCTGGGTAAGCATCCTTTCCTTAACAAATACAAGACTGGCAGATTTCTTATATTTTAATTCCTACTGGTGATAAATAGTTGTAAGTGTTAGTGATTAAAGCAGTGATTCTCAACCTGTAGGTCAAAACTCTTTGGCAAACTTCTATCTCCAGATAGTATATACATTACAGTTTATAACAATAGCAAAATTACAGTTATGAAAAGCAATAAAAATAATTTTATTGTTGGGAGTCACCACAACAGGAGGAACTGTATTAAAGAGTCAAAGTATTAGAAATGTTGAGATACTCTGGCTTAAAGGATTTCCATGGATTGTATAGTGTAGTTAATTTATCTGTTCCTTTTCCTTACTTATGTACTCTTTCCAGAAAAAAAAATTATAATAGTAATTAGAGCATTGAACAGGAGTTATATATGGATACCATATTTATAGTACAGAAAATACAAACTTACATCCACCAGCCTAGAGATCTGTGAAGTCACCAGGTCTTCTGCAGTTCATTTGTATTTAATGATAATGACCTCGACACCTAACACAGAACTGCCTAACAGGTGGATGAATGCCCGTTAAGTATGTGTTGGATGGATAGAAATCTTAAATATTGAATAAAAACTAATTAAATTTCAGTAAGCTTGGTAGCATACTGTAAATTATTTAAGTAGACAAGTGCGTAGACATGACCACTGTTGTGTCACTCTCCGGGCAAGTTTTCAGAGGGCTGTCTCTGCTATAACAGGAGAGATAAGTAGTTTTCATTCATGTATGAGTTTTAATTCAGAAGTCAGAGACTAATGAGTAATATAGCCAGGATTGGGAAGACAGCTCCATCAATAAACTACTTGTAAGCATGAAGACACAAATTTGGTGCTTAAAGTCCACATTTTAAAAACACCAGGGGGGTGACATGTGCTTATAAACCCATGATGGGGAGGCAGAGACAGACATGTCCCAGGAGCGCACTGACCAGTCAGTGTACCTGAAAATGGTATACTTAATCTCCTGAAATAAAAAACGTAGACAAACTGGAGTGTTGCTCAGTTGGTCTGAGCATAAGAACCTGAATTCAATCCTCACAGAGAGAGAGAGAGAGAGAGAGAGAGAGAGAGAGAGAGAGAGAGAGAGAGAGAGAGAGAGAGAGAGAGAGAGAGAGAGAAAGTAGATGTAGTGGTACATTCTTATAATCCTGGTCCTGGGAGTGGGCAGAGACAAGTGGATCCCTAGGGCTCATTGGCAAGCCAGCCTAGCCTACTGGGTGAGTTACATGTCAGTGAGAGAGTGAGAGAACTTCTCTAAAAATGTAAAATAAAATTTAAAAAAAAAAAAAAAAACAGGTGAAAGGGCATAGTCCCTAAAACCCAGCACTTGGAGGCAGAAGCAGCAGAAGCAGCCAGACCTCTAAATTAAGTTCCAGGCCAGCCAGGGCTGCACATCCAACCCTGCCTCAAAAAAGAAAAGACGAGGACAGTGCTTAAGGAATGCTACCTGAGGTTAGCCTCTGCCCTCTACGTATGTATGTACACAAGTGCACCTATACACACACACACACACACACACACACACACACACACACACACACACACTATATACAAGGTTGGACTGTGCCTGAGGAGCAACACCTGGAGTGATGCTCAGACATACACACATATATATATACACACAAGTTGTTGTTACAAATGATATCAATTTATAACCAATGGATATAGAGCATTCATTATAGATACTATAATCCTGACTATCGGGTGAGTAACTACTAGCCATATATACATTTCAATTTTCAGTTTGGGGATAGAGAGATGGCTTATTGGTTAAAGGCACTGGCTGCTCCTCCAGATGTGTTTGTTTCCCAGCACCCACATGGTAGCTCACAACCATATGTAACTCCAGTTCTGGCCTCTGAAGATACTACACACAGCACACATATGTACATCCAGGTGAGCATGTGCACCCACACATAAAATTGAAAAAATTTTAAAATGTTTTAATCAAATAAATGTTGTTTGTTACATTAAGGTTAAATGAAACTATTTTTTAACCATATTTAAGGTATTCATTCAGTTGCCATATTGGATGGCACAATTATGGAATATTTCTATCATCCAAGAAAGTGCTACTAGGCAAAACTAAATATGGTCATTAAAGTACAAAAAATTAGGACCAGTGAGATAACTCAGTGAGTAAAAGTGCCTGTTGCTGAGATAAATGACACGAATTTCATCCCAAGACACACACACACACACACACACACACACACACACTCACACACTGAGTCATCAAATAATAAAAAATTTAAGTACAGAGATTTTAAAATAAGCTACAACCTAAGTGGATAAAGGCAAATCAATTAATTGTCTTTTGTTAAAAAGCAAAGAATTGGGGGAGAGGGAGTTAAAGACAGGATTTCTCTGCATTGCTTTGGAGCCTGTCCTGGAACTAGCTCTGTAGACCAGGCTGGCCTTGAACTCACAGAGATCCACCTGCCTCTGACTCCTGAGTGTTGGGATTAAAGGTGTGTGCCACCAGCGCCCAGCTAAAAAAAAAGCAAAGAAATTTTAAAAATAGAAAAACATGACCAGTACAAAATATTATAGCACTGCCAGGTGGTGATGGCACTCAGGAGGCAGAGGAAGAAGGATCTCTGTGAGTTTGAGATCAGCCTCTGTCTACAGAGTGAGTTCCAGGACAGTTAGGGCTACACAGAGAAACACTGTCTCAAGAAAAAAGAAAGAAAAGGGAAGGGAAAGAGAGAGAGAGAAAGTAAACTCACTGATTATTTTTCCACTTCATGGAAAAGAAAGTAATTGTAGTAGTTCCTTTGAAGGGAAAGGTATTTGATGTGTCTCAGACCAGGAAGCTAAATTACAATGTTAATCTTACCTACTCTTAATTTCTTTAAGCAAACAGTTTCACATTGTTTATTTGATACGTCTACACCAAAGTTTTTATTTGAATATTTGTTTCTTCTGCCAAATTTTTCCAGACTTATTATTATATAATTGGCAAATAAAATTCTATATAATTAAAATGTGAAATTTTATTATTTTATTCACATTGTGCAGAAGTGACCACAATTAACACATCCATCACCCCACATAGTTAACAGGAAGGATAATTAAAATCTACTCTCAGCCAGTAATAAGTATGAAGTACACTATTCTAAGCTCTAGGTATCATTAGATCCCCACAGTGTATTCTGCTTATAGCTACATGTTCATGCTTATGTTCTTTATATTTGTCCATATTGCCCACCTCAAACACTGGAAACCACTGTTCTGTTTCTCTATACACTGAGGGTTTTTTTTTTTTTTTTTTAAGATTTCACTTAAAGTTGAGATAGTATGATGTTTGTCTTTCAGTGTCTGGCTTATTTCATTTGATATGATATACTCTGAGTCCAAGAAATTTTTAAAAAATTTAGATATAGGAAGGATTCCATTCTTTCTATAGTTTTCTTTTCTGTGTTCCATTTTATAGATTTTCACACATTCTTTATTTTTGTTTTATTTTATGTGTATAAGTATTTTGCCTACATGTATGCCTATGCATCCATCACCTGTGTGCCTAGAGCTCAGGGAGGCCAGAAGAGGGCATCAGATACCCTGGAACTGTAATTATAGGCAACTGTGAGCCACCATGTAGGTGATAAGAATCAAACCTAGGTCCTCTGGAAGAATAGCCAATGCTCTTCAAATATTCTTTATTCATCCATTGATAAATACTTTGGGTTTTTTTCCATACTTTAGGTATTATAAATTGTATTCCAGTGAATGTCAAAGTACTGGTGCCTCAGCTGTAATTTGGTTTTCTTTACAAATATATCCAAAAGTGGGAAAGATGGGACACATGATATTTGTCCCAGCTAACTTTTCAAGTTCATTTTTCAAGTCACATCCATACTGTTTTTCACAATGGCTGGATGAGTTTACATTCCCTCCAGCAGTGCATAGGGTTCACTTTCTGTACATCCCTACCAGCACTTAGTATCTTTTATATTCTTTTTTATTTTTTATAAATTTTTAATTTAAATTTGAAACAAACTTCTTTTACATGTCAATCCCAGTTCCCGCACCCTCCCATCCTCCCCTGTTGCCACCACCAACCCCCATCCCATCCCCTTTCTGCTCTCCAGGGAGGGTGAGGCCTTCCATGGGGAGTCTTCAAAGTTTGTCATATCATTTGGAACAGGGCCTAAGCCCTCTCCTGTGTATCCCTCTATGTGGAATGGGCTCCCAAAAGTCCATTCCTATACTAGGGAAAAATACTGATCCACTACCAGATGCCCCATAGACTTCTTAGTCCTCCCAGCTAACACTACATTCAGGAAATCTGGGTCGGTCCTATGCTGGTTTTCCAGCTATCAGTCTGGGGCCAATGGGCTCCCCCTTGTTCAGGTCAGCTGTTTCTGTAGGTTTCTCCAGCCTGGTCTTGACCCCTTTGCTCATCACTCCTTCCTCTCTGCAACTGAATTCCAAGAGTTCAACTCAGTGTTTAGCTGTGGGTGTCTACTTCTGCTTCCATCAGCTACTGGATGAAGTCTCTAGGATGGCATATAAGGTAGTCATCAATCTCATTATCAGGGAAGAGCCTCTCCACTATTGCTTAGATTGTTAGTTGAGATCATCCTTGTAAGTCTCTGGACAGTTCCCTAGTGCCAGATTTCTCTTTAAACATATAAAGGCTCCCTCTATTATGGTATCTCTTTTCTTGCTCTCCTCTATTCTTCCCCTGCTCACTCATGTCCTTCTCTCCCTTACTATTCTCCCCTTCTCTTTCTCCTAACTCCCTCTCCCTCCCCCATGCTCCCAATTTGCTTGGGAGATCTTGTCTCTTTCCCCTTCTGTGGGGGACCATGTATGTCTCTCTTAGGGTCCTCCTTGTTTCCTAGCTTTTCTGGAGGTGCGGATTGTAGGCTGGTAATCCTTTGCCCCATGTCTAAAGACCATATATGAGTGAGTACATAACCATGTTTGTCTTTTTGTGACTGGGTTACCTCACTCAGGATGGTTTCTAGTTCCATCTATTTGCCTGCAAATTTCAAGATTCCTTTGGTTTGGTTTGGTTTGGTTTGGTTTGGTTTGGTTTGGTTTGGGGTTTTTTGTTTGTTTGTTTGTTTGTTTGTTTCTGCTGAGAAATACTCCACTGTGTAAAATTACCACATTATCTTCTTCCATTCTTCAGCTGGAGAGGCATTTAGGTTGCTTCCAAGTTTTGGCTATTACAAATAATACTGCTGTGAATATATTTGAATAGATGTCTATTGTGATTTAATAAGGATCAGGATAAACAATTAGGCTAAATGGATGTTTATTAAGGGAAGAATAACTCACAACATAGGCAGATGAATGCGGCAGGTTCCACCGGATCCTAAGCCTTCTAGCATCCACCACCAAAGAGAGTGGACCCCCACCCTTTCTCAGCCTTTTCCCCCAGGTCACATCCAGCCTAAGCCACAGGTGTAGACAAGGTGAATATCTCGCTACAATTCCCCTTTTAGTCTAAAGAAAAGATTTGGGCTTGATACAAAACTATATACCAAACAGTGAATAACAAGTTTGCTCTAAGAAAAGAAAAAATCAAGAACAAAACGACCTACATATCTAGTCCTAGGGTGAAGGCATAACGGAGTTTACAATAGAGTTATCCTAAGCTAGAAAGCTTAAGTTTAGTACCTAATATATCTAACTAGGAAGAGAGAATAATGGTTGTGTTAGTTTAATCTACAACCACATCAAGACCTGAGAAGGAAAATAGCGATACTAGGGTAGACAGGAAGTGCGGATGGGCAACTTCCAAAAGATGTAGCAAGGACAGAAACAGCAAGCTACCTGGACAGTTACCCAAGGTCTTACAGCAACGTTGGTACAGCCAGTTTTGGCTAAGGCCAAGAGTACCTGACAGACCACAACAAAAGCAGGGAGGAAGAAAGGTTGTCTTACCCTGACTTGGCAAGGTTTAGTAGTCTTTTGTTTGTCTCCTGTAAGCACATAGGACCGCATGTCCAGATCAGTGGTCAAGGTAGGGGCAGTTCCTTGCCCAAGAGGCCATAGCCGAAGTGAGGATGAACTTTAGAAGGAACAACAACAGTGTCCAACATACTTTCGGGAAAGTGCATGGTGTTGTCAGGAGCAACGGTGTCTCATGTCAACAGAGTACTAATATTAAAACATTTAAATGTCATGTTCTGTAGGTCTGTGAAGTGATTGGAGATTAAGCATCTATGTCTAACTAATCTTATAGGTAAAGGAAACATGGGTGAGGATAATCTGTAATACTCAAGAACTTAGCTAAAAAAAACCTGATTAAAACTTCCTTGAGTAAAGCAAGGATACATACCTAAACAATATAACTATGTACATGTAAATTCCTAAAGTAGAGGTAGAGTAGAAATGTCTAGATAAGAGGTAGCTCTAAAGGGAAACAAGATAAATATCCCAAATTGTATCAATATACAAAATATCTTGAACACAAACAAAGTATACATACATAGAATATGGCGAGAATAATGTGCATAAAACATAAATGGAAAGATTTCACACAATATGACAAAATATACAATTCTTTCAGTACATAGGTTACCACAGATAAGAATATATAACAATGTAAACTGTAATACTAATATCTCACTCTTACTAAATAATTCGCAAGAAGGTAGGCTAATCTACCTATACCCATTCTGAACCATACCTTTCCCAAACATACCATCCCTATTCCTGTCTAAAAGAGATAACCAAGTCTAAATATCACCTTCCATACCCAACCCCAAGTAACTAAAACCAACCCTATGAAGATGAATATTATCCCTAAATTTCAAGAGTGGGGAGAGGGGGCGTTGTTATCTTAAGATTACTTCCTGTTGAAATGGGATGATGATTTCTCCATGGGATCCTGTAGGAAGAAAATTTTTAGCAACCAAATTTTTTAACAGAACTGGCTGTAACATATGTAGATATTCATTGTGTGGCAGAAAATGCTTGACTGGAGTTTTATTTGAAACTCTGGCCAGGTTTTAATAAGAAGGTGCACCATTACCGCTAGCTAGTTATGAGTTGTCTTGAGCAAAGCAGTCTCAAACTGGTTATAGGGTGAAGTTTGTAACTCAGATGCATCAGGTTGAGTAGAGTGGAAATGTCCATTTGGGCCCCATCTTCTTTTTGGAGTGTTTAAGGATTGCTGTTAGGAACTGTTATTATTACTTGTGGAACTGTTATTATTACTTGTGGAAAACTTAAATATCAATATCAAAGTAAAATTTTCAAGTTTTACAGTATGCATTGGGGGAAAGGCAACAATAAGCATTAACATGTATATGAGAAAATGAGGATTTAAGAGAGAAAAGTGTGTATAAGCAAATAAGTCCCTAGATTTTGTTTTCTGCCTTACATCAATTGGCTTATTGATATAAAGCAGAAACTGTGAATTTAATCTTAACAACATGTTTGAATTTAGAGAAGGAAAGCCAAATCCAACTCCAAAGCCAGGATTGGTTTACATGAATCGGGACTACAGAAATACTAGATAATAAAGAGAAATAGATTTCAGTATAGAAACAGTTTACTAGACTTAAATATTTTTACCATAAATCAGATTACATTTTATATTTTTATACAAGAAGTAAAAGAATTCCTAAAGTCTTGCATTGTAAGATTATCCGCCATAGCTATGGGACAATTGATCTCAGATATTATATCAACTTAAATTGCAAAGAATGTTGCAATTACCTTAGGTGTAATTCTGCTGTCCTGGAACTTTGATTCTTTTATTTGTAGATCTCAACATCTCCAGCTGTAACCAAATAGCGTCTGGCAGCAGATGATCCTTCTGATTTGGTCCCTGCAGAATAGCTCTTAACAAACTATGGCAAGCGAGAATTTGTTAAACGAATAAGTAAAAGGAGCCTGTGTAATTGTTGAGACCACAGGGCTATGGCCATGGGAAACACACAAGCAAGGCGGGTGCCAGGGTGGGCGCCAGGTGGCACGAATGCAAAGTGGGGAAATGGGCAAAATATGAGAAGCAG
This sequence comes from Cricetiscus sungorus, assembly GCA_030556225.1. NCBI lineage: Eukaryota > Metazoa > Chordata > Mammalia > Rodentia > Cricetidae > Cricetiscus > Cricetiscus sungorus. Next base: position 83,518,385 of record JANBXA010000007.1, on the reverse strand, counting down.
TGAGTGCCTTTTCAGGGCCACTGTGGAGGTAAAGGGGTTGTATGGCAGAGGCAACCATCCCGCAACTTGTGGTGTGTCCACCTGGTTAGGCAAGGGACCCTGCCTGTTCGGGGACGGCTTGCCTCTCCCACCTCTACCACCTGGGCGAAAGCCAGGTCCGGTGAAAATCCAAATCCCGCTTTTGACACCAGATATTGTGATTTAATAAGGATCAGGATAAACAATTAGGCCGAATAGATGTTTATTAAAGGAGAAATAAC